>OZ012738.1:482655037-483255037 GCA_963859935.3 Lathyrus sativus
ATTTGAAAATAGCAAGAGGAGAGAAAAAATCATGTTCTCCGAAAAACAAAATTGGTAGAAAAATATATAATTGAAATAAGAATATTATAATTTCTTGTTTTGTATCTCTAAAAATAAAATTTTAAAATAAAAAAGAAATAATGCATTCCTGCAAATCATATTTATTCTCTTATGTGTTTCTTTGGTCATACTTTGCATAGATTTATAACATGAAAAGAGAAATCATACCTCCCATCAAAACTAAATTAGTGTAACGACATGGATAATTAACTTAACTTCATAATCATAACAATTATTCATTTAATAAAACTTTGATTTTTTTATAGTATTTCCCTTTTTCAAAAAGCTAGTCTCCTAGCTCCATACTCATCAATCTATCATTTTCATTTTCTTTCGTATACAATAATCTCTTACATATAATTAAAGAGATAAAATAGTCTTAGGAAATCCAATATTTCTCTTGTGTCTAAATTTTTTTTACTTAGAGATAATTCTTTAAATATACAATATTATTTTTTCAAAAGCTAGTCTATTAATAAAAGATATGTTGAGAGGTTACTTTGTAAATTAATATTATTTTATGTTAAGAAATTAACATTTTCAATAATACATGTCTAGAGATACTCTACATTACAATAACATAGAGGTATACAAGACAAAGATTTGTTATTAAAACATTGTATGATATTATTTTCTTTCCTATGTTATTATAGATTTGTTTCTTACATATCTTGGGTGACTATACCACCCTGTTATAAAATAAGAATCAAGCCTCTGTAGTTGAAAGGTTGTATGTTTCGAGATGCCTTTCTTAAAGCTAAAGTGGAAGCGTGCTCCACTGTATTTTTTCTTATAAATTTTAGTGTGCAGTTTATTATTTAGCTAGAAGGTTTCTTGCCACAGGAAAACTATTTTGATCCGTCTTTTATTCTGATAAGCTAAGATTTATAGTTCGTATATAAAGAACTGAGGATTTTTTTTGTGATACGCCACCCACCCTACTGAATATCCATCTATGTCCATTTTTCCTCTTTTTTTAGTTATTTCTTATAGGTAAATATTATTAAAAAATTTATAAGTAAAAAAATAACCCATTTTTTAGTTGTTAGTTCTCGTTTCTATTTTGTACAATATATAAAACTATATAAAATTTTTAAACAAATATAACTCTACTTTTTTTTCATTTGTTCTCTTTAATCTTACTTATTTATTTGATTTTCAAAATTTTAAATCTTAAAAAAGGAATCGATTTATAATTCTTTAGTCGAAAATATTTCTTTTTCTTTATCTAGCCAAAAGAACTCTAACTTTTTTCACTAACTACTTAAGTTCATCACTGATTTCGATTCCCTTTAGATAAAAAGCGTATAAAAATTCCTAACAAAAATTGCCCTAATTTTTATTTTGTTGTTAATTCTCTTTATTATTTTTGTTTACATTATCAAATTCAATATAAACGTTTTTAACAAAATAAATCCACTTTATTTTCTTTTTACTCTATTTACATTAATTTTATTCCTTTATAACTCTTTCCTTTTATTTTTTCATAACAATGACAAAACTAATATAATTATTTAAAAAAAAATCCATGTTACTATAATTGAATATCTTTATTTATTTATTTAAAATATATTTTTATAAATTTAAATGTATGAAAACAGTTTACTCGTTCTTCTTCCATTACACTTATCGGTTGCTAATATTTATTTATTTCTTCATCCATTACATGTTTTTATTTATTCCTTTTTTGGATATAGAAAATATAAAATATATCATTTTAATTTGAAGTTATCTTGAATATTTTTTTTCTAAAAAAAGATTTGATATATGTATTATTTTGAAAAATAAGTAAGTTTTTGAAATATATGTTATTTTTTCTATATTTCAATATTTTAAAATGTATATTTATGTCAATAAATGTAAGGTTTATTCTTTTATCGATGAAAACATGCGAAAAAATTCTTCATTTTTTCTAAAAAAAAGGATTAAATAAATTAATTATGATTGTATCGAAAATATCACTTTTATTAAAGTTATAAAAAATAAGACATTATAAATACCCAAATTTTCGTTATTCTTTTTCATTTTAAAAACAAGTTCTTAGAAATACTATTTTTTTTGCCTGTGAAAATTATTGGTGAATTTCAAGAAATGAAAAAATATTTAGCAATTTTTCTTGTACTAGTTTCATACCATGCTTTCTTTCCAACTCAAGCTAGAGAGATTAACTCATTAACTGAATGCACAAATATTTTTCGACCTACGTCGTCTGGACCCAGCGCTGGAGAAGGTCATCTAAAAATGGCCAGACAAGATTTAAAACACATCATTTCAAAAACAAAATTCTCTACTAACGCTTTTCGACCCACGTCGTCTGGACCCAGCCCTGGAGAAGGTCATCTGAAAATCCCTAGACAAGATTTAAAAAACACGTTTGCCAAAACAAAAATCTCCTCTGATGTTTTTCGACCAACTTCGTCTAGACCCGGCCCTGGAGAAGGTCATCCAAAAATGGACAGACAAAATTTACAAAACATCTTTGCCAAAACATAATTCTCCACTATTGTTTTTCGACCAACATCGTCTGGACCCAGCCTTGGAGAAGGTCATACGAAAATAGCCAGACAAGATTTAGAAAACTTATTCTCCAAAACACAAATCTCCATGGATGCATTTTGTCCCACGTCCACCGGACATAGTCCAAGAGGTGGTGGAAATATTTGAAAATAGCAAGAGGAGAGAAAAAATCATGTTCTCCGAAAAACAAAATTGGTAAAAAAATATATAATTGAAATAAGAATATTATAATTTCTTGTTTTGTATCTCTAAAAATAAAATTTAAAAAAAAAAAGAAGTAATGCATTCCTGCAAATCATATTTATTCTCTTATGTGTTTCTTTGGTCATACTTTGCATAGATTTATAACATTAAAAGAGAAATCTTACCTCCCATCAAAACTAAATTAGTATAACGACATGGATAATTAAATTAACTTCATAATCATAACAATTATTCATTTAATAAAACTTTGATTTTTTTATAGTATTTCCCTTTTTCAAAAAGCTAGTCTCCAAGCTCCATACTCATCAATCTATCATTTTCATTTTCTTTCGTATACAAATAATCTCTTACATATAATTAAAGAGATAAAATAGTTTTAGGAAATCCAATATTTCTCTTGCGTCTAAATTTTTTTTACTTAGAGATAATTCATTAAATATACAATATTATTTTTTTCAAAAGCTAGTCTATTAATAAAAGATATGTTGAGAGGTTACTTTGTAAATTAATATTATTTTATGTTAAGAAATTAACATTTTCAATAATACATGTCTAGAGATACTCTACATTACAATAACATAGAGGTATACAAGACAAAGATTTGTTATTAAAACTTTGTATGATATTATTTTCTTTCCTATGTTATTATAGATTTGTTTCTTACATATCTTGGGTGACTATACCACCCTGTTATAAAATAAGAATTAAGCCTCTGTAGTTGAAAGGTTGTATGTTTCAAGATGCCTTTCTTAAAGCTAAAGTGGAAGCGTGCTCCACTGTATTTTTTCTTATAAATTTTAGTGTGCAGTTTATTATTTAGCTAGAAGGTTTCTTGCCACAGGAAAACTATTTTGATCCGTCTTTTATTCTGATAAGCTAAGATTTATAGTTCGTATATAAAGAACTGAGGATTTTGTTTGTTATACGCCACCCACCCTACTGAATATCCATCTATGTCCATTTTTCCTCTTTTTTTAGTTATTTCTTATAGGTAAATATTATTAAAAAATTTATAAGTAAAAAAATAACCCATTTTTTAGTTGTTAGTTCTCGTTTCTATTTTGTACAATATATAAAACTATATAAAATTTTTAAACAAATATAACTCCACTTTTTTTTTAATTTGTTCTCTTTAATCTTACTTATTTATTTGATTTTCAAAATTTTAAATCTTAAAAAAGGAATAGATTTATAATTCTTTAGTCGAAAATATTTCTTTTTCTTTATCTAGCCAAAAGAACTCTAACTTTTTTCACTAACTACTTAAGTTCATCACTGATTTCGATTCCCTTTAGATAAAAAGCATATAAAAATTCCTAACAAAAATTGCCCTAATTTTTATTTTGTTGTTAATTCTCTTTATTATTTTTGTTTACATTATCAAATTCAATATAAACGTTTTTAACAAAATAAATCCACTTTATTTTCTTTTTACTCTATTTACATTAATTTTATTCCTTTATAACTCTTTCCTTTTACTTTTTTCATAACAATGACAAAACTAATATAATTATTTAAAAAAAAAATCCATGTTACTATAATTGAATATCTTTATTTATTTATTTAAAATATATTTTTATAAAATTAAATGTATGAAAACAGTTTACTCGTTCTTCTTCCATTACACTTATTGGTTGCTAATATTTATTTATTTCTTCATCCATTACATGTTTTTATTTATTCCTTTTTTGGATATAGAAAATATAAAATATATCATTTTAATTTGAAGTTATCTTGAATATTTTTTTTCTAAAAAAAGATTTGATATATGTATTATTTTGAAAAATAAGTAAGTTTTTGAAAAATATGTTATTTTTTCTATATTTCAATATTTTAAAATGTATATTTATGTCAATAAATGTAAGGTTTATTCTTTTATCGATGAAAACATACGAAAAAATTCTTCATTTTTTCTAAAAAAAAGGATTAAATAAACTAATTATGATGGTATCGAAAATATCACTTTTATTAAAGTTATAAAAAATAAGACATTATAAATACCCAAGTTTTCGTTATTCTTTTTCATTTTAAAAACAAGTTCTTAGAAATACTATTTTTTTTGCCTGTGAAAATTATGGGTGAATTTCAAGAAATGAAAAAATATTTAGCAATTTTTCTTGTACTAGTTTCATACCATGCTTTCTTTCCAACTCAAGCTAGAGAGATTAACTCATTAACTGAATGCACAAATATTTTTCGACCTACGTCGTCTGGACCCAGCGCTGGAGAAGGTCATCTAAAAATGGCCAGACAAGATTTAAAAAACATCATTTCAAAAACAAAATTCTCTACTAACGCTTATCGACCCGCGTCGTCTGGACCCAGCCCTGGAGAAGGTCATCCGAAAATCCCCAGACAAGATTTAAAAAACACGTTTGCCAAAACAAAAATCTCCTATGATGTTTTTCGACCAACTTCGTCTAGACCCGGCCCTGGAGAAGGTCATCCAAAAATGGACAGACAAAATTTACAAAACATCTTTGCCAAAACATAATTCTCCATTATTGTTTTTCGACCAACATCGTCTGGACCCAGCCTTGGAGAAGGTCATACGAAAATAGCCAGACAAGATTTAGAAAACTTATTCTCCAAAACACAAATCTCCATGGATGCATTTTGTCCCACGTCCACCGGACATAGTCCAAGAGGTGGTGGAAATCTTTGAAAATAGCAAGAGGAGAGAAAAAATCATGTTCTCCGAAAAACAAAATTGGTAGAAAAATATATAATTGAAATAAAAATATTATAATTTCTTGTTTTGTATCTCTAAAAATAAAATTTAAAAAAAAAAAAGAAGTAATGCATTCCTGCAAATCATATTTATTCTCTTATGTGTTTCTTTGGTCATACTTTGCATAGATTTATAACATTAAAAGAGAAATCTTACCTCCCATCAAAACTAAATTAGTATAACAACATGGATAATTAACTTAACTTCATAATCATAACAATTATTCATTTAATAAAACTTTGATTTTTTTATAGTATTTCCCTTTTTCAAAAAGCTAGTCTCCTAGCTCCATACTCATCAATCTATCATTTTCATTTTCTTTCGTATACAAATAATCTCTTACATATAATTAAAGAGATAAAATAGTTTTAGGAAATCCAATATTTCTCTTGCGTCTAAATTTTTTTTACTTAGAGATAATTCATTAAATATACAATATTATTTTTTCAAAAGCTAGTCTATTAATAAAAGATATGTTGAGAGGTTACTTTGTAAATTAATATTATTTTATGTTAAGAAATTAACATTTTCAATAATACATGTCTAGAGATACTCTACATTACAATAACATAGAGGTATACAAGACAAAGATTTGTTATTAAAACTTTGTATGTTATTATTTTCTTTCCTATGTTATTATAGATTTGTTTCTTACATATCTTGGGTGACTATACAACCCTGTTATAAAATAAGAATTAAGCCTCTGTAGTTGAAAGGTTGTATGTTTCAAGATGCCTTTCTTAAAGCTAAAGTGGAAGCGTGCTCCACTGTATTTTTTCTTATAAATTTTAGTGTGCAGTTTATTATTTAGCTAGAAGGTTTCTTGCCACAGGAAAACTATTTTGATCCGTCTTTTATTCTGATAAGCTAAGATTTATAGTTCGTATATAAAGAACTGAGGATTTTTTTTGTTATACGCCACCCACCCTACTGAATATCCATCTATGTCCATTTTTCCTCTTTTTTTAGTTATTTCTTATAGGTAAATATTATTAAAAAATTTATAAGTAAAAAAATAACCCATTTTTTAGTTGTTAGTTCTCGTTTCTATTTTGTACAATATATAAAACTATATAAAATTTTTAAACAAATATAACTCCACTTTTTTTTTAATTTGTTCTCTTTAATCTTACTTATTTATTTGATTTTCAAAATTTTAAATCTTAAAAAAGGAATAGATTTATAATTCTTTAGTCGAAAATATTTCTTTTTCTTTATCTAGCCAAAAGAACTCTAACTTTTTTCACTAACTACTTAAGTTCATCACTGATTTCGATTCCCTTTAGATAAAAAGCATATAAAAATTCCTAACAAAAATTGCCCTAATTTTTATTTTGTTGTTAATTCTCTTTATTATTTTTGTTTACATTATCAAATTCAATATAAACGTTTTTAACAAAATAAATCCACTTTATTTTCTTTTTACTCTATTTACATTAATTTTATTCCTTTATAACTCTTTCCTTTTACTTTTTTCATAACAATGACAAAACTAATATAATTATTTAAAAAAAAAAATCCATGTTACTATAATTGAATATCTTTATTTATTTATTTAAAATATATTTTTATAAAATTAAATGTATGAAAACAGTTTACTCGTTCTTCTTCCATTACACTTATTGGTTGCTAATATTTATTTATTTCTTCATCCATTACATGTTTTTATTTATTCCTTTTTTGGATATAGAAAATATAAAATATATCATTTTAATTTGAAGTTATCTTGAATATTTTTTTTCTAAAAAAAGATTTGATATATGTATTATTTTGAAAAATAAGTAAGTTTTTGAAAAATATGTTATTTTTTCTATATTTCAATATTTTAAAATGTATATTTATGTCAATAAATGTAAGGTTTATTCTTTTATCGATGAAAACATGCGAAAAAATTCTTCATTTTTTCTAAAAAAAAGGATTAAATAAACTAATTATGATGGTATCGAAAATATCACTTTTATTAAAGTTATAAAAAATAAGACATTATAAATACCCAAGTTTTCGTTATTCTTTTTCATTTTAAAAACAAGTTCTTAGAAATACTATTTTTTTTGCCTGTGAAAATTATGGGTGAATTTCAAGAAATGAAAAAATATTTAGCAATTTTTCTTGTACTAGTTTCATACCATGCTTTCTTTCCAACTCAAGCTAGAGAGATTAACTCATTAACTGAATGCACAAATATTTTTCGACCTACGTCGTCTGGACCCAGCGCTGGAGAAGGTCATCTAAAAATGGCCAGACAAGATTTAAAAAACATCATTTCAAAAACAAAATTCTCTACTAACGCTTATCGACCCGCGTCGTCTGGACCCAGCCCTGGAGAAGGTCATCCGAAAATCCCCAGACAAGATTTAAAAAACACGTTTGCCAAAACAAAAATCTCCTCTGATGTTTTTCGACCAACTTCGTCTAGACCCGGCCCTGGAGAAGGTCATCCAAAAATGGCCAGACAAAATTTACAAAACATCTTTGCCAAAACATAATTCTCCACTATTGTTTTTCGACCAACATCGTCTGGACCCAGCCTTGGAGAAGGTCATACGAAAATAGCCAGACAAGATTTAGAAAACTTATTCTCCAAAACACAAATCTCCATGGATGCATTTTGTCCCACGTCCACCGGACAAAGTCCAAGAGGTGGTGGAAATATTTGAAAATAGCAAGAGGAGAGAAAAAATCATGTTCTCCGAAAAACAAAATTGGTAGAAAAATATATAATTGAAATAAGAATATTATAATTTCTTGTTTTGTATCTCTAAAAATAAAATTTTAAAATAAAAAAGAAATTATGCATTCCTGCAAATCATATTTATTCTCTTATGTGTTTCTTTGGTCATACTTTGCATAGATTTATAACATGAAAAGAGAAATCTTACCTCCCATCAAAACTAAATTAGTATAACGACATGGATAATTAACTTAACTTCATAATCATAACAATTATTCATTTAATAAAACTTTGATTCTTTTATAGTATTTCCCTTTTTCAAAAAGCTAGTCTCCTAGCTCCATACTCATCAATCTATCATTTTCATTTTCTTTCGTATACAAATAATCTCTTACATATAATTAAAGAGATAAAATAGTTTTAGGAAATCCAATATTTCTCTTGTGTCTAAATTTGTTTTACTTAGAGATAATTCTTTAAATATACAATATTATTTTTTCAAAAGCTAGTCTATTAATAAAAGATATGTTGAGAGGTTACTTTGTAAATTAATATTATTTTATGTTAAGAAATTAACATTTTCAATAATACATGTCTAGAGATACTCTACATTACAATAACATAGAGGTATACAAGACAAAGATTTGTTATTAAAACTTTGTATGATATTATTTTCTTTCCTATGTTATTATAGATTTGTTTCTTACATATCTTGGGTGACTATACCACCCTGTTATAAAATAAGAATTAAGCCTCTGTAGTTGAAAGGTTGTATGTTTCGAGATGCCTTTCTTAAAGCTAAAGTGGAAGCGTGCTCCACTGTATTTTTTCTTATAAATTTTAGTGTGCAGTTTATTATTTAGCTAGAAGGTTTCTTGCCTCAGGAAAACTATTTTGATCCGTCTTTTATTCTGATAAGCTAAGATTTATAGTTCGTATATAAAGAACTGAGGATTTTTTTTGTGATACGCCACCCACCCTACTGAATATCCATCTATGTCCATTTTTCCTCTTTTTTTAGTTATTTCTTATAGGTAAATATTATTAAAAAATTTATAAGTAAAAAAATAAACCATTTTTTTATTTGTTAGTTCTCGTTTCTATTTTGTACAATATATAAAACTATATAAAAATTTTAAACAAATATAACTCCACTTTTTTTTTAATTTGTTCTCTTTAATCTTACTTATTTATTTGATTTTCAAAATTTAAAATCTTAGAAAAGGAATAGATTTATAATTCTTTAGTCGAAAATATTTCTTTTTCTTTATCTAGCCAAAAGAACTCTAACTTTTTTCACTAACTACTTAAGTTCATCACTGATTTCGATTCCCTTTAGATATAAAGCATATAAAAATTCTTAACAAAAATTGCCCTAATTTTTATTTTGTTGTTAATTCTCTTTATTATTTTTGTTTACATTATCAAATTCAATATAAACGTTTTTAACAAAATAAATCCACTTTATTTTCTTTTTACTCTATTTACATTAATTTTATTCCTTTATAACTCTTTCCTTTTATTTTTTCATAACAATGACAAAACTAATATAATTATTTAAAAAAAAATCCATGTTACTATAATTGAATATCTTTATTTATTTATTTGAAATATATTTTTATAAATTTAAATGTATGAAAGCAGTTTACTCGTTCTTCTTCCATTACACTTATTGGTTGCTAATATTTATTTATTTCTTCATCCATTACATGTTTTTATTTATTCCTTTTTTGGATATAGAAAATATAAAATATATCATTTTAATTTGAAGTTATCTTGAATATTTTTTTTCTAAAAAAAGATTTGATATATGTATTATTTTGAAAAATAAGTAAGTTTTTGAAAAATATGTTATTTTTTCTATATTTCAATATTTTAAAATGTATATTTATGTCAATAAATGTAAGGTTTATTCTTTTATCGATGAAAACATGCGAAAAAATTCTTCATTTTTTCTAAAAAAAAGGATTAAATAAACTAATTATGATGGTATCGAAAATATCACTTTTATTAAAGTTATAAAAAATAAGACATTATAAATACCCAAGTTTTCGTTATTCTTTTTCATTTTAAAAACAAGTTCTTAGAAATACTATTTTTTTTGCCTGTGAAAATTATGGGTGAATTTCAAGAAATGAAAAAATATTTAGCAATTTTTCTTGTACTAGTTTCATACCATGCTTTCTTTCCAACTCAAGCTAGAGAGATTAACTCATTAACTGAATGCACAAATATTTTTCGACCTACGTCGTCTGGACCCAGCGCTGGAGAAGGTCATCTAAAAATGGCCAGACAAGATTTAAAAAACATCATTTCAAAAACAAAATTCTCTACTAACGCTTATCGACCCGCGTCGTCTGGACCCAGCCCTGGAGAAGGTCATCCGAAAATCCCCAGACAAGATTTAAAAAACACGTTTGCCAAAACAAAAATCTCCTCTGATGTTTTTCGACCAACTTCGTCTAGACCCGGCCCTGGAGAAGGTCATCCAAAAATGGCCAGACAAAATTTACAAAACATCTTTGCCAAAACATAATTCTCCACTATTGTTTTTCGACCAACATCGTCTGGACCCAGCCTTGGAGAAGGTCATACGAAAATAGCCAGACAAGATTTAGAAAACTTATTCTCCAAAACACAAATCTCCATGGATGCATTTTGTCCCACGTCCACCGGACAAAGTCCAAGAGGTGGTGGAAATATTTGAAAATAGCAAGAGGAGAGAAAAAATCATGTTCTCCGAAAAACAAAATTGGTAGAAAAATATATAATTGAAATAAGAATATTATAATTTCTTGTTTTGTATCTCTAAAAATAAAATTTTAAAATAAAAAAGAAATTATGCATTCCTGCAAATCATATTTATTCTCTTATGTGTTTCTTTGGTCATACTTTGCATAGATTTATAACATGAAAAGAGAAATCTTACCTCCCATCAAAACTAAATTAGTATAACGACATGGATAATTAACTTAACTTCATAATCATAACAATTATTCATTTAATAAAACTTTGATTCTTTTATAGTATTTCCCTTTTTCAAAAAGCTAGTCTCCTAGCTCCATACTCATCAATCTATCATTTTCATTTTCTTTCGTATACAAATAATCTCTTACATATAATTAAAGAGATAAAATAGTTTTAGGAAATCCAATATTTCTCTTGTGTCTAAATTTGTTTTACTTAGAGATAATTCTTTAAATATACAATATTATTTTTTCAAAAGCTAGTCTATTAATAAAAGATATGTTGAGAGGTTACTTTGTAAATTAATATTATTTTATGTTAAGAAATTAACATTTTCAATAATACATGTCTAGAGATACTCTACATTACAATAACATAGAGGTATACAAGACAAAGATTTGTTATTAAAACTTTGTATGATATTATTTTCTTTCCTATGTTATTATAGATTTGTTTCTTACATATCTTGGGTGACTATACCACCCTGTTATAAAATAAGAATTAAGCCTCTGTAGTAGAAAGGTTGTATGTTTCGAGATGCCTTTCTTAAAGCTAAAGTGGAAGCGTGCTCCACTGTATTTTTTCTTATAAATTTTAGTGTGCAGTTTATTATTTAGCTAGAAGGTTTCTTGCCTCAGGAAAACTATTTTGATCCGTCTTTTATTCTGATAAGCTAAGATTTATAGTTCGTATATAAAGAACTGAGGATTTTTTTTGTGATACGCCACCCACCCTACTGAATATCCATCTATGTCCATTTTTCCTCTTTTTTTAGTTATTTCTTATAGGTAAATATTATTAAAAAATTTATAAGTAAAAAAATAAACCATTTTTTTATTTGTTAGTTCTCGTTTCTATTTTGTACAATATATAAAACTATATAAAAATTTTAAACAAATATAACTCCACTTTTTTTTTAATTTGTTCTCTTTAATCTTACTTATTTATTTGATTTTCAAAATTTAAAATCTTAGAAAAGGAATAGATTTATAATTCTTTAGTCGAAAATATTTCTTTTTCTTTATCTAGCCAAAAGAACTCTAACTTTTTTCACTAACTACTTAAGTTCATCACTGATTTCGATTCCCTTTAGATAAAAAGCATATAAAAATTCTTAACAAAAATTGCCCTAATTTTTATTTTGTTGTTAATTCTCTTTATTATTTTTGTTTACATTATCAAATTCAATATAAACGTTTTTAACAAAATAAATCCACTTTATTTTCTTTTTACTCTATTTACATTAATTTTATTCCTTTATAACTCTTTCCTTTTATTTTTTCATAACAATGACAAAACTAATATAATTATTTAAAAAAAAATCCATGTTACTATAATTGAATATCTTTATTTATTTATTTAAAATATATTTTTATAAATTTAAATGTATGAAAACAGTTTACTCGTTCTTCTTCCATTACACTTATCGGTTGCTAATATTTATTTATTTCTTCATCCATTACATGTTTTTATTTATTCCTTTTTTGGATATAGAAAATATAAAATATATCATTTTAATTTGAAGTTATCTTGAATATTTTTTTTCTAAAAAAAGATTTGATATATGTATTATTTTGAAAAATAAGTAAGTTTTTGAAATATATGTTATTTTTTCTATATTTCAATATTTTAAAATGTATATTTATGTCAATAAATGTAAGGTTTATTCTTTTATCGATGAAAACATGCGAAAAAATTCTTCATTTTTTCTAAAAAAAAGGATTAAATAAATTAATTATGATTGTATCGAAAATATCACTTTTATTAAAGTTATAAAAAATAAGACATTATAAATACCCAAATTTTCGTTATTCTTTTTCATTTTAAAAACAAGTTCTTAGAAATACTATTTTTTTTGCCTGTGAAAATTATTGGTGAATTTCAAGAAATGAAAAAATATTTAGCAATTTTTCTTGTACTAGTTTCATACCATGCTTTCTTTCCAACTCAAGCTAGAGAGATTAACTCATTAACTGAATGCACAAATATTTTTCGACCTACGTCGTCTGGACCCAGCGCTGGAGAAGGTCATCTAAAAATGGCCAGACAAGATTTAAAACACATCATTTCAAAAACAAAATTCTCTACTAACGCTTTTCGACCCGCGTCGTCTGGACCCAGCCCTGGAGAAGGTCATCCGAAAATCCCCAGACAAGATTTAAAAAACACGTTTGCCAAAACAAAAATCTCCTCTGATGTTTTTCGACCAACTTCGTCTAGACCCGGCCCTGGAGAAGGTCATCCAAAAATGGACAGACAAAATTTACAAAACATCTTTGCCAAAACATAATTCTCCACTATTGTTTTTCGACCAACATCGTCTGGACCCAGCCTTGGAGAAGGTCATACGAAAATAGCCAGACAAGATTTAGAAAACTTATTCTCCAAAACACAAATCTCCATGGATGCATTTTGTCCCACGTCCACCGGACAAAGTCCAAGAGGTGGTGGAAATATTTGAAAATAGCAAGAGGAGAGAAAAAATCATGTTCTCCGGAAAAAAAATTGGTAGAAAAATATATAATTGAAATAAGAATATTATAATTTCTTGTTTTGTATCTCTAAAAATAAAATTTTAAAAAAAAAAAGAAGTAATGCATTCCTGCAAATCATATTTATTCTCTTATGTGTTTCTTTGGTCATACTTTGCATAGATTTATAACATTAAAAGAGAAATCTTACCTCCCATCAAAACTAAATTAGTATAACGACATGGATAATTAACTTAACTTCATAATCATAACAATTATTCATTTAATAAAACTTTGATTTTTTTTATAGTATTTCCCTTTTTCAAAAAGCTAGTCTCCTAGCTCCATACTCATCAATCTATCATTTTCATTTTCTTTCGTATACAAATAATCTCTTACATATAATTAAAGAGATAAAATAGTTTTAGGAAATCCAATATTTCTCTTGCGTCTAAATTTTTTTTACTTAGAGATAATTCTTTAAATATACAATATTATTTTTTCAAAAGCTAGTCTATTAATAAAAGATATGTTGAGAGGTTACTTTGTAAATTAATATTATTTTATGTTAAGAAATTAACATTTTCAATAATACATGTCTAGAGATACTCTACATTACAATAACATAGAGGTATACAAGACAAAGATTTGTTATTAAAACTTTGTATGATATTATTTTCTTTCCTATGTTATTATAGATTTGTTTCTTACATATCTTGGGTGACTATACCACCCTGTTATAAAATAAGAATTAAGCCTCTGTAGTTGAAAGGTTGTATGTTTCAAGATGCCTTTCTTAAAGCTAAAGTGGAAGCGTGCTCCACTGTATTTTTTCTTATAAATTTTAGTGTGCAGTTTATTATTTAGCTAGAAGGTTTCTTGCCACAGGAAAACTATTTTGATCCGTCTTTTATTCTGATAAGCTAAGATTTATAGTTCGTATATAAAGAACTGAGGATTTTTTTTGTTATACGCCACCCACCCTACTGAATATCCATCTATGTCCATTTTTCCTCTTTTTTTAGTTATTTCTTATAGGTAAATATTATTAAAAAATTTATAAGTAAAAAAATAACCCATTTTTTAGTTGTTAGTTCTCGTTTCTATTTTGTACAATATATAAAACTATATAAAAATTTTAAACAAATATAACTCCACTTTTTTTTTTAATTTGTTCTCTTTAATCTTACTTATTTATTTGATTTTCAAAATTTTAAATCTTAAAAAAGGAATAGATTTATAATTCTTTAGTCGAAAATATTTCTTTTTCTTTATCTAGCCAAAAGAACTCTAACTTTTTTCACTAACTACTTAAGTTCATCACTGATTTCGATTCCCTTTAGATAAAAAGCATATAAAAATTCCTAACAAAAATTGCCCTAATTTTTATTTTGTTGTTAATTCTCTTTATTATTTTTGTTTACATTATCAAATTCAATATAAACGTTTTTAACAAAATAAATCCACTTTATTTTCTTTTTACTCTATTTACATTAATTTTATTCCTTTATAACTCTTTCCTTTTACTTTTTTCATAACAATGACAAAACTAATATAATTATTTAAAAAAAAAATTCATGTTACTATAATTGAATATCTTTATTTATTTATTTAAAATATATTTTTATAAAATTAAATGTATGAAAATAGTTTACTCGTTCTTCTTCCATTACACTTATTGGTTGCTAATATTTATTTATTTCTTCATCCATTACATGTTTTTATTTATTCCTTTTTTGGATATAGAAAATATAAAATATATCATTTTAATTTGAAGTTATCTTGAATATTTTTTTTCTAAAAAAAGATTTGATATATGTATTATTTTGAAAAATAAGTAAGTTTTTGAAAAATATGTTATTTTTTCTATATTTCAATATTTTAAAATGTATATTTATGTCAATAAATGTAAGGTTTATTCTTTTATCGATGAAAACATGCGAAAAAATTCTTCATTTTTTCTAAAAAAAAGGATTAAATAAACTAATTATGATGGTATCGAAAATATCACTTTTATTAAAGTTATAAAAAATAAGACATTGTAAATACCCAAGTTTTCGTTATTCTTTTTCATTTTAAAAACAAGTTCTTAGAAATACTATTTTTTTTGCCTGTGAAAATTATGGGTGAATTTCAAGAAATGAAAAAATATTTAGCAATTTTTCTTGTACTAGTTTCATACCATGCTTTCTTTCCAACTCAAGCTAGAGAGATTAACTCATTAACTGAATGTACAAATATTTTTCGACCTACGTCGTCTGGACCCAGCGCTGGAGAAGGTCATCTAAAAATGGCCAGACAAGATTTAAAAAACATCATTTCAAAAACAAAATTCTCTACTAACGCTTTTCGACCCGCGTCGTCTGGACCCAGCCCTGGAGAAGGTCATCCGAAAATCCCCAGACAAGATTTAAAAAACACGTTTGCCAAAACAAAAATCTCCTCTGATGTTTTTCGACCAACTTCGTCTAGACCCGGCCCTGGAGAAGGTCATCCAAAAATGGCCAGACAAAATTTACAAAACATCTTTGCCAAAACATAATTCTCCACTATTGTTTTTCGACCAACATCGTCTGGACCCAGCCTTGGAGAAGGTCATACGAAAATAGCCAGACAAGATTTAGAAAACTTATTCTCCAAAACACAAATCTCCATGGATGCATTTTGTCCCACGTCCACCGGACAAAGTCCAAGAGGTGGTGGAAATATTTGAAAATAGCAAGAGGAGAGAAAAAATCATGTTCTCCGAAAAACAAAATTGGTAGAAAAATATATAATTGAAATAAGAATATTATAATTTCTTGTTTTGTATCTCTAAAAATAAAATTTTAAAATAAAAAAGAAATAATGCATTCCTGCAAATCATATTTATTCTCTTATGTGTTTCTTTGGTCATACTTTGCATAGATTTATAACATGAAAAGAGAAATCTTACCTCCCATCAAAACTAAATTAGTATAACGACATGGATAATTAACTTAACTTCATAATCATAACAATTATTCATTTAATAAAACTTTGATTTTTTTATAGTATTTCCCTTTTTCAAAAAGCTAGTCTCCTAGCTCCATACTCATCAATCTATCATTTTCATTTTCTTTCGTATACAAATAATCTCTTACATATAATTAAAAAGATAAAATAGTTTTAGAAAAATCCAATATTTCTCTTGTGTCTAAATTTTTTTTACTTAGAGATAATTCTTTAAATATACAATATTATTTTTTCAAAAGCTAGTCTATTAATAAAAGATATGTTGACAGGTTACTTTGTAAATTAATATTATTTTATGTTAAGAAATTAACATTTTCAATAATACATTTCTAGAGATACTCTACATTACAATAACATAGAGGTATACAAGACAAAGATTTGTTATTAAAACTTTGTATGATATTATTTTCTTTCCTATGTTATTATAGATTTGTTTCTTACATATCTTGGGTGACTATACCACCCTGTTATAAAATAAGAATTAAGCCTCTGTAGTTGAAAGGTTGTATGTTTCGAGATGCCTTTCTTAAAGCTAAAGTGGAAGCGTGCTCCACTGTATTTTTTCTTATAAATTTTAGTGTGCAGTTTATTATTTAGCTAGAAGGTTTCTTGGTACAGGAAAACTATTTTGATCCGTCTTTTGTTCTGATAAGCTAAGACTTATAGTTCGTATATAAAGAACTGAGGATTTTTTTTGTAATACACCACCCACCTTAATGAATATCCATCTACGTCCATTTTTCCTCTTTTTTTAGTTATTTCTTATAGGTAAATATTATTAAAAAATTTATAAGTAAAAAAAAACCCATTTTTTAGTTGTTAGTTCTGGTTTCTATTTTGTACAATATATAAAACTATATAAAAATTTTAAACAAATATAACTCCACTTCTTTTTTTAATTTGTTCTCTTTAATCTTACTTATTTATTTGATTTTCAAAATTTAAAATCTTAAAAAAGGAATAGATTTATAATTCTTTAGTCGAAAATATTTCTTTTTTCTTTATCTAGCCAAAAGAACTCTAACTTTTTTCACTAACTACTTAAGTTCATTACTGATTTCGATTCCCTTTAGATAAAAAGCATATAAAAATTCCTAACAAAAATTGCCCTAATTTTTATTTTGTTGTTAATTCTCTTTATTATTTTTGTTTACATTATCAAATTCAATATAAACGTTTTTAACAAAATAAATCCACTTTATTTTCTTTTTACTCTATTTACATTAATTTTATTCCTTTATAACTCTTTCCTTTTACTTATTTCATAACAATGACAAAACTAATATAATTATTTTTAAAAAAAAATCCATGTTACTATAATTGAATATCTTTATTTATTTATTTGAAATATATTTTTATAAATTTAAATGTATGAAAACAGTTTACTCATTCTTCTTCCATTACACTTATTGGTTGCTAATATTTATTTATTTCTTCATCCATTACATGTTTTTATTTATTCCTTTTTTGGATATAGAAAATATAAAATAAATCATTTTAATTTGAAGTTATCTTGAATATTTTTTTCTAAAAAAAGATTTGATATATGTATTATTTTGAAAAATAAGTAAGTTTTTGAAAAATATGTTATTTTTTCTATATTTCGATATTTTAAAATGTATATTTATGTCAATAAATGTAAGGTTTATTCTTTTATCGATGAAAACATGAGAAAATATTCTTCGTTTTTTCTAAAAAAAATAATTAAATTAATTAATTATGATGGTATCGAAAATATCACTTTTATTAAAGTTATAAAAAATAAGACATTATAAATACCCTAGTTTTCATTATTCTTTTTCATTTTAAAAACAAGTTCTTAGAAATACTATTTTTTTTGCCTGTGAAAATTATGGGTGAATTTCAAGAAATGAAAAAATATTTAGCAATTTTTCTTGTACTAGTTTCATACCATGCTTTCTTTCCAACTCAAGCTAGAGAGATTAACTCATTAACTGAATGCACAAATATTTTTCGACCTACGTCGTCTGGACCCAACGCTGGAGAAAGTCATCTAAAAATGGCCAGACAAGATTTAAAAAACATCATTTCAACCCGCGTCGTCTGGACCCAGCCCTGGAGAAGGTCATCCGAAAATCCCCAGACAAGATTTAAAAAACACATTTGCCAAAACAAAAATCTCCTCTGATGTTTTTCGACCAACTTCGTCTAGACCCGGCCCTAGAGAAGGTCATCCAAAAATGGCCAGACAAAATTTACAAAACATCTTTGCCAAAACATAATTCTCCACTAATGTTTTTCGACCAACATCGTCTGGACCCAGCCTTGGAGAAGGTCATACAAAAATAGCCAGACAAGATTTAGAAAACTTATTCTCCAAAACACAAATCTCCATGAATGCATTTTGTCCCACGTCCACCGGACATAGACCAAGAGGTCGTGGAAATTTTTGAAAATAGCAAGAGGAGAGAAAAAATCATGTTCTCCGAAAAACAAAATTGGTAGAAAAATATATAATTGAAATAAGAATATTATAATTTCTTGTTTTGTATCTCTAAAAATAAAATTTTAAAATAAAAAAGAAATAATGCATTCCTGGAAATGATATTTATTCTTTTATGTGTTTCTTTGGTCATACTTTGCATAGATTTATAACATGAAAAGAGAAATCTTACCTCCCATCAAAACTAAATTAGTATAACGACATGGATAATTAACTTAACTTCATAATCATAACAATTATTCATTTAATAAAACTTTGATTTTTTTATAGTATTTCCCTTTTTCAAAAAGCTAGTCTCCTAGCTCCATACTCATCAATCTATCATTTTCATTTTCTTTCGTATACAAATAATCTCTTACATATAATTAAAGAGATAAAATAGTTTTACGAAATCCAATATTTCTCTTATGTCTAAATTTTTTTTACTTAGAGATAATTCTTTAAATATACAATATTATTTTTTCAAAAGCTAGTCTATTAATAAAAGATATGTTGAGAGGTTACTTTGTAAATTAATATTATTTTATGTTAAGAAATTAACATTTTCAATAATACATTTCTAGAGATACTCTACATTACAATAACATAGAGGTATACAAGACCAAGATTTGTTATTAAAACTTTGTATGATATTATTTTCTTTCCTATGTTATTATAGATTTGTTTCTTACATATCTTGGGTGACTATACCACCCTGTTATAAAATAAGAATTAAACCTCTGTAGTTGAAAGGTTGTATGTTTCGAGATGCCTTTCTTAAAGCTAAAGTGGAAGCGTGCTCCACTGTATTTTTTCTTATAAATTTTAGTGTGATGTTTATTATTTAGCTAAAGGTTTCTTGCCACAGGAAAACTATTTTGATCCGTCTATTATTCTGATAAGCTAAGATTTATAGTTCGTATATAAAGAACTGAGGATTTTTTTTGTGATACGCCACCCACCCTACTGAATATCCATCTATGTCCATTTTTCCTCTTTTTTAAGTTATTTCTTATATGTAAATATTATTAAAAAATTTATAAGTAAAAAAATAACCCATTTTTTAGTTGTTAGTTCTCGTTTCTATTTTGTACAATATATAAAATTATATAAAAATTTTAAACAAATATAACTCCACTTTTTTTTTAATTTGTTCTCTCTAATCTTACTTATTTATTTGATTTTGAAAATTTAAAATCATAAAAAAGGAATAGATTTATAATTCTTTAGTCGAAAATATTTCTTTTTCTTTATCTAGCCAAAAGAACTCTAACTTTTTTCACTAACTACTTAAGTTCATCACTGATTTCGATTCCCTTTAGATAAAAAGCATATAAAAATTCCTAACAAAAATTGCCCTAATTTTTATTTTGTTGTTACTTCTCTTTATTATTTTTGTTTACATTATCAAATTCAATATAAACGTTTTAAACAAAATAAATCCACTTTATTTTCTTTTTACTCTATTTACATTAATTTTATTCCTTTATAACTCTTTCCTTTTACTTTTTTCATAACAATGACAAAACTAATATAATTATTTAAAAAAAAATCCATGTTACTATAATTGAATATCTTTATTTATTTATTTAAAATATATTTTTATAAATTTAAATGTATGAAAACAGTTTACTCGTTCTTCTTCCATTACACTTATTGGTTGCTAATATTTATTTATTTCTTCATCCATTACATGTTTTTATTTATTCCTTTTTTGGATATAGAAAATATAAAATATATCATTTTAATTTGAAGTTATCTTGAATATTTTTTTTCTAAAAAAAGATTTGATATATGTATTATTTTGAAAAATAAGTAAGTTTTTGAAAAATATGTTATTTTTTCTATATTTCAATATTTTAAAATGTATATTTATGTCAATAAATGTAAGGTTTATTCTTTTATCGATGAAAACATGAGAAAAAATTCTTCATTTTTTCTAAAAAAAAGGATTAAATAAATTAATTATGATGGTATCGAAAATATCTCTTTTATTAAAGTTATAAACAATAAGACATTATAAATACCCTAGTTTTCGTTATTCTTTTTCATTTTAAAAACAAGTTCTTAGAAATACTATTTTTTTTGCCTGTGAAAATTATGGGTGAATTTCAAGAAATGAAAAAATATTTAGCAATTTTTCTTGTACTAGTTTCATACCATGCTTTCTTTCCAACTCAAGTTAGAGAGATTAACTCATTAACTGAATGCACAAATATTTTTCGACCTACGTCGTCTGGACCCAGCGCTGGAGAAGGTCATCTAAAAATGGCCAGACAAGATTTAAAAAACATCATTTCAAAAACAAAATTCTCTACTAACGCTTTTCGACCCGCGTCGTCTGGACCCAGCCCTGGAGAAGGTCATCCGAAAATCCCCAGACAAGATTTAAAAAACACGTTTGCCAAAACAAAAATCTCCTCTGATGTTTTTCGACCAACTTCGTCTAGACCAGTCCCTGGAGAAGGTCATCCAAAAATGGCCAGACAAAATTTACAAAACATCTTTGCCAAAACATAATTCTCCACTATTGTTTTTCGACCAATATCGTCTGGACCCAGCCTTGGAGAAGGTCATACGAAAATAGCCAGACAAGATTTAGAAAACTTATTCTCCAAAACACAAATCTCCATGGATGCATTTTGTCCCACGTCCACCGGACATAGTCCAAGAGGTCCTGGAAATATTTGAAAATAGCAAGAGGAGAGAAAAAATCATGTTCTCCGAAAAACAAAATTGGTAGAAAAATATATAATTGAAATAAGAATATTATAATTTCTTGTTTTGTATCTCTAAAAGTAAAATTTTAAAATACAAAAGAAATAATGCATTCCTGCAAATCATATTTATTCTCTTATGTGTTTCTTTGGTCAAACTTTGCATAGATTTATAACATGAAAAGAGAAATCTAACCTCCCATCAAAACTAAATTAGTATAACGACATGGATAATTAACTTAACTTCATAATCATAACAATTATTCATTTAATAGAACTTTTATTTTTTATAGTATTTCCATTTTTCAAAAAGTTAGTCTCCTAGCTCCATACTCATCAATCTATCATTTTCATTTTCTTTCGTATACAAATAATCTCTTACATATAATTAAAGAGATAAAATAGTTTTAAGAAATCCAATATTTCTCTTGTGTCTAAATTTTTTTTACTTAGAGATAATTCTTTAAATATACAATATTATTTTTTCAAAAGCTAGTCTATTAATAAAAGATATGTTGAGAGGTTACTTTGTAAATTAATATTATTTTATGTTAAGAAATTAACATTTTCAATAATACATGTCTAGAGATACTCTACATTACAATAACATAGAGGTATACAAGACAAAGATTTGTTATTAAAACTTTGTATGATATTATTTTCTTTCCTATGTTATTATAGATTTGTTTCTTACATATCTTGGCTGACTATACCACCCCGTTATAAAATAAGAATTAAGCCTCTGTAGTTGAAAGGTTGTCTGTTTCGAGATGCCTTTCTTAAAGCTAAAGTGGAAGCGTGCTCCCCTGTATTTTTTCTTATAAATTTTAGTGTGCAGTTTATTATTTAGCTAGAATGTTTCTTGCCACAGGAAAACTATTTTGATCCGTCTTTTGTTCTGATAAGCTAAGATTTATAGTTCGTATATAAAGAACTGAGGATTTTTTTTGTGATACGCCACCCACCGTACTGAATATACATCTATGTCCATTTTTCCTCTTTTTTTAGTTATTTCTTATAGGTAAATATTATTAAAAAATTTATAAGTAAAAAAATAACCCATTTTTTAGTTGTTAGTTCTCGTTTCTTTTTTATATAATATATAAAACTATATAAAATTTTTAAACAAATATAACTCCACTTTTTTTTAATTTGTTCTCTTTAATCTTACGTATTTATTTGATTTTCAAATTTTAAAATCTTAAAAAAGGAATAGATTTATAATTCTTTAGTCGAAAATATTTCTTTTTCTTTATCTAGCCAAAGGAACTCTAACTTTTTTCACTAACTACTTAAGTTCATCGCTGATTTCGATTCCCTTTAGATAAAAAGCATATAAAAATTCCTAACAAAAATTGCCCTAATATTTATTTTGTTGTTAATTCTCTTTATTATTTTTGTTTACATTATCAAATTCAATATAAATGTTTTTAACAAAATAAATCCACTTTATTTTCTTTTTACTCTATTTACATTAATTTTATTCCTTTATAACTCTTTCCTTTTACTTATTTCATAACAATGACAAAACTAATATAATTATTTTTAAAAAAAATCCATGTTACTATAATTGAATATCTTTATTTATTTATTTGAAATATATTTTTATAAATTTAAATGTATGAAAACAGTTTACTCGTTCTTCTTCCATTACACTTATTGGTTGCTAATATTTATTTATTTCTTCATCCATTACATGTTTTTATTTATTCCTTTTTTGGATATAGAAAATATAAAATAAATCATTTTAATTTAAAGTTATCTTGAATATTTTTTTCTAAAAAAAGATTTGATATATGTATTATTTTGAAAAATAAGTAAGTTTTTGAAAAATATGTTATTTTTTCTATATTTCAATCTTTTAAAATGTATATTTATGTCAATAAATGTAAAGTTTATTCTTTTATCGATGAAAACATGAGAAAAAATTCTTCATTTTTTCTAAAAAAAAGGATTAAATAAATTAATTATGATGGTATCGGAAATATCACTTTTATTAAAGTTATAAAAAATAAGACATTATAAATACCCTAATTTTCATTATTCTTTTTCATTTTAAAAACAAGTTCTTAGAAATACTATTTTTTTTGCCTGTGAAAATTATGGGTGAATTTCAAGAAATGCAAAAATATTTAGCAATTTTTCTTGTACTAGTTTCATACCATGCTTTCTTTCCAACTCAAGCTAGAGAGATTAACTCATTAACTGAATGCACAAATATTTTTCGACCTACGTCGTCTGGACCCAACGCTGGAGAAAGTCATCTAAAAATGGCCAGACAAGATTTAAAAAACATCATTTCAACCCGCGTCGTCTGGACCCAGCCCTGGAGAAGGTCATCCGAAAATCCCTAGAAAAGATTTAAAAAACACATTTGCCAAAACAAAAATCTCCTCTGATGTTTTTCGACCAACTTCGTCTAGACCCGGCCCTAGAGAAGGTCATCCAAAAATGGCCAGACAAAATTTACAAAACATCTTTGCCAAAACATAATTCTCCACTAATGTTTTTCGACCAACATCGTCTGGACCCAGCCTTGGAGAAGGTCATACAAAAATAGCCAGACAAGATTTAGAAAACTTATTCTCCAAAACACAAATCTCCATGGATGCATTTTGTCCCACGTCCACCGGACCTAGTCCAAGAGGTCATGGAAATTTTTGAAAATAGCAAGAGGAGAGAAAAAATCATGTTCTCCGAAAAACAAAATTGGTAGAAAAATATATAATTGAAATAAGAATATTATAATTTCTTGTTTTGTATCTCTAAAAATAAAATTTTAAAATAAAAAAGAAATAATGCATTCCTGCAAATCATATTTATTCTCTTATGTGTTTCTTTGGTCATACTTTGCATAGATTTATAACATGAAAAGAGAAATCTTACCTCCCATCAAAACTAAATTAGTATAACGACATGGAAAATTAACTTAACTTCATAATCATAAAAATTATTCATTTAATAAAACTTTGATTTTTTTATAGTATTTCCCTTTTTCAAAAAGCTAGTCTCCTAGCTCCATACTCATCAATCTATCATTTTAATTTTCTTTCGTATACAAATAATCTCTTACATATAATTAAAGAGATAAAATAGTTTTACGAAATTCAATATTTCTCTTGTGTCTAATTTTTTTTTACTTAGAGATAATTCTTTAAATATACAATAGTATTTTTTCAAAAGCTAGTCTATTAATAAAAGATATGTTGAGAGGTTACTTTGTAAATTAATATTATTTTATGTTAAGAAATTAACATTTTCTATAATACATGTCTAGAGATACTCTACATTACAATAACATAGAGGTATACAAGACCAAGATTTGTTATTAAAACTTTGTATGATATTATTTTCTTTCCTATGTTATTATAGATTTGTTTCTTACATATCTTGGCTGACTATACCACCCTGTTATAAAATAAGAATTAAGCCTCTGTAGTTGAAAGGTTGTATGTTTCGAGATGCCTTTCTTAAAGCTAAAGTGGAAGCGTGCTCCACTGTATTTTTTCTTATAAATTTTAGTGTGCAGTTTATTATTTAGCTAGAAGGTTTCTTGCCACAGGAAAACTATTTTGATCCGTCTTTTATTCTGATAAGCTAAGATTTACAGTTCGTATATAAAGAACTGAGGATTTTTTTTGTGATACGCCACCCACCCTACTGAATATCCATCTATGTCCATTTTTCCTCTTTTTTTAGTTATTTCTTATAGGTAAATATTATTAAAAAATTTATAAGTAAAAAAATAACCCATTTTTTAGTTGTTAGTTCTCGTTTCTATTTTGTATAATATATAAAACTATATAAAATTTTTAAACAAATATAACTCCACTTTTTTTTTAATTTGTTCTCTTTAATCTTACTTATTTATTTGATTTTCAAAATTTAAAATCTTAAAAAAGGAATACATTTATAATTCTTTAGTCGAAAATATTTCTTTTTCTTTATCTAGCCAAAAGAACTCTAACTTTTTTCACTAACTACTTAAGTTCATCACTGATTTCGATTCCCTTTAGATAAAATCATATAAAAATTCCTAACAAAAATTGCCCTAATTTTTATTTTGTTGTTAATTCTCTTTATTATTTTTGTTTACATTATCAAATTCAATATAAACATTTTTAACAAAATAAATCCCCTTTATTTTCTTTTTACTCTATTTACATTAATTTTATTCCTTTATAACTGTTTCCTTTTACTTTTTCCATAACAATGACAAAACTAATATAATTATTTAAAAAAAAATCCATGTTACTATAATTGAATATCTTTATTTATTTATTTAAAATATATTTTTATAAATTTAAATGTATGAAAACAGTTTACTCGTTCTTCTTCCATTACACTTATTGGTTGCTAATATTTATTTATTTCTTCATCCATTACATGTTTTAATTTATTCCTTTTTTGGATATAGAAAATATAAAATATATCATTTTAATTTGAAGTTATCTTGAATATTTTTTTTCTAAAAAAAGATTTGATATATGTATTATTTTGAAAAATAAGTAAGTTTTTGAAAAATATGTTATTTTTTCTATATTTCAATCTTTTAAAATGTATATTTATGTCAATAAATGTAAGGTTTATTCTTTTATCGATGAAAACATGAGAAAAAATTCTTCATTTTTTCTAAAAAAAAGGATTAAATAAATTAATTATGATGGTATCGAAAATATCACTTTTATTAAAGTTATAAAAAATAAGACATTATAAATACCCTAGTTTTCGTTATTCTTTTTCATTTTAAAAACAAGTTCTTAAAAATACTATTTTTTTTGCCTGTGAAAATTATGGGTGAATTTCAAGAAATGAAAAAATATTTAGCAATTTTTCTTGTACTAGTTTCATACCATGCTTTCATTCCAACTAAAGCTAGAGAGATTAACTCATTAACTGAATGCACAAATATTTTTCGACCTACGTCGTCTGGACCCAGCGCTGGAGAAGGTCATCTAAAAATGGCCAGACAAGATTTAAAAAACATCATTTCAAAAACAAAATTCTCTACTAACGTTTTCGACCCGCGTTGTCTGGACCCATCCGTGGAGAAGGTCATCCGAAAATCTCCAGACAAGATTTAAAAAACACGTTTTCCAAAACAAAAATCTCCTCTGATGTTTTTCGACCAACTTCGTCTTGACCCGGCCCTAGAGAAGGTCATCCAAAAATGGCCAGACAAAATTTACAAAACATCTTTGCCAAAACATAATTCTCCACTATTGTTTTTCAACCAACATCGTCTGGACCCAGCCTTGGAGAAGGTCATACGAAAATAGCCAGACAAGATTTAGAAAACTTATTCTCCAAAACACAAATCTCCATGGATGTATTTTGTCCCACGTCCATCGGACATAGTCCAAGAGGTGAAGGAAATATTTGAAAATAGCAAGAGGAGAGAAAACATCATGTTCTCCGAAAAACAAAATTGGTAGAAAAATATATAATTGAAATAAGAATATTATAATTTCTTGTTTTGTATCTCTAAAAATAAAATTTTAAAATAAAAAAGAAATAATGCATTCCTGCAAATCATATTTATTCTCTTATGTATTTCTTTGGTCATACTTTGCATAGATTTATAACATGAAAAGAGAAATCTAACCTCCCATCAAAACTAAATTAGTATAACGACATGGATAATTAACTTAACTTCATAATCATAACAATTATTCATTTAATAAAACTTTGATTTTTTTTATAGTATTTCCCTTTTTCAAAAAGCTAGTCTCCTAGCTCCATACTCATCAATCTATCATTTTCATTTTCTTTCGTATACAAATAATCTCTTACATATAATTAAAGAGATAAAATAGTTTTAAGCAATCCAATATTTCTCTTGTGTCTAAATTTTTTTTACTTAGAGATAATTCTTTAAATATACAATATTATTTTTTCAAAAGCTAGTCTATTAATAAAAGATATGTTGAGAGGTTACTTTGTAAATTAATATTATTTTATGTTAAGAAATTAACATTTTCAATAATACATGTCTAGAGATACTCTACATTACAATAACATAGAGGTATACAAGACAAAGATTTGTTATTAAAACTTTGTATGATATTATTTTCTTTCCTATGTTATTATAGATTTGTTTCTTACATATCTTGGGTGACTATACCACCCTATTATAAAATAAGAATTAAGCCTCTGTAGTTGAAAGGTTATCTATTTTGAGATGCCTTTCTTAAAGCTAAAGTGGAAGCGTAGTCCACTGTATTTTTTCTTATAAATTTTAGTGTGCAGTTTATTATTTAGCTAGAAGGTTTATTGGCCACAGGAAAACTATTTTGATCCGTCTTTTGTTCTGATAAGCTAAGATTTATAGTTCGTATATAAAGAACTGAGGATTTTTTTTGTGATACGCCACCCACCCTACTGAATATCCATCTATGTCCATGTTTCCTCTTTTTTTAGTTATTTCTTATAGGTAAATATTATTTAAAAAATTTATAAGTAAAAAAAAAACCCATTTTTTAGTTGTTAGTTCTGGTTTCTATTTTGTACAATATATAAAACTATATAAAAATTTTAAACAAATATAACTCCACTTCTTTTTTTAATTTGTTCTCTTTAATCTTACTTATTTATTTGATTTTCAAAATTTAAAATCTTAAAAAAGGAATAGATTTATAATTCTTTAGTCGAAAATATTTCTTTTTTCTTTATCTAGCCAAAAGAACTCTAACTTTTTTCACTAACTACTTAAGTTCATCACTGATTTCGATTCCCTTTAGATAAAAAGCATATAAAAATTCCTAACAAAAATTGCCCTAATTTTTATTTTGTTGTTAATTCTCTTTATTATTTTTGTTTACATTATCAAATTCAATATAAACGTTTTTAACAAAATAAATTCCTTTTATTTTGTTTTTACTCTATTTACATTAATTTTATTCCTCTATAACTCTTTCCTTTTACTTTTTTCTTAATAATGACAAAACTATTATAATAATTTTAAAAAAAAATCCGTGTTACTTTAATTGAATATCTTTATTTATTTATTTGAAATATATTTTTATAAATTTAAATGTATGAAAGCAGTTTACTCGTTCTTCTTCCATTACACTTATTGTTTGCTAATATTTATTTATTTCTTCATCCATTACATGTTTTTATTTATTCCTTTTTTGGATATAGAAAATATAAAATATATCATTTTAATTTGAAGTTATCTTGAATATTTTTTTCTAAAAAAAGATTTGATATCCGTATTATTTTGAAAATATGTAAGTTTTTGAAAAATATGGTATTTTTTCTATATTTCAATATTTGAAAATGTATATTTATATCAATAAATGTAAATTTTATTCTTTTATCGATGAAAACATGAGAAAAAATTATTTGTTTTTTCTAAAAAAAAGGATTAAATAAATTAATTATGATGGTATCAGAAATATCACTTTTATTAAAGTTATAAAAAATAAGACATTATAAATACCCTAGTATTCATTATACTTTTTCATTTTAAAAACAAGTTTTTAGAAATACAATTTTTTTTGCTTGTGCAAAATTATGGGTGAATTTCAAGAAATGCAAAAATATTTAGCAATTTTTCTTTTACTAGTTTCATACCATGCTTTCTTTCCAACTCAAGCTAGAGAGATTAACTCATTAACAGAATCCACAAATATTTTTCGACCTACGTCGTGTGGACCCAGCGCTGGAGAAGGTCATCTAAAAATGGCCAGAGAAGATTTAAAAAACATCATTTCAAAAACAAAATTCTCTACTAATGCTTTTCGACCCGCGTCGTCTGGACCCAGCCCTGGAGAAGGTCATCCGAAAATCCCCAGACAAGATTTACAAAACAAATTTGCCAAAACAAAAATCTCCTCTGATGTTTTTCGACCAACTTCGTCTAGACCCGGCCCTGGAGAAGGTCATCCAAAAATGGCCAGACAAAATTTACAAAACATCTTTGCCAAAACATAATTCTCCACTAATATTTTTCGACCAACATCGTCTGGACCCAGCCTTGGAGAAGGTCATACGAAAATAGCCAGACAAGATTTAGAAAACTTATTCTCCAAAACACAAATCTCCATGGATGCATTTTGTCCCACGTCCATCGGACATAGTCCAAGAGGTGGTGGAAATATTTGAAAATAGCAAGAGGAGAGAAAAAATCATGTTCTCCGGAAAAACAAATTGGTAGAAAAATATATAATTGAAATAAGAATATTATAATTTCTTGTTTTGTATCTTTAAAAATAAAATTTTAAAATAAAAAAGAAATAATGCATTCCTACAAATCATATTTATTCTCTTATGTATTTCTTTGGTCATACTTTGCATAGATTTATAACATGAAAAGAGAAATCTAACCTCCCATCAAAACTAAATTAGTATAACGACATTGATAATTAACTTATCTTCATAATCATAACAATTATTCATTTAATAAAACTTTGATTTTTTTTTATAGTATTTCCCTTTTTCAAAAAGCTAGTCTCCTAGCTCCATACTCATCAATCTATCATTTTCATTTTCTTTCGTATACAAATAATCTCTTACATATAATTAAAGAGATAAAATAGTTTTAAGCAATCCAATATTTCTCTTGTGTCTAATTTTTTTTTACTTAGAGATAATTCTTTAAATATACAATATTATTTTTTCAAAAGCTAGTCTATTAATAAAAGATATGTTGAGAGGTTACTTTGTAAATTAATATTATTTTATGTTAAGAAATTAACATTTTCAATAATACATGTCTAGAGATACTCTACATTACAATAACATAGAGGTATACAAGACAAAGATTTGTTATTAAAACTTTGTATGATATTATTTTCTTTCTTATGTTATTATAGATTTGTTTTTTACATATCTTGGGTGACTATACCACCCTGTTATAAAATAAGAATTAAGCCTCTGTAGTTGAAAGGTTGTCTATTTCGAGATGCCTTTCTTAAAGCTAAAGTGGAAGCATAGTCCACTGTACTTTTTCTTATAAATTTTAGTGTGCAGTTTATTATTTAGCTAGAAGGTTTATTGGCCACAGGAAAACTATTTTGATCCGTCTTTTGTTCTGATAAGCTAAGATTTATAGTTCGTATATGAAGAACTGAGGATTTTTTTGTGATACGCCACCCACCCTACTGAATATCCATCTATCTCCATGTTTCCTCTTTTTTTAGTTATTTCTTATAGGTAAATATTATTAAAAAAATTTATAAGTAAAAAAAACCCATTTTTTAGTTGTTAGTTCTGGTTTCTATTTTGTACAATATATAAAACTATATAAAAATTTTAAACAAATATAAATCCACTTCTTTTTTTAATTTGTTCTCTTTAATCTTACTTATTTATTTGATTTTCAAAATTTAATATCTTAAAAAAGGAATAGATTTATAATTCTTTAGTCGAAAATATTTCTTTTTTCTTTATCTAGCCAAAAGAACTCTAACTTTTTTCACTAACTACTTAAGTTCATCACTGATTTCGATTCCCTTTAGATAAAAAGCATATAAAAATTCCTAACAAAAATTGCCCTAATTTTTATTTTGTTGTTAATTCTCTTTATTATTTTTGTTTACATTATCAAATTCAATATAAACGTTTTTAACAAAATAAATTCCTTTTATTTTGTTTTTACTCTATTTACATTAATTTTATTCCTCTATAACTCTTTCCTTTTACTTTTTTCTTAACAATGACAAAACTATTATAATAATTTTAAAAAAAAAACCATGTTACTTTAATTGAATATCTTTATTTATTTATTTGAAATATATTTTTATAAATTTAAATGTATGAAAGCAGTTTACTCGTTCTTCTTCCATTACACTTATTGTTTGCTAATATTTATTTATTTCTTCATCCATTACATGTTTTTATTTATTCCTTTTTTGGATATAGAAAATATAAAATCTATCATTTTAATTTGAAGTTATCTTGAATATTTTTTTCTAAAAAAAGATTTGATATCCGTATTATTTTGAAAATATGTAAGTTTTTGAAAAATATGGTATTTTTTCTATATTTCAATATTTGAAAATGTATATTTATATCAATAAATGTAAATTTTATTCTTTTATCGATGAAAACATGAGAAAAAATTATTTGTTTTTTCTAAAAAAAAGGATTAAATAAATTAATTATGATGGTATCAGAAATATCACTTTTATTAAAGTTATAAAAAATAAGACATTATAAATACCCTAGTATTCATTATACTTTTTCATTTTAAAAACAAGTTTTTAGAAATACAATTTTTTTTGCTTGTGCAAAATTATGGGTGAATTTCAAGAAATGCAAAAATATTTAGCAATTTTTCTTTTACTAGTTTCATACCATGCTTTCTTTCCAACTCAAGCTAGAGAGATTAACTCATTAACAGAATCCACAAATATTTTTCGACCTACGTCGTGTGGACCCAGCGCTGGAGAAGGTCATCTAAAAATGGCCAGAGAAGATTTAAAAAACATCATTTCAAAAACAAAATTCTCTACTAATGCTTTTCGACCCGCGTCGTCTGGACCCAGCCCTGGAGAAGGTCATCCGAAAATCCCCAGACAAGATTTACAAAACAAATTTGCCAAAACAAAAATCTCCTCTGATGTTTTTCGACCAACTTCGTCTAGACCCGGCCCTGGAGAAGGTCATCCAAAAATGGCCAGACAAAATTTACAAAACATCTTTGCCAAAACATAATTCTCCACTAATATTTTTCGACCAACATCGTCTGGACCCAGCCTTGGAGAAGGTCATACGAAAATAGCCAGACAAGATTTAGAAAACTTATTCTCCAAAACACAAATCTCCATGGATGCATTTTGTCCCACGTCCATCGGACATAGTCCAAGAGGTGGTGGAAATATTTGAAAATAGCAAGAGGAGAGAAAAAATCATGTTCTCCGAAAAACAAAATTGGTAGAAAAATATATAATTGAAATAAGAATATTATAATTTCTTGTTTTGTATCTCTAAAAATAAAATTTTAAAATAAAAAATAAATAATGCATTCCTACAAATCATATTTATTCTCTTATGTATTTCTTTGATCATACTTTGCATAGATTTATAACATGAAAAGAGAAATCTAACCTCCCATCAAAACTAAATTAGTAAAACGACATGGATAATTAACTTAACTTCATAATCATAACAATTATTCATTTAATAAAACTTTGATTTTTTTATAGTATTTCCCTTTTTCAAAAAGCTAGTCTCCTAGCTCCATACTCATCAATCTATCATTTTCATTTTCTTTCGTATACAAATAATCTCTTACATATAATTAAAGAGATAAAATAGTTTTAAGCAATCCAATATTTCTCTTGTGTCTAAATTTTTTTTACTTAGAGATAATTCTTTAAATATACAATATTACTTTTTCAAAAGCTAGTCTATTAATAAAAGATATGTTGAGAGGTTACTTTGTAAATTAATATTATTTTATGTTAAGAAATTAACATTTTCAATAATACATGTCTAGAGATACTCTACATTACAATAACATAAAGGTATACAAGACAAAGATTTGTTATTAAAACTTTGTATGATATTATTTTCTTTCTTATGTTATTACAGATTTGTTTCTTACATATCTTGGGTGACTATACCACCCTGTTATAAAATAAGAATTAAGCCTCTGTAGTTGAAAGGTTGTCTGTTTCGAGATGCCTTTCTTAAAGCTAAAGTGGAAGCGTAGTCCACTGTATTTTTTCTTATAAATTTTAGTGTGCAGTTTATTATTTAGCTAGAAGGTTTATTGGCCACATGAAAACTATTTTGATCCGTCTTTTGTTCTGATAAGCTAAGATTTATAGTTCGTATATAAAGAACTGAGGATTTTTTTTGTGATACGCCACCCACCCTACTGAATATCCATCTATGTCCATGTTTCCTCTTTTTTTAGTTATTTCTTATAGGTAAATATTATTTAAAAAATTTATAAGTAAAAAAAAAACCCATTTTTTAGTTGTTAGTTCTGGTTTCTATTTTGTACAATATATAAAACTATATAAAAATTTTAAACAAATATAACTCCACTTCTTTTTTTAATTTGTTCTCTTTAATCTTACTTATTTATTTGATTTTCAAAATTTAAAATCTTAAAAAAGGAATAGATTTATAATTCTTTAGTCGAAAATATTTCTTTTTTCTTTATCTAGCCAAAAGAACTCTAACTTTTTTCACTAACTACTTAAGTTCATCACTGATTTCGATTCCCTTTAGATAAAAAGCATATAAAAATTCCTAACAAAAATTGCCCTAATTTTTATTTTGTTGTTAATTCTCTTTATTATTTTTGTTTACATTATCAAATTCAATATAAACGTTTTTAACAAAATAAATTCCTTTTATTTTGTTTTTACTCTATTTACATTAATTTTATTCCTCTATAACTCTTTCCTTTTACTTTTTTCTTAACAATGACAAAACTATTATAATAATTTTAAAAAAAAATCCGTGTTACTTTAATTGAATATCTTTATTTATTTATTTGAAATATATTTTTATAAATTTAAATGTATGAAAGCAGTTTACTCGTTCTTCTTCCATTACACTTATTGTTTGCTAATATTTATTTATTTCTTCATCCATTACATGTTTTTATTTATTCCTTTTTTGGATATAGAAAATATAAAATATATCATTTTAATTTGAAGTTATCTTGAATATTTTTTTCTAAAAAAAGATTTGATATCCGTATTATTTTGAAAATATGTAAGTTTTTGAAAAATATGGTATTTTTTCTATATTTCAATATTTGAAAATGTATATTTATATCAATAAATGTAAATTTTATTCTTTTATCGATGAAAACATGAGAAAAAATTATTTGTTTTTTCTAAAAAAAAGGATTAAATAAATTAATTATGATGGTATCAGAAATATCACTTTTATTAAAGTTATAAAAAATAAGACATTATAAATACCCTAGTATTCATTATACTTTTTCATTTTAAAAACAAGTTTTTAGAAATACAATTTTTTTTGCTTGTGCAAAATTATGGGTGAATTTCAAGAAATGCAAAAATATTTAGCAATTTTTCTTTTACTAGTTTCATACCATGCTTTCTTTCCAACTCAAGCTAGAGAGATTAACTCATTAACAGAATCCACAAATATTTTTCGACCTACGTCGTGTGGACCCAGCGCTGGAGAAGGTCATCTAAAAATGGCCAGAGAAGATTTAAAAAACATCATTTCAAAAACAAAATTCTCTACTAATGCTTTTCGACCCGCGTCGTCTGGACCCAGCCCTGGAGAAGGTCATCCGAAAATCCCCAGACAAGATTTACAAAACAAATTTGCCAAAACAAAAATCTCCTCTGATGTTTTTCGACCAACTTCGTCTAGACCCGGCCCTGGAGAAGGTCATCCAAAAATGGCCAGACAAAATTTACAAAACATCTTTGCCAAAACATAATTCTCCACTAATATTTTTCGACCAACATCGTCTGGACCCAGCCTTGGAGAAGGTCATACGAAAATAGCCAGACAAGATTTAGAAAACTTATTCTCCAAAACACAAATCTCCATGGATGCATTTTGTCCCACGTCCATCGGACATAGTCCAAGAGGTGGTGGAAATATTTGAAAATAGCAAGAGGAGAGAAAAAATCATGTTCTCCGGAAAAACAAATTGGTAGAAAAATATATAATTGAAATAAGAATATTATAATTTCTTGTTTTGTATCTTTAAAAATAAAATTTTAAAATAAAAAAGAAATAATGCATTCCTACAAATCATATTTATTCTCTTATGTATTTCTTTGGTCATACTTTGCATAGATTTATAACATGAAAAGAGAAATCTAACCTCCCATCAAAACTAAATTAGTATAACGACATTGATAATTAACTTATCTTCATAATCATAACAATTATTCATTTAATAAAACTTTGATTTTTTTTTATAGTATTTCCCTTTTTCAAAAAGCTAGTCTCCTAGCTCCATACTCATCAATCTATCATTTTCATTTTCTTTCGTATACAAATAATCTCTTACATATAATTAAAGAGATAAAATAGTTTTAAGCAATCCAATATTTCTCTTGTGTCTAATTTTTTTTTACTTAGAGATAATTCTTTAAATATACAATATTATTTTTTCAAAAGCTAGTCTATTAATAAAAGATATGTTGAGAGGTTACTTTGTAAATTAATATTATTTTATGTTAAGAAATTAACATTTTCAATAATACATGTCTAGAGATACTCTACATTACAATAACATAGAGGTATACAAGACAAAGATTTGTTATTAAAACTTTGTATGATATTATTTTCTTTCTTATGTTATTATAGATTTGTTTTTTACATATCTTGGGTGACTATACCACCCTGTTATAAAATAAGAATTAAGCCTCTGTAGTTGAAAGGTTGTCTATTTCGAGATGCCTTTCTTAAAGCTAAAGTGGAAGCGTAGTCCACTGTACTTTTTCTTATAAATTTTAGTGTGCAGTTTATTATTTAGCTAGAAGGTTTATTGGCCACAGGAAAACTATTTTGATCCGTCTTTTGTTCTGATAAGCTAAGATTTATAGTTCGTATATAAAGAACTGAGGATTTTTTTTGTGATACGCCACCCACCCTACTGAATATCCATCTATGTCCATGTTTCCTCTTTTTTTAGTTATTTCTTATAGGTAAATATTATTAAAAAAATTTATAAGTAAAAAAAACCCATTTTTTAGTTGTTAGTTCTGGTTTCTATTTTGTACAATATATAAAACTATATAAAAATTTTAAACAAATATAACTCCACTTCTTTTTTTAATTTGTTCTCTTTAATCTTACTTATTTATTTGATTTTCAAAATTTAAAATCTTAAAAAAGGAATAGATTTATAATTCTTTAGTCGAAAATATTTCTTTTTTCTTATCTAGCCAAAAGAACTCTAACTTTTTTCACTAACTACTTAAGTTCATCACTGATTTCGATTCCCTTTAGATAAAAAGCATATAAAAATTCCTAACAAAAATTGCCCTAATTTTTATTTTGTTGTTAATTCTCTTTATTATTTTTGTTTACATTATCAAATTCAATATAAACGTTTTTAACAAAATAAATTCCTTTTATTTTGTTTTTACTCTATTTACATTAATTTTATTCCTCTATAACTCTTTCCTTTTACTTTTTTCTTAACAATGACAAAACTATTATATTAATTTTAAAAAAAAACCCATGTTACTTTAATTGAATATCTTTATTTATTTATTTGAAATATATTTTTATAAATTTAAATGTATGAAAGCAGTTTACTCGTTCTTCTTCCATTACACTTATTGTTTGCTAATATTTATTTATTTCTTCATCCATTACATGTTTTTATTTATTCCTTTTTTGGATATAGAAAATATAAAATATATCATTTTAATTTGAAGTTATCTTGAATATTTTTTTCTAAAAAAAGATTTGATATCTGTATTATTTTGAAAATATGTAAGTTTTTGAAAAATATGTTATTTTTTCTATATTTCAATATTTGAAAATGTATATTTATATCAATAAGTGTAAATTTTATTCTTTTATCGATGAAAACATGAGAAAAAATTCTTCGTTTTTTCTAAAAAAAAGGATTAAATAAAATAAGTATGATGGTATCAGAAATATCACTTTTATTAAAGTTATAAAAAATAAGACATTATAAATACCCTAGTATTCATTATACTTTTTCATTTTAAAAACAAGTTTTTAGAAATACAATTTTTTTTGCCTGTGAAAATTATGGGTGAATTTCAAGAAATGCAAAAATATTTAGCAATTTTTCTTTTACTAGTTTCGTACCATGCTTTCTTTCCAACTCAAGCTAGAGAGATTAACTCATTAACAGAATGCACAAATATTTTTCGACCTACGTCGTGTGGACCCAGTGCTGGAGAAGGTCATCTAAAAATGGCCAGAGAAGATTTAAAAAACATCATTTCAAAAACAAAATTCTCTACTAATGCTTTTCGACCCGCGTCGTCTGGACCCAGCCCTGGAGAAGGTCATCCGAAAATCCCCAGACAAGATTTACAAAACACATTTGCCAAAACAAAAATCTCCTCTGATGTTTTTCGACCAACTTCGTCTAGACCCGGCCCTGGAGAAGGTCATCCAAAAATGGCCAGACAAAATTTACAAAACATCTTTGCCAAAACATAATTCTCCACTAATATTTTTCGACCAACATCGTCTGGACCCAGCCTTGGAGAAGGTCATACGAAAATAGCCAGACAAGATTTAGAAAACTTATTCTCCAAAACACAAATCTCCATGGATGCATTTTGTCCCACGTCCATCGGACATAGTCCAAGAGGTGGTGGAAATATTTGAAAATAGCAAGAGGAGAGAAAAAATCATGTTCTCCGAAAAACAAAATTGGTAGAAAAATATATAATTGAAATAAGAATATTATAATTTCTTGTTTTGTATCTCTAAAAATAAAATTTTAAAATAAAAAATAAATAATGCATTCCTACAAATCATATTTATTCTCTTATGTATTTCTTTGGTCATACTTTGCATAGATTTATAACATGAAAAGAGAAATCTAACCTCCCATCAAAACTAAATTAGTATAACGACATGGATAATTAACTTAACTTCATAATCATAACAATTATTCATTTAATAAAACTTTGATTTTTTTATAGTATTTCCCTTTTTCAAAAAGCTAGTCTCCTAGCTCCATACTCATCAATCTATCATTTTCATTTTCTTTCGTATACAAATAATCTCTTACATATAATTAAAGAGATAAAATAGTTTTAAGCAATCCAATATTTCTCTTGTGTCTAAATTTTTTTTACTTAGAGATAATTCTTTAAATATACAATATTATTTTTTCAAAAGCTAGTCTATTAATAAAAGATATGTTGAGAGGTTACTTTGTAAATTAATATTATTTTATGTTAAGAAATTAACATTTTCAATAATACATGTCTAGAGATACTCTACATTACAATAACATAAAGGTATACAAGACAAAGATTTGTTATTAAAACTTTGTATGATATTATTTTCTTTCTTATGTTATTACAGATTTGTTTCTTACATATCTTGGGTGACTATACCACCCTGTTATAAAATAAGAATTAAGCCTCTGTAGTTGAAAGGTTGTCTGTTTCGAGATGCCTTTCTTAAAGCTAAAGTGGAAGCGTAGTCCACTGTATTTTTTCTTATAAATTTTAGTGTGCAGTTTATTATTTAGCTAGAAGGTTTATTGGCCACATGAAAACTATTTTGATCCGTCTTTTGTTCTGATAAGCTAAGATTTGCAGTTCGTGATCTGACCTGATCAGAAGGGGATCACTGGCTGGCCACACTTTGTTAGACTGCTTCCTGTTCACCAATGATGAGGAGGAGGAGGGGTGTACCTGCAAGGCACTCCGATGCCAAAGTAAGTCTATGGGTAGAGTGATCACAAGTATAGAAAAAGGGGGAAGAAGTGAATTACCTGACCCTCTTGTGGAAGAGGGTATTTATAGAGAGACCCCAGCACTGGGCCAACGGTCACTTGGGTTGGGTTGGATTGTCAGGCCCAACCTAGGTGACTGCTAGGGCTTACATGGCGTAGTGAAGACCAGGACGTGGTCTTCACCCTAGTCCAACTGCCCCTTGATCTCCGAGAAGTGGGTTTGACCTGCTCTTTCGGAGGTGGGTAGTTGGTTGGTGACGTGTCCCCGCGGAGGGGGGCACGTGCAGAACGTGCACATGGCACATTGCTCTCCCCGCTGAGGGGAGCTCGGAGGTTCCCCGGAGGCGTATTGTTCTCCCTGCGGAGGGGAGCACCCGAGGGCGTGGGAGAGACGCGTTGTCCTGCTCGGCGGGAAGGGGATTCTGCCCGCGGAGGGTTGTTCTGCCCGACGAGGGGCAGTGATTGGCAGCGCCTTCCCGCAAAGGGGGGAGCGCAGGGGGCTTCCTGAGGCACGTTGTTCTCCTCAGCGGGAGCATGCCCTGCCCGTCGAGGGGTCACGTGCCCGGCCGTCCTACTCAAACCATATTGGGCCTTTATTGTGTATCATTGGGTTGGGCCGCGAGTTGAGGTTGGGGCCTAGACCAGAACAGGAGCCCCCCAAGTCGAAGCTCTTCGGTGGACGAGCGAGGACTTGAGAACGTTGTTCCGGAGAAGAAGGTCGCGAGGTGCTAGATTACGCCAGCTCGTGTACGTCGAGGTGCGTGCTCGTGACGGTCTATCCACGTCGCCGGTTGCGCGGGGCAAAGGTATTTTAAGGGACGCGACTGTCAGACTACTGCCACGTGTCACACATTGAGTGGGCGTGAGGGCGGCTTCCCTAGGGCACTCAAGGGCCTAGTGCCGCTTGGAGTTCCGCGCCGGGTTATAAATATAGGAGTCCCCGCGCACTTTCTACTTTTCACCTTGTCCTTTCACTTACGAAGCTCTGTAGTTCATCCCCGTCCGCCGTAGCCGTGAATCGTCATCGCGCCGTCCGTTTCGCACTCCGTCACTCGTCGCTTATAAAGTAAGTTTTCCTTCCTCCTTTCCTTTATTTTCGCCGTTTAATTTGGGTTTGTGGTCGGGGCACGATTAATGCCCCGAGGAGAGACGCGGGTCTCCATCGTATCTGGTGGAGTTTTAGGGTTATTTAGATGAATGCGCCAGGGAAGATCAACTATTCTGATGAATGCCCCGGGGACAGGTGCTTCTTCTGATGAAGCCCCCGGGGAGGGGCGATAGGTTAGTTTTGAATGTCCCATGGAGAAGTGGTGGGGAATGCCCCTCGGGGCTTGCCCGGGCGTTTGTCTTCAGTTCGCGAGACCGCCGTCGTCGCCCTTTCACTTGACCTGCAGTGAAAGGGTGGATTTGATCTTGGTTATCGAACTCACTGTTATTCTCTTCTTTTCAGGTGTTCATGTCGGCCTTGATACCAGGGACGATGGTCGAAGACAACGAGCCCGAAGTCCTAGACTTTGATGAGAGGGTTCTCCCCATCGAGGAATGGGTGGCTGAAGAGCCCCTGTCCACCTCGCCTTGTTTCGCTTTCGACACGTATGGTGCCCATACAACTGTAGAGGATCGGATGGAGGGAGAGCCGCAAAACTGGCAGGTGTACCGTCCCAAGGAGCATCACCGTATTTGCTCGAGCTATGGGCGGCGGACGTTTCCTATGCAGGAGTTTTATTTTAAAGAGGCCCGGCTCAGACTGCCGTTCTCCGCTTTCCATTTGGGTCTTTTCGACTGGCTGCGTCTGGCTCCATCCCAGCTGCATCCCAACGCCCTGGCCTTTATTCGCGCCTTCGAGCTGGTGTGCCGCTTCCTCCAGGTCGAAGCCACGGTGCCCTTATTTTTCTGCATTTTCCACCTGCAACGGCAAACGATGAATGGTCGGCAGGGTTGGGTCTCGTTTAAGCAGCCGACCACACATTTTAAGACATACAGTGACTCCGTCCGGGATTTCAAGGGCTGCTTCTTCCTCGTGAGGCCGATCACAAGGGAAGGGTCGGACTCTCTTTTTACTGAGGGGGAGCGAGTGGTGGATGGCCAGCGGTTTGTCGTGTGGCTTCCGAAGGTGCATTTGTGGACCCCGGAGCACTTCAACCGGGGAACCGACCGATATATAGTGCGGGCTGGGACCCTCGAAGAGAGGGACATGGCCGCCTATATGAAGATAGTGTCGTTTGTGTGGGGTCTGCCCTCGTCGAAACTAGTGACGCCTGATGGTCGGTATATCTTCGACGCGCAGGGGAACGTGCGAACGAAGAAAAAGCTGATTAACACGAAAACCTTGCTCGGCTGCGCCTCGGCGGCGGATGCTCTTGATTACCTAGGTATGGACGCTTCCTATTTCTCGTTACTCTGTATGTTTTGTCTGTTGCTGACTCTTTTTGTTTTTTGCAACGAACATGTCTTCCGTCGAAGAGCGGGTGAAGAAGTTGTACGCCTCGAAGGTTGCTAGGGCTACGAAGACGCGGGTGAGCCAACTAATCGGGCAGGAAGTTGTGGTCCAGGGCGGTCAGAGCTCGTCTTCGTCTCCTCAGGAGAGTCAGTCTCTCTCATCTTAGGGGACTGCGAATAGGCCAAGAACCGAGGAGCCCAGTGGCCTAATTGATCTGACGACCGGGTCTTCCGAGGAGGGCTACGTTGTCCCGCTGTGCCATCAACATCCGGACTATTTTCACGGGGCCAAGTCGCCCACTATTTCTGCTGGTGAAGTGAAGGCAGTTCTGGAGGCGGACCGAGAGTTTCGTCGTCACATCTTGGCGGAGGATCTGGCCGTGATGATGCAGACCTTTGCTACGGCGATGGTCCTGAGTGAGGAAGGTTGCTCTACCGCCGAGCTGACCAAGCTGCGGGGGGATCTCACCTTCACGTAGTCGCGCCTGGCCAAGATCTTCGAGGAGTTGGAAAAGAGTCAGAAGGACGCTGCTGACCAGCGCAAGCGAGCGCATGGTGCCGAGGAGAAGGTGACGAATGTCGAGGAGAAGTTGGGGGCAGTGGAGGCCGAGGTGAAAGCGCTGAAGGTTCACGTGGAGGTTCTAGACAGTGCCCTCCGTCCGGCTGAGGACGAGTCCGAGAAAGACAGGCGGATGATCACTCGCGCGGATTTGCTTGCCCGGATTCAGGTATTGGAGAATGATTGTCTGGAAGCCATCGAGGTCAGGTTCAAAAGTGTCGTCGCGCAGCTCTAGGTCGTCAACTCTGGCGTCGCTTTAGTTGTGGATGGGGTTGGGCCCTACCACAAGATCTTCGACGGGAAGGTGATCGATCCGGAGTTTGTCGGCCTCGATGTTGTTAGCATGGATACTGAGAAGGAGGGCGAGGATGTGTAGACTTTCCCCGGGCCTGCATGCCCGTAGTTTCTAGGCCAGCGTGCCGATGCGTTTGTAATTTTATTTTAAGTGTTTTGTTTCGACGGGCCTGCGTGCCCTTGATGGTGTAACATAACTATTGGGCTGGTGCCCCTTTTATAATTCTTGAAATCTTTTCTAAGTGTGCTCTCGGTTTTGTTTCTGCATGTTTGTTTATGCTCATTATATATCTGCACGTGCTTGCATGCTCGAAATATATGTTTGTATGTTTGAAATTCATGTGTGTTTTTGGGCCTGTCCGGGGTGGTAGCTTGACAATAATTGTTTTCAGCGGTGCGGGGAACTGGCCGGGTGGCCAGCTTTGTTGCCTGACCGGTTCGGAGGTAGCTCTCCCCGTGGCGTGGACGTCCCATCGCGAGCTAGGTGTCCTGTCGGTGCTGGTACGGCGGCGAGGAATCTCGACCGAGGTGTTCCCCGCCGAGCAGAGCCTTTTACCCGTGCACACAAAGGTAGGGCTTGCTTTTCGTTAGTCTCTAGAAGACGCGAGGAGGTGCGGTGGTACCATGTCGCCCCCCAGTGGTCGTGACGTCTTGGCGTCGCGGGCAGTTGTTAACTGTAGTACCGCTTCAGCTTCTCGGCGTTCCATGGTCGAGCTAGTTTTTCCCCGTTGTTGCACCCCAAATTTTGACCCCTTAGATTCTCATTATCATTTTAGGAGCATACTCATGAACTGTCTAACCTTAATCCAGTGCAAGTCTGTCTTTGTCAAATTGCAGATGAATCAGGGTTTCGTGCAGTCAAAATCAAAACTTCAGGGTTTGTGATTAGTCAATGTTTTGGGCTCATTCAAATAAAAAACAAGGTCAAGGATATTACATAATTTCAAATGAGAATCCAATTTGAATAAATCATTTCAAAATCAAGAACAGTGCAGTCCAGAGGCCCCGATTAGGGTTTTTAACTAGTAAAAGTCAACTGTGGTTTGACTTTGATGTTGGAAGGTGTTGTAATGGTGGGATTGAGGTCCATGAAGTTCATGTAGCTTATTAAAGTTCATACAAGAAGTTTCAAAGTCTCAGGAGGTCCAGAATGTCAACAGGCGACTCGGTAATCACCGATCGGTCGTACGGTTGACCGAAAAGTCAACTCTCCAAATTTTATGAATTGGACTTCAAGTTGTAAAACAAAGTTGTTCCTTATGTCATATTGGACTTGCATATCAATTTTCATGACCATTGGATCAAGGATGAAGGAGTAATCGAGAAATCGGGAAATTAGGGTTTTGAAAAGGGCTAAACCATAACTCCTTAACCACACATCCAATTGAGTTGGTTCAAAGCTCATTTGGAAGCTCTTGACAAGTACTGCAAAAGTCCCTAAGTGGTCCATGATCAGAAAATGCATAGATTTTGAGTTATGGTCAAATTCATTTCAAAAAGGGAAAAAGACTTAGGAAATTTTCACTTTTTAAGCTCATTTTTAGCAACTTTGGAGGGCTTTTTGGCCAAGTTACTTTGAGAAATTGAAACTCATGAAAACATGAATATTTTAGAGATATGTGAGGGCTTTCTAAATTGTACTAGAACATCTCAAGAGGAGTTATGAGAAGAAAGTTACATAGGTGCAAAGTTGAGGGTTTCACACTTTAGTCCCACATTGGCCAATTTTCAAGAATGACTTATTTCACTAATTTTGCCAAATTTTCTTGATCCAATATGTTTTATGTGATATATCAGATATGTGTAGCATGAAACAAGAGAAAATTGTGGAGGAATAGCCCAAAATCAAAGCTTGGACTTCATTGCCATACAAGTGGGCAAGTTGCACTTCCAAGCATGAGGTGTAAAGTGAAAGGCTGTACCAGCCCCTTCCCTATAGTTTCTAGGCTGCAAATCACCTCAGAAATTCAGCAGAAATGTTGACAAATTGATCCTTGCAGCAGAGCAAGTGGAAAACCCTACAAGGGAGGTTTGCTTCAAAAATATCCAAAGCTTGCTTCATGGTGAAGGAAACTTTCTAGCAAGCACCTCAATCTCTTTTCCTATAAAAGGAGGTCTCATTCACTTCATTTTCACACACAATTCATCTGATAAAAACCATATAGAAGCTTTGTCGCCACAATTCTCTCATCTTGCACCAAATCTTCAAAATCACAAAATCCATAAAAACACCAAAAATGGTCATGAAGTGAAGTCTGCCCAAATTCATTTCTACCCTTTCCAATACCTTAACCACCCTCCACACAACTTCTAAATAACATATAGAAGAGGTGTAATCCACTAAAACCTCAAGAAACCATAGAAATCAAAAAGTCAAGCTTCTACCTATCATACTTTGACCAAAGCTACAAAAATCTCCAAACTTTGCTCCAATCCTTTTCTTGAGGTTTTGATCATTCATACACCTCACAAATAACATCTCTCAACTGTTCAAGCACCTAGCAACCATTAGAAAGTAATATCTCTTCATTTGGCACCATAAGTGCATTGTTGCTTAAAGTTGAAGAAAAGTTCAAAAGCAAGAAAGTGAAGTAAAAGGTCTCTGGTTTTCTCAACTATATAGCTTGTTCAAAAGAGTCATCAAGAGGTATGTAACTTTTCTCCATTGGCTTTTGTATCATCTTTCATGATTTTGGCATTTTAAGCATCATGGTGAAATTTGGAGTTATGGATTTTGGTTGACAATTGCTCTTTTTAGACACTTGTTTTGATGAATTTTGAGATATGTTGTTGCACTTGTTCTGTCATGCTTTCATGTTTGGAATGTTGAAATATTTGCCATATTTCCCCAAACAGATTGGTACATTCTCATGTGTGCTTCTTACCATTTCTTCACAAAATCATGATGGAATAGTTTAGGTACCCCAAAGCCATTTGTTGGCATACTCATGTGATTTGTGTTGTCAACTTACCTTATGCCTGATTAATTTTAGATGTTGAGATGGTCAAGCATGAATCAACATTGTTATTATCCTTACATTCATAACTTAAGAAAACTGTCTTGGAATTTGAATTAGGTCTTGTTGCAGCCATGATGAGTTACACTACTGTTGGTCTTTGCATCCTAGACAAATGTGTGTTGTTTGATTATTTGAACTATAGGTCAGCTAGTATAGTTGTTAATTGGTGATTGGTGAGTGAACTCTGTGTGAAACCCCTTAATGTCCCTCTCACTGTCAGTAGCACAACCAGTCATTTGGCAAGACCTATTCCATAAGGGCAGTCCATGATCTGCTGTAGCTTAAGAATGATGGCCCTATTTTGCTCTTGTATTGAGAGGGAGTTTTTGATTAAAGAAAAAGAAACCACAGCCTGTTACTCATAAGATTGATAGTGCTGTTATGAGAAATACTTGACCAGTTTATTGACAGCACTAATAAACACTATTTGTTTTGCTTTATATTAATGTCATGACAAAGCAATAGCAACTGGGAGGTCACTTCTTGCATAAAGACCTAAAAGGCCAGTTTTATCACTTGAACATGATCAGAAATACACTTGGAGTTTTCCCATGCGATCACTTTGTGTTATTTGTGCATAGGTTTCAATTTCACATGTTGCCACAAAGTGTTCAAAACTGCAACTCACACACACACTTTGTTTGTAATGATTCTGTTTGCCATGATACTTTCTGCTAGAACTTTTCCAATCATCACAAGTTGTTGCTATATCATCCTGTTTGGTGTGAAATTTGTTACTTTGCATCTCATCACTTGAATTCAAATGACCTCTGTCAAAACCCAATTGCTAGCAGCATTACCAAATTTGCTTTGAAAAATCATGACAGTTAAGGCATCATTTTTTGCATAGGATACTACAAGTCTAATTTTAACATCTAGGCATGTTTCAATATACATTTGGAGTGTGTTTGTATGTCTACCTTGCTCTGTTTGCATATAAAGTTCATATTCACATATTGTTACCAAATGCATCAAAATCAAAGCATGATGAGAATCATTTTGAGTAATAGGCTGTGGATTTAATTCTTGCCACTTGAGACTTATTTGATTGTGTATTTCAAAGATGTGTGAGTGATTGTTTTTGGGTTGATAGTACATAAAGCTGTGATTTCATTTTTCATGCCTACTTCATAAGCACATTGCTACTCACATACCACACTTTGCACAAATTTGATTTTCACCAAAGGCACATTTCACACACTTCATATTAATCATTTTTGAGATGTTGGCATAGTTCTTGTGCACTAAAACTTTCTGCATCAAAACTCATCTTTCAAAATGCATTTCTTCACAAAATCAACACCTCACATATCACTTTCTTGCACAAACTAGATTTTCACCTAAACCACTTGTTGTACACTTCATACTCATCATTTAACATATGTTTGCATGATCACATAAGATTGAAACTGCTTGAAACACCAGTTCATGCTCATAATGCATTTTAACATACAAAAAGGCACTTTTGAACACCTAAACTTCAAACAGTCAATGCAGGCCCTTTGTTTTTCATTCACACTCACTCATTAGCTTACATTATAGGTGTATGATTGACTGTTGTGTTCAAAACTGCTCTGAAACTGAAAGTACCACAAGTCATGCACATCATTCATGTCACTCTTTTGCATTTTGTATATGACTTATCATGACAGCTCAGTTCTAACCACAAAGATGATTTAGACTCATTCATTTCCACTTACCTGTGATGTGTATATGTTTATTATGGTTTGAGTATAAGTGTTTGAGGCTGTTCACTTGAAAATGCAATTTTGAACCTAAAAGGGAGGTACTATCGGGTTTTGCAGAGGTTTGAGATTTTTGAAAAACTAAGACCACCACCATCTTCCTTATTCAATTCTACCCAATTTCCATATAAATTTTGTGTCGATCCGATTAGCGGTTAGAAAGTTACGGCGTAAAACGTATTTGGTTTGATTTATGTTCTTGCCCAGCCATAGTCCTAAGTTACCCTTATAATTAATTAGGGGTGGCTTCATCAATGGATGTTTATGTGGTTCCTTTCAATATTTTTCTTGACACTTGTTTGAATCCATGCCTATACATGTTAGTTAACATGCTAGGATTTATTTCTTGGTTGTTACCATTTTTATCTGTTGAGTTTCATTAAATGCGAACTGTTGTCACAGTGTCGATTATTTCATCTGTTAACTGTTACCTTCATGTTTCATTTTTACCATCTCTCATTGTTTACATGGTTGTCACCATGAATATGCTTTATCTTGATTTTTATCTTGTTTAGCATTTATTTTCTTTTCTCCCCAAATGATGAAGCTCGTTAGCTTTCACCTGATTATTTCCCCAGTCTCCTCCAAAGGAAGGTCTGTCCATTTGACCCTCGATGTCATGGATAACTTATTCAATCACACCCTTGACTTTGTTAAGTCATTTTCAACCTTAGATTAGAAGCCTTACACTTTGCTTAAAGTATAAAAGACCCACCTGTACTAGGAGCGTTCTTAAACTAAAACCCTAGGAAAGAGTTCGTCAACTCTGCGTAAGAATCATCGTCATGATCTCTTACTTTCCCCTTCTACAATTTAGATTAGGGAGTTTTGTCAAACTCCACACAAACATTGTCATGTTTGTTCCCCTTTGAACCTTGATCATCATCAAATATTCTTTTCCCTTGTGAGGTGAGCTACGATTTCTCTGATTCTATCCTAGTCAGGAAACGTAGGCAGAAGATGCGATGTCTTTGCGAGCAAACTTAGTGTATATAATTTTAGGTTTCAACTCATATCTTTTCCCAATCCACAGTACATATTTCACACTTAGCAATCAACCAAACAAAAGGTTCCTGTAGAGTACTACAGATATTTAGGGTGCTAATACCTTCCCTAGATATAACTAACCCCCGATCCCCAAATCTCTTAGCGTTGTTTTACATCGCGAAAAAGGGTTTTCTTTCTTTAGACCTTTCCTATGGATAAATTAAAGATCGGTTGTAAAAGAAATAAGGTTCAAGTTAATTAATAGCTTGACATCAAATTTTCACCGCAACAGAAATGGCGACTTCATTGGGGATTTGCCTTTTGTTTTGAGGGTTTAGCCTATCTTGTTTGAATACTTGCTTATTTGTGAATACTTGTAAATATGTGCATATGTGCTCTGTTGGTTCTTGGGGACTTTGAATGGTGAGACAACACTATACCCGTGTTTAAGCGTACTTATGATAGGACGGTGGTATATTCAAGGAGACTTATAGGGAGTTGATTCCCGACCAAGTTGACTTGAGAAAATCACCACTCAGTAGAGGCCCTTCTGAGAGTTAGTATTGTTGATCGAGTATTCGTGAAAACAATGCTACTTTCTACGTAGGAGCCTGTGATACTGAGGACCTTTAGATTATCTTTTCCCCCACTATGGCTTTATTAGGATGTAGTGCGATGACTATAAGGAAGTAATTCCAAAGTAGTTGATACGCGATGCTGCACTTGGACGAGACTCTCTTGAGAATATTATCAACCACCAAGTATTTGGGAAATTAATAATATCCGAAATATGGGTCGAAGACTCTGGGAACTCTTTTAGAACCTTGTTCTGCAGTTGGGGGAACCTTAGTACATACCTTTGGGGAGGGTAGACCTTGACTCCTTACTCATATTCTCCAAACCAAAACCTTTATCTGTTTTTATCCATGTGTATATGTGAATCTGTGCTTACCTGTGTTTGTGCATTCATGCATTCATGAACATCATATCATAAAGGTTTCATGGAACTCAGATCCCTTGTTTGTAAACAATAGGATCATCATGGATAATGGAAAAAAGAAAACCATGAAGTACACTTACAAAAGTCCTAACTTGGCTGACATAGAAAGGTTGAGCACTTTGATAACAGATATAGAAGGATTCAAGAACAGGTATGGGAACTTATTATCATTGTTAAGGGTAAAAAGAAAGATGGATCTGGGACTTCTCTCCACACTCCTCCAGTTTTACGATCCACTTTATCATTGTTTCACTTTCCCTGATTATCAGCTGGTACCTACACTTGAGGAATATTCTTGCTTGATTGGTTTACCTATTCTTAAAGACTCTCCTTTTCCAATCATGGAGAAGGACCCTAAGGAAGAAGAAATTGCTAAAGCAACGCGTTTGGTATTGGTAGATATTCAGAAAAATATGGTTACTAAAGGAGGAGTCTTTGGTTTGACTGCAGAGTTCTTGGTCGGAAAGGCACAATATTATGCTGATCACTTGAGTATGGATACATTCAAAGCTATTCTTGCCTTGCTCATTTATGGAATCTTCTTGTTTCCAAGCTTTGATAACTTTGTGGATCTCAATGCCATCAAGATATTCTTGAAGAAAAACCATGTGCCTACTTTACTAGCCGACGCATATCATTCGGTTCACTTGAGAAATCTACATAAAGGAGGAATGATTGTCTGTTGTGTCCCATTGTTGTATAAGTGGTTTATTTCTCACTTACCTAAGGCTCATGCTTTTTGGAAAGAAGGTTGGTGGTCTCAGAAGGTTATGGCTCTTACTCACTCTGACATTGATTGGTACAGCCGTAGTTATGATGAGATAAAAATCATTGACAGTTGTGGAAGATTTGGTAACGTACCTCTTCTGGGTACAAGTGGAGGAATTAGTTATAACCCTGTTCTCGCTCGCCGTCAGCTTGGATATCCTCTGAAGGACAAACCAAAAAGCGCTCATGTGGAGAATATTTTCTTTAAAGGAGAATTAGAATTGAAAGGGGAAATTCTAAAAGCTTGGAGACATGTACACAAGAAAGGAAAGGAAGACTTAGGGAAACCTAATTGCATCTCTCTCGAGCCTTATCTCCAATGGGTCCGAAAGAGAGCTATTCAGCTGAAGATGCCTTATTCTCAGCAGAAACCCATGGCTTTAGAGGAAAAGCACACAATGATCTTCATGTCTGAAGAGGAGAAGTTAAAAGTTGCTTTGAGGAAATCACAACAAACTGAAGTAGCCTGGAAATATAAGTACCAAGTAGCCATGGAAGAGAATGAAGAACTCCGTAGACAACTGCAGGTGAAGGATGAGGAAATGGTTGCTTATAAGAAGAGGAAGACACAAGAAGGCTTACCTTCTTCCAACTCTCAGCCAACTCCATGGAAACTGGTCGTGGACAAACTCGTTCTCGAGAAGACTCGGATGGAAGAAGAAATCAAGAAACTCAAAGTAAAAGAAGACTTCTATTTAGAATACTGTCAGCCTTATATTTAGGACTTTTGTAAAATGTACTAGATGTTTTGTAATGCAATCCTGAAAATCAATGAAAATGAAATGATGTTTTGATCTGAGTTCCATGAAACCTTTGCATTTGCATTTTCATTAATTAATCATTCAAGGAACTAAAGATTGTTTTGCAGATATTATAGGATGAATTCTGGAAAGAAAGAAGAGGTTGCGTTCCGAAGACCAAGATTGGAGAACTTGAAGAAACTGGTAAGTTTAGTAGAAGACCCCGAGGCATTCAGCGAAAGACATGGGAACATGCTGTCATTGCTGGAAGTTCAAGTGTATGAAGAGATGTTATCCGCACTCGTGCAATTCTATGATTCAACCTATCATTGTTTCACGTTTCCAGATTATCAGTTGCTACCAACTTTGGAAGAGTATTCCGCCCTAATGGGAGTAGGCGTTACTCCTAGCCCATTTTCTGGAAGGGAGGGGACTCCTAATGAAAGAGCAATTGCAGAGGCCGCGTATTTGGAGTTGGACGAAGTGCGATCTCATATGGGCGCTAAGGGAGGGTTGTATGGATTTTCAGCTATGTTCCTATATGAAAAAGCTCAGAGCTATGCCTTGTAAAAAAATACTGAAGCATTTGAGGCCATCCTGGTTTTACTTATTTACAGACTGTTCCTGTTCCCAACTGCTAGTGATTTTGTGGACGCAGATGCGATCAATCTTTTCTTGATCAAAAATCATGTACCTACCTTGCTGGCTGACACTTACTTTACCCTCCACCGAAGGAACCGTTATGGGGTTGGACGAATTGAATGTTGCGCCGTTCTCCTGCACAAGTGGTTTATTTCACACTTGTCAGAAATTCCAGCCATCTGGGATAAGCAAAATGGACTCTCATGGACAGAAAAGCTGATATTGCTCAAACACTCAGACATTAAATGGTATGATCCTATGTATGGAGGAATTGCCATGATCCAAAGCTGTGGAGATTTCCCGAATGTACCGCTCATCAGCGTCAATGGTTGCATCAGCTATAATCCTATTCTGGCTCATCGACAGTTGGGGCACCCCATGGAAGATGAACCAGATCCAGACTTTTTGAGAAGATTTTACTTGGAGGAAGGGAAGAATCCCGCTTATAGGGCTCGAATTGCGTATGCTTGGCGTTATGTCCACACAAGGGGAGTAACTGCCCTAGGCCCCCACGACACTACTGTTTCAGAATCTTACCTATCATGGGTAAGAGAAGCGGCAGGGAAGATGTTCTATACTCGCTTTGAGCCTGACTCACCCAAGCCTACTCTCGTAGGAGAATTGAAAGCTGCTTTGGCAAAAGCTGAGAAAGAAGGGAAAACGTGGAGAAGTAAGTATTTTATGGCGATACAAGAAAAAGAAGAACTTCAAGAAGTGGTGTATCTAAGTGGAAGGAAGAATCAACCGGGAGGTGAAGGGTCATCCATTCGAAGGATCTAGAATCTGTTGTTGTTGTTTTTCGTATTTTGTAGAAGCTTGTATTTCCATTTCCCGTTTGATGTTGTAAACTCTCCAGATGTTATCAATGAAGATTTGTCTGTTTTTCCTATTATTGTTATAATATTTGCAAATAAAGCTTTTATTCCCTTGAATGTTTAAAATCTGCATTTTGCATGTCTGCATTTCATAAGCATTGCATATGCATGTTCCTGAGTCGTGTCTCATCCCTCTGTCTTGTCTTCAGAATCACACTGAGACCTCGCCATCGATACAACACCCGAGCCCAAGCTCGCTTAAGGATGGAAGAATAGAACTTAGATGTGGACAGAATCGACAATGAACTCGGAGAGCTCCGAGGAGGCATGGGACAGATCAGGGAAGCCTTACAAGTCATTCGTGCAATGTTGGACACTCGAGCCACCGTTGTCTCTGAAATCACTGCAAATCCAATTCCGACGGCTGTTACTATTGAAAATATGCCAACCTATGGGTTACCTCCAGGCTTTGTACCTCCACCAAGAGTCACTCAGCAGATAGTTTCCCTAGGGGGAGAAGTTCCTCAAGAAATTCCTACATATACTCCAGCTGCTGTACAGATTCAGGCACGCCCTGTCTTTCACAATCCTCCACCAGTATACGAAGGTCTTGAGGGGTCTGAAGAGGAGAATGAGTCACATGAGAAATTGAAAGAAAGTGTTGAAACTATATAAAGAAAGGTCTGAGCGATGGAAGGGAATGATATCTTTGGTACTGACGCCAGAGATATGTGTCTAGTATCCGGATTGGTGATTCCACCCAAGTTTAAAGTTCCAAGTTTCGATCAATATTCTGGTGCAACCTGTCCTCGCACACATCTAATCATGTATTATCGAAGAATGGCTGCGCACGTTGAAGACGACAAGTTAATGATCCACTGTTTCCAAGATAGTTTAAAAGGGGCTCCGGCCAAGTGGTATTTAAGTTTGGACCAATCGAGGATTCACAATTTCCAAGACCTAGCTGACGCTTTTATGAAGCACTATAAGTACAACATGGATATGGCCCCGGATAGAAGACAATTGTTAAGCATGTCATAGAAAAGTACAAAATCGTTTAAAGAGTACGCGCAATGGTGGAGAGAGACGGCATCTCAGGTGGAACCTCCTCTGAATGAAAAAGAATTAACAGACTGGTTTGTTGACACAGTAAGACCAGAGTTTTATAAAAAGATGATCAGTAGTGTGTCTGCAAGTTTTTCTGATATCATAGCCGTGGGAGTAAGAGTAGAGTTGGGAATGAAGAGCGGGAAGGTAGCCAGCAGCTCCAACAGTTCTAACAACAGCAGTATCAAGAAAGTCAGCAGTGGGTTTCACAAAAAGAAAGAAGGTGAAACAAATGTCGTAATGGGAAGAAGAAATCGTACCGTGAGACCTCCATATCAGCAATATCAGCCGCCTCAACAAAGTTTCATCCAGCCAATCCAACCTAACTATGTTCAACCGTTTCATCAACAAAGACCCGTGTACCCGGTACAGTATGCCCCGCAGCAATACGTGGCAGCTGTAGCCCCAACATTTAACCATCTTGTCCCAGGTTATCAGTCAGGGCAGCCAGCGCCCGCATATCAGCCCAATCAACAAGGGTATCAACGGGCGCCCAACGCTCCACCCTATCAATAAAACCATCAGCAGAGAGTTCAACAACCCAGAAAGAATTATCAAAACTGGAGGCCAACCACAAAACCTCCACTTCCACAAATACCAATGACATACACAAAATTATACCCTTCTTTAGTTCACCAAGGTTTGATAACAACAAGACCACTGAATCCAGATAAAAGATCTCCTCATTACAACCCAAATGCTCACTGTGCTTTTCACAAAGGTGCCGCTGGCCATGACTTAGAGGGGGGCATTGCCTTGAAACATCTGGTAAGAGAGTTGATGGAAAAGAAAATCTTGTCCTTTGATGACGTACCACCCAACGTAAAAAGTAACCCACTGCCAAACCATGGAGGGGTTAATGCCATAGAAGAATCAGATGAGAAAATAATTAATGATGTGTCAAAGATCAAAACGCCATTGAAGACATTACATGAGAAGTTGACAGGTGCAGGACTGTTGGGAAGTATTCATAAAAACTGTGAAAAGTGTTCCGTTAATTCCAGTGGATGTGATATGATACAGAAAGATATACAAAGATTGATGAATGAAGGGATATTACAAGTGTGTGGTAAGGTAAGGAAAGAAGAAGTTTATGTGATTGAGCCAGTTTTTTATCTATCTAAGAAAAGAGAAAAAGTTCCAGTGTTTAACAAGGGTGCAAGGCCCGTTTTCAACAAAGCTGCTATTGGTCAACCTCGACCAATTGTAATTCAAAAGCCATAATTGTTCCCTTATGATAATACCAAGGTTGTCCCATGGAAATACGACGTAACCGTAGTAGACCAAGAATCAAGAAGGGTTATTCAGACAGATGATCAGGCGGATGTAACAAATATTGCCAGCACTAGCAAGATGACCCGCAGCGGTAGGATCTATCAACCGAAAGTAGCGGTTACGGTTCCCAAAGAAGTTATTCCTGCCACAATAACCAAAGAAAGAGAAATTCCAAGCACAGAAGAAGGAAATGATGAGGAATTTTTGAGAATTATTCGAAGAAGTGATTACAAAGTGATAGATCAGCTTCATCAGACGCCATCAAAAATATCAATCTTGTCACTCTTGATAAATTCTCCAGCTCACAGGGAAGCGTTACAAAAAGTATTGAGAGAGGCCCATGTAACGAAAGATATTTCTCTCGGTCAGTTTGATTCAGTAGTGGCTAACATCACGGCGTGTAATACTTTAAGTTTCAGTGATGCTGAGTTACCGAAAGAGAAACGTGATCACAATCGTGCACTACACATATCCATCAAATGCCAAGAAGATACTCTGGCACGAGTACTGGTCGACACAGGATCCTCGTTAAACGTGTTACCCGCAAGATCATTGTCCAGATTAGCCTATACTGGGGCAGAGATGAAACCAACCTCACTAATTGTAAAAGCTTTTGACGGCTCAAGGAGGACGGTCATCGGAGAAGTAGAATTGCCAATTTTGGTGGGACCCCATGAATTTAACATTGTGTTTCAGGTGATGGATATAAATCCAACTTATAGCTGCCTACTGGGACGCCCGTGGATCCATGAAGCAGGGGCGGTAACTTCTACCCTGCACCAACGAATGAAGTTTGTGGTAAATGATAAGCTAGTAATTGTTCATGGTGAGGAAGAATTAATGGTCAGTAATCTTTCGTTGTTCCGGTACATTGAAGCAGAAGAGGACGCGCTAGAGACATCATTCCAAGCACTAGAAATAGCAAACGCAGTGATAATAGAGGAGACGGTGGCAAAGAGTGGTTCAACTTTCACGTCTGCTCAAAGCGCCAAAGCTACGCTGGAAGAAGATACTCCCGCAGGATGGGGAGAAGTCATTGACGTAAAGCCGAAGATGAACCGCCAAGGGTTGGGTTACAAACCAACTCAAGATAAAGGACCAACGCGTGACAACAGCCAGCCAAAGGCTATTCAAGAAATATTCATCAGTGGCGGTTTACAAATCAACGCCGTGGGAGAAGATCTTGAAAGTGAAGACATAGGACAACTAGTGTATCATGACGAAGCTACTCTGAACAACTGGGAGGCTATCGAAGTTCCTGTAGTTTTTCCCGAGTTAAAGTAATTTGTTGTTTTCTTTCTTTGTTGTTGTCTTAAAATCTCCATAGCCATGCCCAAGGCTATAGGAATGTTTTGTAAGGGCCATATGCTTTCAAAGATATCAATGAGAAAACGAACTCTTTTGTTAAATTCTTCATTTCCTTTACTGTTTTTTTTTTTCGCTTTCACTTTAAAAGAAAATGGCAATTTTATAAAACCAAAGTAAATTTTCTCCTTCTGTGTATGCTGCATTTATCTTTGTGTGTTTTAATAAAATTAAGCCATTCCCACCTGCAGCAATGTTCAAAACCCCATTGAATCTTGTGACCATGCATTTCCTCCTGACTTTGATTCACCAATTTACCAAGCTGAAGACGAGGATGAAGACTGTGAAATTCCTGATGAACTGGTAAGATTGGCCCAAAAAGAGGATGCAGAGCTTCAACCCTATAAGGAACAGGTAGAAGTTATCAACCTTGGTACCAAAGAAGATAGGAAAGAGGTCAAAATTGGGGCAAGTCTTGGGGCAGAGGTAAAACAACAGTTAAAAGAACTTCTAAGAGAATATGTGGATGTGTTTGCATGGTCGTATCAAGATATGTTGGGACTAGACACAGATATAGTAGTTCACAAGCTACCGCTCCGACCTGAATGCCCGCCGGTTAAACAGAAACTCAGAAGAACCAGACCCGACATGGCTCTCAAAATCAGAGATGAGGTAAAAAAGCAGATTGATGCAGGATTTCTCGCAGTCTCCAAATATCCAGAATGGGTAGCCAATATTGTTCCTGTACCAAAGAAGGATGGAAAAGTTAGGATGTGTGTAGATTATCGAGATTTAAACAAAGCCAGTCCGAAAGACGACTTCCCTTTACCATATATTGATACTTTGGTAGATAATACAGCTCGGTTTGCAGTGTTTTCCTTTATGGACGGTTTCTCTGGTTACAATCAAATCAAAATGGATCCTGACGACATGGAAAAAACAACCTTCATCACTCCGTGGGGGACGTATTGTTATAAAGTAATGTCGTTTGGTCTAAAGAATGCAGGCGCAACTTATCAAAGAGCTATGGTGGCTTTGTTCCACGACATGATGCACAAAGAAATAGAAGTATATGTCGATGATATGATCGCCAAGTCTCAAAACGAAAAAGACCATCTAGAACATTTGTTGAAGTTATTCAAAAGACTCTGGAAATATCAGTTGAGATTGAATCCCGCAAAGTGCACTTTCGGAGTCAGATCAGGAAAATTACTCGGTTTTATTGTCAGCCACAAGGGGATTGAAGTGGATCCAGACAAAGTCTGTGCCATTCAAGACATGCCAGCTCCGCAGACCGAAAATCAGGTTAGAAGTTTTCTTGGCAGGTTAAATTACATATCCAGGTTCATTTCCAATATGACCCCTACCTGTGAACCGATCTTCAAGTTGTTACGAAAGGATCAAACAGTTGTATGGAATTCTAATTGTCAAACAGCGTTCGATAAAATCAAAGGTTATCTCCAAGAACCTCCAATTTTGATACCACCTGTTTTGGGAAAGCCTCTCTTTATGTATTTGACAGTACTTGAAAATTCAATGGGTTGCGTTATGGGCCAGCAAGATGAATCCGGACGGAAGGAGCATGCCATTTATTATCTGAGCTAGAAATTTACTGATTGTGAAAGCAGATACTCACTCCTAGAAAAGACTTGTTGTGCTTTAGCATGGGCCGCTAAGCGTTTGAGGCAGTATACGATTTGTCACACCACTTTGTTGATCTCGAAAATGGATCCAATAAAGTACATCTTTGAGAAACCTGCACAAACCGGAAGACTCGCCCGGTGTGATAACACGAAATCATATAGATATTTTTATGCATAATTCAACTAAAGTTTAACCGTTTTCGATCCGATTTCGGGTTATTTCCGTGTATTTGTCTGATGTTTTGCAGGTATTCAACGATCACGTCTAAACAAGGCAACATGAAGAAAAGAAGAAATCTCAGATGAAATATGGACGAAAAAGGAGCGAAAACACAATGAAAAGCGCAGCAAGCTGTTTTTGCTAATGTGACGACCGTCACAGCTTCATGACGACCGTCACACGGGTGACGACCATCACACCTTGTGACGACCGTCATGCAGGCAAAAACGCCCCACTCAGATTACACGTCAAAGAATCAGTTCCAATTCCCACAGAGTGGACCACTACTCCCTAAATTATCTGCCTCAAGGTCCATCATCTTCAGTGATAACCGTTGGGATTCCACTTCTATAAAAAGGGAAGCAGGGGACTTCAGAAAGGGGTGCTGCATTCATACCATGAAGTGCTGCCGAATTTACTTTCCAGAGCATATTTTCCAGCAATATTCGTATTTGTTTCTCTTTACCTTTCCTGTATTGCTTTTTCCATTCTTCTATAATTTCTATTTGTACTGTACGATCAATTTGGCATTAGAGATCAGAATCCTGCCAACATCTGTGGAGGATCTGCCCAAAGGCCAATTGGAATATTTACAGGTTTTCATTTTGATCGATTTCAGTTTTATTATAATGCAAATCATTATTTATTGTTTTTATTTATATTTTATCTTTCCCAAATCCATGTCTAGCTAAACTTAGGTAATCGATATGTAGTAATAATTCGAATGGGATTTGATAATAACTGGTTGAAAAACTTTCTTTTTAAAAAAGTAATTTATGGTCTGAGTGTTTAAAATTGATTTACTAAATAAACTTCGTCGCGAAAGCGAGAACTTATTTAAAAGTAGTTTTGCCACGAAAGTGGGAAATTAATTAAGATACGAACCAACAAGCGAAAGCTGCGGTAAGGTCAGATAGTAAGCACTAGTCATTCATTTTAATAACAGCGAAAGCACTTTAAAATGAATTAGAACTTAGAGATTTCCAAAAAGTAATTTTAACCCCGAACGGGATACGAAAGTGTACGTTTGGCCCTTAGGATTATGATTAGCGTCAATAACCATCGTGAGGCGAGAGTCTTCAAATCACCATTTTCTGCTTAAATAAACTTTGAAAATTATTTCTTACACCAGTAACTTATCAAATCCCTGAAGAACACAATTACTACGTATCGATTCAATCAATTATAATATAAATAGTATTCTTAGTTCCCTTTTAGTGACAATCTTATTCCCTTAAACATATTCTACCTAGCTAAACATAGTAACTCCCAAGAACACTAGTTTGACTACGAGTCCCTGTGGGATCGATATCTATTATTACTACGCGATAGACTGTGCACTTGCAGTTAGGTTGTATTAGACATAGAAAGTCGCGATCAAGTTTTTGGCGCCGTTGTCGGGGACCCGTTTAGTCAATAGTGTAACCTTCTGTTACGCCGTATAGACTAGGTTAACAATTTTCATTTTCCCTTCACTAGTTTTGTCGATTGTATGCCAAGAAATCGCCCGCAAAGCGATATCGTAAAACCTTCAGTCGCAGAACTAGAACGCTTCTTACATTTAAGAAGTAGAATCATTGAGTACCAACTCAAACAACTCAAACATAACACTCCCGAACCTCTCACTCCCATTCCCAAATCAGAAGAAGAAGAACCAGAGATGGCTGAAGGACCTCCAAACAAACCGCTGAAGGCATACGCTACACCATCTCAGATGGAGCCTTGAAGTAGCATTGCTGCCCCAGCTATTACCCGAAATGATTTTGAGCTGAAACCATCATTGCTGTTGGCTGTACAACAAAACCAATTCTCAGGAAACGCAACTGAGGATCCGAACGAACATCTAACGAAGTTTGTACAATACGCAGACACAGTGAAAGCAAATGGAGTTACTCCAGACGCGATAAGACTTCGTCTTTTCCCATTCTCTCTTAGAGACAGAGCGTGGACATGGTTACAATCGTTACCATCCAACTCTGTTACAACGTGGGAGCAATTGAAGAACGTCTTCTTAGCGAGATATTTTCCGCCAAGCAAAACTGCCATGCTTAGAGCTCAAATCAACGGATTTCGACAGAAAGATACTGAATCTCTTTACGAAGCATGGGAACGATTCAAAAATTGATAGAAAACATGTCACAAAACCATTGCCAATGGGGAGGTGAACGCACTCCAACTGAGAAAACCACAGCGAAAGGTGGGATGTACGAGATCAGCAACCTTGAAAAGTTCAATGCTAAAGTAGATGCTCTAGCACAGAAAAACGATAGTCTGACCGTTAACCCCACTGCAACTGTCGCTGCAGTAACTCCAAATTGTGAGTTATGCAAAAGCACCACTCATAATGCACCCGAATGCCCATTGCTAGCCGGAATCCCACCATACCAGGTAAATTATGCTCAAGGAAATCCCTACGCAAATACCTACAACCCAGGTTGGCGAAATCATCCAAACTTTTCTTACAAAAGCGAAAATGCATTGCAAATGCCTACTGCTCCGCAAGGATATCAAAAACCAGCTGCTCAGAATGCACCTAGGAAATCGAACCTCGAATTGATGATGGAAAAGTTCATAGCTACTCAAGCTCAAACAAACAAAGAATTCCTGAATCAAAACATACACACTAGTGAGCAAATTAAACAGTTGACAGGAAAAGTAGACGCGTTGGCCACCCACAACAAAATGTTAGAAACTCAGATATCACAAGTGGCTTAACAGCAAGCCTCTGCTGCCGCACCTGCTGGCACATTTCCTGGACAACCCGAACAGAATCCAAAAGGCCAAGCAAATGCTGTGATACTAAGAAGTGGAAAAGAATTGGACGAACCGATCGATCCGAGGACCGAAAACTCAGCCATGCAACAAAAACCAACTGAATAAGCAGAAAAGGAATCCGAGTTAGAGAAGAAGGAGGACAACGAGAAGGAGGATACCGCAAGTGAAAAAACTCAAGCACCTCCAGCACCATATAAACCACCTATCCCTTATCCGCAAAGACTAATAAACTCTAAAACTTCAGGACAGTTTAAGAAATTTGTAGAGCTCCTTAAACAGTTGAATATTACTATTCCTTTTACAGAAGCGATAACTCAAATGCCGTCATACGCTAAATTTCTCAAAGAAATCCTGTCGAATAAGAGAAAAATCGAGGATAATGAAACAGTTACACTTACTGCAGAGTGTAGCGCTATTATTCAAAACCGCATGCCTCCTAAATTAAAAGACCCAGGTAGTTTCTCCATACCCTGCGTCATAGGAAAGTTCGTAATAGACAAAGCTCTATGAGATTTAGGAGCCAGTATCAGTGTTATGCCCTTATTTATATGCAAAAAGCTGAATATGGGAGACCTCAGACCAACCAAAATGTTCGTACAATTAGCTGACAGATCAGTAAAATACCCAGTCGGAATACTGGAAAACGTTCCAGTACGCATAGGACAATTCTACATTCCAACCGACTTCATAATCATGGACATCAAGGAGGACACTGTAACCCCAATTATCCTAGGAAGACCGTTCCTAGCTACAGCTGGAGCTATTATAGACGTGAAGAAAGGAAGGCTAACATTCGAAGTAGGAGAAGAAAAGATAGAGTTCATTCTCACCAAGTTCTTACAAGCACCAGCAATAGACGATACCTGCAATTTAGTGGACGAAATTGACGAATGCATAAGAGAACTTGAAAATGAAGAGACCACGTATTCAGAAATAATAAAGATTCAAATACCCGATATTTCTGAAGACGATAATTGGCGTAAACCGTATAGAGACGACAGCCTAAGCGAAAGCTTAGCACTGACCCCAAACCATATGCCAGGTCCAAAGAACCCATCTTTAGAACTCAAAACACTACCCAAAAACCTCAGATATGAATTTCTAGACGATGAACTAAAAAGACCAGTGATAGTCAACGCCGACTTAGGACAACTAGAAACCGAAAAGCTATTAGAAGTCCTAAAGAAGTACCCCACCGCGTTAGGCTATAACATAAGCGATCTAAAAGGTATAAGCCCTTCGATCTGTATGCATCGAATTACAATAGAGGAAGACTCTAAAACCTCTCGAGAGCATCAGAGGAGACTGAACCCCATCCTGAGCATTGTAGTCAGAGATGAAGTAAAGAAATTACTAGATGCAGGAATCATCTATTCGATCTTCGATAGTGAATGGGTCAGCCCAGTTCATGTCGTACCAAAGAAAGGAGGAGTCACAGTAGTTAAAAACGAAAAAGGCGAATCAATAACAAAAAGAGTCGTGACTGGAAGCAGGATGTGCATTGACTATAGAAAGCTTAACAAGGCTACGCGCAAAGATCACTTCCCCCTACCCTTCATAGACCAATTGTTGGAAAGATTAGCCAAACATTCATATTTCTGCTATCTAGATGGTTACTCAGGATTCTTCCAAATTCCCATCCATCCTGATGACCAAGAAAAGACTACATTCACCTGTCCTTATGGTACTTTTGCTTACCGCCGAATGCCGTTCGGACTCTGTAACGCTCCAGCAACCTTCCAAAGATGCATGATGGCAATCTTCGCAGATTTCATAGACGACATTATGGAAGTATTTATGGACGATTTCTCGGTATGTGGACAAAGTTTCGAAGGATGCCTACAGAACTTAGAAATGGTATTAGAACGTTGTGTAAAAGTAAACCTCGTCCTAAATTGGGAGAAATGCCATCTTATGGTCCGACAAGGAATAGTTCTAGGACACGTCATATCAGATAGAGGGATTGAGGTAGACAAAGCTAAAATAGAGATTATAAAAGATCTCCAACCTCCAAAATCCGTACGAGAAATACGGAGTTTTCTAGGACATGCCGGTTTCTACAGAAGATTTATAAAAGATTTTTCGAAAATCACAAAACCTCTGACCGGCCTGTTGATGAAAGATGCTGAGTTCGTCTTCGACGACGACTGTTTAAAAGCATTCGAAACATTGAAATCAGCCCTTATCACCGCACCAATCATGCAACCACCCGATTGGCGACTACCGTTCGAAATCATGTGCGATGCGAGTGATTATGTTGTAGGCGCAGTTCTAGGACAAAGGAAGGACAAGAAACTCCATGCTATCTACTATGCCAGTAGAACCTTAGATCCTGCCCAAATGAACTACGCTACCACAGAAAAGGAACTTCTAGCAGTTATATTTGCGCTTGACAAATTCCGTTCTTACTTAGTAGGAGCAAAAATTATCATATACATAGACCACGCTGCCATAAGGTACCTAATAAGCAAAAAGGATGCCAAACCAAGACTATTGAGATGGATCCTGCTATTACAAGAGTTTGACTTAGAAATCAAAGATAAGAAAGGAACCGAGAACGTTGTTGCAGATCACTTATCCCGAATAGAAGGCATCAAACATGAACCAGTACCGATAAATGACGATTTCCCGTACGAACGTCTGATAGCCAAATTAGAAAGTGACGCACCCAATTCAATCTCGGAAGATCCAGAATTCGAAAAAGCCGTAGAAGCCGTCTATGCCCAAGTCACATTACCTTGGTATGCTGACATCGTTAATTACCTCGCTGCGGGCGTGCTTCCACCGGATCTTACTTATCAGCAAAAGAAGAAATTCTTCCACGATCTGAAACACTATTATTGGGATGAACCTCTACTCTTCAAGAGAGGGGCCGACAACATATATCGTCGCTGTGTCCCAGAGGAAGAAATAGAAAATATTATTTCCCAATGCCACTCAGCACCATACGGTGGTCATGCTAGTACATCCAAGACGTGCGCTAAGATTCTCCAAGCCGGCTTATTCTGGCCTAATCTCTGGAAAGACGTTCACATCGCTGTGCAAAAGTGCGATCGATGCCAACGAACTGGCAACATCTCACGACGCGATGAAATGCCTCAGAAAGGAATCTTAGAGGTAGAAATCTTCGACGTCTGGGGAATAGATTTCATGGGACCCTTTCCACCTTCTTTTGGTAATAACTACATACTCGTCGCTGTCGATTACGTGTCTAAATGGATAGAAGCCATAGCTGCTCCAACAAACGACGCACGAGTAGTAATCAAACTCTTCAAAAACACAATCTTTCCTAGATTCGGTGTACCGAGACTCGTCATTAGTGACGGCGGATCTCACTTCATATCACAAATATTCGATAAACTTCTCTCTAGATATGGAGTCTGGCACCGAGTAGCTACACCCTATCATCCGCAAACTAGCGGACAAGTAGAGGTCTCGAACAGAGAAATAAAACAGATCTTGGAAAAGACCGTCGCTACCTCAAGGAAAGATTGGTCGTCAAAGCTACAAGAAGCTTTATGGGCTTATAGGACCGCATTTAAGACACCAATAGGTACTACCCCCTATAAATTGGTTTACGGTAAATCCTGCCATCTCCCTGTAAAGTTAGAGCATAAGGCCTTTTGGGCCATTAAGACACTCAACTTCAACTACACCGAGGCAGGAGAAAAGCGAATCTTGAACTTACACGAATTGGAAGAGCTCCGATTAGACGCTTACGAAAATGCCTGTATCTACAAAGAACGAACTAAAAAGTGGCATGATAAACGTTCAATCAGGAAACAATTCAGTGTGGGAGACATCGTATTGCTCTTTAATTCACGATTAAAACTCTTCCCAGGTAAACTAAAATCTAGGTGGTCTGGACCCTATGAAGTGACTAAAGTACTTCAGAGTGGAGCTGTTGAAATTACCGATAAGATGAATGCGCCGTTCATCGTAAACGGGCAACGTCTAAAACACTATAATAAGAACGACAATAGTCCCCAAAGCAGCAGTATAGCTTTGCTTGAGCTTCCAGCTCAAACACCCGAATAGCTTCTCACCAAGCTATCGTCTGGCTTTAGACGTTAAAAACAGCGCTTACTGGGAGGCAACCCAAATTTCCCTCGTTATTGTATTTTTCTTTAAAAATTTTACTTTGAAAATCCATCGAAAATTCCAAACTAATAATTACTACTACTTTCTACTTTCGTTCATTTTCATACTTTTATTCTTATTTTATTTTCTCTCTTTTGTCTTTTGTTTCTACCGCCTTTCGTTTCTAAAAATCCTGACTTCAATTTCCTGTTTCAAACTTTTCAGGATTTTTAAAAGCCTTCAAAACATTCCTTCTGTTTTCTCCGAATTACCTGCGAGTATGGCCGAATACGACTTCACAAAGGTTCACTTCCGAGGACTCGCTCAAAAGGCAAGATTTGCAGCACTGACCGAAAGAGAATTCGCCTTAACGCTGTATTATGATAAGGCTACTATGGATAAACTAGGGATCACAGATAGCATTCAATACCTGTTCAATCAACTGGGTTGGGAGAACACTGCTCTGAAAACACGTTTCGCTACCTACAAGGATCTCACCTATGAATTCCTTAGTTCTTTCAGATACATACCCAACTATGGTTTTGGATCCAGCACAGAGTTGATTACCTTCCGATTGTTTGGAATGGACCAAACCCATAGCCGGATGTCACTAGCTAACCTCCTAGGATTCCCTAGCGGACCGCATGTGTTCATCAGTGCAGAAGATGACGATATTGATTTTCAACTCGATCAATTCTAGGGTAGAATCACAGGCGACTATCACCCTGAACCAGACAGAATGTATAATGATGACATACACAACCCAACTTTCAGATACTTCCATAAGATACTATCTCACACCTTGTTTGGAAAAGAAGAAAATATTACTGCAGTATCTAAAGAGGAGTTATTCATCATGTTCTGTGCTTCTCAGGGACGGACAGTAAATGCAGTGCCTTTCATGATGAGATCTTTCAAACGCCTAACGCTGGAACCTCAGACACCTATCCTTATAGGAGGCCTAGTAACAATGATTGCCCACGAGCTTGGCCTTAGATTCCAGTTAAATGCCAGCACTCGTTTTGGCACCATCCGACCCATGAACATACAATTCTGCTTTAACAGGCGCATCTTAGGAACTATGGGACCATGACCGTATGAGTATCTCATTAACGAAAAACCAGTACAGCTATTCACACTGCCTGATCATCTGATGACAAGTATCCACAACAAGGACAACTGGCTCTATGAATTGGATGAGCCTATGGGACCTCCTTCACCACAGTCAACACCACAGAACTATATGTATGACAGTGACCACATCTCTGAGGCACACGACTATATGTACTATGAGGACGCTGCATCTGAAACTGAAGTAGACCCTACGACTCCTCCGCACTACAACACTTATCCTGAGCCTATCCCTGAGGAGACCACCGACAAAATGGATGTCGTGTTACTCAGATTGGACGACGTCGATACAACTCTGACTAATGTAAAAGCTGACATCGCAAGCATGCACAGCGAACTGGTAGGCTTCATGGATCTAGTCTGCGACCAACTCGACTACTATTCACAGAAATTCGATGAGTTGAAGGCACGAAAGGATTAGTTATTAGCTCTTAGCAGTAGTTTCAGTTTAGTCTAGTCTAGTTAGTTTCATTTAATCATTTGGATTTTTCGCATTGTTAGTTTTATTTATGTACTACATACAATTGTTTCAATTTTATGTTATTTCAATTCTAGTTTTTATGCAATTATTCTATTTTCGCATTATCCGTTGTTTGTTGGCTATTCAATTTTATTGTAGTATCATTACTAAGCCTTAAAGTCACTACGAGAACGCCCTCAGAGCAAAATTCTGCGTTCTGCAGATTTTGCTGCTGTGACGACCGTCACAGCCTCATGATGAGCGTCACGCGGGTGACGATCGTCACACCTATGTGACGACCGTCACGCAGTCAAAAACTGATATCTGATAAAACAGGGTTCGTGTTCTCTTCCACTTCCCCCCCATTATCACTTTCAACCATCCTAACTCCTACCCCACTACGAATTTTCGTCCTCCCCACATTGAACTATAAATTTCAACTCCAAATTCAACCTCCAAACCTCACTTCTGTCAGTTTTTCCCTCTCTGCAGAAAAACCCCAATCTTCAGAAACCTCTCCATCTTCCAACAATGGCAAGGAATGCAGAAACCCCAGATGTCAGCAACATTACCTTCAGTGAAGGAGACTTAGGCGAAAGACAACGAGCAAACTACATCGCATTTCATCAGAGGTCGCTCCAGCCGACTCACTACCCGCACCTTCCATGGCTTACGGAGCTCGGACTCCTTGAAGGCGTAACCTGGATGCTTCAAAGAGCAGGCATCTGGCACCTCTGCACCAACCCACAGCCAACATATGAACAACTCACTCTTGAGTTCTTGAGTTTGTTCACTTACGTCACAAGCAGAGGCGAACTTAACCAGCACACAGGTGCCGCATGCTTCCGGATGTTTGGCACCAACTATCAGGTGAACCAAAATCAGATTGCCAGCATCCTACAGCTACCTCGCGGCGACAACGCTCATCGCCGCATCACCGATCAGTTCCAGCACGAAGCTTTCGCGCTGTGGTATCAGTTGATCGGCCTCAATGCCGATGGTTGGGACTCCCTGCACGCCACTCACATCCATAACCCAACCATCCGGTACTTTCACAGAACGCTGAGCAACACTATTTTCGCCAGAGACAGCAACCACAAAGTGAACTCGAAAGAGCTCTTCTTTCTCCATTGCGTCTTCAACAATGAACCTGTCAACGCTGCCCCGTTTCTGCTGGCTCATATTCAGGCCAACTGCAACAGTGGCTCGAAGCCATTCTACTTTGGCGGGATTGTCACTGCTATTGCACTTGGGCTGAACCTTGGCGACCGCCTCCAGCACCTCCAGTCCATCCCCTCGGTGTTCCTTGACACCGACCACTGCAGAGCCTCCCATCTCATCCGCTCCCGAGCTGACGGCAAATACCATCCGGTTGTGCGTGGCAAGACCGTCCGAAGCATCATCCTTCCGTCCCGCACCCGCATCCATCCAGAGGACCGTACCAACTGGTTGTTCGACCTCATTGCCCCTCCTGCTGCCGCTGCTCCCACTCAGGACCACACTCACAGTTCCGATGATGAAATCCAAGCTGAGTTGGACAGGTCCGGGCAGCCAGAGGCATCGCAGCCTCCTCCTCCCGTAGGTACATCCTCCCGCCGCCGCCGCCATCATCCCGTGCCAGACTACACAGAAGAGGACCTCCGCCGCTCCCTAGACCAGCAGGCACAGATACTCACGATGCTGCAGCAGCAGAATCAGCGAGCTGACCAGTTCGAAGCTTGGCACCGGACTCAAATGCAACAACTTCACACCGGCCAAGCTACTATCACTGAGAGCCTAGCGAATCTGACCTTGCAGGTCGAAGGACTCTGAGACATCGTCTACCACACCGGAGCTATGAGCTATGAGGACAGAGTAGCCCTTGCCAGAGCCAGAGAACGCTAGCACGGACGTGACAGAGGCCGTGACTAAATTCTCATTTTTTCCCTTCATTGTTTACTATATTTCAGTTATTTGTATTTTCACTTTCAGTTGTATCTCCCTCTCGCATGCTTCAAGAATCAGTGAGGACACTGATCAAGATAGTGTGGGAGCGGAGCCTTATTTCCATTCCACTGTACTCTGAATTTCCTTTATTTCCTTTATTTCCATTTCACTGCACTTTGAATTTTCGTAATTTCTATTTTTACACTTTCCAGTTCTAGCAAATAAAGCTCGTCTATATATTTTTCCCGTTACGCAAACAATCCCCACATTATTCAACGTAAACAAAAATTTTAGTTCGTTCCTCAAAAGCAAAAGCATCACGAGAATGCACCTGAGTTCAAAACAAGTTTTGAAACTCCGAGGAAACGACGGTTCTAACAAAACTAGTATCGTCCAGACACCTTAGATCTCTAGTTTATGCGAGTCGGTTTCACTACCTACGTGTACCAAAGTCTCAAGTGTCTATGCAAACTCAACCCCAAGTAGTTTATAATAGCAGTTAGCACCATCCTAAAAGACTTCTAAGCAAGCGACCGATGCAAATAAGTGTATGATCTCCAAAAAGATGAAAAATCATGAAAAGAGAGCTAAATAACCCAAAAATATAAGACACGTCTCCTTCCAAGTTAGGTGCTCCTCACCCGAGCATTTAGCCCAACGGCACGAAAAACTCATTGAAAAATCAATGACATAAACTTATGATCAATGAAGAAGATCAAAAATAGAAATGAGATCATATTCACTAACAGGTCGACTTGCCATGAAAGTGTGCAGACAACGGGCTTAATGTGATTGCGCTAGAACAAACAGGGTGAACTTGTCACGAGAACCTTGACACCAAGCTACAGCAGCATGACTGAGACCGATTTGCGTAAAAAGGAGACCTCCGAAGACTTGTAGTCCAGTGTTGTCATGATACTCGTCTTGTTCCTACCAAGAATCCCGGTTTTTCCAAACTCTGCGAACGAAGAAGCTGCCTCGTGCTTGCCGACTTTTCCATGTTTTACTTGAGGACAAGCAAAGATTCAAGCTTAGGGGAGTTTGATAACACGAAATCATATAGATATTTTTATGCATAATTCAACTAAAGTCTAACTGTTTTCGATCCGATTTCAGGTTATTTCCGTGTATTTGTCTGATGTTTTGCAGGTATTCAACGATCACGTCTAAACAAGGCAACATGAAGAAAAGAAGCAATCTCAGATGAAATATGGACGAAAAAGGAGTGAAAACACAATGAAAAGTGCAGCAAGTTGTTTTTGCTGATGTGACGACCGTCACACAGGTGACGACCGTCACACCTTGTGACGACCGTCATGTAGGCAAAAACGCCCCACTCAGATTACACGTCAAAGAATCAGTTCCAATTCCCACAGAGTGGACCACTACTCCCTAAATTATCTGCCTCAAGGTCCATCATCTTCAGTGATAACCGTTGGGATTCCACTTCTATAAAAAGGGAAGCAGGGGACTTCAGAAAGGGGTGCTGCATTCATACCACGAAGTGCTGCCGAATTTACTTTCCAGAGCATATTTTCCAGCAATATTCTTATTTGTTTCTCTTTACCTTTCCTGTATTGCTTTTTCCATTCTTCTATAATTTCTATTTGTACTGTACGATCAATTTGGCATTAGAGATCAGAATCCTGCCAACATCTGTGGAGGATCTGCCCAAAGGCCAATTGGAATATTTACAGGTTTTCATTTTGATCGATTTCAGTTTTATTATAATGCAAATCATTATTTATTGTTTTTATTTATATTTTATCTTTCCCAAATCCATGTCTAGCTAAACTTAGGTAATCGATATGTAGTAATAATTCGAATGGGATTTGATAATAACTGGTTGAAAAACTTTCTTTTTAAAAAAGTAATTTATGGTCTGAGTGTTTAAAATTGATTTACTAAATAAACTTCGTCACGAAAGCGAGAACTTATTTAAAAGTAGTTTTGCCACGAAAGTGGGAAATTAATTAAGATACGAACCAACAAGCGAAAGCTACGGTAAGGTCAGATAGTAAGCACTAGTCATTCATTTTAATAACAGCGAAAGCACTTTAAAATGAATTAGAACTTAGAGATTTCCAAAAAGTAATTTTAACCCCGAACGGGATACGAAAGTGTACGTTTGGCCCTTAGGATTATGATTAGCGTCAATAACCATCGTGAGGCGAGAGTCTTCAAATCACCATTTTCTGCTTAAATAAACTTTGAAAATTATTTCTTACACCAGTAACTTATCAAATCCCTGAAGAACATAATTACTACGTATCGATTCAATCAATTATAATCTAAATAGTATTCTTAGTTCCCTTTTAGTGACAATCTTATTCCCTTAAACATATTCTACCTAGCTAAACATAGTAACTCCCGAGAACACTAGTTTGACTACGAGTCCCTGTGGGATCGATATCTATTATTACTACGCGATAGACTGTGCACTTGCAGTTAGGTTGTATTAGACATAGAAAGTCGCGATCACGGTGGCATATGCTACTATCAGAATATGATATTCAATATGTGGCTCAGAAATCTATCAAGGGCAGTGTGTTATCAGAATATCTCGCAGATCAACCTATCAAAGATTATGAACCTCTGAAGTTTGATTTTCCGGATGAAGATATCATGTTAGTGAAAGATTGTGAAGAAACAAGTTCTGACAAAGGTCAACAGACAGATATTTGGTGGAAGATGATGTTCGACGGTTCCTCCAATTATAGAGGACATGGCGTAGGTGCAGTCTTAATGAATCCTGAAGGTGGTTACACTCCGTTTACAGCCAGACTAGACTTTGATTTTACAAATAACATTGCTGAATTCGAAGCGTGTATCCTTGGTCTCGAAGCAGCCATTGATCTCTAAATCAAAAATCTCGAAGTCAGTGGAGACTCAGCTTTGGTTATCTACCAAGTCACGGGTGAATGGGAGACAAGACATGAAAACCTGATCCCTTACAGAGCTTATATCATTGAAACGATCAAGTATTTTAACGAAATCACCTTTAAACATGTTCCAAGAGCAGAGAATCACATCGCCGACGCCTTAGCCATGCTGGCCTCGATGTGGAAAACTAGAGATGTCAATGATGGCACACTTATCAAAATTGAACGCAAGACAGAGCCTGCTTACTATCAAATGATTGAAGAAGAAACCGATGGCAAAACCTGGTATCATGATATAAAGAATTATCTGTTGAAACAAGAATATCCCGCAGATGCTACAACACTTGACAAGAAAACACTGAGACGATTAGCATCCAAATTCTTCCTCAGCAATGGTGTACTTTACAAAAGAAATCATGATATGGTCTTACTCATATGTGTTGACAAAAGAGAAGCGGACTTGTTAATGAAAGATGTTCATGAAGGAATGTTTGGTACTCACGCCAACGGATACGCCATGTCCAAAAAGGTTTTGAGAGCTGGTTATTATTGGTTAACTTTAGAAACCGACTGCATTCAGTACGCCAGAAAATGTCACAAATGTCAGATCTACGCGGACAAAATGCATGTGCCTCCAACACTGTTGAATGTACTCTCTTCACCATGGCCTTTCTCTATGTGGGGCATCGACATGATTGGGGCAATTGAACCGAAAGCTTCAAATGGACATTGTTTCATTCTGGTTGCCATTGACTATTTCACAAAATGGGTTGAAGCTGCATCCTACACCAACGTTACACGTCAAGTGGTGGCTCGCTTCATTAAAAAGGAGATCATCTGTCGTTACGGGATCCCAAGCAGAGTTATAACAGACAACGGTACCAATCTGAACAACAAAGTCATGAAAGAATTATGTGATGATTTCAAAATCGAACACCACAACTCTTCCCCTTACCGTCCAAAGATGAATGGAGCTGTGGAAGCTGCAAATAAAAACATCAAGAAGATCTTGCAGAAAATGGTTAAAACCTACAAAGATTGGCATGAAATGCTACCATTTGCCCTGCACGGATACAGAACCTCCGTCCGCGCTTCCACAGAGGCAACTCCCTTTTCTCTGGTATATGGAATGGACACAGTTCTTCCCATCGAGGTCGAGATACCATCCCTTAGAGTCATCATGGAAACCAAGTTAGAAGAGGCAGAATGGATTAAAGAAAGATTTGATCAGCTGAATCTCATCGATGAAAAGCGCATGTCTGCGATGTGTCACGGCCAGTTGTATCAAAAAAGAATCAAGAGAGCGTTCGATAAAAAGGTCCGTATCAGAGAGTTCCGCGAAGGAGAACTTGTGCTCAAGAAGATCTTACCAGTTCACAAAGACGCAAGAGGGAAGTGGATGCCTAATTACGATGGCCCCTTTATTATGAAGACAGTATTCTCCGGAGGGTCACTGATCCTTACTACCATGGACGGAGAACAACTCACACACCCGATAAACTCTGACGCAGTTCGGAAGTATTACGCCTAAAAAGTACCCGATAAACCGGAAAATCCAAAAGAACGGTTTATGCAAAAGTTAGGGTAAAAAAAAGAAAAAAGAGAAGAAAAGAAAAGAGAGAAAAGAAATCAAAAAGCTCGCTAAGTTGAAAACCCGAAAGGGCGGCTTAGGAAAAAATGAGCATCCCGGTGGATTGAAAACCCGAAAGGGCGATCCAGGAAAAAATTAGGGACAAAGGCGTTTCGCTGCATCAGACGAAGTCATCAATACTGCAGACTCAACAAAGATTCATCTTAACAGCTCTCGTCAGAAGCAAGGATCTTGGAGAATTCTAGTCTTTAGGGATAGTTAGGTCACAGGATTCAATGTAACCTTATCCACTTTTGCCATTTTACTTGTAAAATTTCCATGGAATATTGTTATTGGCAAGATTTCATCCTTTAAATAAAATCAGCCTTTTGAGCCTTTTCTTTCTTGTGCAAATTATCAGTTCCTTATTTTCTTTGTTATGCAAAATACTGTTCGTTAGTCAACGATTGTTTTTGAAAGCATTAAAGTCCAAATTTTTGAAAATAACTTGGAAATATTTAACAAAATGTTTTAACTTGTGGAAAGACTCGAGGAAAATCATACTTCCCCGAAACTTCAGGGTAGCAGAAGTCTTGATACACAGTCAGAATTTACATTCCCCAATGAAATGCTAGCAAGTTGAGCGACGAAGAGTCCTTTGGCCATGTATGGTTATCAAGATTGAAGATTATCCCTCAGGATTTCTTGTGATGATATGAAGGTTCTTTCCCCAACGAAGTATTTCTGGACATCTGTTTGAATTCACCTCAGCAAAATCTACCTACAGGCTCTATCCCCCAGTAGGTCTTCGGGTTTATTTCCCAAGTCTACGTACACCCCTCATCATGGGATCAGTGTGATTCGTTTGTTCCCCGAGTCGGTGACATCTATCAATCCCCGTGAAGTCTAAGTTATTACTTGCTTCATTTCCAAGTATAAGTCCAGTCGTAACTGGAATTTTGTTCAAACCAATTGTCGTTGGCATTCATTTGGTCGTCACCATCTATTTCCTTTTAAGCCCAGTCGTCACAGGCATTGTCTAAATCCAATTGTCATTGGTATCTCGTTAGTCGTCACTAACAAATCCACGTATAAGTCCAGTCGTCACTAGCACTGTTTAAAAGTCCAATTGTCATTGGCGCCTCTTGGTTTGGTCGTTACCAACCTTTCCCCGGGGAATCCAATCGTCACTGGTATTGTTCCAATTGTTATTGGTATATTGTTAGTTGTTACTAACGCTCCCCATGAAGTCCAGTCGTCTCTGGCACTGCCTAAATCCAATCGTCATTGGTATCTTGTTGGTTGTCACCAATTTTTTCCCTTTGAAACCCAGTCGTAACTGGTATCATCATCTAGAGTCCAATCGTTATTGGAATCTGTTTCGTTTTGGTCGTTACCAACACCCTAGCTAAGATCTAGTAATCACTAGCATCCTCGTAACGAATTGTCATTGGTATTCCCCAGCATGGTCGTCGCCATCTTCATTAAAAATCCAGTCGTAACTGGCATTGTTTCATAACCAATTGTCATTGATACCCTGATTTGGTCATCACTAATCACCATTAAAAGACCAGTCGTCACTGGCATTACTTGGAATTATGGTCGTTACCAATTTCCCCAGGACGTTTCTTGATTACCAGCACTGTGTGAACTATTTGCAGAAGCTGAGGATATATCCCCAGTGATCCATGTTCCCAGTCAAGTCCCAGAGATCTAGTCGTCACTAGTATCCCCAGTGTGCTTAGTCTTGTTTCTAGTCCATTCCTGAAGATCCCATTTGAACTCTTCGCTATAGGAAGTTCCTCATCTGATTATCCCCAGTGAGGTTGTATCCAGTCTTTTGCTTCCCCGTTGAAGTCTGCTTTTCTCCTTCCCCCCAGTGGAATTAAGTCTCCATCTCCCCAGTAAGAATATCTCTTTTTCCCCAGTGAAAGTATATTCTTCTCCCCGGTGAAGTACTTCTTTTCCAAAAAGATTGTCATCTTTATTGGATTTGCCTATTCCCCATGTGAAGTTTTCCTTCTTACATTATCGGTCATGTCTGAACTGTTAATTTAGTTTTCCCAGTACGAGTCCCCAGTTTCGAGTCCTCGCATTTGTCATTGGTTGTTTTACTGTTTCTTTTATTATTATCTTTGCATCTGTGTTGTTTGCATTCAAGCATCATAAAGCATCATTTAGAGTCCAGGGGATGTCATAACTTGTCCTTTAGCATATCATCGAATCTAAGGAACAAAATTTTCGGCTTTTCTATATTTAAATACCTTTCACTGCGATTCTACGAGGATTGTCATCTCTCAATTCCATCTAGTGAAGATATTTAAATAGGGGCAACTGTTGCACCCCAAATTTTTACCCCTTAGATTCTCATTATTATTTTAGGAGCATACTCATGAACTGTCTAACCTTAATCCAGTGTGAGTCTGTCTTTGTCAAATTGCAGATGAATCAGGGTTTCGTGCAGTCAAAATCAAAACTTCAGGGTTTGTGATTAGTCAATGTTTTAGGCTCATTCAAATAAAAAACAAGGTCAAGGATATTACATAATGTCAAATGAGAATCCAATTTGAAGAAATCATTTCAGAATCAAGAACAGTGCAGTTCGGAGGCCCCGATTAGGGTTTTTAACTAGTAAAAGTCAATTGTGGTTTGACTTTGATGTTGGAAGGTGTTGTAATGGTGGGATTGAGGTCTATGAAGTTCATGTAGCTTATTAAAGTTCATCCAAGATGTTTCAAAGTCTCAGGAGGTTCAGAATGTCAACAAGCGACTCGGTAATCACCGATCGGTCGTACGGTTGACCGAAAAGTCAACTCTCCAAATTTTATGAATTGGACTTCAAGTTGTGAAACGAAGTTGTTCCTTATGTCATATTGGACTTGCATATCAATTTTCATGACCATTGGATCAAGGATGAAGGAGTAATCGAGAAATCGGGAAATTAGGGTTTTGAAAAGGGCTAAACCATAACTCCTTAACCACACATCCAATTGAGTTGGTTCAAAGCTCATTTGGAAGCTCTTGACAAGTCCTTCAAAAGTCCCTAAGTGGTCCATGATCAGAAAATGCATAGATTTTGAGTTATGGTCAAATTCATTTCAAAAAGGGAAAAAGACTTGGGAAAATTTCACTTTTTAAGCTCATTTTTAGCAACTTTGGAGGGCTTTTTGGCCATGTTACTTTGAGAAATTGAAACTCATGAAAACATGAATATTTTAGAGCTATGTGAGGGCTTTCTAAATTTTACTAGAACATCTCAAGAGGAGTTATGAGCAGAAAGTTACATAGGTGCAAAGTTGAGGGTTTCACACTTTAGTCCCACATTGGCCAATTTTCAAGAATGACTTATTTCACTAATTTTGCCAAATTTTCTTGATCCAATTTGTTGTATGTGATATATCAGTTATGTGTAGCATGAAATAATAGAAAATTGTGGAGGAATATCCCAAAATCAAAGCTTGGACTTCATTGCCATACAAGTGGGCAAGTTGCACTTCCAAGCATGAGGTGTAAAGTGAAAGGCTGTACCTGCCCCTTCCCTATAGTTTCTAGGCTGAAACTCACCTCAGAAATTCAGTAGAAATGTTGACAAATTGATCCTTACAGCAAAGCAAGTGGAAAACCCTACAAGGGAGGTTTGCTTCAAAAATATCCAAAGCTTGCTTCATGGTGAAGGAAACTCTCTAGCAAGCACCTCAATCTCTTTTCTTATAAAAGGAGGTCTCATTCACTTCATTTCCACACACAATTCATATGATAAAAACCATATAGAAGCTCTGTCACCACAATTCTCTCATCTTGCACCAAATCTTCAAAATCACAAAATCCATAAAAACACCAAAATTGGTCATGAAGTGAAGTCTGCCCAAATTCATTTCTACCCTTTCCAATACCTCAACCACCCTCCACACAACTTATAAATAACATATATAAGGGGTGTAATCCACTAAAACCTCAAGAAACCGTAGAAATCAAAAAGTCAAGCTTCTACCTATCATACTTTGACCAAAGCTACAAAAATCTCCAAACTATGCTCCAATCCTTTTCTTGAGGTTTTGATCATTCATACACCTCACAAGTAACATCTCTCAACTGTTCAAGCACCTAGCAACCATTAGAAAGTAATATCTCTTCATTTGGCACCATAAGTGCATTGTTGCTTAAAGTTGAAGAAAAGTTCAAAAGCAAGAAAGTGAAGTAAAAGGTCTCTGGTTTTCTCAACTATCTAGCTTGTTCAAAAGAGTCATCAAGAGGTATGTAACTTTTCTCCATTGGCTTTTGTATCATCTTTCATGATTTTGGCATTTTAAGCATCATGGTGAAATTTGGAGTTATGGATTTTGGTTGACAATTGCTCTTTTTAGACACTTGCTTTGATGAATTTTGAGATATGTTGTTGCACTTGTTCTGTCATGCTTTCATGTTTGGAATGTTGAAATATTTGCCATATTGCCCCAAACAGATTGGTACATTCTCATGTGTGCTTCTTACCATTTCTTCACAAAATCATGATGGAATAGTTTAGGTACCCCAAAGCCATTTGTTGGCATACTCATGTGATTTGTGTTGTCAACTTACCTTATGCCTGATTAATTTTAGATGTTGAGATGGTCAAGCATGAATCAACATTGTTATTATCCTTACATTCATAACTTAAGAAAACTGTCTTGGAATTTGAATTGGTTCTTGTTGCAGCCATGATGAGTTACACTACTGTTGGTCTTTGCATCCTAGACAAATGTGTGTTGTTTGATTATTTGAACTATAAGTCAGCTAGTATAGTTGTTAATTAGTGATTGGTGAGTGAACTCTGTGTGAAACCCCCTAATGTCCCTCTCACTGTCAGTAGCACAACCAGTCATTTGGTAAGACCTCTTCCATAAGGGCAATCCATGATCTGTTGTAGCTTAAGAATGATGGCCCTATTTTGCTCTTGTATTGAGAGGGAGTTTTTGATTAAAGAAAAAGAAACCAAAGCCTATTACTCATAAGATTGATAGTGCTGTTATGAGAAATACTTGACCAATTTATTGGCAGCACTAATAAACACTATTTGTTTTGCTTTATATTGCTGTCATGACAAAGCAATAGCAGCTGGGAGGTCACTTCTTGCATAAAGACCTAAAAGGCCAGTTTTATCACTTGAACATGATCAGAAATACACTTGGAGTTTTCCCATGCAATCACTTTGTGTTATTTTTGCATAGGTTTCAATTTCACATGTTGCCACATAGTGTTCAAAACTGCAACTCACACACACACTTTGTTTATAATGATTCTGTTTGCCATGATACTTTCTGCTAGAACTTTTCCAATCATCACAAGTTGTTGCTATATCATCCTGTTTGGTGTGAAATTTGTTACTTTGCATCTCATCACTTGAATTCAAATGACCTCTGTCAAAACCCAATTGCTAGCAGCATTACCAAATTTTCTTTGAAAAATCATGACAGTTAAGGCATCATTTTTTGCATAGGATACTACAAGTCTAATTTTAACATCTAGGCATGTTTCAATATACATTTGGAGTGTGTTTATATGTCTACCTTGCTCTGTTTGCATATAAAGTTCATATTCACATATTGTTACCAAATGCATCAAAATCAAAGCATGATGAGAATCATTTTGAGTAATAGGTTGTGGATTTAATTCTTGCCACTTGAGACTTATTTGATTGTGTATTTCAAAGATGTGTGAGTGATTGTTTTTGGGTTGATAGTACATAAAGCTGTGATTTCATTTTTCATGCCTACTTCATAAGCACATTGCTACTCACATACCACACTTTGCACAAATTTGATTTTCACCAAAGGCACATTTCACACACTTCATATTAATCATTTTTGAGATGTTGGCATAGTTCTTGTGCACTAAAACTTTCTACATCAAAACTCATCTTTCAAAATGCATTTCTTCACAAAATCGACACCTCACATATCACTTTCTTGCACAAACTAGATTTTCACCAAAACCACTTGTTGTACACTTCATACTCATCATTTAACATATGTTTGCATGATCACATAAGACTGAAACTGCTTGAAACACCAGTTCATGCTCATAATGCATTTTCACATACAAAAAGGCACTTTTGAACACCTAAACTTCAAACAGTCAATGCAGGCCCTTTGTTTTTCATTCACACTCACTCATTAGCTTACACTATAGGTGTATGATTGACTGTTGTGTTCAAAACTGCTCTGAAACTGAAAGTACCACAAGTCATGCACATCATTCATGTCACTCTTTTGCATTTTGTATATGACTTATCATGACAGCTCAGTTCTAACCACAAAGATGATTTAGACTCATTCATTTCCACTTACCTGTGATGTGTATATGTTTATTATGGTTTGAGTATAAGTGTTTGAGGTTGTTCACTTGAAAATGCAATTTTGAACCTAAAAGGGAGGTACTATCGGGTTTTGCAGAGGTTTGAGACTTTTGAAAAACTAAGAGCACCACCATCTTCCTTATTCAATTCTACCCAATTTCCATATAAATTTTGTGTCGATCCGATTAGCGGTTAGAAAGTTACGGCGTAAAAAGTATTTGGTTTGATTTATGTTCTTGCCCAGCCATAGTCCTAAGTTACCCTTATAATTAATTAGGGGTGGCTTCATCAATGGATGTATAGCCACCCCAGTGGTATGACCATGCGCCTTTCACCCCTTGTTCCTGAGTTCAACCCCTGAGGAGGGCAACTCTTTTATCCATTTTTGAGATTTTTAGTGTAAACTTCGAAAATTTGTATCTCACTCGTTTTTCATCGTTTTTCGTCCGTTCTTTTTCCGTTGTGCTTGTATTAATGTGTAATTTCACGCCATGTTTTTATTTTTCATTTTTGCATATTTCATCACTAAGTTTGTTTATGTATAAGTGTGCGCGTTTTCGCGATCGTTCATGTAATTGCAGATGAATGTTTATGTGGTTCCTTTCAATATTTTTCTTGACACTTGTTTGAATCCATGCCTATACATGTTAGTTAACATGCTAGGATTTATTTCTTGGTTGTTACCATTTTTATCTGTTGATTTTCATTAAATGCGAACTGTTGTCACAGTGTCGATTATTTCATCTGTTAACTGTTACCTTCATGTTTCATTTTTACTATCTCTCATTGTTTACTTGGTTGTCACCATGAATATGCTTTATCTTGATTTTTATCTTGTTTAGCATTTATTTTCTTTTCTCCCCAAATGATGAAGCTCGTTAGCTTTCACCTGATTATTTCCCCATTCTCCTCCAAAGGAAGGTCTGTCCATTTGACCCTCGATGTCATGGATAACTTATTCAATCACACCCTTGACTTTGTTAAGTCATTTTCAACCTTAGATTAGAAGCCTTAGACTTTGCTTAAAGTCTAAAAGACCCACCCGTACTAGGAGCGTTCTTCAACTAGAACCCTAGGAAAGAGTTCGTCAACTCTGCGTAAGAATCATCGTCATGATCTCTTACTTTCCCCTTCTACAGTTTAGATTAGGGAGTTTTGTCAAACTCCACACAAACATTGTCATGTTTGTTCCCCTTTGAACCTTGATCATCATCAAATATTCTTTTCCCTTGTGAGGTGAGCTACGATTGCTCTGATTTTATCCTAGTCAGGATACGTAGGCAGAAGATGCGATGTCTTTGCGAGCAAACTTAGTGTATATAATTTTAGGTTTCAACTCATATCTTTTCCCAATCCACACTACATATTTCACACTTAGCAATCAATCAAACAAAAGGTTCCTGTAGAGTACTACAGATATTTAGGGTGCTAATACCTTCCCTAGATATAACTAACCCCCGATCCCCGAATCTCTTAGCGTTGTTTTACATCGCGAAAAAGGGTTTTCTTTCTTTAGACCTTTCCTATGGATAAATTAAAGATCGGTTGTAAAAGAAATAAGGTTCAAGTTAATTAATAGCTTGACATCAAATTTTCACCGCAACACCCGTGTAGGTTTTCGAGGTAGTAGGCCCCGTGCTCCGTCTTGTCGCGGACGCGGTAGGGACCTTCCCAGTTCGCGACTAGTTTACCCTCGTGGGAGTCTTTCTGGTTTCTTCGCAAGACTAAATCGCCGATCTGAAATTCGCGTTTCAAGACTCGGCTGTCGTGGTGAAGCGCTATCTGCTGTTTAAGTCGGGCTTCTCCAAGAGATGCTCCCGACCGAATTTCCTCGACTAGTTCGAGTTCCTCTCGGAGGGCGTCGTCGTTGTCTTCGGTCTCGAGGGGAGCCTCAATTCGTATGGATGGCTCTCGTATCTCGATCGGGATCACTGCCTTGGTTCCATACTATCATACCCTAAATTTGTCCTACCCTTTTTGTAAATATCTTCGCATTATCGTTTCTTGCTGTTTAGTCATGTGTCCACCTGAGATCGGGCGTTTTTTTAAACTTTACCTTTTTTTAACCAATTAAGTGTGACATGTGGTCTAAGAAAATTTCTGTGAATATTATTATCATGTTTCATTTCTTAACTTTTTCCTTTCCTTTTAAAATATTGCTAATGATAATAAATATTTTTGTACGTATATTCTATTTTGCTAATTTTGTCTTCTTATTAAATATAAATTTTAGTTTGTTTATTGTAAATATTTACTTAATTGTTATTATAAATGTTAATATAATTAGGTTAATTAGTACAATTTTTTTGGTGTTAATAATTATTTAATTTTAACATTAAATAATTTTTTTTAAAAAAAATTAAAAAAAAAGAAGAGAAAAAAATAGGCCCAGTCTCTACGGCCCGTTAGGGTTTGTGGCTTTGACTGGCTATTTAGAGGGGGAAGAACAGATTGCAAAGGAGAGGCAACCACTGTTCATCCTCTGGTTTTTCAGAAGAAAGGGCGACCATCCCCAATTTACCCGAGAAAAAAAAACCTATTTTTTTCGTCCTCTTCCTCTCGCAACGAAAACGACACCACCGCCCAAATTTTTTTTCCCCTCAGAACATTCAAGCCGCCGCCGCACAACCATCCCCCATAAAGCTCCTTTTATCCTCCATCCAATATGCCACTATCTTGCTCAAACCACATGAAACAATGGAAATCGAAGAACAAAGCAGTTTAATATTCAAATATCGATTCAACAGCAACTCATTTCCTGTACTTGAATTGTGAGGTGGTTGACGGTCTCAGATAAGGGTGTTAGAGCGAGAGCAGAGCAAGGGTTGTAGTTGACGAACAATTTCTCAAATTCATGATTTGAGGCCACTACAATGTTGTGTTAGTTTTCCATTTTCCTCCGATTCTTGCTCGTGGTGCTGTTGCTCATGGATTTCGCGTAGGATCTAAACTAATCGGAGTGTCCAAACGCAAGAATCCCATTATGCCGACACCGATTCGAATGGCAGTTACCCCTTAGCAATTTGGTTTCATCTTCAGGTCGCAACATCGTTGAAATCTCCGACTACACAAAGATAAATTGAAGCAGCTTTTGAGATTGTTTCTGCGACGACCTTCACACCATTCAAATCACAACGCAAAGCGCAACCAACAGTGAAGCAGCAACAGTTGGACTTGGAGGCAGTGCGATTCATTTTCAATTTCCGCCTCCGACAAGCTCAAGTCGCGGTGATGTGCGTACCTCTTCGGTTGGTGTATTCTCTATATAATCATTTTGTTTGCCTCTGTTTGCTGATAATTTACAATTGTTGATTGTTAGTGTCCTACCTGTATTTAGATTTTGGTCCCGTTGTTCCCTTTTAATAATTTTTCTCTGCTGATTATGAACGAATGTTAAGTGTTGTGGTTATGTAGCATCATTCACATTACAAATTTGGTCTCAGCAATATTACTTTCTGCGTGTATTCAATTTCTGCCCAATTCATTTACATTGTCTGTTTGTGTTTGTGTTGAGATTACGCAGCGCAGTTTAGACTCAGAGTTCTTGAGCATGGTCGTGACATTTCTGTAACATGTTTCGATTGAGACAGAACTTGCTTCGATTGAGATGGCCTATTTAACTGACATGGCGTGTTGTTTGCTGATAGAGACCACTTAAATAAACTATAAACAAGTTTCTATATAAGTAATATGGTAATTGTGAAAGTTGTTGTGCTTGTTTTTCTGTGCTTGTTGGCTTCAAGTAGGATTATATTAACTTGGTTTCAGTTTGAGTCAGCAGTGAAAACCATAATCATGTCTGAGCTTTGGTTGTTGCGACTACTCCTATGTTTTCTTGATGTGTTTGCTGCAATTTTTGCTTTAATCTAACAACCATCCAGTTCAAAAAACTCTGCTTGTATATGTGTTGCATTTTCAAATTATCATCAGGGGTTTCGATGTTATGATACGTTTTGGTGCCGTAGATTGTTTTCACTTATTTACACCATGAGAATGAACGGTAATGGCTTCAGTTTTAGTGTATGATTTTGCGGTTCACCCACATTATGCATATCAAGCTTCTAGTTTTCTTTGACGCATTTGAGAGTGTTTCCTTCATTCAAAGTTAGGATATATGATAATATTGGTCTGTATTTCATTTTGGATATGTTATGTACTTGCGGTAATGCAAATTTCGATTGTGTATATCGTCTGGTTGTGACTTCATGGATGTGGTTATTGATTTTAAAACCATTGCAGGGATGCTGTTTTTTTTATTCCATTCTGTTATGGGCATTGGTATACTTGCATTTGATTATAGGGTGGTATCTCATTTAGATTTTGCACAGATTGAATTTCAAAGTTTTTAAGGTCTTGGCGAACTAATGTTTTGCGGTTTTGAATTTCTGTCGCAAAGAATTGATGTAGTGGATTGCAACTTCATAGCAGCAAATCATGTAAATAAGTTCCAAACCCTTTTCCCTTTGAGTAATACTGTGTATGTGTTTTCGTTTTTTTGAAACTCGTGTGTATGAAATTTTCGTGTCTCGCTGCGCATCTCCGAGTTTTTTTTTTGTTATGTGATTTTGTGGGCCTTTTATAGAATTCGATGATTGATGTGGAATGAAATCCGATTTTTTACTGGTAAATGGCTTTCCTTATTGAGATGGGCATGTTTGGGGCATGTTTAAGAAGAAATGGTAAGTTTATGATATCAAAAGATTCAAAACCAATCTTGCTTTATTTCAGACAGGTCTAAGAACTCTTGATTTCTTTCCTCATTCAGGATCGATTTTATTCACTTGTCATGGCCATTGATTAAGAATTTATTGTGTTTGACCAAATGTAATAAATCCTTATTTTTGTCAATAACTCTTCATTCACGTTGATTGTGTTTACTCTTGAAGTCATGAAAACTTGGTTCTAGGCTGTTATCTTTCTTCTGTTGACATGGTTTTGCTTTATTACTCTTGACAATTTAGTTTTCATTTCCAATTTTGTTTATTTACCGTCAACCATAATGTTAGGATTGTATTACCATTTATTTGATTAATTTGAAGACAATTAAAAAAATATTTTCTAAACACAACCATGGACTATTTTAAAGTGTATTTTCAAAATATGATTAATTTCTTAATCCAATTTATTCTCAACACACAACATCTTCTTAATCAATAACGAAAAAAAACTCTTAAGGTCTAGCATCTTTTGAGTTCTTGAATAATCACAATTGGGGCGTACGCCTTAGGTAGTACATTATTCGACTTTTCAAAATGCGGCCTTTAATTATTTAAACAAGAAAATGTCATTGGAGTCTAGCATTCCACGTGATACTTTTGTTGTTTATTCAAACAATATTTTATAAATTGAATCAAAATCATTCTCCTATTTATTAAGTAATTTATTTAATGAGACAAATTCAAAATAGATTTTATTTTAAAGAGATAAAACTTTGAAGCAATAATATTTCTTAAGCCTGTTTAATCAAATCATTTTTAGTTAAATTATGAAAAATTAAACTCTTGAAGTCTAGCACTTCTTGAGTTTTCGAATGGATATTATTGAGGTGTACACCTTAAATAATGCTTTGTTCAACTTTTCGTCTTAGCATTCGCTTTTTGATAAAGAAATATTATAGGAATCTAGCATTCCGTGTGATATTTCTGTTGTTCATCCAAACTTTTTCTAAATGAAAAAGGCGTTGTCGAGATCTAGCATCTCGATAATACCCCGATTAATTGATTGTGAGGCCGACGTCTCATTTATTAAATAATCGTCATTTCTCCTATACTTTTCGAATTCAATCTCGTATTCTCACCTCTCGTGCCGTAAACTCTTTTTCATACTCCTAATTTCATTTCAAATTACTTTCAGCAATATTTTATCAATTAAAACTCCGAAAGAGGGAGATTCTTGAAATCTAGCATTTCTTGGATCTTCGAGTTAATAATTCTCGAGGCACGCCCTTGAGTTGTTATTCATTCAATCTTTTGATTTTTTCAAACGCACTTTCTCAATATCTTTTTTCGATTAAAACTCCGAAAGAAGGAGATTCTTGGAATCTAGCATTCCTTTAATTTTCGAGTGAATAGTTCTCGAGGCACGCCCTTTGAGTTGTTATTCACTCAACCTTTCAACTTTTTCAAATATTAATCATTATCAAACATTCTCCTAAGTCAAATGCTCGTACGCATTCGCAACCCACATTTCACCCATTTCATTCACAAATCCCCGTGGTTTTGATATTGGAAGCACCCTTAGGGACCAATATCATTTCTCACAATCCTAACACTTGACACGTCGTCAAGTCGGTTCCATCTTCAAACATATCCTCGACACGTCGTCGAGCTACTTTAAAACAACTTCTTTTGGGCCTCGCATGCCATTCTTCGATTCGATCCTTTCACAAACATTTTTAAAATCTTACGAAAGAGAGATATTCTTAGAATCTAGCATTCTTTGAATATTTGAATGAGTAACTCTCGAGGCGCGCCCTTGAGTTGTTATCAGTTCATTCTTTCAATTTCAAAACATCCAACTCTTTATCTTCAATTTATTCAGTCAATTCCCGAAAGAACTGGGTTCTTGGAGTCTCGCATTCCTTGAATTCTTGAGTGACAAGCTCCTGAGGCGTGCTCTTGGGTTGCTTGTCAGTCACTCTTTCGTCTCTTTTCTCAAACTCCCAACTTTTTCAACCTCATCTTTCGTGGTCGTCGCCACGAACTACGACTGCTCTGATTCTTCATTCTCGTCCAAATGTAAGATACGTAGGCACAAGATTGCGATGATCTTGGCGAGCTACCTTCTATCCATCTCTGTTTTCCCCCATCCTTTCCCGTAGTCGAACTACGACGCTCTGATTTCTGATTCTCGTCCGAATGAGCATACGTAGGCACAAGGGCCCCAATCCTTGGCGAGCACCCCATCTTCTAACCACTCATCTCTCCTTTGCGTATTTAACCTTTTAACTTACCAATTCTACCTTTAACAACAAGAAGAAAGCAAGTAAACCTAAACAACACTCCCCACAATTACCTTAAGAGGTTCCCGTCGAGTACGACGGACGTAAGGGGTGCTAATACCTTCCCCTCACATAACCGACTCCCGAACCCGGAACTTGGTTGCGACAGCCCTATTCCTATCCTTTCGTTTCAAGAGGTTTTCTCGATATTTTCATCTCCCGTTCATTCGGGAAAAATAAAGTTCGGTGGCGACTCTGTCGAACTGCATTTCCGCGCCTTTCGCGCGAGGGTCGTTTTCTCCGAAATGTCTCCGTGATTTTTCGAGGTGCGACAGCTGGCGACTCTGCTGGGGACATTTTTGCTCCATGCAAAGAGAGAGTCGAGCCTATCTTTTGGTTTGTGAGGAGTGTTTGTTTTTTATTTGTTTTCTTTTTGTATTTGTTCACTTGTAGATTTTATTCGTGCTTGTTATCTGGGTTGCTTGTTGGTTCTTGGGATGACATCATGAGTAAGGCTCTACACCCGAGCTTTGGTAAAAGCAGAGGGAACACATAGTTTAGAATTGGTAGTCGAGTAGTGATAGTCTCCGAGGACTTGCTCCTTGTGAGCCTAGCATGAAAGCTCCTCCAAAGGAGACCTATTCGTAGATCTCGTTGTAACGCAGCTAGCCTGTTGCACGACTTGATTAATGAAGGGTCCGTGATTCTGGGAACCTTTTGTTAGCACCAGTTCTGATATTGGTGTTCGTGTAGTGTTAGTCTCCAAGGACTCGCTCCTTGTGCACCTAGCATGAGGACCCCGCTCAGGAGAGACCTTATCGTCATTATCGTCGTAATACAACCAGCCTGTTGCGTGACGCTAATACAATTAGTGTCCGTGATCTTGGGAACCAAAACGTAGAAACCATCCTGTAAGAGGGTCTATGGGTAGAATGTTTAGATCTTCCCGCATAGGTCGTACCTGTCAATGTTCTTTGAGCAGGAATTATGGTCACTTATCTATTACAGTTACCAGCTTCAGGAGTTGTTTGATTGTGATCCTATTGTAATACCCCAAATTTTACCCTTTCTTTTTTATTTTTATTTTAAATTCTTATTAACTTAATAAATTAACCTTTTTTTTAAATCTTGTTTTTTTAACTAATAATAATTTAATTAACCTTTTTTATAACTTTACTAATGTTTTTTATTAACTTTTTTTTTTCTATTTAGTTTATTTATTTAAAGCTCTTCTTACTAACTTTTAGGATTTAGATTAAAATTTAACTTTTTTTTTTTTCTTTTCTTCAAGAGTAAATTTTTTATAACCTTTTTTTAAATTAATTTCTAACACATTTTTTAATCAAATTCTAATATTTTTTTTAAAAAATAAAAATCTAACTTCTTTTTAAAATTAAATCTTTTTTCTAACTTTTTTTAATCTTTTTCTAACTCCTCTTTAAAGTTAAATCTTTTTCTATCTTTTTTAAAATTAAATCTTTTTTTCTAACTATTTTTAAAGCTAAATCTTGTTTTCTAACTTTAAATCTTTTTTTTTTCTAACTTTTTAAAATTAAATCTTTTTTTTCTAACTTTTTTAAAATTAAATCTTTTTTTTTCTAACTTTTTTAAAGTTAAATTTTTTTTCTCTAATTTCTTTTTAAAATTAAATCTTTTTTTTCTAACTATTTTAAAAATTAAATCTCACCTTTGTCACTTTTTTTGTTCTTTATTATTTTTACTCTAAATTTTTCTATCTTTCATTAAAAAAATAACAAAAATAGTTTTTTATTATTATTTAATTATTATTTTCGTATTTTAATTAAATCATTTTTTAAAATATTATTTTTTTCACTTTTTTCTAAATTATTCATAAAAATATCCAAAAAATCATAAAATAAAAAAATATTGAAAAATTTTGTTCCTTTTATAATATTTTTTATTTTAGGAATCAATAGGATTATTAGTTTTTATTTTAAGTTTATTTTAATTATTTTAAATTATTTAAATTTTATTTTTTTCTTAACTAATTATTTAGTTTGGGCTTTAAAATGGGCTTTAGGGACATTATTGACAATTTGGTGTTAACCCTAATTTGTTCCCTATATATACATGTGTTGCCTTGTTGGAAAAGAGGAGAGAATGAAAAAACCTAAGAGGGGTCAGAAGGTTTTCTTCAGAAAAGAGGGGAGAGAGGGAGAAACAAAGGAGATCCCCAGAGAAGAAAGGCGGTCGTTCCCACAACTCTTAAGAAGGATTGGAGCTCTCCAGTGTTCCCTTATTCAAACCTTTTTCACATTTACCGAAGCAAACCTCCGCTTCGTAGGTTAAATTACTAAACCTTTTGCCTTTTCATGTTTATGTGCATATTTTGCCATGTTAATGTGTTTAGGTCCGTTAAATTACTAAATCCTTTGCATTTTTCATATTTATTTGCATCCTTGCCATGTTAACCTTCATTGTTGTTTAGATCCGTAGATTTTGATATGTATGAACCATGATTGTGTCGTATAGGATTGTTTGCATGTTCATTAATTGTCTGTTTGCATTTGCAATTCTATTGTTATTTTTTTTTTTTATCAAAACATTTTTTCCCAAAAAAAACCTTTTTTGTTCCCGTAAACATTTTTTTCCCAAAAAAAACCTTTTTTGTTCCCGTAAACATTTTTTTCCCAAAAAAAACCTTTTTTGTTCCCGTAAACATTTTTTTCCAAAAAAAAACTTTTTTTGTTCCCGTAAACATTTTTTTTCCAAAAAAGCCTTTTTTTGTTCCCGTAAACATTTTTTTTCCAAAAAAGCTTTTTTTGTTCCCGTAAACATTTTTTCCCAAAAAAAACCTTTTTTTTGTTCCCGTAAACATTTTTTTCTAAAAAAAACCTTTTTGTTCCCAAAAACATTTTTTTCTAAAAAAAACCTTTTTGTTCCCAAAAACATTTTTTTATATATATAATTTAAACTTAACATTTTTTTTATAATTTAAACTTAAATTTTTTTAACTAAGTAATTCCATTTTAAAATTAAAACCTTTTTATATATATAATTAAAATATTAAAAAAATTAAAACATTTTTTTACATAATTAAAATATTAAAAAATTAAAACCTTTTCGTAAGGAACTCCTTATGTTTGCCGTGTCATTTTGTGTACCTTTTATTTTCTTTATTCCTGCATTTCATTTGCATGCTTGAGGTTGAGATGTGCTTGTGGTGGCCACAGCCCCACACTATTTTCCTCCCTCACTTCATTCTAAGTGTCATTACATATTTTCATATTCTTCATGTTTTCAGAAATGTTTCTTTGTTTCTTTATACCCTCTGCCTTTATTACTTTTCTTATTTTTGTACCTTAATTATTCCTCCATATAATGATTTGTCATATTTTTACATTTTTTTTACAGTTTTATCCTTCCGAAGGATTAGGTCCAGCCTTTTGGCCGCCGAGTCAATAGCCTTACCCCTTTAATGGATCAAACCCTGTTTAGCCTAGGTGTCCCGCCGTGGGCAAAATTGCTTTTATCCTAGTGTTATGCCAAAAGGGTCGCCGCACTCATTTTAGGGTTTCCCGCCGCGGAATCCCTAACCTAACCCTAATTCACTTAACAATTTACAACATAGATATTGGAGTTTCTACACTCCGCGTAAGCGTGTCCCTAAGATACGTTTATTCCCCTTGAGACCTTGGCCACAGTCAAGAAGTTTCTAACCTCCCTTTTTGAGGGGAACTACGATTACTCTGATTCCACTCCCGTAAGGATACGTAGGCACAAGATGCGATGTCTTGCCGAGTAAACTTAGAATTAACCCCTTAGGTCTTCTTTCTCACTTTTAATCCTTTGTATATATACCTTAAGCAAATAAATAAAGCAAATAGTAAGCATTGAACAAAAGGTTCCTGTAGAGTACTACAGAAGTTTAGGGTGCTAATACCTTCCCTAAATTTAACCAACCCCCGAACCCTAGATCTTTCCCCGCATTGTGTTTACGATGCAAAAATAGGTTTTCCCTCTTTTGACCTTTTCCTTCGGATAAATCAAAGAGCGGTTGTGAATTGAATTGCGATTCAAACTAATTAATAGTTTGTGATCCTATTTCCACCGCAACAGAAAATGGCGACTTCACTGGGGAACTCCTAACTTTTGAGGGTTATCCCTAACCTGTTCATATTTATTACTATCTGTGTTATTATTCATTTGCATGTATATATTTGCGCTTTGATTGTGGGACTGTTCCTTGTGCTGTGAGATAGGTCCTAACCCGGATCTAGTGTACCTTAGGTAAATGGCAATAGACCAAGGAAACTGTACGACGTATATCGATACGGTTGATCTGGTGGCCATGGTTAGTGCGACTTCTTGGTTGGTGCTTATATTCCTTAAGTCAAGTTGAGGATAATATTGAGGCTGCCATATGTTGTCAACGCACTAACTGACTTTTAGAACCCTAGTTAACTCATCTTGGCCTTTAGAAAGTAGTGAGGTAACCGGCTTTGGTGCAGACTAAAGTTGGTTGACACTCGATACTACGCTCATTGAGATCTTAAACTTGGAGGGTTTTGGTTGGCAAGTAAGTTGCCTTCTGAACAACCACCCTTGTGAAGGATCAATGATATTGAGATCCCTTAGAACCTGGTTACTTTTGTAGGACAGGATGAACCATCTAACTTCAGGGGAGGGTACTTGCCTTTGAACCTCATGCAAGCCTTTAACCTAAGACTTTGTGTGTTTTCATGCATTGCATCCATAAAGCATCTCATCGCATTGTATTTCATGAAGTTCAAACATCATTTATGGATATTGCAGGATACCATAAAAAAAAATAGAATGAAAAAACAAGAAAAAGATTTCTTTGGTACCCCACGGCATTAGTAAATGTTTTGAATTCCATAAAATCTTCATTTACATTCACATTTTAGCATCATACTTTTGCATTGCATGTGTCTCCCGATTTCTCACACTCGGTTCTCTCACCTTCCAGTTTCGTCACCCTGAGTTCTCGGCACCAATACAACACCAGAGCTCAAACTCGGAAAAGAATGGAGGATCAGGCAAAAGAGATTGATCGCCTTAGCAATGAACTTGAAGACCTTCGAGGGGGTATGGGGCAAATGATGGAATTGTTACATGTCATGAATGCTAAGATGGATACCCAGCCCACTGTTGTTTCTGAGATTACCGGCGTTACTGTGGACCCTTCACCAAGTGTGACCGTAGCAAGGGACCCACCTTATGGTCTTGCTCCCGGTTTTGTGCCTCCTCAAGCCACTGTTCCGATTAATCAACCTGTTCAGCAAGCCGTGCCCTTGTTTTCTGAAGTTTCTAGGGGGGCTCCTATCTTTGCACCACCTGTTGTACACACTCGTGCGCAACCGTACTTCAATGAGACAGCTTTTGATAATCTTGATGAGAATGTTGAGGGTTATGAGAAACATGATAAGCTTCGTGAGGAAGTAAACACTATCGTCCAGAGATTGAAAAAGGTAGAAGGTGATCAAATTTTTGGGACTGCTGCAAGGGATGTTTGTTTGGTTTCAGGTTTGGTTATTCCCCCAAAGTTCAAAACTCCGAACTTCGATCGTTATGAAGGTGCCACCTGTCCTAAGAGTCATCTGATCATGTATTATCGCAAAATGGCTGCCCATGTTGAGAATGATAAACTGATGATTCATTGCTTCCAAGACAGTTTGAAGGGTGCTTCTTCCAAGTGGTATTTAACTTTGGACCAATCCCGCGTTAAGAGCTTTCAAGATTTATCTGACGCTTTCATCAAACACTACAAGTACAATATGGATCTGGCTCCTGACAGAAGACAATTGCTGAGTATGTCACAAAAGAATTCTGAGTCATTCAAAGAGTATGCTCAAAGGTGGAGAGAGACTGCTTCGCAGGTAGAACCTCCTTTGACCGAGAAAGAGTTAGCTGATTGGTTTGTCGACACAGTCCGTCCAGAATTTTACGAGAGAATGGTGGGTAGTGTGACTTCAAATTTCTCCGACATCGTTGCTGTGGGTGTCAAGATTGAATTGGGTATGAAGAGTGGTAAAATGACAAATAATCATGGCGCTTCTAAGGATCAGCCGAAGAAACCTCCTTATAGCTCCCAGAAAAAGAAGGAGAGTGAGACTAATGCTATATCCTCTGGTAAACCAAGGGAACGCTTTTATCGGCATCTGCAAGGTTATGCTCAACCTCAAGGGTACCCGGTCCAATATGCTCAACAACCCTATGTGGCAGCTATTACACCTTCTTTCAATCAACAGGTTCCCATGTATCAACCTATGCAACAACCTCCTGTTTAGCCGCCTCCTGTCAACTACCTACAGGCACCCAATACTCCTGCTCCTCAACAGCCAAAGAGTCCGGCTCCTCGCCAGAATATGCCAAACAGAAGAACGTATAAACCTTGTCCGCCGATCCCGATGACTTTTACCGAGTTGTGTCCCTCTTTGGTCAAGCAAGGTCTCATCACTACTCGGGCTTTGGGTCCGCCTCCTAATCCTCCACCTAATCCATTACCTGCAAGTTACAACGCTACCGCTCATTGTTTATTTCATGAGGGTGCGCCCGGCCATGATCTAGAGAATTGCTATGCTCTTAAGAAAGTTGTCAGAAATTTGCTAGAAACGAAGAAGTTGTCTTTTGGCGATGCTCAGCTGAAGATCGAGACTCCTTTCGGGGTTCCTCACTCGTCAAGTGCAAATTCTGCAAAGCATGCTACGCCTATCAGCCGAATCCAATCATTATTCAAAGGCCTAGCCCGCTTCATTTCAGTAACCCTCAAGGTGATATGACCGGGATCAACAAAGGATCTGGGAAATTTATTTTGAAGCAACGACTGAAAACTGTTGAAGATGTGACCAGCATAACTGGGGTAAGCCATGACGACTCACAGTGATCATGAACCAGACGTCCTTTCCATTGAGGCTCCGCCAAAGGAAACTGTTACTCTTGAATGCAAGATTTCATAAACATTTAGAAGGATTTTTCCGACAGTTCATTTGTTTATTTATATGCATTTCTCTTTGATTAAGCATATTTAGCATGCACGAACTTGTTTATCTTTGATGCAACACATATGTTTGTCTTGAATAAATCCATTCGCTTCACTCATTCAAAAACGTTTTCATAAATTATAATGCCAACTTTACCCGATCTCTTGTTCTGATGGAGAATTGGGGGGAGGATGACGAACCCAAAACGTCAGATTTCTTGTCGTATGCTTTCGATTGAAACCCGCTGATGATGTAAGGCATTGTTTCAAATCCCAAACACTGGAGATATAAGGATGTTAATCCCTAGTCAACCCTTTGAACCTTGAAGTAGGAGTTTTTCTTTCTTTTTAAGAACCTTCATCCTAACCTGGGGCAGGGTAGGTTTCAGTTAAACCGATCGAGCGCTTAGATCCTCAAAAAGGAAGAGCAAACCTTCGAGAATTTATCCTTAGCATCTTAAGAAGTCCAATACAATGACTATCCCTCGGTTACCTAAGGAGTGGGGCAGTCACGAGCCTTTCAAAAGATTTACACGACTTGTGCATAAAAGAATATTCAAAAAATAAGAGCCCGCTAAGTCAAAAACCTATGAAGGAGACTTAGGCAAAACTGGGGCATCCCGTTGGACTCCAAAGTCAGATCAAAAGACGTTGTCCAGGCAAAAGTTAGGGAATAAAAGCAAAACAAGAGGGTACAATAAATAGTCCCTAGTAAAGAACAAGATCGTGTAATAGGTGAGCGACTGCCATGTCCAAAGCCTTGATAAGTTCTCGACCATAGCAAATCCGCTTGAGATATGAGCGTTCGTATCCGGTTAACTGAATTAGGATTGGAGAACATCACGAAGAATGGGTGGGTACAAATATAACTTTGAGCCTTTATCCTTTTGTTTCTTAAACCGTGAACTGAGCCACGATACAACCTTTAAAAGACCTAATTGAAGTAGGACTTCGGTTGAAAGCATACTTGACAAGATCACGTTTCCTGACTCCTACGAGCTATGCTCAGAAAAAATTCATGATGGCATTATAATTAAAACTTATATCCTGACTAGTGATTTCGGTCACAAGTTGTTGCGATATCTTTTTTTCAAAACAAAAATTCAAGACAAATATATGTGTACATTGACAAGCTCAGGATAGGCATTTCAGGCATGACGACTTTGCTTGATATCTTAGATATTTACATATGGACATAACCCGTGGAACTTGATGATCCTGCTAAACAGGGGCAGGCAGTTTCCCAGTTCGCTTACCAACGCGAGTCTGACATTCTTAAAGAGCTATTTCCCAAAGATTTCGTCGTAACACGATTAATTTGTGCCAGTTACGTCGAGACCTGACGAATCTCTCAAAGAGTTTGAGAACAGTGGGGCAACCAGACTCCGTGTTCTCTATAAAATCCTCTTGAGATGACCATACTTTACAACACAAATATCCTGGGGCACCGTGTTTTTTGAAGAAACAAATGGCGACTACTATAAGGTCCTTCATGTGGTTTCACAACTTTTCTTCATGCACCCGATGGATTTTACTCACGGCGGCCTTCATTCCCCAATAAACCTCAGTGTTGCAACAGACTCCTAAACTATTGCCTCATCACAGTCCCCAGAGAGACTATAAGCTGACAACTTTTTTTTTGGGTAACTCGAAAGTGTCCCTCAGGTTTTCTTCTCCCCATAAGAAGGCGTGATACTGTACACCACAAGCAGATTACTTTCCCTCAGAGAATTCAGAACTTTAAAACCAGATTTGGTTCTACCATTGATCTCTTTTACCCATGATTGACGTATTGGTTGCAGAGAACGCAGGGTATTTCCGTCGAGATGTTTATTTCATCTCTCGTCCCGTCTCTAGTCAGTTTCGTCGGCATACGCAAGGGCATAAGCATCACATGCCTATTTCATTACATATTCATTACATATTCATTACATATTCATTACATATTCATTACATATTCATTACATATTCATTACATATTCATTACATACTCAACATACTCATTTCATAACATCTTGCATAGTTACATACATAGACATCAACATACATTCATATTAACATATCCATTAACATACGCGATAACATGCACAGGTTCATCGTGTCTCCATCATTGGTCGTTACCACCGAGTAATTGGGGTTTGTCCATTCTCTCCAAATAGATTGTCAGCCCTAAGCATAAAATGCTTACTTGTTTCCAGTTTCCCCACAGAGCTCGATCCTCGTGGATGACGGTTACTTCAGCTATCTTTCCTCGCCAGGATTAGATATTTACCCTTCGAGATCATTCCCTCGATGGAGTTTTGATTTCCAGTCTTCTTTCTAGCTCGATCCTAGATTGAATCTCAGTCTTGTCGGTCGTCAATCCCAACCGGACGTGCATTTATTTTGCACCATCTAAAATTTTCACCATACATTGGCAGATGCGCGACTATCTCGCTTGAGAAGTTTATCACTGTACCCGGACGTGCATTTATTTTGCACTATCTTTCAAGAAAATCAACTACAATCCTTTACAGATACACGCCAGTTCACGCCTGGAAAATCTATCAGTACAACACTTTACAATCCTACATGTTACAACATCGGTATACAACATTTCTCACCTAAGAAACCGATCCTATCTTCGTTATGACTCGCAGCAAATGGCCATCTCCATGGAGCAGTTGGGCTTCCATTTACCTGTCGTCTTGAAGTATGGGAGGTTTGAACCAAATCGTATTCAGGAGAGCACGATCTTGAAGTACGGGGAGGTTTGAGCGGAATCATATTCAGGAGAGCACGATTCTGAGTTATGAAGAAGTTCATTTATCCTTTAGTAAAAGAAGGAACGGAATCATATTCAGGAGAGCACGATTCTGAGTTATGAGGAAGTTCAGTTGGCCGTTTTTCAGGAGAGCACGATTCTGAAGAATGAAGAAATTTCAGGAACCGAATCATATTCAGGAGAGCACGATTCTGAGTTATGAGGAAGTTCGATTATCCAGTTTCATATTCAGGAGAGCACGATTCTGAAATATGAGTATCTTCAGTCATTCAGTTTCATATTCAGGAGAGCACGATTCTGAAATATGAAGAAATTCAGTCATCCAGTTTCATATTCAGGAGAGCACGATTCTGAAATATGAGTAAATTCAGTCATCCAGTTTCATATTCAGGAGAGCACGATTCTGAAATATGAGTATATTCAGTCATCCAGTTTCATATTCAGGAGAGCACGATCCTGAAGTATGAGGAAGTTCAGTTTACCCTTTTCATGTTCAGGAGAACATAATCTTGAAGCATGAAGAAGTTTATTTATCCTTCAGTAAGAGAAGAATCAGAATCGTATTCCAGGCGCCGACCTTAAATGCGAGAAGATTTATTTATCAGATAAGCAGCAGCCTCTTTATTTGAGTGCTTATCCATTTTGGCATGTAAGTCCCTTCCAACGATAAGTGACAGTTCTCCCTCGAGAAGCTTATCAGGGCAATTCCCATCAAAGTCCATTTATTTTGGCATACAGTCGGTCTTTACCCTGTATATTTGCTACGGAGTTCCGAAAAGTCCGTTTGATCCTGTCACGAGGGGTAGTTTACAGAAGCTTGGATGTTATTCCTTGCTCAATGCTCCAGCATTCTGTAATCGATCTTACAATCGTACGTGATCCAGTTTTATTTTTAGATTCCCCAGTGGAGGCCGTCTCATAGGTACCATCTCCATTCGAGGATCTCGTTCCTTTTCTAAAAGTGACAATTGGTCATTCGCACCAGTTGACTATCATTTTTAGAATTCCCCAGTGATGTACTGTGTCTCAGCGCGTCATTTTCCCCAGTGTGTTTCTTCTCGTGGCGTCTGTCTCGGTGTCGTCATGTTTCGTCAGCATTTTCGCATTCATTATTCCAGCATACGCATCATATCATAGTCATGGCATCATCTGCATTAAGTCGTTCCAGTTTTGTCCATAGCATTGCATATCGTCGCATATAAGGGCAAAATTTTCGGTTATCTATATTTAAATCTCTCCACCACGATTCCACGAGTCTCTGTCACTCAAATCGTTCGGTGTAGCCATTTAAATAGGGGCAACTGTAATACCCCAAATTTTACCCTTTCTTTTTTATTTTTATTTTAAATTCTTATTAACTTAATAAATTAACCTTTTTTTTAAATCTTGTTTTTTTAACTAATAATAATTTAATTAACCTTTTTTATAACTTTACTAATGTTTTTTATTAACTTTTTTTTTTCTATTTAGTTTATTTATTTAAAGCTCTTCTTACTAACTTTTAGGATTTAGATTAAAATTTAACTTTTTTTTTTCTTTTCTTCAAGAGTAAATTTTTTATAACCTTTTTTTAAATTAATTTCTAACACATTTTTTAATCAAATTCTAATATTTTTTTTAAAAAATAAAAATCTAACTTCTTTTTAAAATTAAATCTTTTTTCTAACTTTTTTTAATCTTTTTCTAACTCCTCTTTAAAGTTAAATCTTTTTCTATCTTTTTTAAAATTAAATCTTTTTTTCTAACTATTTTTAAAGCTAAATCTTGTTTTCTAACTTTAAATCTTTTTTTTTTCTAACTTTTTAAAATTAAATCTTTTTTTTCTAACTTTTTTAAAATTAAATCTTTTTTTTTCTAACTTTTTTAAAGTTAAATTTTTTTTCTCTAATTTCTTTTTAAAATTAAATCTTTTTTTTCTAACTATTTTAAAAATTAAATCTCACCTTTGTCACTTTTTTTGTTCTTTATTATTTTTACTCTAAATTTTTCTATCTTTCATTAAAAAAATAACAAAAATAGTTTTTTATTATTATTTAATTATTATTTTCGTATTTTAATTAAATCATTTTTTAAAATATTATTTTTTTCACTTTTTTCTAAATTATTCATAAAAATATCCAAAAAATCATAAAATAAAAAAATATTGAAAAATTTTGTTCCTTTTATAATATTTTTTATTTTAGGAATCAATAGGATTATTAGTTTTTATTTTAAGTTTATTTTAATTATTTTAAATTATTTAAATTTTATTTTTTTCTTAACTAATTATTTAGTTTGGGCTTTAAAATGGGCTTTAGGGACATTATTGACAATTTGGTGTTAACCCTAATTTGTTCCCTATATATACATGTGTTGCCTTGTTGGAAAAGAGGAGAGAATGAAAAAACCTAAGAGGGGTCAGAAGGTTTTCTTCAGAAAAGAGGGGAGAGAGGGAGAAACAAAGGAGATCCCCAGAGAAGAAAGGTGGTCGTTCCCACAACTCTTAAGAAGGATTGGAGCTCTCCAGTGTTCCCTTATTCAAACCTTTTTCACATTTACCGAAGCAAACCTCCGCTTCGTAGGTTAAATTACTAAACCTTTTGCCTTTTCATGTTTATGTGCATATTTTGCCATGTTAATGTGTTTAGGTCCGTTAAATTACTAAATCCTTTGCATTTTTCATATTTATTTGCATCCTTGCCATGTTAACCTTCATTGTTGTTTAGATCCGTAGATTTTGATATGTATGAACCATGATTGTGTCGTATAGGATTGTTTGCATGTTCATTAATTGTCTGTTTGCATTTGCAATTCTATTGTTATTTTTTTTTATCAAAACATTTTTTCCCAAAAAAAACCTTTTTTGTTCCCGTAAACATTTTTTTCCCAAAAAAAACCTTTTTTGTTCCCGTAAACATTTTTTTCCCAAAAAAAACCTTTTTTGTTCCCGTAAACATTTTTTTCCAAAAAAAAACTTTTTTTGTTCCCGTAAACATTTTTTTTCCAAAAAAGCCTTTTTTTGTTCCCGTAAACATTTTTTTTCCAAAAAAGCTTTTTTTGTTCCCGTAAACATTTTTTCCCAAAAAAAACCTTTTTTTTGTTCCCGTAAACATTTTTTTCTAAAAAAAACCTTTTTGTTCCCAAAAACATTTTTTTCTAAAAAAAACCTTTTTGTTCCCAAAAACATTTTTTTATATATATAATTTAAACTTAACATTTTTTTTATAATTTAAACTTAAATTTTTTTAACTAAGTAATTCCATTTTAAAATTAAAACCTTTTTATATATATAATTAAAATATTAAAAAAATTAAAACATTTTTTTACATAATTAAAATATTAAAAAATTAAAACCTTTTCGTAAGGAACTTCTTATGTTTGCCGTGTCATTTTGTGTACCTTTTATTTTCTTTATTCCTGCATTTCATTTGCATGCTTGAGGTTGAGATGTGCTTGTGGTGGCCACAGCCCCACACTATTTTCCTCCCTCACTTCATTCTAAGTGTCATTACATATTTTCATATTCTTCATGTTTTCAGAAATGTTTCTTTGTTTCTTTATACCCTCTGCCTTTATTACTTTTCTTATTTTTGTACCTTAATTATTCCTCCATATAATGATTTGTCATATTTTTACATTTTTTTTACAGTTTTATCCTTCCGAAGGATTAGGTCCAGCCTTTTGGCCGCCGAGTCAATAGCCTTACCCCTTTAATGGATCAAACCCTGTTTAGCCTAGGTGTCCCGCCGTGGGCAAAATTGCTTTTATCCTAGTGTTATGCCAAAAGGGTCGCCGCACTCATTTTAGGGTTTCCCGCCGCGGAATCCCTAACCTAACCCTAATTCACTTAACAATTTACAACATAGATATTGGAGTTTCTACACTCCGCGTAAGCGTGTCCCTAAGATACGTTTATTCCCCTTGAGACCTTGGCCACAGTCAAGAAGTTTCTAACCTCCCTTTTTGAGGGGAACTACGATTACTCTGATTCCACTCCCGTAAGGATACGTAGGCACAAGATGCGATGTCTTGCCGAGTAAACTTAGAATTAACCCCTTAGGTCTTCTTTCTCACTTTTAATCCTTTGTATATATACCTTAAGCAAATAAATAAAGCAAATAGTAAGCATTGAACAAAAGGTTCCTGTAGAGTACTACAGAAGTTTAGGGTGCTAATACCTTCCCTAAATTTAACCAACCCCCGAACCCTAGATCTTTCCCCGCATTGTGTTTACGATGCAAAAATAGGTTTTCCCTCTTTTGACCTTTTCCTTCGGATAAATCAAAGAGCGGTTGTGAATTGAATTGCGATTCAAACTAATTAATAGTTTGTGATCCTATTTCCACCGCAACACCTATGATCCTGGATCTTGTATCTTGCATTGCATCTTGCATATCATTCGCATTGCATTTCATATGTTGTGCATTTTGCATTTCCAGTCCTCCAACAGAATCTTATGTCTTCGTTCCTTCCTCTCTAGTAAATCAAGTTGATTCCTCGACACCAGTACGCAACTAGAGCCAATACAAGACGAATAATGGAGCAGATTCAACAGGAGCAAGCCGCCTTCAGGGAAGAATTGGATTCTATGAAAGGAAAGATCGACCAGATCCTCGAAGCCATCCTCGCAGCCAGGAGAGAGGAAGAACAGCGTGAAGCCGCTGCTGTCGTCAACAATGGTCAAGGACAAGGGTCTACTGCTATCCCTTTGGTTCCAATTCCAAATTCTCATGGGATGCCGTTGAACTTCAACAACGCAGTCGAGGGAAACACTTCTCAGCCAATCCCAGCGCCTGGAGTTACCGTTGGAGTTATCCCGCACGCCCAGCCTGCTGCTGTGCAAATCCCGGTTCCTCATGTCAAAGATACTCTGATGGATCAGTATGACGACGTTCAGAACTATCATGCTGCTATTCCCATCGCCAGTCCTGTTGCTGCTCTGGATTCTGAAGCCATGAAGATGTGCCGAGATTTAGCCGAGAAGCTCCGAGCCATGGAGGGGCATAACTCAAATTCTTTCAGTGCTCTGGAATTGTGATTGGTGCCTGATGTTGTCATTCCTCCCAAGTTCAAGGTGCCCGAATTTTCAAAGTACAAGGGTCTCAGTTGCCCAAACATTCATTTGAAGATGTACTGTCGCAAGATGGCTGCCTATGCCAGAGACGAGAAGCTCATGATCCATTGCTTCCAAGACAGCTTGTCTGGGGCATCACTCGAATGGTATATGCAGCTGGAACGTAACAGTGTGCGCACTTGGCCCGAGCTAGCCGATGCATTTGTCAAACAGTATAAGTATAATACCGATCTTGCTCCGAATCGTACTCAGCTTCAGAGTATGACTCAGAAGGACAGCGAATCCTTTAAGGAGTACGCGCAGCGATGGAGAGAGCTAGCCGCAAGGGTGCATCCACCTCTTATTGACCGTGAATTGATTGACATCTTCATGGGTACTTTGCAAGGCCAGTACTACGAAAAGCTGATCGGTAGTGTCTCTGCTGGATTTTCTGACTTGGTGATTGTCGGTGAGAGAATTGAAGAAGGGCTGAAGAGCGGGAAGATCCCAGGAGGTTCTAACAGCCAAGCTACTGCCAAGAAGCCTTTCAATGGATACAAGAAGAAAGAGGGCGAAACAAGTGCCATCTTTTCGCAGAAAGGGCAAGCTTCTCAACAAGCTCCTGCTCCTATGCCTTATCAAGTTCCCTACTATCAGTATCCATATGTTGCTGCTGCGCAATATGCTCCAATGCCTTATCAGCCAGCTGTTCAAGCAGTGCAAGCTCAGATGCCACGGCAACAGGCTCCTCAGTAACAAGCCTACAACCAGCAAGGATATCAGTATCCTCCTCAGCAACAGCAGATGCAAGCTACTCAGCAACGACAAGGTACTCGCCCACAGCGTCCGCAGAGGACATGGAGGCCGGATAGAATCTTTGATCGTCTACCAATGACATATGCCAAAATCTTTGCTCAATTGATGGAGAAGAAAGATATTGTTCCGAGAGATTTGGCTCCTCCAACCGTCATTCCTGCCGACTACGATGCAAATGCTCATTGTGAGTTTCATAAGGGCGCTCCAGGTCACACTATTGAGGATTGCAGGGCTTTCAAGCACATAATTCAAGACATGATCGATAGGGATGCTATCAACTTCAATGGGAAGTCTCCGAATATCATCAACAATCCGATGCCACCAGTCAACTAGTGCCAACATCAGATCGATTCCAGTCAAGTTCATTCCCCGAAGAAGGCCGTCATATTTCCATTTCATATTTCTCATTTCTTATGTTTTGTCTTTGCTTATTTAAGTATTGTATGCTTTGAACAATTGCCATTCGTATTTGGTTTTCATTAATGTATCGTTTATGCATGTTTTGAATTAGTTATGTCGTATTCACTCATTTTCCACTTATCACCGACACGTTTATTCGCTCCGCCCTATTCACTGTTGTTTAGCATGATTTGAGGGAGGATGATGAAAACGAGATACCCATAATTGCAAACTGTATGCCTTCAGACTGAATCTCGTCAATGATGTACAGGCATTGTTTCAATTCCCCTAAACACCAGAGATATAAGGAGTTAATCCCTAGTAAACCACTTCGAGCCTAGAAGTAGCAGTTTCCTTCGGATATTCAAACCTTTACACTCAATCTGGGGCAGGGTAGTGTTCAGTCAATTCAGTTCCGCACTCGAATCAACAAGCAAAATCCAGAAGACGGTTGTTCTTCAATGACCCATAACATCGCAGTCACAACCTTCCAACAAGATCCAAAAAACATCAAAAGCCTGCTAAGTCAGACACCTTAGAGGGGACTTAGGCAAAATCAAGGCGATCCCGATGGGTCAGACAAGCAAAGTCAATCCATGCAAAAGTTAGGGATCAAAAACAAAAGCAAAAGAGGACCCCGAAACCCTCAACAAAAACAAAATGAGATACAGTCGCCACCCAGATCAAAGGGGCACTGGCATCCATCAAAATAAGGTGACTTCCACGTCGAGTAAACCTCGAACCATCAAGTTTATACCGTCAAGACAAGTGTAGGATTAAGTGAGCATAGGATTGGAGATCATTAAGAAGAATGGGTGGATACAAATCATACTTTGAGCCTAATATCCTTTGTTTCATAACCGTGAACCAGACCACGTTACAACCCTTGAAAGACCTAATTGAGACGAGGTTTATTCTGAAAGCATACTATTGCGAGGTTGCGTAACCTGACTCCTCACATGATTTCTAATCATCAGCATTGGTGTCATTTCTCTTGATATATCTTTCACACCAATCAAAATCAGCACAACGTTTGAGATAATTCGTCTCACTACCAATACACTCTCAATAAATGACACACTTTTTTGAAACTTACATTGAACTGTGCATTAATACTACCATTTATGAATGTACAATTTTAATTACAAATCAGTGCTAGGTATTCAAAGACACTCTAGCAAGGGGAAATCGAGGAGGAACTTGACTTTCACTAGCATACACGAGGCAAGACTACCTCAAAACCCACAGGTTGGGGCAAATCATTCAAACAGCTCGAGCAGGGGCATATCATTACCATATTCAGACTGGGGCAAGACCAAGTTACCCTAATCATCAGGCAGAGCTGCAACCTTCTCTGAAGTAAATTCACAACAAATCACCAAGTACCCAGACTTGGGGCATCCAGAGTGTCTTCGCCTGTGTCAATCATGGCATCTTCAGTAAACTACGTGTCGAGGAAGTCAATCCCTCCCACCACCCGAAGTCCAATCCGCATTGGCAATTACCCAAAGACCACCAAGATGGCGTCTCCACCTGCATTTCCAATCACCTGTCTGCAATCACGCGCATTACATTCGCTATCATAAGCATCTTGCATCATATGCATACCTAACCATATCATACTTCCCCAATTCTTGCATCTCCGCACGTCAGCATTTGCATTTGCACGTCCACTCATATGGAATTTTATTTATCATCCAGCATTCATATATGCAAGTCAAGGTCCAGGATCAATCCCGAAGATTTCCAAGACCATTGGTAGCCCAGTCAGGGGCATCTTTCGTAAGATGGTGGGTTTGTCCCACGATTTTCAAGAGCTTCAAAGCAATCATCAACCCAGTCAGAGGCAATCTTCTGCAATTGTGGGTTTCCCTCATCAAAATTCAAAGTTGTTCGAAGCAAGATTCAGCCCAGTCAGGGGCAGTCTTTTCAAGACCATGGGTGTTTCCCATGACGTATTTTGACCTCGTGGTTGATCAAATCTTCAAATCAATATTCAGCCCAGTCAGGGGCATACCATTCAAGACCGTGAGCATTTCCCACGAAGTTGTTCAACCTTTTGTTGGGCAAATCCAAGAAGTTCAGTGCAAGATCCAACCCGAGCAGGGGCATCTTCAGCAAAACCGTGAGCGTTCCTCATGAAGTTGTTCAACCTTTTGTTGAGCAAACCAAGACATCAAGACAAATTAAGCCCAGTCAGGGGCGTCCTCTTCAGAATTCATGGGCGTAACCATGAAATCATTTCAGCAAAACTATGATCTCCAAACAAGACGGTGGGCGTACCCCATTGACTCATTTCAATTCAATCTTCTTCTCAGGGGTTCCCCAATGAGTTGTACCCAGCAAGCGTGACCGTTGTCAATTGCCTTACTATTATCCTTTTGGTGATAGTCGAACTTCGTCAGTTCAACCTAGCCTGCATCCTTTTGGTGTTGGTAAACTTCAAATCTGTGTTGTCCTATCATCCTTTTGGTGATAGCGACCTGTGTGTTGTGTTTCGCTCTGCCATCCTTTTGGTGGTGGGTCTGACATTTCGTCGATGTCAGATTGTACGATGTGTGTTGTGTTTCGCTCCGCCATCCTTTTGGTGGTGGGTCTGGCATTTCGTCGATGTCAGATTGCGCGATATTTGGTTTATGTTTCGCTCCATCATCCTTTTGGTGTTGGGTCTATCATGGTCATTAATGATAGATTGTGCGATGTTCGTTTATGTTTCGCTCCGTCATCCTTTTGGTGGTGGGTCTGGCATTTCGTCGATGTCAGATTGCGCGATATTTTGTTTGTGTTTTGCTCCGTCATCCTTTTGGTAGGGGGTCTATCATGGTCATTAATGATAGATTGTGTGATCTGTGTTGTGTTTCGCTCCGTCATCCTTTTGGTCGGGGGTCTATCATGGTCATTAATGATAGATTGTGCGATCTGTGTTGTGTTTCGCTCCGTCATCCTTTTGGTGGGGGGTCTATCATGGTCATTAATGATAGATTGTGTGATCTGTGTTGTGTTTCGCTCCGTCATCCTTTTGGTGGGGGGTCTATCATGGTCATTAATGATAGATTGTGCGATAGTTTGTTTGAGTTCGCTCTGTCATCCTTTTGGTGGGGGGTCTATCATGGTCATTAATGATAGATTGTGCGATCTGTGTTGTGTTTCGCTCCGTCATCCTTTTGGTGGGGGGTCTATCATGGTCATTAATGATAGATTGTGCGATGGTTTGTTTGGGTTCGCTCCGTCATCCTTTTGGTGGGGGGTCTATCATGGTTGTTAATGATAGATTATGCGATGTGTTTCGTGTTTCGCTCCGTCATCCTTTTGGTGAGGGGTCTATCATAGTCAATAATGATAGATTGTGCGATATTTGGTTTGTGTTTTCGCTCCGTCATCCTTTTGGTGGTGGGTCTGACATTTCGTCGATGTCAGATGGTGCGATTGTGTTTACCCTATCATCCTTTTGGTGGTAGTAGTTGGTGTGTGCCCTATCATCCTTTTGGTGGTAGTGGCCGTGTGTGTTTTATTCCATCATCCTTTTGGTGATGACGATCTTTTGCATATTATTTACAGTTTACGTCGAGGTTCCTATTTATCAAGTATTTTCAATTCTCCAACATCTCTTCTTCTTTCGGACAAATTCAGGGTCTTCTTCATATCTAATTGACTTCTACCTCAGGGATCTGGATGCTGATGCAGTTCATCTCCCTATGTTTAAGTCAATTAGATAGGGGCATCTGTCATACCCTAAATTTGTCCTACCCTTTTTGTAAATATCTTTGCATTATCGTTTCTTGCCGTTTAGTCATGTGTCCACCTGAGATCGGGCGTTTTTTTAAACTTTACCTTTTTTTAACCAATTAAGTGTGACATGTGGTCTAAGAAAATTTCTGTGAATATTATTATCATGTTTCATTTCTTAACTTTTTCCTTTCCTTTTAAAATATTGCTAATGATAATAAATATTTTTGTACGTATATTTTATTTTGCTAATTTTGTCTTCTTATTAAATATAAATTTTAGTTTGTTTATTGTAAATATTTACTTAATTGTTATTATAAATGTTAATATAATTAGGTTAATTAGTACAATTTTTTTGGTGTTAATAATTATTTAATTTTAACATTAACTAATTTTTTTTAAAAAAAATTAAAAAAAAAGAAGAGAAAAAAATAGGCCCAGTCTCTACGGTCCGTTAGGGTTTGTGGCTTTGACTGGCTATTTAGAGGGGGAAGAACGGATTGCAAAGGAGAGGCAACCACTGTTCATCCTCTGGTTTTTCAGAAGAAAGGGCGACCATCCCCAATTTACCCGAGAAAAAAAAAACCTATTTTTTTCGTCCTCTTCCTCTCGCAACGAAAACGACACCGCCGCCCAAATTTTTTTTCCCTCAGAACATTCAAGCCGCCGCCGCACAACCATCCCCCATAAAGCTCCTTTTATCCTCCATCCAATATGCCACTATCTTGCTCAAACCACATGAAACAATGGAAATCGAAGAACAAAGCAGTTTAATCTTCAAATATCAATTAATCAGCAACTCATTTCCTGTACTTGAATTGTGAGGTGGTTGACGGTCTCAGATAAGGGTGTTAGAGCGAGAGCAGAGCAAGGGTTGTAGTCGACGAACAATTTCTCAAATTCATGATCTGAGGCCACTACAATGTTGTGTTAGTTTTCCGTTTTCCTCCGATTCTTGCTCGTGGTGCTGTTGCTCATGGATTTCGCGTAGGATCTAAACTAATCGGAGTGTCCAAACGCAAGAATCCCATCATGCCGACACCGATTCGAATGGCAGTTACCTCTTAGCAATTTGGTTTCATCTTCAGGTCGCAACATCGTTGAAATCTCCGACTACACAAAGATAAATTGAAGCAGCTTTTGAGATTGTTTCTGCGACGACCTTCACACCATTCAAATCACAACGCAAAGCGCAACCGACAGTGAAGCAGCAACAGTTGGACTTGGAGGCAGTGCGATTCATTTTCAATTTCCGCCTCCGACAAGCTCAAGTCGCGGTGATGTGCGTACCTCTACGGTTGGTGTATTCTCTATATAATCATTTTGTTTGCCTCTGTTTGCTGATAATTTACAATTGTTGATTGTTGGTGTCCTACCTGTATTTAGATTTTGGTCCCGTTGTTCCCTTTTAATAATTTTTCTCTGCTGATTATGAACGAATGTTAAGTGTTGTGGTTATGTAGCATCATTCACATTACAAATTTGGTCTCAGCAATATTACTTTCTGCGTGTATTCAATTTCTGCCCAATTCATTTACATTGTCTGTTTGTGTTTGTGTTGAGATTACGCAGCGCAGTTTAGACTCAGAGTTCTTGAGCATGGTCGTGACATTTCTGTAACATGTTTTGATTGAGACAGAACTTGCTTCGATTGAGATGGCCTATTTAACTGACATGTCGTGTTTGCTGATAGAGACCACTCAAATAAACTATAAACAAGTTTCTATATAAGTAATATGGTAATTGTGAAAGCTGTTGTGCTTGTTTTTCTGTGCTTGTTGGCTTCAAGTAGGATTATATTAACTTGGTTTCAGTTTGAGTCAGCAGTGAAAACCATAATCATGTCTGAGCTTTGGTTGTTGCGACTACTCCTATGTTTTCTTGATGTGTTTGCTGCAATTTTTGCTTTAATCTAACAACCATCCAGTTCAAAAAACTCTGCTTGTATATGGGTTGCATTTTCAAATTATCATCAGGGGTTTCGATGTTATCATACGTTTCGGTGCCGTAGATTGTTTTCACTTATTTACACCATGAGAATGAACGGTAATGGCTTCAGTTTTAGTGTATGATTTTGCGGTTCACCCACATTATGCATATCAAGCTTCTAGTTTTCTTTGACGCATTTGAGAGTGTTTCCTTCATTCAAAGTTAGAATATATGATAATATTGGTCTGTATTTCATTTTGGATATGTTATGTACTTGTGGTATTGCAAATTTCGATTGTGTATATCGTCTGGTTGTGACTTCATGGTTGTGGTTATTGATTTTAAAACCATTGCAGGGATGCTATTTTTTTTATTCCATTCTGTTATGGGCATTGGTATACTTGCATTTGATTATAGGGCGGTATCTCATTTGGATTTTGCACAGATTGAATTTCAAAGTTTTTAAGGTCTTGGCGAACTAATGTTTTGCGGTTTTGAATTTCTGTCGCAAAGAATTGATGTAGTGGATTGCAACTTCATAGCAACAAATCATGTAAATAAGTTCCAAACCCTTTTCCCTTTGAGTAATACTGTGTATGTGTTTTCGTTTTTTTTGAAACTCGTGTGTATGAAATTTTCGTGTCTCGCTGCGCATCTCCGAGTTTTTTTTTTGTTATGTGATTTTGTGGGCCTTTTATAGAATTCGATGATTGATGTGGAATGAAATCCGATTTTTTACTGTTAAATGTCTTTCCTTATTGAGATGGGCATGTTTGGGGCATGTTTCAGAAGAAATGGTAAGTTTATGATATCAAAAGATTCAAAACCAATCTTGCTTTATTTCAGACAGGTCTAAGAACTCTTGATTTCTTTCCTCATTCAGGATCGATTTTATTCACTTGTCATGGCCATTGATTAAGAATTTATTGTGTTTGACCAAATGTAATAAATCCTTATTTTTGTCAATAACTCTTCATTCACGTTGATTGTGTTTACTCTTGAAGTCATGAAAACTTGGTTCTAGGTTGTTATCTTTCTTCTGCTGACATGGTTTTGCTTCATTGCTCCTGACAATTTAGTTTTCATTTCCAATTTTGTTTATTTACCGTCAACCATAATGTTAGGATTGTATTACCATTTATTTGATTAATTTGAAGACAATTAAAAAAATATTTTCTAAACACAACCATGGACTATTTTAAAGTGTATTTTCAAAATATGATTAATTTCTTAATCCAATTTATTCTCAACACACAACATCTTCTTAATCAATAACGAAAAAAAACTCTTAAGGTCTAGCATCTTTTGAGTTCTTGAATAATCACTATTGGGGCGTACGCCTTAGGTAGTACATTATTCGACTTTTCAAAATGCGGCCTTTAATTATTTAAACAAGAAAATGTCATTGGAGTCTAGCATTCCACGTGATACTTTTGTTGTTTATTCAAACAATATTTTATAAATTGAATCAAAATCATTCTCCTATTTATTAAGCAATTTATTTAATGAGACAAATTCAAAATAAATTTTATTTTAAAGAGATAAAATTTTGAAGCAATAATATTTCTTAAGCCTGTTTAATCAAATCATTTTTAGTTAAATTATGAAAAATTAAACTCTTGAAGTCTAGCACTTCTTGAGTTTTCGAATGGATATTATTGAGGTGTACACCCTAAATAATGCTTTGTTCAACTTTTCGTCTTAGCATTTGCTTTTTGATAAAGAAATATTATAGGAATCTAGCATTCCGTGTGATATTTCTGTTGTTCATCCAAACTTTTTCTAAATGAAAAAGGCGTTGTCGAGATCTAGCATCTCGATAATACCCCGATTAATTGATTGTGAGACCGACGTCTCATTTATTAAATAATCGTCATTTCTCCTATACTTTTCGAATTCAATCTCGTATTCTCACCTCTCGTGCCGTAAACTCTTTTTCATACTCCTAATTTCATTTCAAATTACTTTCAGCAATATTTTATCAATTAAAACTCCGAAAGAGGGAGATTCTTGAAATCTAGCATTTCTTGGATCTTCGAGTTAATAATTCTCGAGGCACGCCCTTGAGTTGTTATTCATTCAATCTTTTGATTTTTTCAAACGCGCTTTCTCAATATCTTTTTTCGATTAAAACTCCGAAAGAAGGAGATTCTTGGAATCTAGCATTCCTTGAATTTTCGAGTGAATAGTTCTCGAGGCACGCCCTTTGAGTTGTTATTCACTTAACCTTTCGACTTTTTCAAATATTAATCATTATCAAACATTCTCCTAAATCAAATGCTCGTACGCATTCGCAACCCACATTTCACCCATTTCATTCACAAATCCTCGTGGTTTTGATATTGGAAGCACCCTTAGGGACCAATATCATTTCTCACAATCCTAACACTTGACACGTCGTCAAGTCGGTTCCATCTTCAAACATATCCTCGACACGTCGTCGAGCTACTTTAAAACAACTTCTTTTGGGCCTCGCATGCCATTCTTCGATTCGATCCTTTCACAAACATTTTTAAAAACTTACGAAAGAGGGATATTCTTAGAATCTAGCATTCTTTGAATATTTGAATGAGTAACTCTCGAGGCGCGTCCTTGAGTTGTTATCAGTTCATTCTTTCGATTTCAAAACATCCAACTCTTTATCTTCAATTTATTCAGTCAATTCCCGAAAGAACTGGGTTCTTGGAGTCTCGCATTCCTTGAATTCTTGAGTGACAAGCTCCTGAGGCGTGCTCTTGGGTTGCTTGTCAGTCACTCTTTCGTCTCTTTTCTCAAACTCCCAACTTTTTCAACCTCATCTTTCGTGGTCGTCGCCATGAACTACGACTGCTCTGATTCTCCATTCTCGTCCGAATGTAAAATACGTAGGCACAAGATTGCGATGATCTTGGCGAGCTACCTTCTATCCATCTCCGTTTTCCCCCATCCTTTCCCGTAGTCGAACTACGACGCTCTGATTTCTCATTCTCGTCCGAATGAGCATACGTAGGCACAAGGGCCCCAATCCTTGGCGAGCACCCCATCTTCTAACCACCCATCTCTCCTTTGCGTATTTAACCTTTTAACCTACCAATTCTACCTTTAACAACAAGAAGAAAGCAAGTAAACCTAAACAACACTCCCCACAATTACCTTAAGAGGTTCCCGTCGAGTACGACGGACGTGAGGGGTGCTAATACCTTCCCCTCACGTAACTGACTCCCGAACCCGGAACTTGGTTGCGACAACCCTATTCCTATCCTTTCGTTTCAAGAGGTTTTCTCTATATTTTCCTCTCCCGTTCATTCAGGAAAAATAAAGTTCGGTGGCGACTCTGTCGAACCGCATTTCCGCGCCTTTCGCACGAGGGTCGTTTACTCCGAAATATCTCCGTGATTTTTCGAGGTGCGACACATACGTGAGGTGGAATGGTGTTTCCCCCGTAGTCGAGTGAGGCGTGGTTCGGTATGCCCAGAGGACGTTGTGGAGTTCCTCGACCCATGCCCTCTGAGTATTATCCTGCTCGCAGATTCAGACTGGCCGTTTGTCTGAGAATGTTCGACCGAGGTGAAATGGTGCTTGGTCCCGAGTTTGGTGACGAAGTCCCGGAAGTTTTTGTCAGTGAACTGCGTGCCGTTGTCGGTGACGATGGCGAGCGGGACCCCGAACCTTGTGAGGATATTTCTTTTATAAAATCGGAGTATGTTGTGGGACGTGTTTTTAGCTAGGTCTTCGGCTTCAATCCATTTGGTGAAGTAGTCGACGCCCACGATGAGGTACTTGTTCTAATAGGAACCTAGGGCGAAGGGGCCGAGGATATCCATCCTCCACCAGGAGAACGGCCACGGGGAGGAGAGGAATTTGAGTTCGTCGGTGGGCGAGGTGCATGTCCTCATACCTTTGGCATCTGTCGCATCTCTTTACGTGCTCCCTCGCGTCTGCTTGCATTGAAGGCCAGTAGTATCATGCTCGCAAGGCCTTTCTCGCCAGGGATCGTCCCCCGAGGTGCTGCGTGTTGATGCCTTCGTGGATTTCGTCCATGACGTCTGCGGCCTGGGAGGCGTCTATGCATTTGAGGAGTGGGACTGTGAAGCCCCTGCGGTACAATTTGCCTTCGAGGAGGACGTATGAGCAGGAGCGTCGTTTGATCGCGCTGACCTCTTTGGGGTCAGCTGGGAGGCGGCCCGCGCTGAGGTAGGCGTGTAGTGGTGTCATCCAACAGTTGGTATCTTCTATGGCGTTAACTTCGAGCGGGGCGTCGTCCTTTATAGTGCTCGATTGTGATAGGACTTCTTGGATGACTGACTTGTGTCCGCCTCTCTTTTTGGTGCTCGCTAGTTTTGAGAGAATATCGGCTCGGGTGTTCTGCTCGCGTGGGACGTGTTGAACTTCCGCGGAGTCGAAAGTTAGCATTTTTTCGGTAATGAGTGCCAAGTATTCGGCGAGGTTATCGTTTTTCGCCTGATATTCTCCCCGTACTTGCGAGGCGACCCGCTGGGAATCTGTGTAGATTTTAATCTCTTTGGCCCCGAGATCTGATGCCAGGCGAAGTCCGGCCAGGAACGCCTCGTACTCGACTTGGTTGTTTGTCGTCGAGAAGGCCAGTGTGAGGGAGACCTCTATGATGGTGCCTTCTTCGTTGTCGAGGATGATGCCCGCTCCACTGCCCATGGAGTTTGAGGAGCCGTCAACGAAGATAGTCCATTTGTGGCTCCCCGTGGTAGGGTCTGGCGAGGAGGTCTTCTCGGCGACGAAATCGGCCAGGGCTTGGGCCTTGAGGGCTTTCCTTCCTTCGTAGATGATGTTGAACTCAGATAGTTCTAATGATCATTTTAACATGCGTCCAGCCATGTCTGGTCGGTCGAGGAGCTGTTGGACGGGTTGGTCGGTTCGGAGCACGATGGTGTGTGCTAAGAAGTAATGTCGGAGACGTCGTGCAGCGGTGATAAGGGCTAAGGCGACTTTTATGATCAGCTGGTATCGTACTTCGGGACCGTGGAGGGCTTTGCTCGTGAAGTAGATTAGTTGTTGCTCTTCTTGGGTTTCCCTGATTAGGACGGCACTGACGACCTCGTTAGCCACAGCCAGGTATAGGTATAGGGTTTCTCCCGTTATGGGTCGTGTCAATACCGGTGGTTCGGACAGGACGTGTTTGAGGTGTCGGAGGGCTTGCTCGCATTCCTCTGTCCATTCGAACGTGGTCTCCTTTCTGAGCAGTTTGAAGAAAGGGAGGGCGTGCTATACAGATTTGGCGATGAACCGGGAAAGTGAGGTGAGCACGCCGTTGAGGGATTGTATGGATGTTAAATGCCCAATTGTGCTTATTGGATCTATCAAATATGGACATCTTTCACTTCTTTTTATGCCGAAAACGTATTTATTTAGCTTTTCTTTTGTTAATGTGCATCATTGTGTCAAATGCTTTTGGTCCTTTTGATTTGTGTGTTATTGTGCAGGATTTAAGTGTGAAAGAGCATTATTGAAGGCACAAGAAAGTTGGCAAAGGAATCAAGCAAAAAGCATAACAAAAGTTGGTTCGCTCAGCGAGCACTTAGCGAGTGAGTAGCGAGTGTTCGCTACAGCCTCGCCTAGCGAGCACGTAGCGAACAACTCCAGACTTGGGCAGAATGGATTTCAACATCAATCTTGGTCAGCGAGCAAGTGGTGAAGAGGCTCGCTAGGCGAGCACCTAGCGAAGCAAAACAGAATGTCCCAGGCACCCTTCGCTGGCTCATTCGCTGCAGCGAAGCATAACAGAATGGATCCTGCAGACCTCGCTGGCAGGTTCGCTAGGCGAGGCTGTAGCGAGCGTTCGCCAGCAGCTCGCCTAGCGAGTGAGTAGCGAGCGTGCCCAGATTTGTCACTTACTATAAGTAGCTTGGGCCACTTTTTGGAGAATATCTTCTTTTTCACTTTGACATTTGTTTTGTTGCAAGAAAGGGTTTTGTGACCTAAAAACATATTTTGGCTTATTTTCCTTCATCTCTTAACATAATCAAACAACAACAAGGTGGATCATCATCAAAGTTGGATCATTCGACTTGGATGTTCATCAACCGACTTTAAAACTTCTTTTGCAAGCTACCATGAGAATGTGTAGCTAAGTTCATCTTGTTGTCAAAGATAGATGTAGGTAATCATTGAACTTTGTATTTGTATGGATGATCTTCATTTGTAAACTCTTGAATGATTAATGTATGGTGAAAACTTTGTGTTATTCATAATCTTTTGTGTTGGTTAATGATTGAGAAATATTTACCAACTCTAGACCTAGGTTTTCACCCATCTCCTTTCTTGAGCTAGAAATAGTCTTGGATGATTTTGTTCACTTAAAATGTTGAACTTTAAAGTTGTCATTTTGATAGATTGTGTGAGAGATCAACAATGGATTAAAATGATAAACTTCACAATATGAGTTAGAGATAATCATATTGAGAGGATGTTGTGAATGCATTGATCATTTGAAAGAGTTTATTAAATGTTGATCAGAAGTATACATGCAAAGTGATTACCGAAACCTAACTTTGACAATCTTTATTCAAACCGTTTAAACCTAACTTTTATCGCATTTATTCCTTTCATGCAAAATACTTGTTACCTTAAACACAAACCCTTGGATACCACTAAACTATAAATTTAACAACTGTTGAACGGCAGCAAAATCTTATATTCCCTGTGGAGACGATAATACAAACCCGACACTTAACCACTGTTCTAACAAAATGGCGTCGTTGTCGGGGAATATAAATTGATATTGCTAGCATCACAATAGTTGCCGAATTTTTAGTTTTGAAATTTTTACTTGTGCTTGTAATTTGTTTGGTTAGTGTGCAGCCCTTATTTATGCGAGGATAGATTCCTGAGGACCAAATTCTTTTTGATCCTGAGATCGAAAGAACCGCAAGGAGACTGAACAGTAGAGTAAGACGCAGGAGGCAACAAGCCAGGCAAAGACAAAATCAAGGAGAAAGTTCTTTGACTACCACATCACTACCACATTTCACACCAATCATGGCAGAACCACCACCCCCTCCACCAGTTTCTACTTCATGCACAAACAGTCCCAGACATACAGCTCAGTTTGCACGTAATCTCCAAAATGGAAGACAAGCGGAAATGAAAACGGGAATCCTAGCTCTTTTCTATCAAAATCCTTTCACAGGATTAGACCATGAGGATCCGTTTACTCATCTTACAAAATTTTATGAGATTGCGGGTGCAACTGGAGCTACCGAAGCTAACGAAGAGTCATTGTTTATGAGATTATTCCCTCATTCCTCAATTGGGAAAGCGAAGGAGTGGTATCTTGACCAATCGACAACAGTCATGACCGATTGGAATCTCTTAGAAAAAAAGTTTCTTGAACGGTTCTTTCCACATAACCGGTTCATGGAGGCTAAAACTGCAATTGCAGTCTTTTCGCAAGGAACTAGTGAATCACTGAATGAAGCGTGGGAGCGTTACAAATCTATGTTGAGAAAATGCAAGGGACATGGTTTCGATGAGCTAACTCAAATTCATATTTTCCAAAATGGACTCCTTTCGGTTCATAAGACCCTATTGGATGGAACGGCGGGAGGTTCTTTAATGTCAAAAAGTGCCGAAGATGCAACTGCGATCATTGATAAAATGGCACTTAATGATCACCAAGGGAACCACAACCGAGGGGTAGCTCAAAGAAAGCCGGGTGTGCTTGAGTTAGGAACAAATGATGCTATACTTGCGCAAAACAAGCTCATCTCACAACAAGTGGAACTTTTAACTCAACAAATCAAGGAGCTAAAAGAACCGTCAAAAGCTAAACAAATAGCTTGTTACGAGCTTTGTAAAGGCGAACATGATACTGGATTTTGTCCGCCTCCCGGATTCGAAGAAGTGAACTACATGGCTAACCAGAGAGATTACCAACAAAGGCAACCACAACAACAACCATACCATCATCCTCAACAACAACAACAACAACAACAACACTATCAAGGATACCAACCTAGAGGTAACTACCACAATAACCAAGGTTATGGGGGAGGAAACTCTAACCGTCAAAATCCATATGTACCTCAACAACCGCCGGTTGCGACTTCTAAGCTAGAAGATACATTGACGCAATTCATGCAAATGTCTATGGCAAACCAAAAAAGTAATGATGCGGCTATAAAAAATCTAGAGACTCAAGTTGGTCAACTCGCTAAGCAATTAGCGGAACAACAAGCCGGACCATCTTTCTCGGCAAATACACAAACAAATCCGAAGGAGCATTGTAAGGCTATAAGGACGAGAAGTGGGAGGGAGTTGATTGACAAGAGTGAAAAAAAAGAGGTAGAGAAAAAAATTGACGATAAACTTGATGGTGAAGTTGGTGAATGGAGTGAGAAGGAAGTAGAAAATAAAGAAAAACATGGTGAAGTTGAAAAAGACATAGTGGTTGGAGTTGAAAATAAAAAAAATGGTGAAGTTGAAAATAATGAAAATGATAAAGAAAAAGTGGATGAAGTACCAAAGAAAAGAGAAAGGAACCCAAGAGCATCTAGAAGCAAGGAGATGGTGAGCACCACTCCGGTTCAAAATTTGCCTTACCCGCACGCTCCATCTAGGAGAGAAAATGAACGGCATTACGCACGGTTCATGGACATTTTTAAACAATTACAAATCAATATTCCGTTCGCCGAAGCTTTGGAACAAATGCCGAAGTATTGGAACAAATGCCGAAGTATGCCAAATTCATGAAGGACATACTTACAAAGAAGAGGAGGTACATGGAACCAGAAACAATAGTACTCGACGCAAGTTGTAGCGCTATCATCCAACGTACTCTACCAAGAAAAGAAGTTGATCCGGGGAGAGTGACATTGCCGGTTACCATTGGTGACGTTTATGTTGGAAAAGGATTGATTGATTTGGGGTCAAGCATAAATCTTATCCCGTTGTCTATCATGAAAAAGCTTGGCAACATTGAGATCAAGTCCATCCGAATGACGTTACAATTAGCCGATAAGTCTACTACTCATCCTCATGGAGTAGCTCAAGACGTGTTGGTTAAAGTGGACAAGTTTTTCTTCCCAGTGGATTTTATTGTGATTGATATGGAGGAAGATGATGATGCGCCTTTGATTCTTGGAAGGCCTTTCATGAAAACCGCTCGAATGATGATTGATGTGGATGACGGTTTGATGAAGGTAAGAGTTCAAAACGAAGAGGTCACTTTTGATCTTTTTGAAGCAATGAAGCATTCAAAGGACAAGCATGATAGTTTCCGAGTTGACGTAATTGAGGAAGCTTCCTTTGAAGTTATAAAGCATGTTAACGACATAACCCCCATGGAGCTAGCCCTTAATAACTCCTTTGAAGTTTTCACTCTTGAAGAAGAGGAAGCTCTAGATGAATGCTTGAGAGAGCTTGATAGTCTTACGGATTTGGAACCGTGGGAAGTAGAGAAAGAGGTCTTAAAAAAAGAGGTCAATGAAGAAAAGCCAAGCATTGAATTAAAAAATTTACCCAACAATTTGAAATATGCATTTTTGGATGAAGCCGAGGAGAAGTCGGTTATCATTAGCAACCTCTTGTCAAAAAATGAAGAATCTCTTTGAATTGATGTGTTGAAGAAAAATCAAGAGGCAATGGGATGAACTCTTTCCGACCTAAAAGGAATTAGTCCTTCTTATTGTATGCACAAGATCTTAATGGAGGAGGATTTCAAGCCGGTAGCTCAACCGCAACGCCGTTTGAATCCAACAATGAAAGAGGTTGTGAGAAAAGAAGTTGTAAAACTTTTGGATGCGGGAATGATCTACCCTATCTCGGATAGCCCTTGGGTAAGTCTGGTGCATGTGGTTCCTAAGAAGGGGGGCATTACCGTTGTTCACAATGAGAACAATGAGTTGATTCCTACGAAGCTAGCAACGGGGTGGAGGATGTGCATAGACTATAGGCGGTTAAATATCGCAACTCGGAAGGACCATTTCCCACTTCCGTTCATGGATCAAATGCTTGAAAGACTCTCGGGACAAGAATTTTATTGTTTTCTTGACGGGTATTCCGGATACAACCAAATTGCGGTTGACCCGGCCGATCACGAAAAGACGGCTTTTACATGTCCATTTGGAATCTTCGCTTACCGCAAAATGCCCTTTGGGTTATGTAATGCGCCGACAACTTTCCAAAGGTGTATGCAAGCCATTTTTGCCGACCTTATAGAGAAAACAATGAAGGTTTTTATGGATGACTTTTTGGTGTTTGGGGGATCTTTTGGTTTATGTTTGGAAAATTTGACGACGGTACTTGAAAGGTGTGTGAAAACAAACTTGGTGTTGAATTGGGAGAAATGCCATTTTATGGTGACGGAGGGGATTGTTCTCGGCCACAAGGTCTCGTCAAAAGGACTCGAAGTGGATCGTGCTAAAGTTGAGGTGATAGAGAAGTTGCCTCCTCCGGCGAACTTAAAGGGAATCAGAAGTTTTCTTGGTCATGCCGGTTTCTACCGACGATTCATCAAAGACTTCTCAAAGGTGGCTAGACCTTTGAGTCATTTTCTTGCCAACGATCAGGTATTTCTCCTAACTGATGATTGTTTAAAAGCTTTTGAGACATTGAAAGAGAAGTTGGTCACTGCTCTTGTCATAGTCGCTCCAAATTGGAAGTTGAATTTTGAGCTAATGTGTGATGCGAGTGACTATGCAATTGGAGCGGTGCTTGGCCAACGAAAAGAAAAAAAATTTCATACCATACACTATGTGAGCAAAGTCCTTAATGAGGCACAAGTTAATTATGCCACTACTGAAAAAGAATTGCTTGCAATAGTGTATGCACTTGAGAAATTTCGTTCATATCTCATTGGCTCAAAAGTTATTGTCTACACCGACCATGCGGCGATTAAATATTTGCTAACCAAGCCGGATTCTAAGCAAAGGCTTATCCGGTGGATCCTTTTGTTGCAAGAATTCGATGTTGAGATTAAAGACAAAAAAGGATCCGAAAATGTGGTAGCAGATCATTTATCTCGCCTTGTCAATGATGAGGTGACCGCCTTAGAAAAAGACATCCGCGAAGAGTTTCCTGATGAAAAGCTTTTTAAAGTGCAAGTGAGGTCGTGGTTTGCGGATTTTTCAAACCACAAGGCGAGCGGTTTTGTGCCGCACGACCTAACTCTTAATCAAAAGAGGAAATTCATTTCGGATGCCAAATACTATATGTGGGATGATCCTTATTTATTTAAGCTGGGCGGTGATAATTTATTGAGAAGATGTGTTATGGGCGATGAGGCCCAAAGTATTTTATGGCACTGTCACAACTCGCCTTATGGTGGTCATTTCAATGGGGCTAGAACGGCGAATAAAGTCCTTCAATCGGGATTTTATTGGCCTTCTATTTTTAAAGATGCAAATGCCCATGCGCAAAATTGTGACAGTTGTCAAAGGAGTGGTGGAATAGGAAAGAGAGACGAAATGCCTCTTGAAAATATTCAAGAGGTAGAATTATTTGATTGTTGGGGCATTGACTTTGTCGGACCATTTCCACCGTCTTTTGGAAATGAGTATTTGTTGGTAGCGGTTGACTATGTGTCAAAGTGGGTTGAGGCGATTGCCTCACCAAGAGCGGATGCTAAAACGGTAATAAGCTTTTTAAAAAGAAATATTTTTTCCCGTTTTGGAACCCCTCGAGTGTTGATTAGTGGTGGAGGTTCACACTTTTGCAATGCGCCACTTGAAAAAGTTTTGCAACATTATGGTGTAACGCATAAAGTGACCACTCCGTACCACCCACAGGCGAATGGTCAAGCCGAGGTCTCGAATAGAGAGATCAAAAGGATTTTGGAAAAAACTGTGTCTAGCTCGAGGAAGGATTGGTTTCAAAAGTTAGACGAAGCTTTATGGGCATATCGCACGGCCTATAAAGCTCCGATTGGGCCAACTCCATTCCAATTGGTTTTTGGTAAAACTTGCCATTTACCGGTTGAGATGGAGCACAAGGCCTTGTGGGCGTTAAAATTTTTAAACTTTGATCAAGAGTTAGCCGGTGACAAGAGAAAAGTGCAACTTCTTGAGTTGGAAGAAATGCGCAATGCCGCATACCACTCAAGTTGGTTGTACAAGGAAAAAGTGAAGGAGTACCACGACAAAAAGCTCCGCAAGAAAGAATTTGTGTCGGGGCAGCTTGTGCTTTTGTTTAACTCCAGGTTGAGGTTATTCCCTGGAAAATTAAAATCAAAGTGGTCTGGTCCGTTCCACATCAAAGAAGTGAAATCTTTCGGAGCTGTGGTAATTGAGGACATGGATGGGAAAGACAACTGGACTGTGAATGGTCAGCGCCTAAAGATTTACCTCGGCGGGCATGTGCACCGAGGAAGCGGTGCAATTCTCCTTGATGTTCCAGCTTGAACATCATGGATCGTCGAGCTTATCCGACGTTAAACAAGCGCTAGTTGAGAGGCACCTCAACATTGTAAGTTTTTTTATATGTTATGTTTTCTAATGTGTTATGTGGGGACTGATTTTGATTTATGCTTGAATTGGGATCTGCCTGCTGTGCTTTATTTTTTCAAAATTCTGTCATGCTCGCTAGCTTCTCGCTAGGCGAGCACGCAGCGAGCGTTCGCTAGCTAATCGCTAGGCGAGCACACAGCGAGCGTTCGCTAGCTTCTCGCTAGGCGAACCTCGCGAACCTGGCAACTCTGTTTAAGTGGTGGGTCACTTATTGGGCCCAAAAATTTGTTAGTTGCTTCTATTTTGTTCCCCCGTCCCTTGCTCACTCTCACACTCACTTTCTCTCTCACATATTCTATTCTAAGCTAACTTTTGTTCCTAATCTTGAAACTCTAATTGTGCTTCAGATCATCTACACTACTGCACCAGGTTTGACTTGTTCCTCATCTCTTTACTTTCTCTGTTTTTATTTTATTTTTTTTGAATTGAGGGATTAGGGTTATTTTGTGCATGTTAGGGTTTGAGATATATTGAGTTTCATGTGGTTTTAGAACAAACCTTAGCATAGCACGTTTGGTATCTAGTGTTTAGATTTGTGCAATGTCCGTTAGAGGTTTCTGATACCAGCAGTAGCTGTTCTGAAAATTTTGCAGCGATTCGCTAGAAGTTCGCTAGGCGAGCTCGTAGCGAGCATTCGCTGGCATCTCGCTAAGCGAAGCCGTAGCGAACGTAGCAGATTCTGTTTTATCTATTCTATGCTGCTTACTAACGTTTTACTATGCTGTTGTTTCTCTAATGTTATGAATGCAGATGGCCTCAGGTAATTTCGGAAAAAAGCGAAAGGTGGGATCCACCTCTAGGACGGTTCCTATCCAGTTCGACACAGACAAATTTGTGGGGGCAAAGCAAGCTGCCCAGTACCAGGCGCTGCAAAAGCGAAAGATTTTGCCGGAGAGAAGGTTTATGATTGACTCTGAGGGAGAATACCGCAACTTTGAAGGGTTGATTGATACTAAAAAATGGGGCATGTTGACGTCCCCTATAGAGAGCTACAATTTGGAGGTGGTGCGCGAGTTTTATGCGAATGCGCTGCCTGACGATGATGAACCGTTCACCTGGTCTTCAAGGGTGTTCGGCCGTCAGATAGCTTTTGACAGGAACGCCATCAACCATATTCTTGGAGAACCCCTCCACTTGGATCCTAATGAACTGGATGCGTATTCAAGGACTCTGAGGTTGCATCCGAAGATTGATGAGATGTCAGCTGCTCTCTTACTGCAAGGCAGAACTGTTGAGAGGAATCACTCAGGTGAAGCTATTAGGTTTAAAAGGGAAGACATGACACCTATGGCTTAGTTGATTTTGATGTTGGTTCTGTCCAACATTAAGCCGAAGTCGCACACGTCCACCGTGCCGATCCCAGTGGCACAGCTTGTTCATGCTATTTTAACTAATGTGCAAATTGATGTGGCTGGTCTTATAGCACGTGAATTGAAGTCTGTCATTGAAAGCGGGCTTAAGTCGGGGGCGCGGGCTAATTGCCCCCTGGCTTTTCCCTGCCTCATTATGGCATTATGTGCACAAACCAGGATGAAGCTTCCCTCCAGAAGTTTGGTCAAAATACCAGCAGCAATTGATGATAGCTACGTGAATAAGTACTGTAGGCCAAGAGTTCTTAGGAGTGGTTCATCTGCTGATGGTGCCAGGACTACTGATGGTTCTGGTGGTTCATCTCGAGGGTTTGATCCCTTCCAGCGAGCAGTATGCAACTACAATTGGGATTGGATGGACGCGACTCAATGCGCAATGGTGGACTTACATGATTCGATGCAGGTCTTGCAGTTGCAAAACCGTGATCCTACTTCAGAGCAGTCTATTATGACGCGTGAGCAGTTCATGCAGCACGTGAGCTGGCCTGTGGACAGACCTATTTTCTCTGAGGGGGCAGGTGCGGATGGAGATGATGATGATGAAGAGGTTGAGGGTGAAGAAGATTTTGATGAGGAGGGCACTTCGGAGTATGAGTCTGAGGACGGAGAGGAGTGATGTGATCTGTGATTTGTTCTGTTTTCTGTTTAGTGTGTTTTGATGTTGACTTGTACTATTGGGGTGTTTTGTCCCCCACGCACATTGTTATTTCTTTAAGTTCTTTAATTTCAGTACTGTTGATTTTCAATTATTTTGGTTCAATAATTTTTGTGATTGATTTTTTGTCCAAACCTTCTAGATTGGTTGCTCTCTTGAAAGAAGTATCCAATGAAGGTGCATCTGAGCTTGGATGGTGATGATAAAATTAAATAAGTGATGAAAGCTAAGGTACACTGTTACCTTCGGTTAGAACTGTATAATGCTTGTGGAACTTTCACTTCCTTTTGTGATAAAATATTTTCCGATTGCAACTTAATTGATTGAATGATTCACTTAGCACTTTTAAACCATCAATTGTGAGGAAACCTCCATTATGTACTTAAATGCTGGATTCTGATAAATTATGTTGATTCATTTTATTCATGTGTTGTCTTTTATCATTATGAATTGTGGAAGTAGTTGATATGATCAAGGCACTTGTTTCTCTCGAGCATAACCATTTCCAAAGATAAAGATACCCGTGAGTAGAGAGAGTATTTGTAACCCAATTTTGAGCCTAAAACAGTTGAATCCTTGCTTGGAATAAAGCGAGTGTCAAAAATCTTTTTCTTGAAACCTTGGAAATTTGGATTAATTGCTCTTGTGATGCAAAAAGAAAAGGGCATTCATTTAGGGGAAAAGAAATGACAAGTTGGGGAGAACAAATTTGTAAAGAGTAATTGGTCACAACTCTTGTTAAACTAGCAAGCATATATCTAAAAAATAAAAAAAAAGAAGAGAAGAAGAGAAACACTCATTTTTTGTGATTATGGTGTAGAAAAACAAGAAAACAAATGCTTGCTTGGTAGAAAAAGTGTGAAAAACAAAAGGGAGTTGTGAAGGGTTCAAATAAGGAATTGGTGGAACAAAGTTGAAGAGGTGTAAATAATTGTATAGTGAATGTCTCTTTTGCATCGGAAACTTCGTTCAAAGGCCTTAGATATGTCCCTTGTTTGTTAACCCGACCAAGCTATAACCGGAAAAGACCTTAGTGATCTTCGTGCTTCCACAGTTTCATGTAGAATTGTTAGACATTGTATGAATAGAGTTGATTTTGACATTGTTTATTGGAGAGTGAAAATTCCCCTGCACTTTCATGTGCGACATTTTCTTCAATCCTTTTTCGAAGAGGAGAGTTAGGGTGATTCGTTCATGATATCATTGTTGTGATTTGATGAATGTTTAGTATTGCTTAAAAGTTTTAGTTCTGGATGCATTGTTTTGTTTCTAACCATTGGAAACATGTGTCTGGTCAAGTCACTTGCAATTTGAGCCATATGATCTGATCTCGGAAAAACCTTACTCTTTAAGCAAATCTTCTTGGTTACTCGAGAGGCATACTTTGCTTGAGGGAAAGCATGATTCTAGTTGGGGAGAGTTGTTAGATGCCCAATTGTGCTTATTGGAGCTATCAAATATGGACATCTTTCACTTCTTTTTATGCCGAAAACGTATTTATTTAGCTTTGCTTTTGTTAATGTGCATCATTGTGTCAAATGCTTTTAGTCCTTTTGATTTGTGTGTTATTGTGCAGGATTTAAGTGTGAAAGAGCATTATTGAAGGCACAAGAAAGTTGGCAAAGGAATCAAGCAAAGAGCATAACAAAAGTTGGTTCGCTCAGCGAGCACTTAGCGAGTGAGTAGCGAGTGTTCGCTACAGCCTCGCCTAGCGAGCACGTAGCGAACAACTCCAGACTTGGGCAGAATGGTTTTCAACATCAATCTTGGTCAGCGAGCAAGTGGTGAAGAGGCTCGCTAGGCGAGCTCCCAGCGAGCACCTAGCGAAGCAAAACAGAATTTCCCAGGCACCTTTCGCTGGCTCATTCGCTGCAGCGAGCACCTAGCGAAGCATAACAGAATGGATCCTGCAGACCTCGCTGGCAGGTTCGCTAGGCGAGGCTGTAGCGAGCGTTCGCCAGCAGCTCGCCTAGCGAGTGAGTAGCGAGCGTGCCCAGATTTGTCAATTACTATAAGTAGCTTGGGCCACTTTTTGGAGAATATCTTCTTTTTCACTTTGACATTTGTTTTGCTGCAAGAAAGGGTTTTGTGACCTAAAAACCTATTTTGGCTTATTTTCCTTCATCTCTTAACATAATCAAACAACAACAAGGTGGATCATCATCAAAGTTGGATCATTCGACTTGGATGTTCATCAACCGACTTTAAAACTTCTTTTGCAAGCTACCATGAGAATGTGTAGCTAAGTTCATCTTGTTGTCAAAGATAGATGTAGGTAATCATTGAACTTTGTATTTGTATGGATGATCTTCATTTGTAAACTCTTGAATGATTAATGTATGGTGAAAACTTTGTGTTATTCATAATCTTTTGTGTTGGTTAATGATTGAGAAATATTTACCAACTCTAGACCTAGGTTTTCACCCATCTCCTTTCTTGAGCTAGAAATAGTCTTGGATGATTTTGTTCACTTAAAATGTTGAACTTTAAAGTTGTCATTTTGATAGATTGTGTGAGAGATCAACAATGGATTAAAATGATAAACTTCACAATATGAGTTAGAGATAATCATATTGAGAGGATGTTGTGAATGCATTGATCATTCGAAAGAGTTTATTAAATGTTGATCAGAAGTATACATGCAAAGTGATTACCGAAACCTAACTTTGACAATCTTTATTCAAACCGTTTAAACCTAACTTTTATCACATTTATTCCTTTCATGCAAAATACTTGTTACCTTAAACACAAACCTTTGGATACCACTAAACTATAAATTTAACAACTGTTGAACGGCAGCAAAATCTTATATTCCCTGTGGAGACGATAATACAAACCCGACACTTAACCACTGTTCTAACAATGGACTTCTTCGAGGTGGGTGTGGTGATTTCCAAAAATGCGTGGCACTTGTCCGGATTTGCCTCAATCCCACGCTCGGTCAGGTAGTAGCCGAGGAATTTTCCTGCGCGGACACCGAAGGTGCATTTCTCCAAATTGAAGCGCACTCGGCAGTTCCTTGTTGTGTCGAAGACCTTTCTGAGATGGGCCTTGTGGTCGAATTCCGTGTAGGATTTGACAATCATGTCATCCATGTACACCTCGGGGTCGAGTCCGAGCATTTCCGCGACGCTCCAGGCGATGGATAGCTGATGGCAGGCGACCTCAGGGTTGAGTATAGGCATTTCCGCGACACTCCAGGCGAAGAGATCGGCGTTCTCGCGGAGGCAGGCCTGTAGTTGTGTCCTCGCTAAGTCGGGGAGTCCGGCTCGGATCTTCATGGTTCTGCTCTTGTCGTCCCCGAGTGTCACGATCTCGAAGTCACCGTCTGGGATGGGGCGTGCTGGGTGGGTGGGCTGCCTATTGGACTGGTTGACTTCGCTGGCCTCTTCTTCACGGTCGTGCTCCTCGGTGAAGCGGCTGTCGAGGTCCACGGATTCGACGAGCTCCTTCGGTTTGCTATGTGGCGTCGCGGATGGGGATGCCTTCTTAGTTGCTGGAGCGATGGTGGTTAGACCTTTCAGTGCAGCCTCAAAGCATCTCCGGGCAGCCTGTCGCTACTACGAAAATTGAAGGTCGGCAATGACAGAAGAGTCGCTACCGTGCATTATTTATCCCAATAGAGGGAATGGAAACGCTCAGAGAAAACCTAACGAAAATAAGGATAAGATCGGTCATCGTAACCAAATCTCGGGTTCGGGAGTTGGTTACACAAGGGGAAGGTATTAGCACCCCTCACGTCTGTCGTACTCGACGGGATCCACGCTTGTTCTCTAGTCTAAAAGGGTGGTTGAAACTATCTAGCTACAGGCTTGAGGTCAAAAGAAAAAGAAGTGACTCGGCAAAGCAACGACGCTTTGTGCCTACGTATCTCATCTGAAATGAGAAGTCAGAGTCAACATAGTTCGACTAACTACGGGTGAAAGGGGGGAAGGTTGCTCGCCAAGACGTCGCGTCTTGTGCCTACGTACTTTCATCTGGTATGAAAGATCAGAACAAGCGTAGTTCAGGCTAACGAGGAACACAGGTTTGTTCAACTGTTTTTAAACGAGTAGGGTTAACAAGTAATTCTAGCAGTTGGTGTATGCAGCTCGAGCATGGGAGACTTCGGCGTTACCGTTTTCGGTAGAACTAAAAGTTAACAACACTCTTGTTTATGAAAATGGCTTTCCAAAGTTAAAGGCCTCAAAGGGCAAAAATAATTTTGAATGATTGTTTTTGTGTTTTTTAGAGAAGAAGTGTTTTTGAATTGGTTTGTAATTCATATCGCACTAGAGACTATGACTTAGGAGTGAATGCGTCGCATATCACCCAAAGGGTGCTATACTAAACAATCAAGCCATTAAAAGGAAACCCTTCAACAACCATTTCCCAAATAGCTTAAGGCTCGTAACGTACAATATTCATTAACCTTTATTAGGTGTTTTGGATTGTTTAAGAGATGAGAAGAGAAAAGGCACAAACTAAAGGGGGACTAAACTCAAACCTAAAGTTGCATGCAATTGTGATCCTAATATTAAGGTGAGGAAATGCTACATAATGTTATCATACATGTTTAAGATCCTAATGTTTATCATAACCTCTCTTGAACAGGAGAGATTAGAGGTCCTAAGGGAAAAGAGACAACAAAGGAAACAAGAACAACATAAACAATGTAAGAATATAAACATGGAATGAGGGAGGAAATTGATGTGGGAAGAGACCACCACAAGCTCATCTCAACCCCAAACAACAATATGAAATATGCAAGAGAAGAAATGACAGGAAAATGCACCAAAGGAAACACACGAGTGCGTTAAAATGGGATGAAATGGCCTAAACCAAGCAACATCAACCATAAGGCAAAAAACCAAACACAAATGAAAGGTAAACAAAACCTAAAACAAAGTGAGGATGGGAGATTATATGAGGACAGAAAGGAACTCATATAGACACTCAACCATGAGCATCACAAGCAAAATACAAAGAAGCACAAAGAAATCACCAAGAAAAGTCCTCAAGGATTCCATCATTTTAGGTGTGCTTCAAGTACCTCCAAAGGAAGGACCAAGCCACCTTAAATGACACTCCTAGGTCATTGGACAGCAAGTGACATAAGCCAAAAGCTCTCAAAACCCAAAGCAAAACAAAGCACAAAGGAGTGCAAGTCAATTCCCAAAGGGAAGCACACATGTTTCACAAAGAAACCTTAATTGAAAGCTCAAAAGTAAGCAACCAAAAGAACAAGCTAAACACAATATAATGACCTAAAATGAACAAGCATCATTCTTAACATGTTAGAAACATGAATCAAAAGGCATTAAAGGCTCAAAGGATCAAAAAATGTCATATCCAAAGCAAACTAGGTCAACATGTTTGTATGGACCTTCCCTTGAATAACTTGACTTGCAAGCTACTCTAAAAATATGAAAATGATCCAAAAATTATCAAATAAAATGCAAGAATACCATAAATGTGTTGGAAATCATAGGCCAAAAGAACTCAATCAAATTCACTTCACAACATCACCATAGAAATTGATTCACAAGGATGCTCCATTGTGAAGGAGTATTGCATAGGGTCAAATGTAAGGCAACAAAAGTCAACTCAAAAGTCAACAAACCAGGGGAAAAATGGTCCTAAAAAATTCCTCCATTCATCATTGATATGAGGATTGAATCTTATTCATTGGATCAAAGTGACATGAGAGAAATAAATTCAAGAACAAGACATGTGAAAAAATAGGTCAAATAAGACACTTCCAATGGTAAATTCCTTTTTTAAATGAAAAATAAAATAAAAATTTCTATAAATAAGAGGACATCTCAAGGGATCCAAAATGTATTTTTGTGGAATTTTGTGGTCATTGGAAGTATTTTTCATGACTTAATTTCAAAACAGTCACAAAAATAAAATAAAAGAAATATACAAAGAAAATAAATAAAGACTGGTGGTGAATAGAAATAAAAGGCAGTTCAAAAAGAAATTGGGCCCATCAAGGGGGTGCAAACAGCACGCGTAGCCCAACAGCAAAAAATAAAACAAAAATAAATTCTGGAAATCAAATGTTACACAGTCAACAACGGAGCACCATGGAAATCAACCAGAAACGCATGATTATAGGGTATTCCAATCACACGGCCATGCACGTCACAAATCATTAAATGAATATTTAAAAGGGATCAAGTGTATCTAGTCAAAGAGAGAGCACCAAACATATTAATCACAACCATCCAAACAAAAAGTATTTACATCGTGCGCGCAGCAAAAACACACGTAGGTGTCTTCAACCTCACGATTTGGAGGGAAGAGAAGGTGGCCGGACTGCAACTCCGGTCACCCCTACCAAGTTTCCGGCCGGCCACGCAACAACAACAACAACATTCAGATTCCACCAAAACTCAACCATTTTTTACAAAATTTATATCAAACTTCATCTAGAGATCATGAGGATCTCAAATCTACCATTGGTTTTCAAAAATAAAGCTTAAATAAAGAGAAACGAAAGGAAAAAGAAAACGAGCAAAAACAAAAATGTTCACAAATGGAAACCAAAACATACCAGAATCCATCTACATGTCAAGAGGTTCAATAATATGCAAAAATGGCACGAAATAGATGCTTGAATAGAGAGAAAAAATGAAAAGTAAGTAACCTAAAAAAGAGCTTCTACACAGCTCAGTGTGCTATCAAAGCTTGCAATAAAATGCCCAGAAACGTTCTAATCAACTCAAGGAATGTTTTTGGATGTTTAAAAATGGTTGAAACTCAATGAAATGTAAAAAACGATTTTCACTCTCACCCTCACTTTTTCCAAACTATTCTTGCTCTTTCTCTCACCAAATTCACTTCTGAGGACTTGGAAATGTTCCTGAGCTTAAGTATGTTGGATTCAGATCAAGAGGAGGCCCAATGACAGCTCCTTAAGCCCAAACCAAATTTCACTTTTTCAAACTTTTCTCACTTGCAAGGTACACGAATGTTTCCTTTCCAAGCTGTCAAGATGGCATGGCTGACTTGCATAATGTCAATGTTGATCCAAGGGCTGAGGATTGCCCCTTGGTTTGGTCTTATGGTGTGTTTTTGATATGTTACTTATCATTGAAGAAAGTGTTAAAATGGCCATTAATTTGAGTTCAAACTCCACATCTAAAATTGGCATTGTATTTGAAATGTCATTGGTACTCAAAAAATGCACAAAGTTGATCCAAAATGTTTCCAAATGAATTAATCATGAATTTCCCTTTTTAAAGCCCTTTTCATGGAAATTGCATTGGGGATCCTTCAATCCAAGCCAAATATTTGATAGCTTGATGTTGGACAATGCAAATGACCCAATTTTGAGCAAGTTTGATGTTAGAAAGATTTTCATTTGAAGTGTGCAAAGTGGTGAAAATGACCTATAATGAAAATAACCTGTAATCTTGCTTTCCCAAAATACCCCTGCCTTGCAAGCCTCATAACTTGAGTTCTACAAATCAGTTGAAGGACTTCTAATACTCTTTAGAAAGCTAAGACCATGCCCTACAACTTTAATGTTGGACAAAAGTTGAGGAGGAACATCCTTCTAGGTAAAAAATGGCTTGGAAGTTGGTTGACTTTTGTTGACCAAAATCACATTCATCTGAGGACCTGTAACTTGTCTTCATCATAACTTGAGTTCTACAAATCAAATCAAGGACTTCTAGTACTAAAAATAAAGCCAAGAACATGCTCTACAAGTCCCATGATGGTCAAAAGTTGAGATGAGACTTGTATTTTGAGATAGGTGGTCTTGAAGTTAGGCACTGAACATGGGATTTTACCCTGAGAACCCTAATTCAATCACTCCTCATACTCTTGATTCTTGATAAATTGATCTTGAAATGATATCCCATGTATCTTAACACAGCATTCCTTGACCACAAAGACTTGAAATTGATTCTTAATCTCCTTTAATCTCACAGTTGACTTAGGGTTGACTAGATGAAAACCCTAATTGCACCAACTTCAACTTGGCCATTAGCACTTGATGTAAATACTTGAATGAACTCCAAAATGACCCTCAAGGCCTCCAATGAACTTAAATGATAATTTCTCTTCATAACCATGGGCTTGTGATCCTCTGATGGTCTTCAAATGGCCTCTTAGACAAGAGGTGAACCACATACATTTATCTGCTTATCCAAAGGGCTTTGCCTTGTCTCTGATGATGATAAACTTCTTGTTGACTTGAATACAACCTCTTGATTAGGTTTAGAACCTTTGGCACATCCCTCTTGTTGCTCACACATATCTTGATCCCCTGTAAAAAATGCAAAATGCTATGCGATGCAATATGCTAAAACAAATGAAACATAAACCAAGGTCATTAAAAAGGTTGGGCAAATATTGGGGTGCAACAGCTGCCCATATTCAAGAGACTTAGACCTGAATAGGTGAAAAGCGAACGACTTTCAAACAGTCAAGGTAAAAGATGGTTGAATACAAAAGAACCCGGAAATTTGCCAACCGCAGAAATAAACTACAACACTCTGATTGAAGAACAAATATCCAGAAAATTGAACACTGACAGTTGCAACGGCGATCAGCTGACTGATCATCCAAAGAAGAACACCTAACATCGCTGCCAGTCATCTGTGTAATGCCAAAGACATTGAACTCATGGACCGGATCAACATGCACTTGATCCTTTCCATTGTTCAAAACCAGATCAACATGCACTTGATCTATTCACATCGTCTAAACCCGGATCAACATGCACTTGATCCTTTCACATCGTCTAATGATAGACAGGAAGAAAAATAATCCACGATCACATCGTCTAATGATAGACAGGTAGAAAAACAATCTTGAAGGTTCACACCGTCTAATGATAGACAGGAAGAAAATATACATACTCACATCGTCTAAAGATAGATGGAAAGACTTCAAATACTCACATCGTCAATGAACTTCGTAACAACCCATCAAATTTCAAAATTCTTTCGTCCATAGGAGTTGATGGAAAAATATCTTCAAAGGGGCCACATCATCAATAAGAACTGACAGGAAGAAAACCACCTTCAAAGAGCCATGTCGTCAATAAGAATCGACAACTAGGGAATCCTAACATTCTTCAAAGAGCCCTGATGTCAATAAGAATCGACAGCCATGAAAAACCCTTCTTGAAATATCATCTTATCCAATAAACAGGAAGAAAACCATATTTGAAAGATCGTCTTGAAACCTCGCATCGTCTAAAGATAGACGGAGAGAAAACCATATCCAAAACTTACATCGTCTAATGATAGACGGAGAGAAAACGTACATCCCAAAAATCTCACATCGTCTAATGATAGACGAGAGGAACATCATATCCAAATCTCGCATCATCTAATGATAGACGAGAGGAAAATCATATCTAAATATCGCATTGTCTAATGATAGAATAGAGGAACATCATATCCAAATCTCGCATCGTCTAATGATATACGAGAGGAACATCATATCCAAATCTCGCATCGTCTAATGATAGACGAGAGAAAACCATACTGGGGAAACACGTCGTCGATAGGAACTGGCGGAAAGAAAAGTTTATCGTCATCAGATGACTGATGGACAAAGCATAACCGACATATAATCTGAAACCTGACTAAACCGTGCTGCATGAATACAAACATTGAATAAATGCCCATGTGCTGATTGAAGAGCGATTCATGTTACCACGGAAGGCTGATAGAAAACTGGCCTATACTTCACATGCATATGCGTACGTTTCAGTTTTTCTATGGCGTAATGCTCCATACGAAATGGAAATGCTACGCATTTGAGGATGAAATGCAAATATGATACAAATATGCAAAATGCAAATGCAAGCTCAGGCTGTCGGGGAAAAGCTGGATGCAAGGACCGCTCTAGCAAAATAAATGCTAAAGAGGTGAAGCCAACTCCGTTGGGGATAACCAGATGTACCAAGTATGATTGGACCTCACTAGGGATAGCTCACACGTGCCCCTGATGATTGGGTTTCTGCTTAGGGATAATAGTAGTTTCTCTGTGTACCAAAGGGAATTGTATTTGCAAAGGATCAGGTACGACTGATGCTAGAAAAATATCCTGTCTGAAGTCAAAGGTTTTTTCAGTTGAAGGGTCAAGGGATAGTAACACGACTTCCCGACATTCGTCTTGAACTTGAAGATTAGCTAAACCTGCTTGAGTAGCTTCGATTAGCTCTGATGACACTGAGAGGAACAATTCCTTCGCTTCTGATTTGCCCCAGCCTGTGGGATCTCTGTGGGGATGTTCCTCGAAAGGAAATTTGGAAATCCTTATACCCTGACGAGTCAAGATAAACTGCCCCAGCACTTGAACCTTAAAGAGGTGCTTCAGATCAAGTGCCCTCTAAGTCAGGAATAACTTCTTGGAATGGCTTGCCCCAGTCTTGCAACGACTTTTCCCCTGATTGGTTGATTAGTGGAGTAGAATTTCTGGCTTCGAGAGATTTACTGAATCTCGACCTGATTACCTCAGAATAACTGAATTTGGATGGATGACTTCACTAGGGACCATTTGATAAAGCTTGCCCCGGCTCATGGAGTATTCGGGCGTTCTGCATTCTATCCTGATCAGACTTTCCACTGTAGGAAACTTTCCTGTTGTCAAACGCTTACTCGCAAGTAAAACATGTTGTTTTGAATAAAAGATATATTAAACGCAATGCATATGACAATTTTGAAATCTAATATGTTCACTGGAAAGGGGAAAACAGTTTACGGCACATAATGAACAAATCATTTACTAGAATATCAACATCAATACCAACATGGTAAGAAGAAACCTTTTAGGAGTCAGTTTCGACGCGATATTTATCGAAGTATGCTTTCAAAACAAACCTGCTTCAATTAGGACTTTTTCAGGTCGTAATGTGGTCAGGTTCAAGGTTTTGAAGGGAAGGATAAAGGCTCAAAATTTATTTTAACCCACCCATTCTCCTTGATGTTCTCCGATCCTATATTCAGCTAATTCGACACAAGCGCTCACTTTTCAAAGATTGAACGACAGGAGTGATGGTTCAGGAAACCATAGGTTTTTTTGGAGTGACAGTCACTCACTCTTCGTCTTTGACACTTGGGGTCACACTACTTGTATTTATTCGAGGATTTTTCTTTTGTAATCCTTTTCATTTTAACTTTTTCTTTTCCCTAATTTTGCCTGGACTGACTCTTTTGAGTTTTTTTGATTTTGAAGTCCAGCGGGATGCCCCAATTTTTGCCTAAGCCACTTGTTTTCAAGTTTGACTTAGCGGGTTTTGATTCTCTTTTTGCTTTTTTGAACAATTCGTGTGACACTGGTTGTCTGACTCTTTGGGAAGTAATGCGACTGTCTTCACTCCTGTGGTTTTTTTTAGGTACGACCTCTAGGGGTGTGATTGTTCCTCGAACGGTAACGATTCTGTTTTAATTTGGATGTTCGGTCAAATTAGCTAACACCTACCCTGCCCCAGGTTAAGATTGAGGGTTTTTCGTTTTCAGAAAGAACTCCTACTACTAGGCTCGAAGGGGTTAACAAGGGATTATCATCCTTATATCTCCGGTGTTTAGGAATTTGAAACAATGCATGTGCATCATCAGCAAGGTTCGGTTTCAAAAGCATACAATCAGAAGCTTACGTGTCTTTCAATTTCGTCATCCTCCCCAGATTCTGCTTAACCAAGCATTGGATATTAACAAAAAACAATACTGAGTGAACACGAATGGATTTAATCAAAACATGCATATTCATTTCATTATCACATGAAAACAAACAAGTTTTACACACAAGATTGCAATTTAAGCAGGAAAGAAACTACAAACATAAATAAATGAAAAGATAAAACGAAAATCACCAGCTCCCGGGAACTGGGCTTTCAAACTGATTTGTTGCTGGAAGATGCGCCCCTTGAAGTCTTCAAACTCAAGAAGATAAGTGATTGACGTGTATGACTAGCCTTCCACCCGACGTGAATTCAATTGCCTTTGAGTCAATTAGGTCCTAGATTTTATGCTTAAAAGCTTTACAGTCCTCAATACTATGCCCCAGGGCCCCAGTGTGGAAGTCGCAATGGGCATTCACATCAAAACCTGATGGAGGTTCACTGGTCAAAGGATTCATGGTCCGAAGCTTAATCACCTGGTGTTGAAGTAACGGTTGCAACAGTTGAGCATACGTCGTAGGAATCTGATCGAAAACTCTGTTGCATAGGCTTGTCTTCTGATACCTCTTAGAGCCCTCTGTCGTGCATGAGATACCTGAGGCTTATCACACCTTGGCACAGGTTCCACAGGCACAAGCGGAACAAGCATTTTTGTTGCGGTCTCAGGTAGCTGATCACCTTCTTTTCTGAGCATACTCTTCATCACCTCCATGATCAAGCCCACCTGGGTCTTCAGTTGATGGTTTTCTTCTCTGAGTGTCTTCTGATCCAGACGTAACTCTTGCATTTCCATCATAACCTGCCTTAGCTGGCCTCGGACTTCAATAAATTCAGCTTGAACCTGCTCCATAATTTTGCGGGGATTCCTGCAACAAACTTACGGAATACAGGAAATAAGACCCACGGTTCTGAGGTACCTGTTATACGATAATGCAATGCAGGAAGCAAACACAAATCTACAACAAGACAAAGAAAACCCAAGCTATAAACATGGAGATAAACACCTCACACAACTATGCAAAACCAACAAAAGAAGCAAAAAAAAGCACAACCGACTACAAAATACAATGACCCCAGCCAACAAGTCTGGTGATGGTCAGCAAACAACAATGAACAAAAGCTAAACACGTAAGCAGAGACAACAGATGCGGTTACCGGCACAGAAACCTCTAGCAACTTCCTTAATATTTAATTGAGCCCTCAGTTTGAAACTCTTCAAAACATACACTCTCGGTGGATCCTTCCATAACAAGAACTGTTGCGCCCTCATGGTGGGATGAAGGGGAATCATTAATCTGAGCAATACCCTGAGGCGTGATGGAGAACCTATTAGAGTCTAGCAGAGTCTGAACTTGGCTTCTAAGCACCTTACAATCGTCTGTTGAATGCCCCTGTGCCCCAACATGGTACTCACAGCGGGCGTTGACATCGAAACCTGGAGGGTACGGCGGGATCATTGGATTAGTCTCTTTTGGCACTATCAGCCCACCTTTGACCAAATCTGGCAACAACTGACTGTACGACACCGGTAGCTGAGTAAACTGCCTTTCGGGTTTCCTTGGTCTTTGTCGAGTGTGCTGACGCGGCTGATGACGGTATGACTGTTGGCTTTGGACACTCGATACGTCTGAAAAATGACTTTGAGATACTGAAGATTCTGAGATAAGATCACTTCCTTTCTCCAATTCTTCTTGAAAACTGACAACTGGTCCATTTTCCTCAACTGGGATAAAGGGAATGTCTCTAATCTTTCCATTCTTGAGTTCGCTCTCAACATGTTCCCCTGCCATCGCTAAGTCAGCAAAGTTTGACATTCCGCAACTAATCAATATATCATAGTAACGACCCTTCAAAGTACCTAAGAAGATGTCAATCAGTTCTTTATCCTAAAGCGGTGGTTGAACACGAGCCGCGAATTCTCTCCATCTTTGCACATATCTTCTGAAGGATTCATTCTCTGCCTGAGATAATTCTTGTAATTGTACGCGACTGGGAGCCATGTTGAGATTGTAGTTGTACTGCTTCACGAAGGCATTGGCTAGATCTGACCATGATTTGATGCTACCACTTTCCAACTGTGTATACCAACTTAACGATGCTCCGCTCAAACTGGCCTGGAAACAGTGAGTCATCGGTTTTTCATTATGGACATGCGAAGTCATTCTCCTACAAACCATTACCAGATGCTGCTTCGAACAACTATCTCTTTTGTACTTCTCAAAATTTGGTATCTTAAATTTCGGAGGCTTCACAAGACCTGGCACCAAACACATGCTCGAAGCATTCAAATTAAGAGTATCCTTACTCATCAGGGTAGCAAGCTTTTCTTCCAACAGCTGACATCTCCTCATAAACTCAACAGTCCTTAGGTCTCTAGCATTAACCTTTGGAGCAACCTTCTGAGAACCTGGTGTTGCACCCTAAAATTTGCTCAACCTACTTCACTTGGTTTATGTTTCAATTGCATTGTCATTTGCATAAGAAGTCATGTACATAGTCTAATAATCTGCATAGCAAAGCATGGGCAAGCCATCCAACAAGGGACCAAATGCAATTCTTATCTCTATGGGCATATCAAGAGATTCTTATTCAAATTCAATCTTAGCCAAGTCATCATCTGAGAAGTTAGTGGACCAAGCAGTGGATCTATCTCCTATCTTGAGGGTATTTGAAGATCATCAAAGAAGTTGTGAGCTATGAATTGAGGTCATGGAGGGTATATAGACATCATGGAAGACCTAGAGGGTCATTTTGAAAGTGAGACAAGTCATTGATATGATTACAAGAGCTGCAGTTGAAGACAGTCAACTAGGGTTTCATCTGGGTCCACCCTAGGTCAACCCTAGGTCAAATGCTTGATTGAAGGGTATCAAGGCCTGCTTGAAAGATGTGGGATGCCTCATTTGATATGTGGAGATGGATGGGATGTTGTGCCAAGAAAGAATCAAAAGAAATCAAGAAGAAGAGAAGTTTCTAAATTAGGGTTTCTGTGTAAAATCCCCTGGTTTAGGTCAAACTTCCAAGCAAAGTAATTCAAAATGCAAGTCTCAAATGGATCCTTGGACAACATTAAACTTGTAGAGTATCTCAATACCTTTAATTTGAGTGGTGGAAGGCATCAAGTAGATTTATAAAACTCAAGTTATGGTTCTTGCAAGTTACAGGTCATCTGAGGACACTGAAATTTGTCTGTGAAAGTTACTTGACTTCCAAGCAACTTTTACCCCTCAAGGAGTTTTCAAATGGATTTATGGACAACATGAAAGTTGTTCCTCATGATCTTAGATTTCTATAAAGGTATGGTATGCCTTCATATGATTTGTAGAACTCTACTTATGATCTTGGCAAGCCAGGGGTATTTTGGGAAAGAGGAATTACAGGTCATTTCAAGCATATGCCCAAAACTCCTATTTCCAAACTTCGAATAAAAAAATGTTCAACATCAAACTTGCTCCAAATGACATTTTGAGTCTAGAAAAGTGGTTGTGGCAAGTTGTAAATGCATGGAACTTAGATTTGCAAAAGTGACCAATATTAAAGGGAAAAATACCTTTTTAAATGACCAAAATTGTGATTTTTTGATACAAAAGCAAAACCAAGCATATGACCAACCATTTTGAAGGTAAATTGCATTTTCAGATCATTGGCAATATTAGTTTTTTGGTTTGAAGTCAAGAAATTGGAGTTATCATAAGTTACTTGTAAAAGAAGATACACTTGCCAAATCAAGCTAGAACCAAGGTGCAAGGAAAGGGATGGTTTCTACACTCTAATTGTCATGAAAAGAGAAATTCAAGAGATTTTAAGGGGCTGTAACAAGGCAATGCAGAATTGGTTTTGCAATTTGGCCATTTTCATTTTCTCATGCAATGATATGAATAATTTCTCATGGGATCAATCTAGCATCTTCCAGAACTTTCTATCCTCATCTATATAAACCCTAGAGATGATCCGAGAAGGCATTTGGATCAAAAACCCATAGTTTCACTCCATTTGGCATTTTTGCAAATTCCTTCGAATCCTCTTAATTCTTCATCATTCATTCAATTTTATGATTCAATCCCATTCAATAATCATCCCTGAGTAGATTGCAAGCAAGATTTGAAGAAGAAACTGCAAGAATCGTGCTATGCAATTTTCTCTCCTTCAATTGCAATTGGAATCGGTTACCAAGATCCAGGTGGTTTGAGCTTGAGTTATTGCATACAGAATCAAGATTATAGTACACTGAGTGATCTTGGAGCATTGCAAGCTGTGAATTGAAGAGAATCCCCATCTGTTTTCAATTTCTTACCAGGTTAGTGTTTCTCACAATTTGGCTCGAATTAGGTAGCATGATGTAGAATTGTTAGGTTAAACATGGTTTAGGTAGTTAGATGATCATTTCTGGAGCTTTAGGCAAGATTTCATGGAGGTTGACATGTGAGTGTAAATTCGGTTTGGACCTAGAACATAGTGGTTAGGCTGTTATAATCCTAGAGAATTAGCTAATTGTGATCAGTATGGCCTAAGGATTAGTGTTGTGCAAAGAATGGTGAGATTGGTGATGATTGAAACCTGGTCAAATTTTGATTTCTTGATGTTATCCCTTTCGGTTTGGATGATAGAGGGTGATTTAAAACAAACCAATGCCATGGCTGTGTTCTATGCAAGAAATAGAGTGAATTTGGTTCTTGGATCGTGGCATTTGATGGAGAGATGAGAGAGAATGAGTGGATGGAAGAATGATGCATGAAGCTCGTGCATCCATGGATTCTGAAACCCTAATGAGCCAAGGAAGAAGACAAAATCTACACCATTGAGAGCACGCTGACTTGTTTGACTGAAACATCATCTAGCGGTCCACATTCAAAGATGAGATTTGGAGGGAGTTCTGAGCGCTCAAAGCGCAGCGTTTCATTAAAACGCTGGCGTGGGCCTTTCATGATTCTGCTAACCACACCCCCCAATCCAAGCCCAATTGAAAATGAACTGTGATCTGATGCTATTTACACCGCGCCTCTAACCATTTTCTTTTTATTTTTATTTAGTTTTCTGAGTTTAAAGCTGGGCCCAGGCGCTGTGTTCTTTACACCCCCATGTTCTGGGCCCATCCTAATAATAACTGCATATTCATACTAACTGCACCCCCTCATCATTTTCATATTAAATTTCACTCCAAATTTCATTTAACTTTAAAAATTCATATAAAATTGAAAAATCATTATTTTTTTAATGAGACTTTTTTTCCCATTTTCCATGTTTTGTCTAGAAAAATATGAAACCATAAAATTGTCATTTTACTTCATTTTCATATTTTTTGTATATTTTTACATTTTATTGCTTTCTTTAATTCTTTAGTTGATGCTACCAATGGTTGAATTTAGTTTAAGGGCTTCCTTTGGGATTTTTACCCCATTCTTTTTAGTACAACTAGATATGGATATTAGGTGTCCCCTGATTTTTTACACCATTTTTTTTAGGATTTATTTTAGGTAGTTTAGTTAGAAACCATTAGTATAGTTAATTAGGGTTGTGAATATGGCATAGGTGTAACAAAATAATTTTCTTTTGGGTTTTTTAGACTGAATTAGTACTTGGGACTATAGGGCTATTGAGGGTAAGCATAATAGATCCCTTAGAATAAATAGTAGAACTTTTCCCATTGTATTAATATTTTTAGTATATTTTTGTATTTGATTGATTGTATGGTGTGCCCTTTCTAGGGTTATTGTTTGATTATGTGGGGTATTGGGCCTGCTTGGGGTTTGGGGTTGAGTTGAAGACTTTGCTGAGGAAGCCATTGAAGACTGAAGGAGTGAAGATCAATTTCAAGAGTGTATGAAGAGTGTATCTTGCTGGCAGCTGTTGAAGAGTATAGGATCTAGGAGCTAGGTAGAGCTCTAGAATAGAAACTTGATTCACAAACATGGAAGGTCTTGTTTGCCTCTATCCTTTCTCTATGATTCAAAGTCTCTTTTAAATACCCACCTCCTTCCTTTGGAAGGATTAGTGAATGTATTTAAAAGATAGAACTTTTGAGAGAAAACTGTCTGTATCATGTTAAAAGTCAGTAGGCCACCCTTGGTAGGCAACTGACTGCTTAACATCCAATTCATCTTGTTAACTGCTACTCATCTTGGAGAGTGGGACTTGAAGAAAAGCCCTGAAAGATTGAAGATAGAGACCTTGCTTAAAGGCTGTGAAGATGAAGATTGATGCTTGCCCGAAGCTTGTAGATGTTTTGAAGATGACTTGAAGATAGAAGATGATGGAGCCTGCTGTGCAGGGTTGCTGCTTGCTGTTTATTCTTGCTGTTTATATTTTGTGATGTATTTTTTGAGTTTCCCGGACTGTATTGTTTGCCAGTTAACCTGTTAGGTTGAAAGTGAATTTTGTTCGCTTTTGCCTGTTGTTTTCTAGGTTCGAGGTTGAGTGGGACTCCCTTGCCTCGCTTGTATTGTTGCATCCATGCATCTTTTACTGTTTTATTGTATCTGTTGTTTCTGTTTCCGTTTATCCCCTTAGGATCTCTGTTTCTCTCTGTGCAAGAGGGAAACATGATAGACATTAGGTCTTAACCCATGCATGATAACATTAGGTTAGTTTGATTCCCTTTTCAACCATAGGTTAGAGTTCTGTCTCTTCTTTCTCAAAACAAACAGAAAAACACAATAAATATGTCAAACACCATAAAAGACACTTCTTCCGTAAAAGAATGTGAACTCATCAACACGTCAATTTTTGTCCGCTTGGACTGCTAATCAGGAAAACCCTTTTTCAGAAGGAGATAAAAACAACCAAGACAGACTTGTGTCGTACATGGCCCGAACTACGTTTGCTCTGATCTTTCATGCTGTATGAAAGTACGTAGGCATAGGATGCGATATCCTAGCGGGCAACCTTCCCCTCCTTTCCAGTAGGTAGGCGAACTACGTTGACTCTGATTTCTCGTTCCAGACGGGAATACGTAGGCATAAAGTGCGATACTTTGCCGAGTCATTTTATTTTCTTTTAACCCTTGACCTATAAAATAGATAGAATAACAACCCGTACTAGAAAACAAGCGTGGATCCCGTCGAGTACGACGGACGTGAGGGGTGCTAATACCTTCCCCTTGCGTAACCGACTCCCGAATCCAGGATTTGGTTGCGATAACCATTCCTTTCCCGTCTTTGCGGTAGGTTTACTTCGAGCGTTTCCTTTCCCTCTGTTGGGATAAATAACGCACGGTGGCGACTCTTCTGTTCAGCCGGCACCGATTTTCGCAGTAGCGACAGCTGGCGACTCTGTTGGGGACCCAACGTCCCCTGGCTGCTAAGGACTGTGATAGTTCCTTATGCATTTGGGATCCAACGTCCCCTAAGCGAGTCAATCCTAACGCTTGTTTTCCCGTCGAGGATTTTGTATGGATTTACTTTTTCTGTCATTTACTTTCAGCATTATATTATTGTTATTATTGCTGTATTGGGGTTGTGACGGGTGTTCTATGATTGAGAGATAAGCCGGACCTGGGCTTGAGTGCACTTAGAATTAGAGTGGAAAGTAGTGGGCGCGTGCCGGCTTTGCTTGCATTAGTGTCCCACAAAATCCACACTCGGACGAGGTTCTTCTGGTTGACTTCTTTTTCTACCCTTTGGGCCGAAGGGGTTGTTGGTTAGTTGAATTGTCGACTCCGGGAACCGATAATTTGGAAGTTGGCTAAGTGAGGCCTCTTCAGGATTTGATGATGTCACTCCTTCTGGGAATCGTATCAGCAACCCTGAAAGTCTGTGACGCCGACGACCGCATAGGATGCCATACCATTGCCAGTTACTAGGACATCTACCTGTGAGAGGGTTTGGGGCTATGCAGGTAACTAGACCTTCAGATACCGGTTTGTTTCCTCATGTGAGATTCAGGATATTTATGGACATTTGAGGGGTCTATCAGAGACCAGTTAGAGTTATGTTATGGGGTCTATCAGAGACCAGAGTTGAAGCTTCATATTAGGTCTGTCTAAGACCAGGGTTTGAGGAATTCTGGATGGTCTATCTGAGACTTATGATGTGGTTCAGGCTTCTCAGCCATGGCATTTGGTCCCTGTTGCATCTATTTGCATTGCATTGTTCGCATAACCATTACCATGTGCATTTCATTAACGTGTGTCTGTGCTGCAGGTGCATTTGCATTTTCCCTGATTCTAGTGTCCGGACTTCTGCTTATTGATCATGGCTGGTTTGAGAAAGACAGTTGCGTACAAGTTACCTACACCTGACGTTACTCCCCTACTTGGTCTGATGTCCCTTGCTGATGAGGAGGTTAGGAGAAGTTTCAGGATGAGTTATGGAAGATTGTTGAGACTGGTCCGCAAGCCAACCGCTGTCGAGCTGAATGGGCTGTATACCTTGATGCAATTCTACGACCCCGCCTTGAGATGTTTCACATTCGTTGACTTTATTTTGGGGCCTACCATGGAAGAGTACGCAGAGTTTATCGAGCTGCCAGTGCAAAATAAGGTTCCTTTCATCCATTGTAACACTAAGCCCAAGCTGGAGGACTTAGCAAAGGCCTTACACATGAACGCTTCTGAACTATTAGTGACTTCTTGGCTCGGGGTTCCAGGTTTCTCCCTCGATTTTCTGGTTGGCAAAGCTCAAGAATACGCCAAGAGCGGGTGCTGGATAGTCTTTAATGCTATCTTGGCTCTGTGCATCTACGGAATAGTGCTGTTTCCCAATTTACCCAATTTTGTGGATTTTGACGCCTTTCATCTGCTTGCTGCCGGCAACCCTGTACCCACCTTGATTGGAGATCTATATCATTCATTGCACTACAAAAATGAAAATAGAAAAGGAAAGAGTGTTTACTGTTGTGCGCCGCTGTTGAACATGTGGTTTAAGAGCCACCTCCCCCTAAAGGGACCTTTTGTAGATAGTGCAACTACAGCTGACTGGCCAGAGCGCCTGATGAGACTATCTTCTGAAGACATTGAGTGGTTTGACCGAGACTTGCTGGGGTCTGAGCTTATTTTCAACTGCGCCGGATATCCTAATGTTCCTTTGATAGGAAGAAAAGGGTGCATCGATTATAATCCATCGCTGTTTATTAGCCAATTTGGATACGCATTGAAGAACCCACCTAGGGGGGAAGAAGTACAGGAATCTTTGTACTTCACCGGTGATTTGAGTGGAGAGTTACTAGCTAAGCTTCAGCACGCCTGGATGCGTATCAACAGAAGAGGGAAACCACTATTGGGGAAGAATGATTGTCAGGCTTATGTACCATACAAAGTTTGGATACAAGAGAGGGCAAAACAGTTGTTGATGCCGTTTCCAGCTGCACCGGTTCATGTTCATGTTCCAGGGGAGGAACCAACCACCGTTGCTATGGAGGTCTACGAGCGAGTTGTAAAAGAGAAGGAAGCCTTGTTGTTGGCTAATGAAGAGTTAGAAAAGGAACTGGCTCAGATGCGTAGTGAGAAGAATAAGGCTGTGCATTCTTTCCAACAGCAGACTGAGCTGGTAAACAGGCTAGGTGTTGAACTGACCGAAGAGAAAAAGAAGTGTGAACGTCTGGGGAAAGAATTCAGAAGCTCTCATGATATGTTGGAGTCCAAAAAGAAAGCACTCGATGCTGCCCATCGGGAAATCTCTTCTTGTAACAAAACGTGGAATGCTACGTTAACCAACAACAAAAAGAGGGAAGACAAATTGAAGCAGCAAATTTTTGAACTCGAAGAACAATTGAAGGCTAGCACTAAGAAGTATGAAGAGGAGGTGATGGCGAGATATAGTCTCCAGAATGCATTGAACAAGGCCATCGAAGGCAAGAAAGAGGCTGTGTCTCAGAAGCGGAAGCTAGAGGATCGCTTCGGAGAAGGGGCATGGGAGGAATCTGCTGGTGATTTACGACGTGTTCTCAAGCGAAGAGATCTACTTGTTGAGGGTCTGCTTACCCGACCAAGTCATCCAGAGACTAAGAGGTTATTAGAAGAGTACCAGGCATATGGGAGCACTTGACATTTCATGTATTAATGTGTATGCTTTATTTGCATAGTGCTGACCATCACCAGGATTGTTGGTTGAGGTCATGCCTTCTTATTGTACACTCATTGATATTGTATTCCTGGCTTAATGGATTTCTCTGCAATATATGAGGTGTTTTCTATGGTTCGGCTCCGAACTTCGTATTGCTGTCACTGTCACCGCACTGACACATTCGCACTAGAATCGGGGAATGATATCCCCTAATGCACAGACACATATTGCATTGCATTCACATTCATATTGCATTACAGGTGATTATTGAATTGTATCTCATTTCCTGCGTCGTACAGGTCTTTTCAGGATTGCAAGTCAACGCTCGCACCGATACTCCACTCGTACCAACTGTAGAAGAGTTATGGATCAGATACAGAATGAAATGCAGGACATGCGTGAGAAGCTGGCGCTATTCATGCAGACAATGGAGACCATTGTGAAAGGCCAGGAGAACTTGCAAGCTTTGGTGCAGCCTTTGCTGATGAGAAATGTTGGGCACAGAAACGAAGACCATAATTCTGTGCGAGTTGACACTATTCACGGGGATGGTACTCCTACACCGGTAGCTCCACCTGTGGTGAACATACCTGCTGTCAATGTAAACAACGGTGCTGCCGCCGGGAACGGTAACGCAGGAATCGGTAACGAGACTGTCGTCAACAATGTTGGGTTCGGAGATGTCAATCTGGGTGGGGATAATATGGGAGGTAATGGCTTCGGTAACAATGGATTCGGCTTTAATGACCAGGGGTTTGATCATGCTGGGAAGTACGGCTTCAACGCTCAGGGCTTCGGACAGGACGGATTTGGTATTACCAATCAGGGTTATGGCGGATTCGGAAATGGAAATGGTGTCGGGATAATGTCTTTTGGACCTGCCGGAGTCGCTCCGGGGTATGGTAACAGGGGGCGAGGCCCTGTAATGAATTAGACTAGATTTGGCCGTAACAACGGGTACGATGGATACGGAAATGGGAACGGTAATTGGCTAAAAGATCAGCAAGAAGATGCTTTCTCTGGTGAAGGTTTTGAAGGTCCTATGGATGATTCTCAGAGAATCAAGATGCTCGAGGAGCAGATGAAAGGCGTCGTGAATCAAAGTGTTGTTGGTTTAGATATGACCACAATGGGTCTGGTGCCTGGCCTGAGGGTACCACTAAAATTCAAAGCTCCCACATTCGACAAATATAAGGGGGACACCTGTCCAAAGGTGCATGTGCGGTCATACTACAGAAGGATGTCGGCCTATTCAAACGATGAGAGGATGCTGATGCATTTCTTTCAAGACAGCTTGTCTGGTCCTTCCCTGGAATGGTACATGGGGTTGGAGCCAACTCAGATAAAGACATGGAAGCAGCTGGCTGAAGCATTTGTGGCTCATTATAAGTACAATAGCGACTTGGCACCCAACCGGGTCCAATTGCAGGGGTTGTCCCAGAAGAAGGATGACAGCTTCAAAGAATATGCGTAGAGATGGCGCGACATGGCTGCACGAGTTCATCCTCCTTTGGATGACAAAGAAATGAATGATATGTTCATAGGAACATTTACCGGTATGTTTTATGACAAGCTGTTTCATACTTCTTTGGGCAGTTTCTCGGACTTAATCCTGATGGGTGAGAAAATTGAAAGCAATATTAAACTGGGAAGATTCCAAGCTGAGGAATCCACTTCAGCTGGCAGTAACAGAAGGGCTTTCGGTGGGCACCGTCAAGGTGATGCAAGTGCAGTGTTCGGGGGCCGAGGCCGAGGCCAGGGCAGAGGTCGAAACCAGTACAATCAGCCGCAGCAGGTGGCAAGTGTCACCATTCCATTTCAGCAACAACCAATACAACAACAACAACAGCAGCCACAACAGGGGGTACATCCTGCCCAGCGCAGAATCCAGGGGGGCAAACCAAGGAGGGTGTTTGAAACGCCTCCTTCAACGTATGCAGAATTGCTACAGACGTTACTGGGTTTGAACCTGGTGGAAAAGAGGACTATGGCGCCAGTAACAGGCACTCCTCCGTACGGCTTCGACGCAAGCAAGCACTGTGAATTCCACTCCGGGGCTCCTGGCCATGACGTAGAGAGTTCCCACGCGTTCAAGCACGTGGTACAGGATCTATTGGATAGTAAGGCTATCAATTTTGGACAGGCATGTCCGAACATAGTACAAAAGCCCATGCCCAATCATGGGGCAAATGCTATTTTAACTGAGGAGGTTTTAAACATGATCATGAGTGTTGATGACCTCAAGACACCGTTGTGTGAGATAAAGAGCAGATTATTGAAAGGAGGTGTGTATCCGGGCTGCGATGAGTTTTGTTTAGAGTGTTGGACTCAAGCTGGGGGTTGTGCTGAATTGAAGAAGGGTATTCAGACCTTGATAAATGGAGGCACATTGCAATTCGACAGAACGGCGGTTGAGGAACCGACAGAGGTATTGGCGGACAAGCAAAGTGATGTAGCTACCGTGACAATTCCTCGGAAAACAATAACCATAACAGCGCCAGCCCGGCGACCGCCAATCACTATCACCAAGGAAGGACCAATCCCTTATGAGAGCACTAAGGCAGTACCCTGGACCTATGGGTTGGAAGCGTATTGTGATGGGGTGAAAATTGATATTAGTAAACAGCCAGTTGAGGTTGTAGACAATGTCGTCGGTACCGGAGGGATGACGAGAAGTGGGAGAATCTTTATATCGCCTGAGGTAGAGGCCGAACGACTGGCGAAAGGAAAAGGAAAGATGAATGAGAATGTCCCTGTGCAGAGGAACAAAAAAGAAACGTCGTTGAAGGATGTAGAAGAGTTTATGCGCCTTATTCGTAAGAGTGATTATAAGATTGTTGAGTACCTTCAACAGACGCCATCAAAGATATCCATATTGTCGTTGCTATTATGCTCCGAAGCTCATAGAAATGCATTGTTGAAAGTTCTGGATACTTCCTTCGTACCCCAAGATGTTTCTGTGAATCAGCTGGAGGGGGTGTTGGCACATGTGAACGCAGGCCATAGCTTGGGATTTACAGACTTTGATTTGACCCCGAAAGGGAGAGAGCATAACATGGCGTTGCACGTCTCAGTTGAGTGTAGGGGCTCAGTCATGTCTCATGTACTGGTAGATACCGGATCTTCCTTAAACGTGCTGCAAAAGAAAGCAATGATGAAATTGGACGTCAAGGGAATCATTTGTACGCCTAGTGACTTGGTGGTCAGGGCATTTGATGGTACACGAAGAACAGTCTTTGGATCCATAACGTTACCTCTACAGGTGGGGCCGGAGGTTTTCGAAACTGAATTTTACATTATGGATATCCAGCCCGCATACAGCTGCCTTCTCGGACGACCCTGGATCCATGGTGCTGGGGCAGTCACGTCTACCTTGCACCAAAAGCTGAAATACATGGTAGGGGACAGTGTGGTCACGGTCTGTGGAGAAGAAGATATATTGGTTAGCCATCTGTCATCATTCAAGTACGTAGAAGTCGACGGCGAGATTCATGAAACACCCTGTCAAGCCTTTGAAGGGTTGCGCATCAAAGACAAAGTTCCAGAGCCGTGTAAAGCGTCAGAGGTGGCCGTCTCGTCATACAAGGAGGCTCAAGCTCTAGTGAAGACTGGTGAGACAAAGGGCTGGGGCAAGATTCTGGATATTCCCGTGAAGATGGACAGATTTGGACTGGGATATCAACCGTCGTCATCAACGCCTGCTGCAGGGGCACCCCGTTTCAAGGGACCGATAACAATCACAGCTAGTGAAGTGTATCACGAGGCCATCAACGCTGTTTCAGATTCTGAAGAAGGAGACAGTGACTGCGACATGGACGCCTGGATTCAGCCGAGTGTGCCAGGACAAGGATTATGCAATTGGTCTATTCAGGAGATTGTTCCTGTGACTCACAAACAGTAATACTTTGTTTTCTTAATTGTTGAACAATCCGGTGTCTTACCCGGGGCATCGTGATTTTTCTTAGGGCCGTGCTGTTATGTACATTGTGTTGTTTAATCATTAAATAAAAGGAGTTTTTTCATGTACAAATATTGCGATCTCTGTTTTTCCTGTTTTTGTGTTTTACAATAAAATGGCAACGTGGTTATTCGCTTTATACATATTTTGAAGCATTTAACCATTCCTTTTGCAGGATAATATTTTCAGATGACATCATTGAACCGCCTATGACTCATTTCGACTTTTAGCACCCGGTATTTCAGGCCGAAGAAGAGATTGTTGAAGATGGCGACGTTCCCGAAGAATTGTCTTGGTTGGTAAAGCAAGAAGAACGAGTCATTCTGCCTCATGAGGAGGTCATTGAAATTATTAACCTGGGGTCGGAAGGGGTTGAAAAGAACATCCGTATAGGAGCCGCGCTGCAGAGCGACGTCAAGCGAAGACTGGTTGAAATGCTCAGAGAGTACAGTGATGTGTTCGCTTGGTCGTATGAAGACATGCATGGGCTAGATACGGATATGGTTGTGCACCGTCTGCCGCTAAAAGAAGAATGCTCGCCGGTTAAGCAGAAACTTCGCAGAACTAGGCCAGATATGGCAGTGAAAATTAAGGAGGAGGTTCAAAAGCAGTGGGATGCTGGTTTCCTAGCTATTACAAAATATCCCTCATGGGTCGCTAATATTGTACCAGTGCCAAAGAAAGACGGTAAAGTGAGAATGTGCGTAGATTACCATGATTTGAACAAAGCGAGCCCGAAAGATGATTTTCTGCTTCCTCACATCGATGTGCTGGTTGACAACACCGCTCAATTCTCCGTATTCTCCTTCATGGATGGCTCCTCGGGCTATAATCAGATTAAAATGGCGCCAGAAGACATGGAGAAGACTACTTTCATAACGCCTTGGGGAACATTTTGTTACAAAGTGATGCCCTTCGGATTAAAGAATGTTGGGGCAACGTATCAGCGTGCAATGACGACTCTTTTTCATGATATGATGCATAAGGAGATCGAGGTTTATGTCGATGATATGATTGCCAAATCCCAGACGGAGGAGGAACATTTGGTGAATCTGCTGAAATTATTCAAAAGGCTTAGGAAGTTCAGGTTGAGACTGAACCCTAACAAATGCACCTTCGGGGTGAGATCGGGTAAACTGCTGGGGTTTATTGTGAGTGAAAAAGGAATAGAGGTTGATCCTGCAAAAATAAAAGCCATACAAGAGATGCCGACGCCTAAAACAGAAAAAGAAATACGCGGGTTTTTAGGGAGGTTGAACTACATCGCTCGGTTCATATCTCACCTAACAGCTATGTGTGAGCCGTTATTCAAGATGTTGAAAAAGGACCAGGCTGTAACATGGAATGAAAATTGTCAAAAGGCGTTTGATAGAATAAAGCAGTATTTGCAGGAGCCTCCTATTTTAATACCTCCCGTGGCGGGGAGACCCTTGATTATGTATTTGACAGTTCTTGAGGGAAGTATGTGTTGTGTTCTCGGTCAACACGACGAGACAGGAAGAAAAGAGCATGCAATAGACTACTTGAGTAAGAAGTTTACCGAATGTGAATCTCGATACTCAATGCTCAAAAAAACTTGTTGCGCGTTAGCCTGGGCCGCCAAGCGTTTGAGGCAATACATGCTGAACCATACAACCATGCTCATCTCGAAGATGGATCCTATCAAATACGTATTTGAAAAGCAGGCATTATCGGGGAGAATTGCCCGTTGACAGATGGTTCTAACCGAATACGACATCCAGTATGTCTCGCAGAAGGCTATAAAGGGGAGTGTATTATCTGAGTACTTGGCAGAGCAGCCTATTGAGGACTACCAATCAATGAGGTTTGATTTTCCTGACGAGGATATCATGTACCTGAAAATGAAAGATTGTGAAAAACCGTTGTCGGATGAAGGACCAGAGTTAGGTTCAAAATGGCAGCTGATCTTTGATGGAGTTGTAAACTCCTATGGTAGCGGAATAGGGGCAATCATCACTACTCCACAGGGGTCGCACATCCCATTTACTGCTCGATTGACCTTTCTAGTTACCAATAATGAAGCCGAATACGAAGCTTGTATCATGGGGCTTGAAGAAGCCATTGATTTATGAATCAAAAATCTGGATGTATACGGAGACTCAGCTCTGGTGGTGAATCAAATAAAAGGAGAATGGGAGACACGTCAGCCTAATTTGATACCATACATGAATTACGCGAGGAGATTGTTGCCTTTCTTTGATAAGGTTGAGTTACATCATGTACCGCGAGCAGAGAATCAGATGGCTGACGCCCTGACCACTTTGTCTTCCATGTATAAAGTCAACTTCTGGAATGAGGCTCCCAGAATTGTTATCTCTCGGCTTGACAGACCCGCCTTCGTATTTGCCATTGACGAAATATCTGATGATAAACCCTGGTATTTTGATATCCTTAATTTCCTGAAAAGCAAAGAGTATCCGGCTGGGGCATCCAGTCACGATCAGAAGACTCTCAGGAGATTGGCAGGTAATTTCTATCTGAATCCGGACGGTGTCCTACACAAGAGAAATCACGACTTGGTGCTACTACGTTGCGTAGACGAAAAAGAGGCGAAGCTGCTCATGGAGGAAATACATGAGGGTACATTTGGTACGCATGCTGGTGGGCATGCTATGAGGAGGAAGCTGCTGCGGGCAGGTTATTTTTGGCTAACTATGGAAACCGATTGTTTCAAGTTTGCGAAGAGGTGTCATAAGTGCCAGATCTATGCAGATAAGATCCATATGCCTCCGAGTCCTCTGAACGTGATGTCGTCACCGTGGCCATTCTCAATGTGGGGAATCGACATGATTGGAAAGATTGAACCAACGACATCTAATGGACACCGGTTCATTCTGGTAGCAATCGATTATTTTACCAAATGGGTGGAAGCGACATCCTATGCTAATGTGACCAAGCAGGTGGTAGCCAGGTTTATCAAGAGAGATATCATTGGCAGATATGGAATCCCCGAGTGGATAATTACCGACAACGGATCGAACTTGAATAACAAAATGATGAAGGAGTTGTGTCAGAATTTTAAGATCGAGCATCATAACTCCTCTCCTTATCGACCCAAGATGAATGGCGCTGTTGAAGCGGCCAATAAGAATATAAATAAGATTGTTCAGAAGATGGTGGTGACCTATAAGGACTGGCATGAGATGCTACCTTTTGCTTTGCACGGTTATCGTACGACGGTACGCACATCAACCGGGGCAACCCCGTTCTCGTTAGTATATGGAATTGTCGCACCTCGAAAAATCACGGAGACTTTTCGGACATACGACCCTCGCGCGAAAGGCGCGGAAATGCGGTTCGACAGAGTCGCCACCGAACTTTATTTTTCCCGAATAAACGGGAGAGGAAAATATCGAGAAAACCTCTTAAAAAGAAAAGGATAGGAACAGGGCTGTCGCAACCAAGTTCCGAGTTCGGGAGTCGGTTACGTGAGGGGAAGGTATTAGCACCCCTCACGTCCGTCGTACTCGACGGGAACCTCTTAAGGTAATTGTGGGGAGTGTTGTTTAGGTTTACTTGCTTTCTTCTCGTTAGTAAAGGTAGAATTGGTAGGTTTTAAAAGGTTTAAAGACGCAAGGGAGAGATGGGTGGTTAGAAGATAGGGTGCTCGCCAAGGATTGGGGCCCTTGTGCCTACGTATGCTCATTCGGACGAGAATGAGAAATCAGAGCGTCGTAGTTCGACTACGGGAAAAGATGGGGGAAAATGGAAGATGGATAGAAGTGTGCTCGCCAAGATCATCGCAATCTTGTGCCTACGTATCTTATATTCAAGAATGAATAAAGAATCAGAGCGTCCGTAGTTCGTGGAGACGACCACGAAAAGATGAGGTTTGAATTGGTTGAAGTTGAGTTGGGAACGAAAGAGTGACTGACAAACAACTTAAGGGCGTGCCTCAAGAGCTTGTCACTCAAGAATTCAAGGAATGCGAGATCCCAAGAACTCAGTTCTTTCGGAAATTGGGTTGAATAGGTTGAAGATAAAGAGTTGGATATTTTGAAAACGAAAGAATGAACTAATAACAACTCGGGGGCGCGCCCAAGAGTTACTCGTTCGAATATTCAAAGAATGCTAGATTCTAAGAATATCCCTCTTTCGTAAGTTTAAAAAAAAATGTGTTTGTGAAAGGATCGAATCGAAGAATGGCATGCAAGGCCAAAAGGGAATTGTTTTGAACTGGTTCGACGACGTGTCGAAGATTTGATTGAAGGTGGAACCGGCTTGGCGACGTGTCAAGGGTTAAGGTTGTGAGAAACGATATTAGTCCCTGAGGGTGCTCCTAATATCGAGACCACGAGGAATTGTGAATGTGTGTGAAGTGTGGGTTGCGAATGCGGACGAGCATTCGACTCAGGAGAACGTTGGAATATGTTGAGTTTGAAAAAGTCGAAAGGTTGAGTGAATAACAACCCAAAGGGCGTGCTTCGAGAGCTATTCACTCGAAAATTCAGGGAATGCTAGACTCCAAGAACCTCCTTCTTTCGAAGTGTGAATCGAAAAAATATTTAAAAAGGTCGAAAGATTGAATGAATAATAACTCAAAGGGCGTGCCTCGAGAATTATTCACTCGAAAATTCAAGGAATGCTAGACTCCAAGAACCTTCTTCTTTCGAAGTTTGATCGAGAAAAAGTTTGAAGAAAGATTTGAAGTGTAAGTGAAGTAGTCTCGACTAAAATTATCATCTATCAATAATTTGACCGATAATAATTTAAAAAATGGTCATTTGACCAAAATAAGCAAGAAATCGATAAAAATCGAAAATGAAAGAAGTTAAAAAGAAAACGGTCTCGGGTTTGTCATTACTCGTCAATAATTTGACAAAGTTATAACTTGGGGTATCGTCATCGACCCAAAGAAAACGATAAACGATAAAAGATGAGTAAAATCGGAAAGAAAAAAAATAAAATAAATCCAATATTATTTTCCAAAGAATTTTTACAATATAAAAGTATTAACCATGATTAAAGGAAGAAAAAAAAAGTATATATTAAATAGAAAACTCGATTTGTTAAAAAACAATTCAGGAAAATCATTTAAAACAAAATCTGCACTCTAAAATAAATAAAGAAAAATAAAATGGGAACAAATGAGCTGAAAAGCCCCACATCAAATGTCCTAAAATCGTGAGGATTCTGGCAATATACACCCATAAATCCATTGGGCTTTTTAGCAAGAGAATAGCTCAATCAATAACAAACAAATCACGAGACTAAAATGGAACGAATGAACGCGAGGCATCCACAACGTCTTACCCGAAGAAATTTCATTCAAAAAAAAAGAAACAACATCACCAATCTTCCTCTGTCTCTCCGTCTCAACCTTCTCCCCCTTCTCGTGTTCAATCTCGGTTTTCAACCTTCCTCTGTGGTAAGTTCCGTCTTAAAACTCAAATTGAACTTTCCTTTTCATCTTCTCACTCGATCTGGTTTTGTTGCGAGCGGGTTCGTAGATTTTTGAAGACGGGTTGTTTTACGGATTTGGAAGAAGAAAGGGTTATGGAAGGTTTTGGGTTGTGGGTTTTTTTCTTTTTAAGGTTGTTATTTGGTTGGGTGCGAAAACGGAAGAGGGTTGGAGGAGTTTCGAAGAGCTTTCGGAGTGAACAGATTTGAAAGGAGTGATTTCTGAAACTGTTTTAGGGTTAAATGTTTATTGAATCGAGGATGTCAGGTTTGTTGAAGGGAATGAGGTTGAGATAAGATATTTTTGAGGGTGGTTGTTGAAGATTGAGAGAAGAAAGAGTTTTGATCGGTGATATGTTATGGTGAGGTTTGGAGTTCAATGAATGGTTTCTGGTTTATTCAAAGGGTTTGTGTGTGGATGATTTAACAATGATGAATTTTGCAGAAGATAGAGGTGTGAAGGGGATTTCAGTTGTTGTTTTATGAAAATAGTTTGAAGGGAGGTTGGGTTTGAATGATGAAGATAAATGCTGAAGAAAGGTGTTTGAAGATTAGGAAGTGTTTTAAGTTTGGTTGTTGTTGGTTGGTCGAAGGTGAAAACTTGGAAAAAAAATTGATTTCAGTGTTGTCTCTCGGTGTGGTTTTCTTTGACAGGTTTTAGTGAAGCCAAGTCCTCCACCCATCACATCCAGTCTCGTAGGTTTTATGGTGTAGTTGTTTTTTTTTTCTCTGCAGCTATCCTCTGTACATTTTGTCTCTTTGCCCATTTTAATGCGTGTTGGTCCTGTTGTTTTTGTAGTGGTACAAGTGGTAGCAGGGATCTGTTTGGCAAATTGGAGGTAATAGCAGGTTATTGTCTGGTGTGTCTTTGAAGTAGCAGGTAAGGTTTTGCTGGTCTTGTGTGACTTTGTGCAGGTACAGCAGTATGTCCATTTTATTTTGGCAAGTTATTTTGTTGGCTTTGTTTGTGGTGTGTGGGCTGGTTTAAGTTTGTTATTTGTGGTTTTGCAGTGTAATTGGATGGTAGCACTTGTTGAAGGGTTTTGGCTGGTTGCAGCAGAATGGTCTGGTGTGATATTGTGTAGCAGCTGGCTTTGAAGGTACGGTTTGTTGTATGTCCTTTTCAACTTCTGTCTCGTACTATTGCTGCCTGTCTGGTGTAGTGGGATAATTTGGTTTTCACTGAAGGTTGCAGCAGGTTTGTATGTTGGTGAATCATTTGCCTCCTGTTGTAAACTCTGGTTTTTTTAGCAGGTTTGAATATGTTGTGGGTGGACATGTTTGTTCGGTATTGAAAACTCCATGGCAACAATATTGATCCTTGAAAGCTAAGCAAGCACTTTTACAAGCAATCACACTCCCATCAGAACCTCTGACTTGAAGGTCTGAAGGACAAACAAGATTGATGTTCGATGGACAACCGGAGGTTTTGCAGCCACCATTCCCATCTTGTGGCGTTACAGACATGGGCACGTTGAACCCGTCAACATTGCTCGCATCGCAGAAATCTTGTCCCCCATTTGATGCTACTGTTACTTCAAAATCGACCTGAACAAGGAGATGGAAGATCCAATGAGGTGATTGCACCTAGTTGTAACTCGAAACTTGTTGATGATAGTTGTGTTTTTTGGGTTGCCGGTTAAAGTTCCTGGCCATACTATATACCGACGCCAATTCGTGAATGTCACCACACCTCCAGCAACCGCATAGAAGAGGAATGCCAAGCTAAGGAAGAGAGAAACATGGGTGCTTGTTATCATGATTTTTTCTTTTTCTGTTTGCTGAGTGATGAATGTTGTTCTCTGCTTCTAGCCTGGCTTGAATCTTCAACCATCAATAAAAAACATGCAGGTACATATATTGAAAGGTTCTGCGGAGGTTCTTTATCAAAACCATCATTTTTCTCCAATTCTTAGCTAGGCATTTTAACAAACATGTTATCTGCGAAATTCACATTAACGGTTTTAGTGACCTTTCCTTCACTGGTTTCCTCATTCTTCCTTACATACCTTTTCCAGGCTGTAATGAATTTGTGATTTTCAATTTTTGCAGGTCCATCGTATTACATAACAGACAACTTGTAATGATATTGAAAAAACTTTGCGCAGAGATTGTAGCAGTTCATCTTTGTCTATGGCGTGAGTGTATTGTTGTGCAGGTGTAGGATGATACGAGAAGACCGCAGGTTGCGCACTGCATCATGGTTATGGGGGCTTGTCTTTCCGCCGAAATCAATGCGTTTGGATGTTGGTAATTTCATCTCCATACGACAATTTATCTGTTTGGTATTGTACAGTTTTTTCAGTGAGGAAGCCGGTGTTATCGTACGATAAGCCTTTTTGCTTTGTATCTTTGTAACTGCAGGCTCATGGTGGTAGCAGCTTATTGAATCGCAGCAGTTCCCTCTTGGAGTTTGAAATTTGTAGAAGCAGTGGGACATGCTACACAATAGCTGATGCCGGTAACAACATGCTCGAGTCCTCTTGGAGCTTGACAGCTTCTTTAAGACCATGGTTATTTGCAACTATAGCAACTTGGGGCAGACTGCTGTGTGTGGCATACTGCGGGTACGGTTTTGGCGAATATTGGAGAAAACATTGCAAGCCTCTCTGACACGTACACAATACGGTTTTCATAGAAGTCTTGCGAATGTTTCCTATCAATCTTATGTTTCAACAAAGAAGCTGCAAGCCAACACACCAATATTTTAAATGCCTGCACTATAGAAACTTCTAGGCAACAAATGTTGTAATGTTCAAATACATTCCCAAGAAGCCTCATGGCGACAGCCTTGACATTTTTCAAAATGTGTAGAGAGTTTGGTGATCATCACATAGATCAGATATATCAGGCTTTGACAAGAGTTTGGCGCTTTTAGGCATGTCAGACCGCTTCTTTTGTTTTTTGAATTGGTTTCTTCATTACAGATGCTCCATTCAATTTTCTTTTCCTTTTACCAGCACTTCTATGATTCTTGTTCTTCAGCATTTTAGAATATTGAAATTGTCAATGTGTCCTAAAACTCTGGATCGATGACATTCATCAATTATTATTGCTTCCCATTGAATATATCTCAATGCATGTAAGTCCTCAATGATGATATTAGATGATGATAGTAATATTTGAAATGAACAACCACCATCTTCATTATTAAACTCTAACACTCTGATGCTATCGCGTACATATTTTGTTCCCTTGTAAATTACAAGATTGGCAGATGGTGCCAAATTTAAGAATTCGGTTTCCCATGTAGAGAGGCCAGTAGAAGTTGAGATTATTAGAAACGGCCTTTTCACATTACAACTCAAAGATGAAATATACAAAATCACCTTCGTAACCCGCTCCTGGTCTATTTGATCGTCAACGATAACAGCACTCTGACCTTTGTGCCAACACATGCGAAGCTTGTTCACATAACTCAAATGCGGGTTATACAATCCTGGTGAATCTCCAAATAATAATACCGATAATTCTGTAAAGGAAACTTTTCTCTCCTCATTGGCTTCAAAAGGATTTGTTGGTCCAACTGATCTCCTTTGACGAACTTCATAATTCTCTACAAGTTTCATGCCTTTAGAAAATCTCATAAATGAAGCATTGTCTAACTCCCAAGTAACATGATCATAACCAAGACCAGTCCATTTCACAAGCCATTCATATTGGCAAATTGAATCATTGTCATCATTTCCATCAAAAGGGTCATCATTTTGCTTTTCTGATAAACGGTTGGGGACTGGATGCACAAATGAATATATGTGCAAGTGGGACAAATTTAGGGTATGACAGATGCCCCTATCTAATTGACTTAGACCGGGTAAGATGAACTGCTGCAGCGTTCATTCTTTTGAGGTAGGAGACAAATAGATATGAAGAAGACCCTGAATTTGTCCAAAAAGAAAATGAAATCTTGGGAATTTGAAAATGATGGATGAGGCACCTCTAAGTAGACCGTAAATAATAAGCAAAAGGTCACCATCACCAAAAGGATGACGGGACGAAACACACACAAACAATATCGCACAATCTATCATCAATGACCATGATAGACCCCCCACCAAAAGGATGACGGAGCGAGATAAACAAAATTCGCACAATCTACCATTAATGACCATGATAGACCCCCCACCAAAAGGATGACGGAGCGAAACACAAAACAAATCGCACAATCTATCATTAATGACCATGATAGACCCCCCACCAAAAGGATGACGGAGCGAAACACAAAACAAATCGCACAATCTATCATTAATGACCATGATAGACCCCCCACCAAAAGGATGACGGAGCGAGACAAACAAAATTCGCACAATCTATCACTAATGACCATGATAGACCCCCCACCAAAAGGATGACGGAGCGAAACTCACTCCAGCCACTACCACCAAAAGGATGATAGGGCAAACACAATCGCACAATCTATCATTAATGACCATGATAGACCCCCCACCAAAAGGATGACGGAGCGAAACAGACGCAAACTATCGCACAATCTATCATTAATGACTATGATAGATCCCCCACCAAAAGGATGACGGAGCGAGACACAAACAAAATATCGCACAATCTGACATCGAAGAGATGCCAAACCCACCACCAAAAGGATGGCAGAGCGAAACTCACACCAAAATATCGCACAATCTGACATCGACGAAATGCCAGACCCACCACCAAAAGGATGGCAGAGCGAAACTCACACCAAAATATTGCACAATCTGACATCGACGAAATGCCAGACCCACCACCAAAAGGATGGTAGAGCGAAAACATAAACAAAACATCGCGCAATCTGACATCGACGAAATGCCAGACCTAACAACAAAAGGATGGTAGAGCGAAAACAAAAACAAAACATCGCGCAGTCTGATATCGACGAAATACCAGACCCACCACCAAAAGGATGATGGAACAAAAACATAAACAAAATATCGCACAATTTGACATCGACGAAATGTCAGACCCACCACCAAAAGGATGATAGAGCGAGAACGATAAAGGAAAAAAAAATTGCGCAATCTGGTACCGACGAAGTACCAGACTTACCACCAAAAGGATGGTAGAGCGAAAACATAAAAGAAACATTGCACAATCTGATACCGACGAAGTACCAGACCTACCACCAAAAGGATGGTAGAGCAAAAACACAAATAAAATATCGCACAACCGGATACCGACGAAGTACCAGACCTACCACCAAAAGGATGGTAGAGCGAAAACACAAAAGAAAACATCACGTAATCTGATACCGACGAAGTACCAGATCTACCACCAAAAGGATGATAGGACAACACAGATTTGAAGTTTGCCAACACCAAAAGGATGCAGGCTAAGGTGAACTGACGAAGTTCGACTATCACCAAAAGGATGATAGTAAAGCAATTGACACGGTCACGCTTGCTGGGTACAACTCATTGGGGAACCCCCAAGAGGAAAATTGAATTTGAAATGAGTCAACGGGGTACGCCCACCGTCTTTGCTTGGAAATCATAATTTGCTAAAATAATTTCATGGTTACGCCCATGAATTCTGAAGAGGATGCCCCTGACTGGGCTGAATTTGTCTGGATGTCCTGGTTTGCTCAACAAAAGGTTGAACGACTTCATGAGGGACACTCACGGTTTTGCTGAAGATGCCCCTGCTCGGGTTGGATCTTGCACTGAACTTCTTGGATTTGCCCAACAAAAGGTTGAACAACTTTGTGGGGAACGCCCACATTCTTGAATGGTATGCCCCTGACTGGGCTGAATGTTGATTTGCATACTTGATCAACTACGAGGTTGAAATTCGTCACAGGAGACGCCCATGGTCTTGAAAAAGATGCCCCTGACTGGGCTGAGTCTTGCCTTGAATAACTTCAAATTTTGTGGGAGAAACCCACAATTGCAGAAGATTGCCCCCGACGGGGTTGATGACTGCTTTGAAGCTCTTGAAAATCGTGGGGTAAACCCACCACCTCGCGGAAGATGCCCCCTGACTGGGCGGTCGATGGTCTTGGAAATCTTCGAGATTGATCCTGGACCTTGACTTGCATATATGAATGCTGGATGATAAATGACATTCCATAATGAATGGAAGTGCAAATGCAAATGCTAACGAGCGGAGATGCAAGAGCCGGGGAAGTATGATATGATTGGGTATGTATATGATGCAAGATGCTTATGATATCAAATGTAATGCGTATGATGCATATGATGCAGACGGGTAATTGGAAACGTGAGTGTAGATGCCAGCATGGTGGACTTTCGGTAGTTGCCAATGCAGGTTGGACTTCGGGTGGTGGGAGGGATTGATTTCCTCGACACGCAGTTTGTTGAAGATGCCATGATTGAAGCGGAAGATGTCCTTGATGCCCCAAGTCTGGGATATTTGGCTGACTGTGAATTTGCATCAGAGGTAATTGCAACTTTGCTTGATGGTCAGGACGACCTGGTCCTGCCCCAGTTTGAACATGGTAGTGGCCTGCCCCAGCTTAACCAGTTCTGGTATATGGAAATTGAACTCGGATGACTTGCCCCTGCTCGAGCTGTTGAATGCTTTGCCCCAGTCTGTGGGTTCTGAAATTACCTTGCCACGTATACGCCACTGACAGTCAAGTTCCTCCTCGATTGCCCCTTGCTGGAGTGTCTTTTAATACCTAGCACTGATTTGCAGATATAATTGTACATTCACAAATGGTAATAATTAATGCAAAGTTTGATGCAAGTTTGAAAAAGTATTGTTTATTTGGAAGTGTCGTGATAGTGAGACAAATGGACTGCTAGCCCATACGTTGTGCTAAATTGATTGGTGCGAAAGATATAGCAAGCAAAATGACACCAATGCTGATGATTAGAAATCATGTGAGGAGTCAGGTTACGCAACCTTGCGATAGTATGCTTTCAGAATAAACCTCGCCTCAATTAGGACTTTCGAGGGCTGTAACGTGGTCTGGTTCACGGTTATGAAACAAAGGACATTAGGCTCAAAATATGATTTATACCCACCCCTTCTTCGTAATGATCTCCAGTCCTACGCTCAGTTAATCCTACACTTGTTTGGACGGTGTTAGCTTGAAGGTTCAAGATTTGCTTGACGTGGCAGTCACCTTTATTTTGGTTTTTTTTTTTATGGATGTTAGTGCCCCTTGACTTGGGTGGCCACTGAATCTTATTGAGGGTTTCGGGGTCCTCTTTTGCTTTTGTTTTGATCCCTAACTTTTGCATGGATTGACTTCGTTTGTCAGATCCATCGGGATTGCCTTGATTTTGCCTAAGTCCCCTCTAAGGTGTCTGACTTAGCAGGCTTTTGAATTTTTTGATTTTGTTGTGACTGCCATAGCATGGGTCATTGATGAACGACCGTCTTCTGGATTCTGCTTGTTGATTCGAGTGTGGAATTGGATTAACTGAACACTACCCTGCCCCAGGTTGAGTGTAAGGGTTTGAATATCCGAAGGAAACTGCTACTTCTAGGCTCGAAGTGGTTTACTAGGGATTAACTCCTTATATCTCTGGTGTATGGGAAATTGAAGCAATGCCTGTACATCATTGACGAGATTCAGTCTGAAAGCATACAGTTTACAATTATGGGTATCTCGTTTTCATCATCCTCCCTCAAATCATGCTAAACAACAGTGAATGGAGTGGAGTGAATAAACGTGTCGGTGATAAGTGAAAAATGAGTGAATACGACATAACTAATTCAAAACATGCATAAACGATACATTAATGAAAACCAAATACGAATGGCAATTGTTCAAAGCATACAATACTTAAATAAACAAAGACAAAACATAAGAAACTGCGAATAATGAAATGGCAACATGACTGCCTTCTTCGGGGAACAAACTTGACTGGAAGTGATTGTTGGCACTAGTTGACTGGTGGCATCGGATTGTTGATGATGTTTGGAGACTTCCCATTGAAGTTGATAGCATCCCTATCGATCATGTCTTGAATTATATGCTTGAAAGCCCTGCAGTCCTCAATGGTGTGACCTGGAGCGCCCTTATGAAACTCACAATGAGCATTTGCATCGTAATCGGCAGGAAGGATGGTTGGAGGAGCTAAATCTCTCGGAACGATAGCTTTCTTCTCCATCAACTGAGCAAAGATTTTGGCATATGGCATTGGTAGACGATCAAAGACTCTATCTGGTCTCCATGTTCTCTGCGGACGCTGTGGGCGAGCACCTTGTCGTTGCTGAGTTGCTTGCATCTGCTGTTGCTGAGGAGGATACTGATATCCTTGTTGGTTGTAGGCTTGTTGCTGAGGAGCCTGTTGCCGTGGCATCTGAGCTTGCGCTGCATGAACAGCTGGCTGATAAGGCATTAGAGCATATTGCGCAGCAGCAACATATGGATACTGATAGTAGGGAACTTGATAAGGCATAGGAGGAGCTTGTTGAGAAGCTTTCCCTTTCTGCACAAAGATGGCATTTGTTTCGCCTTCCTTCTTCTTGTATCCATTAAAAGGCCTCTTGGCATTAGCCTGGCTGTTAGAACCTCCTGGGATCTTTCCACTCTTCAGCCCTTCCTCAATTCTCTCACCGACGATCACCAAGTCAGAGAATCCAGCGGAGACACTACCGATCAGCTTTTCATAGTACTGGCCTTGCAAAGTACCCATGAAGATGTCAATCAGTTCACGGTCAACAAGAGGTGGATGCACCCTTGCGGCCAGCTCTCTCCATCGTTGTGCGTACTCCTTGAAGGATTCGCTGTCCTTCTGAGTCATACTCTGAAGCTGAGTACGGTTAGGAGCAAGGTCGGTATTGTACTTGTACTGCTTGACAAATGCATCAGCTAGCTCGGCCCAAGTGCGCACACTATTACGCTCCAGCTGCATATACCATTCAAGTGATGCCCCAGACAAGCTATCCTGGAAGCAATGGATCATGAGCTTCTCGTCTCTAGCATAGGCAGCCATCCTGCGACAGTACATCTTCAGATGGATGTTTGGGCAACTGAGGCCTTTGTACTTTGAAAATTCGGGCACCTTGAACTTTGGAGGAATGACAACATCAGGCACCAAGCACAATTCCAGAGCACTGAAAGAATTTGAGTTATGCCCCTCCATGGCGCGGAGTTTCTCGGCTAGATCTCGGCACATCTTCATGGCTTCAGAATCCTGAGCAGCAATAGGACTGGCGATGGGAATAACAGCATGATAGTTCTGAACGTCGTCATACTGATCCATCAGAGTATCTTCGACATGAGGAACCGGGATTTGCACAGCAGCAGGCTGGGCGTGCGGGATAACTCCAACAGTAACTCCAGGCGCTGGGATTGGTTGAGAAGTGTTTCCCTCGGCTGTGTTGTTGAAGTTCAGCGGCATCCCATGAGAACTTGGAATTTGAACCAAAGGGATGGCAGTAGACCCTTGTCCATTGTGGTTGACGACAGCGGCGGCTTCACGCTGTTCTTCCTCTCTCCTGGCTGTAAGGATGGCTTCGAGGATCTGGTCGATCTTTCCTTTCATGGAATCCAACTCTTCCCTGAAGGCGACTTGCTCCTGTTGAATCTGCTCCATCACTCGTCTGGTATTGGCTCTAGTTGCGTATTGGTGTCGAGGAATCAGCTTGATTTACTGGAGAAGAAGGAACGGAGACATAAGATTCGGTTGGAGGACTGGAAATGCAAATATGCACAACATATGAAATGCAATGCGAATGACATGCAAGATGCAATGCAAGATACAAGATCCAGGATCACAGGATCACAACTCCAACAACTCCTAAAGCTGGTAACCGTAATAGATAAGCAACCATAATCCCGCTCAAAGAAAAGTGACAGGTACAGCCTAGACGGGAAGGTCTAAACATTCTACCCATAATCCCACTCACGGGATGGTTTCTAGGTTTGGTTCCCAAGATCACGGACACTAGTCGTATTAGCGTCACGCAACAGGCTGGCTGCATTACGACGATAATGACGATAAGGTCTCTCCTAAGCGGGGTCCTCGTGCTAGGCACACAAGGAGCGAGTCCTTGGAGACTAACACTACACGACCACCATTTATTGGAACTGGTGCTAAATAGGGTCCCAGAATCATGGACCCTTCATGAATCAAGTCATGCAACAGGCTAGCTGCGTTACAACAAGATCTACGAATAGGTCTCCTCTGGAGGAGCTTTCATGCTAGGCCCACAAGGAGCGAGTCCTCGGAGACTAACACTACTCGACTACCAATTCTAAACTATGTGTTCTCTCTGCTTTTACCAAAGCTCGGGTGTAGAGCCTTACTCATGATGTCATCCCAAAAACCAACAGGCCCAGATAACAAGCACAAATAAAAACCACACGGGAACGAATACAAAAAGAAAACAAATAAAAATAAAACACTCCTCACAAACCAAAAGATAGGCTCGACTCTCTCTTTGCATGGAGCAATGCTTCCCCAGCAGAGTCGCCACCTGTCGCACCTCGAAAAATCACGGAGACTTTTCGGACATACGACCCTCGCGCGAAAGGCGCGGAAATGCGGTTCGACAGAGTCGCCACCGAACTTTATTTTTCCCGAATAAACGGGAGAGGAAAATATCGAGAAAACCTCTTAAAAAGAAAAGGATAGGAACAGGGCTGTCGCAACCAAGTTCCGAGTTCGGGAGTCGGTTACGTGAGGGGAAGGTATTAGCACCCCTCACGTCCGTCGTACTCGACGGGAACCTCTTAAGGTAATTGTGGGGAGTGTTGTTTAGGTTTACTTGCTTTCTTCTCGTTAGTAAAGGTAGAATTGGTAGGTTTTAAAAGGTTTAAAGACGCAAGGGAGAGATGGGTGGTTAGAAGATAGGGTGCTCGCCAAGGATTGGGGCCCTTGTGCCTACGTATGCTCATTCGGACGAGAATGAGAAATCAGAGCGTCGTAGTTCGACTACGGGAAAAGATGGGGGAAAATGGAAGATGGATAGAAGTGTGCTCGCCAAGATCATCACAATCTTGTGCCTACGTATCTTATATTCAAGAATGAATAAAGAATCAGAGCGTCCGTAGTTCGTGGAGACGACCACGAAAAGATGAGGTTTGAATTGGTTGAAGTTGAGTTGGGAACGAAAGAGTGACTGACAAACAACTTAAGGGCGTGCCTCAAGAGCTTGTCACTCAAGAATTCAAGGAATGCGAGATCCCAAGAACTCAGTTCTTTCGGAAATTGGGTTGAATAGGTTGAAGATAAAGAGTTGGATATTTTGAAAACGAAAGAATGAACTAATAACAACTCGGGGGCGCGCCCAAGAGTTACTCGTTCGAATATTCAAAGAATGCTAGATTCTAAGAATATCCCTCTTTCGTAAGTTTAAAAAAAAATGTGTTTGTGAAAGGATCGAATCGAAGAATGGCATGCAAGGCCAAAAGGGAATTGTTTTGAACTGGTTCGACGACGTGTCGAAGATTTGATTGAAGGTGGAACCGGCTTGGCGACGTGTCAAGGGTTAAGGTTGTGAGAAACGATATTAGTCCCTGAGGGTGCTCCTAATATCGAGACCACGAGGAATTGTGAATGTGTGTGAAGTGTGGGTTGCGAATGCGGACGAGCATTCGACTCAGGAGAACGTTGGAATATGTTGAGTTTGAAAAAGTCGAAAGGTTGAGTGAATAACAACCCAAAGGGCGTGCTTCGAGAGCTATTCACTCGAAAATTCAGGGAATGCTAGACTCCAAGAACCTCCTTCTTTCGAAGTGTGAATCGAAAAAATATTTAAAAAGGTCGAAAGATTGAATGAATAATAACTCAAAGGGCGTGCCTCGAGAATTATTCACTCGAAAATTCAAGGAATGCTAGACTCCAAGAACCTTCTTCTTTCGAAGTTTGATCGAGAAAAAGTTTGAAGAAAGATTTGAAGTGTAAGTGAAGTAGTCTCGACTAAAATTATCATCTATCAATAATTTGACCGATAATAATTTAAAAAATGGTCATTTGACCAAAATAAGCAAGAAATCGATAAAAATCGAAAATGAAAGAAGTTAAAAAGAAAACGGTCTCGGGTTTGTCATTACTCGTCAATAATTTGACAAAGTTATAACTTGGGGTATCGTCATCGACCCAAAGAAAACGATAAACGATAAAAGATGAGTAAAATCGGAAAGAAAAAAAATAAAATAAATCCAATATTATTTTCCAAAGAATTTTTACAATATAAAAGTATTAACCATGATTAAAGGAAGAAAAAAAAAGTATATATTAAATAGAAAACTCGATTTGTTAAAAAACAATTCAGGAAAATCATTTAAAACAAAATCTGCACTCTAAAATAAATAAAGAAAAATAAAATGGGAACAAATGAGCTGAAAAGCCCCACATCAAATGTCCTAAAATCGTGAGGATTCTGGCAATATACACCCATAAATCCATTGGGCTTTTTAGCAAGAGAATAGCTCAATCAATAACAAACAAATCACGAGACTAAAATGGAACGAATGAACGCGAGGCATCCACAACGTCTTACCCGAAGAAATTTCATTCAAAAAAAAAGAAACAACATCACCAATCTTCCTCTGTCTCTCCGTCTCAACCTTCTCCCCCTTCTCGTGTTCAATCTCGGTTTTCAACCTTCCTCTGTGGTAAGTTCCGTCTTAAAACTCAAATTGAACTTTCCTTTTCATCTTCTCACTCGATCTGGTTTTGTTGCGAGCGGGTTCGTAGATTTTTGAAGACGGGTTGTTTTACGGATTTGGAAGAAGAAAGGGTTATGGAAGGTTTTGGGTTGTGGGTTTTTTTCTTTTTAAGGTTGTTATTTGGTTGGGTGCGAAAACGGAAGAGGGTTGGAGGAGTTTCGAAGAGCTTTCGGAGTGAACAGATTTGAAAGGAGTGATTTCTGAAACTGTTTTAGGGTTAAATGTTTATTGAATCGAGGATGTCAGGTTTGTTGAAGGGAATGAGGTTGAGATAAGATATTTTTGAGGGTGGTTGTTGAAGATTGAGAGAAGAAAGAGTTTTGATCGGTGATATGTTATGGTGAGGTTTGGAGTTCAATGAATGGTTTCTGGTTTATTCAAAGGGTTTGTGTGTGGATGATTTAACAATGATGAATTTTGCAGAAGATAGAGGTGTGAAGGGGATTTCAGTTGTTGTTTTATGAAAATAGTTTGAAGGGAGGTTGGGTTTGAATGATGAAGATAAATGCTGAAGAAAGGTGTTTGAAGATTAGGAAGTGTTTTAAGTTTGGTTGTTGTTGGTTGGTCGAAGGTGAAAACTTGGAAAAAAAATTGATTTCAGTGTTGTCTCTCGGTGTGGTTTTCTTTGACAGGTTTTAGTGAAGCCAAGTCCTCCACCCATCACATCCAGTCTCGTAGGTTTTATGGTGTAGTTGTTTTTTTTTTCTCTGCAGCTATCCTCTGTACATTTTGTCTCTTTGCCCATTTTAATGCGTGTTGGTCCTGTTGTTTTTGTAGTGGTACAAGTGGTAGCAGGGATCTGTTTGGCAAATTGGAGGTAATAGCAGGTTATTGTCTGGTGTGTCTTTGAAGTAGCAGGTAAGGTTTTGCTGGTCTTGTGTGACTTTGTGCAGGTACAGCAGTATGTCCATTTTATTTTGGCAAGTTATTTTGTTGGCTTTGTTTGTGGTGTGTGGGCTGGTTTAAGTTTGTTATTTGTGGTTTTGCAGTGTAATTGGATGGTAGCACTTGTTGAAGGGTTTTGGCTGGTTGCAGCAGAATGGTCTGGTGTGATATTGTGTAGCAGCTGGCTTTGAAGGTACGGTTTGTTGTATGTCCTTTTCAACTTCTGTCTCGTACTATTGCTGCCTGTCTGGTGTAGTGGGATAATTTGGTTTTCACTGAAGGTTGCAGCAGGTTTGTATGTTGGTGAATCATTTGCCTCCTGTTGTAAACTCTGGTTTTTTTAGCAGGTTTGAATATGTTGTGGGTGGACATGTTTGTTCGGTATTGAAAACTCCATGGCAACAATATTGATCCTTGAAAGCTAAGCAAGCACTTTTACAAGCAATCACACTCCCATCAGAACCTCTGACTTGAAGGTCTGAAGGACAAACAAGATTGATGTTCGATGGACAACCGGAGGTTTTGCAGCCACCATTCCCATCTTGTGGCGTTACAGACATGGGCACGTTGAACCCGTCAACATTGCTCGCATCGCAGAAATCTTGTCCCCCATTTGATGCTACTGTTACTTCAAAATCGACCTGAACAAGGAGATGGAAGATCCAATGAGGTGATTGCACCTAGTTGTAACTCGAAACTTGTTGATGATAGTTGTGTTTTTTGGGTTGCCGGTTAAAGTTCCTGGCCATACTATATACCGACGCCAATTCGTGAATGTCACCACACCTCCAGCAACCGCATAGAAGAGGAATGCCAAGCTAAGGAAGAGAGAAACATGGGTGCTTGTTATCATGATTTTTTCTTTTTCTGTTTGCTGAGTGATGAATGTTGTTCTCTGCTTCTAGCCTGGCTTGAATCTTCAACCATCAATAAAAAACATGCAGGTACATATATTGAAAGGTTCTGCGGAGGTTCTTTATCAAAACCATCATTTTTCTCCAATTCTTAGCTAGGCATTTTAACAAACATGTTATCTGCGAAATTCACATTAACGGTTTTAGTGACCTTTCCTTCACTGGTTTCCTCATTCTTCCTTACATACCTTTTCCAGGCTGTAATGAATTTGTGATTTTCAATTTTTGCAGGTCCATCGTATTACATAACAGACAACTTGTAATGATATTGAAAAAACTTTGCGCAGAGATTGTAGCAGTTCATCTTTGTCTATGGCGTGAGTGTATTGTTGTGCAGGTGTAGGATGATACGAGAAGACCGCAGGTTGCGCACTGCATCATGGTTATGGGGGCTTGTCTTTCCGCCGAAATCAATGCGTTTGGATGTTGGTAATTTCATCTCCATACGACAATTTATCTGTTTGGTATTGTACAGTTTTTTCAGTGAGGAAGCCGGTGTTATCGTACGATAAGCCTTTTTGCTTTGTGTCTTTGTAACTGCAGGCTCATGGTGGTAGCAGCTTATTGAATCGCAGCAGTTCCCTCTTGGAGTTTGAAATTTGTAGAAGCAGTGGGACATGCTACACAATAGCTGATGCCGGTAACAACATGCTCGAGTCCTCTTGGAGCTTGACAGCTTCTTTAAGACCATGGTTATTTGCAACAATAGCAACTTGGGGCAGACTGCTGTGTGTGGCATACTGCGGGTACGGTTTTGGCGAATATTGGAGAAAACATTGCAAGCCTCTCTGACACGTACACAATACGGTTTTCATAGAAGTCTTGCGAATGTTTCCTATCAATCTTATGTTTCAACAAAGAAGCTGCAAGCCAACACACCAATATTTTAAATGCCTGCACTATAGAAACTTCTAGGCAACAAATGTTGTAATGTTCAAATACATTCCCAAGAAGCCTCATGGCGACAGCCTTGACATTTTTCAAAATGTGTAGAGAGTTTGGTGATCATCACATAGATCAGATATATCAGGCTTTGACAAGAGTTTGGCGCTTTTAGGCATGTCAGACCGCTTCTTTTGTTTTTTGAATTGGTTTCTTCATTACAGATGCTCCATTCAATTTTCTTTTCCTTTTACCAGCACTTCTATGATTCTTGTTCTTCAGCATTTTAGAATATTGAAATTGTCAATGTGTCCTAAAACTCTGGATCGATGACATTCATCAATTATTATTGCTTCCCATTGAATATATCTCAATGCATGTAAGTCCTCAATGATGATATTAGATGATGATAGTAATATTTGAAATGAACAACCACCATCTTCATTATTAAACTCTAACACTCTGATGCTATCGCGTACATATTTTGTTCCCTTGTAAATTACAAGATTGGCAGATGGTGCCAAATTTAAGAATTCGGTTTCCCATGTAGAGAGGCCAGTAGAAGTTGAGATTATTAGAAACGGCCTTTTCACATTACAACTCAAAGATGAAATATACAAAATCACCTTCGTAACCCGCTCCTGGTCTATTTGATCGTCAACGATAACAGCACTCTGACCTTTGTGCCAACACATGCGAAGCTTGTTCACATAACTCAAATGCGGGTTATACAATCCTGGTGAATCTCCAAATAATAATACCGATAATTCTGTAAAGGAAACTTTTCTCTCCTCATTGGCTTCAAAAGGATTTGTTGGTCCAACTGATCTCCTTTGACGAACTTCATAATTCTCTACAAGTTTCATGCCTTTAGAAAATCTCATAAATGAAGCATTGTCTAACTCCCAAGTAACATGATCATAACCAAGACCAGTCCATTTCACAAGCCATTCATATTGGCAAATTGAATCATTGTCATCATTTCCATCAAAAGGGTCAGCATTTTGCTTTTCTGATAAACGGTTGGGGACTGGATGCACAAATGAATATATGTGCAAGTGGGACAAATTTAGGGTATGACAGGAATGGAAGCAGTGTTACCACTAGAAGTTGAGATTCCTTCCCTGAGAGTGTTACGAGATGTCCAACTAGATGAGGCAGAATGGGTGAAAGACAGATTGAACCAGCTGAGTTTAATGGACGAGAAGAGGTTAACTTCTCTGGCATATGGTCGGTTGTACCAGAGCCGAATGAGGAAAGCATATGATAAGAAGATACATCCTCGGAGCTTTCAGACGGGCGACCTTGTGCTAAAAAGGATTCTCCCGCCACAGGCAGACCACAGGGGCAAATGGACCCCTAACTACGAAGGGCCATACGTTGTCAGAAAAGTCTTTTCAGGAGGAGCTTTGTTGTTGTCCACCATGGACGGTGAAGACTTTATGTCGCCTGTGAATTCGGACGCAGTTAAAAAATACTTTGCTTGAAATTGACCCGCTGGACAGAAAAAGAGAGTCTAGGCAAAAATGGGGCATCCTGGCGAACCAAAAACAGAATGAAAGGTTCGGGCAAAAGTTAGGGATAAAATTGAAAAAATGTACACCCGCGAAGTTGAAAACCTACACTGGGCGGCTTCGGCAAAAAAGGGTATCCCGGTGAACTGAAAACCCGTAAAGGGCGGTTCACGCAAAAGTTAGGGATTTGAAAAGCAAATGACTGCGGTCCGAATTTGATACCACGGTGCGCATTGGTGCGGGAGAATATACCTGAGGGGTCGATTATCAGATGCAATCTCTTCGGAAGTGTGAATACCGGGAAAGCACTAGAGTCGGGCAAGTCATAGGAGGATCAGCTCATGATGTTCGTCTGCATCCCGTTGCCGACATGTGTACAAATTTGATCTGTCATTGTATTTATCATTTTTGTGCATACTTGTATATTTGTTGTGTGTAGCTTCCTCTTTTCAGGAGTTACATTCCGTGTACAAAACTCTGCCCATTTAGGGGCCCAATCAATAAAACATGTTATTCAGTATTTGATGCTGGTTCTTTACTGTTTTGTACATGACAAACGCCAAGGTTTAATAGAACTTGCAAGTGTATAACGTCGCTGGCCAATAATTGCTAAAACTTTGAATTAACTGAAAATAATGTCACGAACGCTAACCTGAATAGATTTGGTTGCATAGACTTGTCTTGTCTCGTTTTTGGTGTTGCAGGGTTCTTGACCATATGAAGTGGATGATCAAAAGATTGCAGTACTAACCAGAGGCTCGTAACGGAAAGACTCGATCCCCACGCAGGCCGCGCTTCTGAGATGACAATGTTCCTTACTGAAGAAGGATCAAATTCCCCAGCTAGTCGCGGTTTATCCGAAGGACATTCTCCAGCAGGGTCGTTTACTCTCAACAGAATTGATGATTCTAAGATCGAAGGTTGTATTCAGACAATGTATCCCGAGCAGAGTGGTTTAGCCTCAGAAGATTAATCTCCAACTTGTGAGCTGTACCCAGACAGTCTACCCTTCCCAATAGGGTCCTTTGCTCTCCCCCGGCGGAGCCAGTTGATTTTCTCTAAGAGAATCGTTTCGTCCCCAACGGAGTTCTCTTTTCAGCAAGTGTTTGCTTTCCTCCCAGTGGAACTCAAAGGTTAAAGCTCTCCCCGGCAGAGTCGGTTGTGTGTCCTGGCATTTATTTTGTCGGAATACCGTGTGATACCCGTTCACTCTCTAGCAGAAGTCCAACCATGATTGGCGCATTCAGCTATTCCTCAGTGAAGTTGGCTTCATTCTTCCAACATTTATTTTGCTGGAATAGGTCTATGACACTTGGTTATCCCCAGTGGAGTCGGCATTATCTTCGGCATTTATTTTGCCGAAGCGGTTTTCTGTATCCCAGCAGTCTGAGTCTGCATTTGCATTGGCATATAGGGTCATATTTGCATCTACCAAACGAAAAAACGCTTAGCATTTCCATGTCGAATGGAGCATTACGTCATTGTCAAACATATGCATTTTGAAACATAAACCAGGTTGGTTAACCGTTTGTTTTCAAGTATTGTTTCCCTTGCAGGTGGAGAGAGCTCTTGCTCAAATTAATTACCAAACATTCAGGATCTCGGCGTGAGACATGTAATGATAATGTCGATTGTGGCATTGTTCCCCACAGAGTTGCTTGTTTAAGTTTCTCTTACCCCTCCAGCGGAGTATTTCTTCAAGGTTGTTGTTGTGACAGCATCAAAAGATTGCGTGAATCAATTTTTCGAAGTTGTCTGGCAGTGTGGATTCAGAAAAATCCTAGTAGAGTCCTTCTCAGGTTTGCTGCCATGTCAGCACTGAAAATGGGAAGACTAGACTCATATTGTGTTACCCATGTGAATGATGGAGCTAGCTGCTGCAAAGATAGGCAGAAAAGCTGTACCAGAGTATTACCCGTAGCAGAGGCGGAGCTATTTTCTTGTATTTGACAGAGTATTTCCCATAGCAAAGGCGGAGCTATTTTCCTGTATTTGACAGAGTATTTCCCGTAGCAAAGGCGGAGTTATTTTTCTGTATTTGGCAGAGTATGTACCCGTAGCAAAGGCGGAGTTATTTTCCTGTATTGGGCAGAGTGTTTACCCGTAGCAAAGGCGGAGTTATTTTCCTGTATTTGACAGAGTATTTCTCGTAGCAAAGGCGGAGTTATTTTCCTGTATTCGGCAGAGTATTTCCCGTAGCAAAGGCGGAGTTATTTTCCTGTATTTGGCAGAGTATGTACCCGCAGTGGTGGCGGAGTTATTTTCCCGTAATAATGACAAAATTTTCCCGCAGTGGTGGCGGAGTGATTTCTCGTAGTGATGGCAGGGTGATTTTCCTGTATCATTGGCAGGGTCATGTTTTGTTGACAGAATTGCTTCTCCCAGTGAAGTCGTCCAGGTTATTCATATATTGACAAGATAATGTTGAAATCAGATTTGTAGATAGTGTTCCCCAAACAGTTGTGCAGTTTATTTCTGCGATTGGCAAATTTCCGGGTTATTAGTATTCAACCGTCTTGTACCTCGAATGTCTGAAGGCTCCGGGCATTTCACTCAGTCGGGTCCAAGTCGCTTGAATAAGGGCAACTGTTGCACCCTAAAATTTGCTCAACCTACTTCACTTGGTTTATGTTTCAATTGCATTGTCATTTGCATAAGAAGTCATGTACATAGTCTAATCATCTGCATAGCAAAGCATGGGCAAGCAATCCAACAAGGGACCAAATGCAATTCTTATCTCTATGGGCATATCAAGAGATTCTTATTCAAATTCAATCTTAGCCAAGTCATCATCTGAGAAGTTAGTGGACCAAGCAGTGGATCTATCTCCTATCTTGAGGGTATTTGAAGATCATCAAAGAAGTTGTGAGCTATGAATTGAGGTCATGGAGGGTATATAGACATCATGGAAGACCTAGAGGGTCATTTTGAAAGTGAGACAAGTCATTGATGTGATTACAAGAGCTGCAGTTGAAGACAGTCAACTAGGGTTTCATCTGGGTCCACCCTAGGTCAACCCTAGGTCAAATGCTTGATTGAAGGGTATCAAGGCCTGCTTGAAAGATGTGGGATGCCTCATTTGATATGTGGAGATGGATGGGATGTTGTGCCAAGAAAGAATCAAAAGAAATCAAGAAGAAGAGAAGTTTCTAAATTAGGGTTTATGTGTAAAATCCCTTGGTTTAGGTCAAACTTCCAAGCAAAGTAATTCAAAATGCAAGTCTCAAATGGATCCTTGGCCAACATGAAACTTGTAGAGTATCTCAATACCTTTAATTTGAGTGGTGGAAGGCATCAAGGATATTTATAAAACTCAAGTTATGGTTCTTGCAAGTTACAGGTCATCTGAGGACACTGAAATTTGTCTGTGAAAGTTACTTGACTTCCAAGCAACTTTTACCCCTCAAGGAGTTTTCAAATGGATTTCTGGCCAACATAAAAGTTGTTCCTCATGATCTTAGATTTCTAGAAAGGTATGGTATGCCTTCATATGATTTGTATAACTCTACTTATGATCTTGGCAAGCCAATGGTATTTTGGGAAAGAGGAATTACAAGTCATTTCAAGCATATGCCCAAAACTCCTATTTCCAAACTTCGAATGAAAAAATGTTCAACATCAAACTTTCTCCAAATGACATTTTGAGTCTAAAAAAGTGGTTGTGGCAAGTTGGAAATGCATGGAACTTAGATTTGCAAAAGTGACCAATATTAAAGGGAAAAATACCTTTTTAAATGACCAAAATTGTGATTTTTTGATACAAAAGCAAAACCAAGCATATGACCAACCATTTTGAAGGTAAATTGCATTTTGAGATCATTGGCAATATTAGTTTTTTGGTTTGAAGTCAATAAATTGGAGTTATCATAAGTTACTTGTAAAAGAAGATACACTTGTCAAATCAAGCTAGAACCAAGGTGCAAGGCAAGGGATGGTTTCTACACTCTAATTGTCATGAAAAGAGAAATTCAAGAGATTTTGAGGGGCTGTAACAAGGCAATGTAGAATTGGTTTTGCAATTTGGCCATTTTCATTTTCTCATGCAATGATATGAATAATTTCTCATGGGATCAATCTAGCATCTTCCAGAACTTTCTATCCTCATCTATATAAACCCTAGAGATGATCCAAGAAGGGGTTGAACTTCATTTGGATCAAAAACCCATAGTTTCACTCCATTTGGCATTTTTGCAAATTCCTTCGAATCCTCTTAATTCTTCATCATTCATTCAATTTTATGATTCAATCCCATTCAATAATCATCCCTGAGTAGATTGCAAGCAAGATTTGAAGAAGAAACTGCAAGAATCGTGCTATGCAATTTTCTCTCCATCAAATGCAATTGGAATCGGTTACCAAGATCCAGGTGGTTTGAGCTCGAGTTATTGCATACAGAATCAAGATTATAGCACACTGAGTGATCTTGGAGCATTGCAAGTTGTGAATTGAAGAGAATCCCCATCTGTTTTCAACTTCTTACCAGGTTAGTGTTTCTCACAATTTGGCTCGAATTAGGTAGCATGATGTAGAATTGTTAGGTTAAACATGGTTTAGGTAGTTAGATGATCATTTCTGGAGCTTTAGGCAAGATTTCATGGAGGTTGACATGTGAGTGTAAATTCGGTTTGGACCTAGAACATAGTGGTTAGGCTGTTATAATCCTAGAGAATTAGCTAATTGTGATCCGTATGGCCTAAGGATTAGTGTTGTGCAAAGAATGGTGAGATTGGTGATGATTGAAACCTGGTGAAATTTTGATTTCTTGATGTTATCCCTTTCGGTTTGGATGATAGAGGGTGATTTAAAACAAACCAACACCATGGCTGTGTTCTACGCAAGAAATAGAGTGAATTTGGTTCTTGGATCGTGGCATTTGATGGAGAGATGAGAGAGAATGAGTGGATGGAAGAATGATGCATGAAGCTCGTGCATCCATGGATTCTGAAACCCTAATGAGCCAAGGAAGAAGACAAAATCTACACCATTGAAAGCACGCTGACTTGTTTGACTGAAACATCATCTAGCGGTCCACATTCAAAGATGAGATTTGGAGGGAGTTATGAGCGCTCAAAGCGCAGCGTTTCATTAAAACGCTGGCGTGGGCCTTTCATGATTCTGCTAACCACACCCCCGAATCCAAGCCCAATTGAAAATGAATTGTGATCTGATGCTATTTACACCGCGCCTCTAACCATTTTCTTTTTATTTTTATTTATTTTTCTGAGTTTAAAGCTGGGCCCAGGTGCTGTGCTCTTTACACCCCCATGTTCTGGGCCCATCCTAATAATAACTGCATATTCATACTAACCGCACCCCCTCATCATTTTCATATTAAATTTCACTCCAAATTTCATTTAACTTTAAAAATTCATATAAAATTGAAAAATCATTATTTTTTAATGAGACTTTTTTTCCCATTTTCCATGTTTTGTCTAGAAAAATATGAAACCATAAAATTGTCATTTTACTTCATTTTCATAATTTTTGTATATTTTTACATTTTATTGGTTTCTTTAATTCTTTAGTTGATGCTACCAATGGTTGAATTTAGTTTAAGGGCTTCCTTTGGGATTTTTACCCCATTCTTTTTAGTACAACTAGATATGGATATTAGGTGTCCCCTGATTTTTTACACCATTTTTTTAGAATTTATTTTAGGTAGTTTAGTTAGAAACCATTAGTATAGTTAATTAGGGTTGTGAATATGGCATAGGTGTAACAAAATAATTTTCTTTTGGGTTTTTTAGACTGAATTAGGACCTGGCACTATAGGGGTATTGAGGGTAAGCATAATAGATCCCTTAGAATAAATAGTAGAACTTTTCCCATTGTATTAATATTTTTAGTATATTTTTGTATTTGATTGATTGTATGGTGTGCCCTTTCTAGGGTTATTGTTTGATTATGTGGGGTATTGGGCCTGCTTGGGGTTTGGGGTTGAGTTGAAGACTTTGCTCAGGAAGCCATTGAAGACTGAAGGAGTGAAGATCAATTTCAAGAGTGTATGAAGAGTGTATCTTGCTGGCAGCTGTTTGTCGCTACTGCGAAAATCGGCGCCGGCTGACAGAAGAGTCGCCACCGTGCGTTATTTATCCCAACGGAGGGAAAGGAAACGCTCGAGGTAAACCTACCGCAAAACGGGGAAAGGCATGTTCGTCGCAACCAAAACCTGGGTTCGGGAGTCGGTTACGCAAGGGGAAGGTATTAGCACCCCTCACGTCCGTCGTACTCGACGGGATCCACGCTTGTTTTCGGGTATGGATTGTTATTCTATCTAAACTACAGGTTATGGGTTAAAAGAAAAGGAAATGACTCGGCAAAGTATCGCACTTTATGCCTACGTATTCCCGTCTGGAACGAGAAATCAGAGTCAACGTAGTTCGCCTACCTACGGGAAAGGAGGGGAAGGTTGCTCGCTAGGATATCGCATCCTATGCCTACGTACTTCCACACTGCATGGAAGATCAGAGCAAACGTAGTTCGGGCCACGTACGACACAAGTCTGTCTTGATTGTTTTTATTCCTTCTGAAAAAGGGTTTTTCTGATTAACAGTCCAAGCGGACAAAAATGACGTTTTGATGAGTTCACATTCTTTTACGAAAGAAGTGTCTTTTATTGTGTTTGAAATATTTATCGTGTTTTTCTGTTTGTTTTGAGAAGAGAAGAGACAGAACTCTATCCTATGGTTACAAAGGGAATCAAACTAACCTAATGTTATCATGCATGGGTTAAGACCTAGTGTCTATCATGCTCCTCTCTTGCACAGAGAGAAACAGAGATCCTAAGGGAACATACGGAAACAGAAACAATAGCAGATATACAGTAAAGTAGTAAAATGCATGGATGCAACAATACCAGCGAGGCAAGGGAGTCCCACTCAACCTCGAACCTAGAAAACAATAGGCAAAAGTGAACAGGATTCACTTTCAACCCAACAGGTTAAACAACAAGCAATACAGTCAAGAAAACCAATCAATACATCAGAAATGAACAACAGCAGGAAAATAAACAGCCACAGCAGCTCTGCATCAACACCTATCTTCAAGTCATCTCCAAACAGCTACAAGCTTCAGCAAGCATCAATCTCCATCTCCACAGGCTTCAAGCAAGGTCTTTGTCATCAGTCTTCCATCTGCAATGGCTTTTCTTCAAGTCTCAATCTCCAAGAGGAATATCAGTTAACAAGATGAATTAAATGTTAAACAGTCAAATGCCTACCAAGGGTGGCTCATTAACTGTTAACATTATATAGACAATTTTCTCTCAAAATTTCTATCTTTCAGATACATTCACTGATCCTTCCAAAGGAATTGAAAGAGACTTTGAATCATAGAGAAAGAATGGAGGCAGACAAGGCCTTCCATGTTTGAGAATCAATCTTACTACTCTAGGGCTCTGCCTAACTCCTAAACCCTACACTCCTCAACAGCTGCCAGCAAAGGAACCTCCTCATCAACTCTGGAAGTTGGTCTTCAATCTCTGGATCTCCAATGGCTTCATCATCACAAGTCTTCAGCTCTCCCAATCCCCAAGCAAACCTAATACCCCACACAGACAAATCATAATCCCCAGAGAGGGCACACCACACCAGTCAAACAAATACAGACAGTACTAATAGCAGTAGGGGAATCCTAATATTTTCTAAGGGATCTAATAACTACTCATAATCCCTATAGTCCCATACCCCCAAAGATTCAATCTCTAACTTCTAAGGGGAATGAACTAATTCACCTATGTTATCTCCTAAACCCTAGTTTTGTTCATGTTATTCACACCTAAACAAATCACCTAAAACTAATTTCTAAAATTGTGAATTAAATTGTATATACAAGATAAAAGTCTAAACTAACCAACCTAAAAAGAATGGATTAAAAATGGTAAAGCATCTATTCAAACTAAAATTAACAAATTCATGTATCAAACTAAATGTTATTTATACCTATTTAAAAGAAAAATATGCCAAAAATATGAAAATAAAATGAAATATTAATTTTTTTGTGTGATATTTTTCTTGACAAAATTATGAATAATATGCAAAAAGAACCAATTAAAATCATGCATTTTCTAATTTTTTATGATTTTTTAAAGAATGAACATTTTTGAAAGAAATTAAATGGGGTTAATTGAATGAGGGGTGCAGAAAGTAGTGAAAATCAGTTAAAACAACAAACTGGGCCCAGACTGGGGGGGCGCGCATAGCAAGCGCGTCTGGGCCCATATGCATTCAGAAAATAACAAAAATTAAAAAAGGAGAAAACGGTGCAGTTAGCAATTATTTTAGTTGAAATGGAAATGGGTCTGATTGAGGAGGGTGTCGCTAGCAACAATTGTTTGAGCCCAGTCTGATTGCTTTAATGAAACGGTGCGTTGCACCTCTTTGAATTTCCCTCCGCTTACGTTTTAAACCACAGCCACACGATCAAGAGATGAGTCCAAGTCAATAGCTAGATCCAACGGCCCAAAGGTCGTCTTCAACCTCCAGCAAACCCTAAGGTCTGAAAACCCTAACCATGCATGCATCTTCAAGTTCTCTGTTCTCCCTCCATGCACCATGAAATCACACGATTCCAAAAGCAAAATTGCTCTAATTTCTTCCCTCTACGCGACCATAACAATATCTCCTTCTAAAACTCACTCCACAATAGAACCCGATGAGCATAACAGTCTGAATCCACCATGATCACCTGATATCACTTCTTCCAATTCTCTCTAATTCTTGCCCTAAACTAATCCACATCTTATGCTGATCATTATGAGCTAATTATCCAAGATCATCTTGCAATATTCTATGAGTTACAAGCTCCAACAGTTTGTGCACACCATGGTCAATCTTCATGAAACCTCTCCAAACTCACCAAAATCAGTCATCTAACTATGCTTAACCATTCTAACCTAATAACTATCTATGATTCTAGCTAATTCAGCCAATTCGAAGAGAAACTAACCTGGTGCAAAACGGTGAAAACAACTATGGAACTCCTTGATCCAATGCTTGCAGTGATTTGAAACTGATCCACACACTCAAACCTTGATTTTGTATGCAAAGATTCTGACTCAAACTTCTTGGATCTTGTGATTCAAACTTTCTTGCTTCTTGGATGATTCACTTGTATGGCACGAGTTCTCCTCAAATCAACCAAATGCTTGTGTGAAATGTGATATAGGAATGATGGTGATGAAGATCAGATCAAGAAAAATGGAGATTGATAGAGATTTGGGAGAGTTTGAATTGATTTTGCAAAATGGAAGAATTGTGTGAAACTTGGTGTTATGAGAAATGTCATTCACCAACCTATGCATGAAGCTCTTCAATACAATATATAGATGAGATTAGAAACTCCTAGAACCTTGGAGAAACTTCCCATGCACAATTTCCCTTGGATTTGGATTATGTAACTTTCATTGTAAGTAACCATGCATAACTTATAATTATTGAACCAAACTCAAAATTCTACTTTTGAAAATGTTCTCAAAATGATTTTTCCAATCAAAATGACCTATAATTTCACCTCATTTGGCTAAAGTATGAAAAAATCTCATTTTTAGGTCATTTTTTATTCATTAAATTCACCAATTTTAAAACCTTGTGCTATGAATCTTTACAATCTTTCATGGTCGCTTTTCTAGACTCAAAATGTAATTTGGAACAAGTTTTATGTTGTGAAGTTTTCCATTTGAAGCTTCCTTGTATGAGTTTTGGGCATAGGCTTGAAATGACCTGTAATTCTCAGATGACCAAAATACCCTTTTCTTTCCAAGACCATAAGTAGAGTTCCACAAATCATATGAAGGCATACCATACCATTATAGAAATCTAAGACAATAAGGAACAACTCTTATGTTTACCAGAAATTCATTTGAAATCTCCTTGAGGGGTAAACATTACTTGGAAGTCAAGTCACTTTTACAGACAAAATTTCAGATACCTCAGATGACCTGTAACTTGCAAGGACCATAACTTGAGTTCTATAAATTTCCTTGATGTCTTCCACCACTCAAATTAAATTTCTTGAGATCCTCTACAAGTTTCATGTTGGCCAAGGATCCATTTGAAGCTTGCATTTTGACTTATCTTGCTTGGAAATTTGACCTAAATCAGGGGATTTTACACATAAACCCTAATTTAGAAACTCCTCTTCTCCTTGATTTCTCTTGAATTCTTCTTGACATATCACCATATCCTTATCCACATGCCAAATGATGAACCCCAAATCTCTCCAATAGCCCTTAATGCCTTTCAATCAGTCAATTGACCTAGAGTTGACCCAGGGTTGACCTAGATGAAACCCTAGTTGACTGTCTTCAACTGCAATTCTTGTGACTACACCAATGACTTGTCTCCTTATTTAAATGACTTTCTAAGTCTCCCATGATGTCCACATACTCTCCATGCTCAATCCACAGGTCACAACTTCTTTGATGATCCTCAGATACCATTAGATAGGAGATAGGTGCACTGATTGATCCATTGACTTCTTTGGCTTTCAAATTCTTTCTGATGACTTGAGTAAGGTTGAATTTGAATAATAACCTCTTGATAGGCTCATAGTGATGAGAATAATGATTGGTCCCTGTTGGGCTGACTTGTTATGCTATGCTATGCAGATGGTTAGACTATGTACATGACTCTATATGCAAATGCTAATGATATTGAAACATAAACCAAGTAAATAAAGGTTGAGCAAATTTTAGGGTGCAACAGCTGCCCCTATTCAAGCGACTTGGACCCGATTGGGTGAAGAGCGAACGGCCTTCAAACATTCGAGGTACGAGACGGTTGAATACTAGGAACCCGGAAATTTGCCAACCGCAGAAATAAATTGCGCCACTGCTTGGGGAACGATATTCATTGATTGAATCTAGCCATTATGACAACCCACTGATCTTGTGCTGGGGATTATTCTCATCAGCCTGAAAAGCTTCTATCATTGCAGGAATAAAACTTTGTCCACGTTAGGACTTCACCTGCCGTCAACTTGGAAAAACTTCAACAACTTCGCTGGGGATGGCTCGTCTGCCTTCTCGTCAGAAATAAATTGTCCACGTTAGGAATAAACTCTTCCATGTTAGGAATAACACCGTCCATGTTAGGACTATAACTTTGTCTGGATCTGTCCACGTCAGAACTAAACTCTTCCACGTCAGGAATAAACTTCGTCTAGATCTGTCCGCGTCAGGACTAAACTTTCTAGGTTATGAATACTGCGTCCACGTTAGGACTCACCCTTCCACGTTAGGAATTCATCACTTTTCCACGTAAGGAATCAATCTTTCTTTCCACGTAAGGAAACCATCTATCGTCTCGATTTATCCATGTAAGGACTCAACTTTTCCACGTAAGGAATGCATCTTTGTCCACGTAAGGAATGCCATCTTTCCTCGCCAGGAAACCAACTTCTCTTCTGAATCTGTCCACGTCAGGACTAAACTTTTCCACGTAAGGAATACTTCTTTTCCTCGTAAGGAATCACATTTCTTTCCACGTCAGGAATGCTATCTTTCCACGTAAGGAATCAATCTTTCCACGTAAGGAATCAATCTTTCCACGTAAGGAATACAACTCATCTTGATTTTTCCACGTAAGGACTCCAACCTTTCCACGTAAGGAAACCAACTTCTTGATTTGTCCATGCCAGGACTCCAATCTCTTGACTCGCTGAGGATAAAACTTGTCCACGTCAGGACTTGCGTATCTTCGACTCACTGGGGAAATAAAACTTGTCCATGTCAGGACTCACATCTCACCCTGCTGAAGAAATAAAACTTGTCCACGTCAGGACTTGCGCATCTTCGACTTGCTGGGGAAATAAAATTTGTCCACGTCAGGACTCACATCTCACCCTGTTGAAGAAATAAAACTTGTCCACGTCAGGACTTGCGCGTCTTCGACTTGCTGGGGAAATAAAATTTGTCCATGTCAGGACTCACACTTCGCCAACAACACGAAGAAGGATCAATTTGTCCACGTCAGGACTCTCGCATCTTGTCATCACGAAGAACTATAAACTTGTCCACGTCAGGACGCATATTTCACCGTTACGAATAGAGATATCTGCTGGAAATAAAATGGTCCACGTCAGGACACCAACACGAAGAGTAATCCACTTTGTCAACGTCATGACTTCACATTCAATCAATACCAAGAAATCCAAACTGTCCACGTTAGGACTAACACATATCGTCACCTGGAAGAAATGTCCACGTCAGGACTCCACATTCCAACAATTCTGAAAAATCAAACCTATCCACGTTAGGACTAGCACCTCTTATCAACCGTGAGGAAATAAATCTGTCCACGTCAGGACACCCACTTCTCTAGCACGAAGCAAACCCGTCAATAAAATTGTCCACGTCAGCACTCATTCCTCCATCGATCCCAACCCACAAACTTCTTAGCACTGACGTGACAGCAGCTTTGAAGCGGACTCTACTGGGGATATTTGGAAACCAAACTACCGGACACCTGTTCTGATAACCGGCGGTAGTCTCTGAAATTCTGATTCAGGAAACCCTTTGATGACAAATAACTCTGCTTGGGGGACAAGGAGAGATTTGCCTACTAACTCTGGCGGGGAAAACAAGAGAAATTGCCACAAATAACCCTGCTCGGAGACAAAGAGAACTTCATCATGATAACTCTGTGGGGAATAATACCAAAGCTGCCACTTCCTTGAATGCCTCACGTCGAGACCTCGAATGTTTATTGATTTATTGGAGCAAGAACTCCTTCCACCTGCAAGAGAGCAATACTTGAAACAAACGGTTAGCCCACCTGGTTCATGTTTCAAAATGCATATGTTTGATAATGACGCGATGCTCCATTCGACATGGAAATGCTACACGTTTTTTTCTTTATTTGGTGGATGCAAATATGATACTATATGCCAATGTAGATGCAGACTCGACTGCTGGGTACAGAAACTGCTTCAGCAAAATAAATGTTGAAGATAATGCCAACTCCGCTGGGGATAGCCAGGTGCTACAGAACTATTCCAACAAAATAAATGCTGGAAGAGTGAAGTCGACTCAATTGGGAAATTGGGAACTTAAACCAAGCACCTCATTGAAGTAACACCCTGCTGGGGAATATAACTCTGCTGGAGAATAGCAGATGCGCCTGGTATGATTGAACTTCTGCTGGAGAGTGAACTGATATCACACGGTATTCCGGCAAAATAAATGCCAGGACACACAACCAACTCTGCCGGGGAGAGTCTTAATCTTCAGATTCCACTGGGAGGAATGAAAATACTTGCTGAAAAGAGAACTCCGCTGGGCGAACCAATTGTCTTAGGGAAAATCAACTGGCTCCGCTGGGGGAGAGTAAATGACCCTGCGAGGAAAGGGGGGCTGTTTGAATACAGCTCACAAATATTAATCATCTGCGGCTAAACCAACTCTTCTTGAGATAAGGGATCCTTCTGGGGGACACCACACTGTCTGAATACAGCCTTACAATCTCGGAATCTCCAAACTCTGCTAAGGATAAACGATTTGCTGGAGAATGTCCTCTGGATAAGCCACGACTAGCTGGGGAATCTGATCCTTCTTCAGCGAGGAACCATGCTATCTTAGGATCGCGACCTGCGTGGGGGTCGAGTCTTTCGTTACTGAAATCTTTTGATCGTCCTCTTCATACGGCTATGAACCCTGCAACAACACAAACAAGACAAGATAAGCCTATGCAACCAAATCTATTTAGGTTAGCGTTAGTGACATTATTTCCAGTTAATTCAAAGTTTTAGCAATTATTGGCAAGGGCCAGTGACGTTATACACATGCTAGTTTCATTAAACCTAGGCGTTTATCATGCACAACACAGTAAAGAACCAGCATCAAGTACTGAATAACATATTTTATTGATTGGGCCCCTGAATGGGCGGAGTTTTGTACACGGGATGTAACTCCTGAAAAGAGGAAGCTACGCACAACAAATATACAAGTATGCACAAGGAGCATAAATATATTGACAAATCAGATTTATACACATGTCGGCAACGAGATGCAGACGAACACCACGAACTGATCCTCCTATGACTCGCCCGACTCTAATTCCTTCCCGGTATCCATACTTCCGAAGAGATTGTATCTGATAATCGAACCCTCAGGTATATTCTCCCGCACCAATGCTCAATGCAGTATCAAATTTGGACCGCAGTCATTTGCTTTTCAAATCCCTAACTTTTGCGTGAACCGCCCTTTACGGGTTTTCAGTTCACCAGGATACCCTTTTTTGCCGAAGCCGCCCAGTGTAGGTTTTCAACTTCGCGGGTGTATATTTTTTTCATTTTTATCCCTAACTTTTGCCCGAACCTTTCAATCTGTTTTTGGTTCGCCAGGATGCCCCATTTTTTGCCTGGACTCTCTTTTTTTTGTCCAGCGGGTCGAATTTAAGCAAAGTATTTTTTAACTGCGTCCGAATTCACAGGCGACGTAAAGTCTTCACCGTCCATGGTGGACAACAATAACGCTCCTCCTGAAAAGACTTTTTTGACAACGTATGGCCCTTCGTAGTTGGGGGTCCACTTGCCCCTGTGATCTGCCTGCGGAGGGAGAATCCTTTTCAGCACAAGGTCGCCCATCTGAAAGGTCCGCGGATGTATCTTCTTATCATATGCTTTCTTCATTCGGCTCTGGTACAAACGACCGTATGCTAGAGAAGCTAGCCTCTTCTCATCCATTAAACTTAATTGGTTCAACCTGTCTTTTACCCATTCTGCCTCATCTAGTTGAACATCTCGCAATACTCTCAACGAAGGGATCTCAACTTCCAATGGTAGCACTGCCTCCATTCCGTATACTAACGAGAACGGGGTTTCCCCGGTTGATGTGCGTACCATCGTACGATAACCGTGCAAAGCAAAAGGTAGCATCTCATGCCAATCCTTATAGGTCACCACCATTTTCTGAACGATCTTCTTTATATTCTTATTGGCCGCTTCAACAGCGCCATTCATCTTGGGTCGGTAAGGGGAGGAGTTGTGATGTTCGATCTTGAAATTCTGACAGAGCTCCTTCATCATTTTGTTGTTCAGGTTTGAACCATTGTCAGTGATTATCCGCTCGAGGATTCCATATCTGCAAATGATGTCTCTCTTGATGAACCTGGCCACCACCTGCTTCGTTACATTTGCATATGACGCCGCCTCCACCCACTTGGTGAAATAATCGATTGCTACTAGAATGAAACGGTGCCCATTAGAAGCTGTCGGCTCGATCTTTCCAATCATATCAATTCCCCACATTGAAAATGGCCATGGCGATGACATCACATTCAGAGGACTCGGAGGCACATGGATCTTATCAGCATAGATTTGGCATTTGTGGCACTTCCTTGCAAACTTGAAACAATCAGTTTCCATAGTCAGCCAAAAATAACCTGCCCGTAGCAGCTTCCTCGTCATAGCATGCCCACCAGCATGCGTACCAAAGGTACCTTCATGTATTTCCTCCATGAGCAACTTCGCCTCTTTTTCATCTACACAACGCAGCAGCACCAAGTCGTGATTTCTTCTGTATAAGACACCATCCGGATTCAAATAGAAATTACCCGCCAATCTCCTGAGAGTTTTCTGATCTTGACTGGATGCCCCAGCCGGATACTCTTTATTCTTCAGGAAATTAAGGATATCAAAATACCACGGTTTGTCGTCGGATGCTTCATCAATAGCAAACACGAAGGCCAGTCTGTCAAGTCGAGAGATAATGATTCTGGGAGCCTCGTTCCAGAAGTTGACTTTGTACACGGAAGACAAAGTGGCCAGGGCGTCAGCCATCTGATTCTCCGCTCGCGGTACATGATGCAATTCAACCTTGTCAAAGAAAGGCAACAATCTCCTCGCATAGTTCATGTAATGTATTAAGTTGGGCTGACGTGTCTCCCATTCTCCTTTGATTTGATTCACCACCAGAGCTGAGTCTCCGTATACGTCCAGATTTTTGATTCGCAAATCAATGGCTTCTTCCAGCCCCATTATACAAGCTTCGTATTCGGCCTCATTATTGGTAACTGCAAAGGTCAATCGAGCAGTAAACGGGATGTGCGACCCGTGTGGAGTAGTAATGATTGCCCCTATTCCACTACCATAAGCGTTTACAGCTCCGTCAAAAATCATCTTCCATTTGGAACCCAACTCTGGTCCTTCATCTGGCAACGGCTCTTCACAATCTTTCATCTTTAGGTACATGATATCCTCGTCAGGAAAATCAAACCTCATCGATTGGTAATCTTCAATAGGCTGCTCCGCCAAGTACTCAGACAGTACACTCCCCTTTATAGCCTTTTGCGAGACATATTGGATGTCATATTCAGTCAAGACCATCTGCCAACGGGAAATTCTCCCTGATAACGCCTGCTTTTCGAATACATATTTGATAGGATCCATCTTCGAGATGAGCATGGTTGTATGATTCAGCATGTATTGCCTCAAACGCTTGGCGGCCCAGACTAGCGCGCAACACGTCTTCTCAAGCATTGAATATCGAGATTCACAATCTGTAAATTTCTTACTCAAGTAGTAGATCGCATGCTCTTTTCTTCCTGTCTCGTCGTGCTGACCGAGAACACAACCCATGCTTCCCTCAAGAACTGTCAAATACATAATCAAGGGTCTCCCTGCCACTGGGGGTATCAAAATAGGAGGCTCCTGCAAATACTGCTTTATTTTATCGAACGCCTTTTGACAACTTTCGTTCCACGTTACAGCTTGATCTTTCTTCAACAGCTTGAATAATGGTTCACACGTAGCCGTTCGGTGAGATATGAACCGGGCAATGTAGTTCAACCTCCCTAAAAACCCGCGCACCTCTTTTTCTGTTTTAGGCGTCGGCATTTCTTGAATTGCTTTTATTTTAGCAGGATCGACCTCTATTCCTCTTTCGCTTACGATAAACCCCAGCAGTTTACCCGATCTCACCCCGAAGGTGCATTTGTTAGGGTTCAGTCTCAGCCTGAACTTCCTAAGCCTTTTGAACAACTTCAGCAGATTCACCAGATGCTCTTCCTCCGTCTGGGATTTGGCAATCATATCGTCAACATAAACTTCGATCTCTTTATGCATCATATCATGGAAAAGAGTCGTCATTGCACGCTGATACGTTGCCCCAGCATTCTTCAAACCGAAGGGCATCACTTTATAACAAAATGTTCCCCAAGGTGTTATGAAAGTAGTCTTCCCCATGTCCTCTGGCGCCATTTTAATCTGATTATAGCCTGAGAAACCATCCATGAAGGAGAATACGGAGTATTGAGCGGTGTTGTCAACTAGTACATCGATATGAGGAAGTGGAAAATCGTCTTTTGGGCTCGCTTTATTTAAGTCACGGTATTCTACACACATCTGCACCTTACCGTCTTTCTTTGGTACCGGTACGATGTTAGCGACCCATGAGGGATATTTTGTCACAGCCAGGAAACCAGCATCCCACTGTTTTTGAACCTCTTCTTTGATCTTCACTGCCATATCTAGTCTAGTTCTGCGAAGCTTTTGTTTGACCGGCGGGCACTCTTCTTTCAACGGCAGACGGTGCACAACCATATCTGTATCGAGCCCTGGCATATCTTCATACGACCAAGCGAACACATCACTATACTCTCTGAGCATTTCAACCAGTCTTCGCTTGATATCGCTTTGCAGCGCGGCTCCAATACGAATATTCTTTTCAACCCCTTCCGGCCCCAAGTTGATAATTTCGATGACCTCTTCGTGAGGCAGAATGACACGCTCCTTTTGCTTCACCAACCAAGACAGTTCTTCGGGAACGTCACCATCTTCAACAACCTCTTCTTAGGCCTGAAATACCGAGTGTTCAAAGTCGGGACGAGTCATAGGTGGTTCAAGGATGTCATCTGAAAATGTTATCCTGCAAAAGGAATGGTTAAATGCTTCAAAATGCGTATAAAGCGAATAACCTCGTTGCCATTTTATTGAAAAATACAAAACAAGAAAGACTTAGATCGCAATATTTTCACATAAAAACGCCTTTTATTTAATGATAAACATGCAATGTTCATAACATCACAACCCTAAGCAAATCATGATGCCCCGGGCAAGACACCAGTGTCGCTTGCGCGAAAATAAGGTGCCGGCATGGCAGAAGAGTCGCCACCTTTCGTTATTTATCCCTCAGAGCGGGAAAGGAAACGATCGGAAAAACCTGACGAAAAAGGGGAAGACAAGGTCATCGCAACCATTGTCTGGGTTCGGGAGTCGGTTACGCAAGGGGAAGGTATTAGCACCCCTCACGTCCGTCGTACTCAACGGGATCCTCGCTTGTTTGTTTACTTGGACGGGTTGGTTTTATTCTATCTACCTATAAAGGTTGGCTGAAAAAGAAAAGAAAAATGACTCGGCAAAGCATCGCGCTTTATGCCTACGTATTCTCATCAGAGAATGAGAAATCAGAGTCAACGTAGTTCGGCCTACGGGGTTATGGGGGAAAGGTTTCTCGCTAGGACGTCGCATCCTATGCCTACGTACTTCCACACGGTATGGAAGATCAGAGCAAACGTAGTTCGGGACACTACGGTTTATTTCCTGTTTTTACGAAAGAAGTGTTTTTTATTGTGTTTGCGACTTCAACCGCACTAGAGACTATGACCTGAGAGTGAATGCGTCGCATGTCACCCAAAGGGTACCATACTAAACATCCAGACTGTGGAAAAGAAACTCTCCCACAATCCTTTCTCAGATAGCTTCAGGCTCGTAACGTACGAAAGAAATCATTCATGATTACTGTATCTTAAGCTGTTTTGAGATGAATAGAGAACAGGCCCAACTAGGAGGGAGACTATCAAGTCCTACTGTTATCATGCCATGGATTCATCCTATGGTTGAGGTTTGAACAGGGAACTCCTAGATGTTATCATGCATAGGTTTCAACCTAAAAGTCTATCATCAAATCCTTATCAAAGGAAATGAGACCCTAAGGGATCATGTCAATGATACACCGAAACAGACAAAACATCAGCTTAACAGTAAAATGCTTGCAATGCAAGTGAGGGAGGAAAGGTGTGTGGGGCTTCAGCCTCCACAAGCTCATCTCAACCTCAAGCCAGTCATGAAGTAACAGTAATCATGCTGAAAAATAAACAACATGCTATCAAGCAATAAACAGTAAACTGCAATCACACAGATAAAATGAAATGAAATGCCATCAGGCAAACAAACCACATGGGCAAGGGAGCTGGGCTCTACCGAATACCCGCAAGCAAAGCCACACAATAACAATACAAGCAGAGGGAGCAACTCAACCTCTAATGCAGTCATGCTCCTAGCCTGAACTTATTCTAGATGGACTTATTCTAATGCAACAGACAAATCAGACAAAACACACAATACAGAAAAGAAAAAACATAAGAAAGCCTCAGCTCCTCCAGCAGCTATTCAGTCTTCAGACTTCAATCATCAAATGCTTCCCAGGTATCAACCCTACAATATGAGCATCAACTCATCTTCTCCCTTAAGCTTCAGCTTCTTTGATCAGCTTCACCTTCAGGCTTCACCATCTTCAAGGATCTTCAAGTATCAACTTGATCTTCACAAAGTCTTCAAGGATTCATCCTCTTCAAAGCTTCAGCTCCTATCTTCAATGGCTTTTAGATCTTCCATCAAATCTTCAATACTCTTCATTGCTATCTTCAACAACCCAAATGCTCCAACAAACCAGATTCAATCAACAAGATGAGATGAGGATGTTAAAGTGCTCACTGACTTCCAAAGGATGCCATTAAGGACTTAACATCAAAAGGAAAGGCTCTCTCAAAGTTCTACCTCATAGGGCAAGGTCACTAATCCCTCCAAAGGAGAGAGGTGAATACCCCTAAGGGACTTTATGTCATAGAGAAGGAAGGAGGTGAACAAGACACTCCTTGTTTATTGAATGGAATTATTCTATCTAAAGCTCTACCTATGCACTTATGATCCTATAAACAGAACAAACAAAAACTAACTAAGCTCCTCTTCAAGGTCTTCAAAGTATTCAATGATGATCCACAAGGTCTTCAACTCAATCTTCAAGGCTCACACACTCAAAGGAGAAGGAAAGAAAGCAAAACAATACAAACTATGCCCTTAAGCAACACACATACTATCCATACATTCAAAAATCAATTAAAAATACTAAAATACTATATAATATTCTAGTAAAATTCTAGGGGATTCTATACATACTTACCCTTAACCCATATATTCCCCGTACTCTAATTTGGCCTATAAAACCCAAAACAAAATTGTTAAGTCTACTTATACAACCTAAAACCCTAATTTGAGTACACTAAGACTATGCTTAACAAACTAATCAAATTTTAATCTACAAATCATGAGTTAAATCCTATATGAACTATGATTCAATATCTAACTATGCCAAAAAGAATAGCTCAAAAATCCTAAGGGAAAGTCCTAAAAGAAATTCTACAAAATTGAGTATCAAACTAACCATATTAAAAAGGCTATTTACATGGAAAATATACTAAAAATATTAAAAGAAAAATAAAATGGAATTTTATTTATTGATATTTTTCTAGACATGATTATGAACATATAGAAAAAACAAGCATTAAAAAACATTAATTTTTCTATTTTATATGATTTTTATAAAATGCAAACAATAAAAGAAATTAAAAAAAATTGAAAGAAAATGAATTAAAGGGGAGGGGGTGTCATTAGAAGGGGCGCCCAGTTGTTTGCTGTTGGGCTGAGAATATGGGGGGTTCAGATAGAAAAGGGCCTAGGCCCATGCGCTTCAGAAAAATAAATGAAAAAAATCTGAAGGAAAAAGGATAAATCTGCGGTATGAATAGCAATATTTTTAAGTTTAAAAAAGGATTGGGCCGCGCGAGGGGGTGGGAATAGCAAACTGGAAACTAAGCCCAAGATGGGCACTTAAGTGAAATGCGGCATTTTGGCCGCAGACTTTCCCTCTCATTTTTCCTTTAAATCACAGCCCTTGGATTCGTTTCCCAGTCAACTTCCTTGATCTGATCCGACGATGGCTGTATCGTCTTCCTCAACGCGCTCTAGGGTTTGCAGTGTTTCCATGAAACATAACCTCCACACGTGAATCTTCCTGTGGCCTGTTCTCCTTCGTTTCTCAACGAAACTCAATTCTGTGAACAGCCAACTTGCTCCATTTCTCGAGAGGAATACAACCATGTTGATAGTTTCCATTAAATCTCATCCAAGCATCAAACCCGATACCCCCACCTCCATGAATACTCCAGCCTCAAGCTTAATATCTTTCCAGTTTCTTGATACTATCATGCTCAGCACATGGCCCTGATGATTCTAAGCTATTAATCTTGTATTAATATTCACTGCAACCCGAGTTCTTGTTCAATAAAGAATTGATGTTCAATGTCCAACCTTCATAGAATGCGCTCTAAGTCCCCAGATTTGTTCCCCTAATGGTCACTAATAATCCTATGCTAACCACCTAGTCTAGAAGTGCTTAAATAAGGAGATGGAATAGCTTTTGCAAAACCTGTTCTTGATGATGGCAGGGGTAGTTCTACTCCTTTTCAACGCTTGCAACTCTCCTGGATTGATCTCTTATTGATGATGATCTTTCTGTTTGCAAAAACTTTGATGTATATTGCTTTAATCTTGAGTTTGGTATCAATTTGCTTTTCTTGCAAATTCTTCAACAAAGCTTCAAATCTCCATGGATCTTCCTCTAATTCAGTATGCAAGTACTCATAAGGATCAAAAGAATGTGTTTGTGGAGAAGAACAGAATGAAGATGGAAGAGAAAGAGAGTTTGTTATGATTTTGCAAATGGAGGAATTTCACTCTTTTTGCACTCACCCTCACCAATTACCATCAACCATCACCAACCTTGACCTCATGGTGATCCTCTCAATTTATAATAATCAAAAGAACCTTCTAGAATCATCTAGAAAGCCCTAGAAAATCATGGAAAATCTCATGTAGTGGCATGTTGTAACATCTCATATCTCATGTGCCAAGCCTTTAATTTGTGCCAAAATCTCCTTACAAGAGATATTGAGAAGGAATGAGTGAAGAAACAAGCATTGCCTTGCCCTATGCCAAGTTTTTTCAAGTTGCCTTATGATGCAAGAATGAAAATTACAAAGCAACCTCCATTTTTAAGCTTTAAATCAAAAATCTACTTGAACCATTGTTTTTAAAATGATGTTTGGATTCAAAATGACATATTGGATGACCTATTTTGGATTTGTGGATCTCCCAAACCAATTTCCAACTTGGATTCATTTACTTTATAAGTCGTTTTTAGGTCATTTTTACCCAATCATGAAAATCCTTTCTACAAGCTCTTCCAACAAATCATGACCACTTTTCTAGGCTTAAAATCCCATTTTGGACAACTTTGATGTTTTGAGTTTTTTCATTTGAGGCTTGGAAATTGGAGATATGGCCTTTGCTTAAAATGACCTATAACTTCCAAATGACCAAAATACCCCTGTCTTGTTCAAACCATAAGTTGAGTTCTACAAATCCTATCAAGGACTTCTAGTACTATCTAGAAAGCTAAGAAGATTCTCTTCAATATTCATGTTTACCAAGAGATCATAGTAATCATCCTACTAGGGCAAACGTTGTCTGCAAGTTGGGTGACTTTCAAGGACCCAGATTCACACACCTCAGCTGACCTGTAATTTGTCAAAACCATAACTTGAGCTCTGCAACTCCTATCAAGGACTTATACCACTCAAATTAAAGCTAAGAACAAGATCTACAACATTCATGTTGTGGGGAAGATGAGATATCAATCACATCCTAAGCTAAAACTTCCTGGAAGATGGGGATCAAACTAGGGTTTTTCACTGACAATCCTTAGAAACCCTAACACAAAACTTCTCAAACTCCTCAATCATGATGAGTTGGTCTAGGAATAATCTTTATAACATCTCCATACCTCATTCCATGATCTCATGGCCCTTGGATTAGGTCTCAACCTTCTCCAAATCTTCAGCTGATCTAGGGTTGACCCAGTCAAAACCCTAATTCTACCATTCATGGTTGAATCTTCTGAATTCTTGCACAATGACCTCTATGGGCTTCATGATGGCTTTCAAGACCTCTCATAAACTTTCCCAAAGCTTCAAGTTCATTCTTAAAGTCTCAGAATCATCTGAGGATCACCCACAACTCTCAAGTTATGAGACACACAACCTTGGTTTCACACAATTTCTCTGAGGATCTCTTGAACTTTCTGATGAAGGCATCAACTTTCAAACACTTGATAAATGAATAAATGTTGGTCAAATTTTGGGGTGCAACAGCTGCCCCTATTCAAACGGCTTGAACCTGACTGGGTGAGAAGCGAACGACTCTCAGCCAATCACGGTGCGAGACGATTGAATACCGGTAAACCCGAAAATTTGCCAACTGCACGAGCACATGGTACTCTGCGGGAAACAAATCTTCGAACACTGCAATACTAGCTACTCGACAACTAGCTGGAGAGATACTGATCGGACATCGCCGTCGGCTATCCCCGTTAACTTCTTCTGATATTGTCTTCAGACAACCACAACGCCCAACATCACCGCTGGAAGACTAAATATGATATCGTCGTCGAACAATCAAAATACCCTGCATCGCCGCTGGAGAAAATACACCACTGAACAATCCTGACCTGGGGTTCACCCCTAGTAAATGGAACAACAGGTACACTTGCGTATTTGAAACTACTCCGCTGGGAATGAGAGACTCAAACAAGCACGCTCTGATCTGGGGTTCACCCTCAGAACCATAACGAACATCCGAATACTACTGCACACTGCCCACCGTAGAACTTCAACATCAAAGACATATGAAACCCTGGCCCCTGGCCACTTGCATCTTCAGCTAGAAAAGATCTTCAAGTACTTCTGAAGATGAATGAAACCCTGGCCCTTGGCCACTTCCAGCTTCAGCTAGAAAAGATCTTCAAGTACTTCTAAAGATAAGCATCCTTGGCCTTCAAGGATATAAACCTTGCCCGTCGGCGATTCCAGCTTCAGCTAGAAAAGATCTTCAAGTATTTCTGAAGATAACCATCCTTGACCTTCAAGGATGTAAACTTTGCCCGTCGGCAACTCTGCAGGAGGTATCTTCGACTTCAGTCTGAAGAAATGGTCCTTGGCCTTCAAGGATACATGGATCTGCCTTCAGGCAACTCCGCCTCTGCTATAGAGTATCCGTGACTTCAGTCAGGGATATACTTCGGCCTTCAGTCCGAAAAATGAATCCTGGGTCATTCATGACCTTAGGGGATAACCTTGCCTTCAGGCACCTTCGCTTCAGCTTGGGAAATCTGTGACTTCAGTCAAAGAAATGGTATCCTGAGCCATTCATGACTCCACGGGGATTCAAACACTTTGCCTTCAGGCAAACTCCGCTTCAGCTGGAGAAACATCTTCGACTTCAGTCAGAAGAAACACTATTCACTTGATCGCAATCAATCATCACCTCAGGACAACCGAATTGGTCTTCAGGCCCATGCAGGTCACCTTGTTATATCTACAATCTTTGGAACCTTGTCTTCAGCCACACGTTGATTCATCAACAAGGAAATCTGAACTCACAGGAACCTTCTGATATCGTCTTCAGGCGTTTACGAAGTCAATCTTCAGATTAGACATCACTGTTGGAGCAAACATATCACGCTGCTATTCTCTTGACATCCTGTCAAGTCGTTTCTAAATAAAAGCAAACATGCCGGATCACCGGACATAATCATCAGGTTAACAACTCTGTTAAGGAGAGAGGAATGAGGGTTCACCCAAACAATCCTGACGACTCACTGGGGAAAAGGAAGAAGGGTTCACCCAAACAACCTTGTAGACTTTGCTGCAGAAAGACGAGAGAGTTCACCCAAACGACTTCAACGACTGCTGGAGAATAACGAAAGAGCTCACTCAGCCGATTCCTACCAACTTTACTGTGGAGCAAGTACTTCTGTTCGAGAGTACCATAACCACCTGGTTCATGCTTCATATGCAAATGATGGGAAAATGGGCGTAATGCTCCACGCGAAACGGAACGCTACGCTTTTGAGAAAATGTTATGCAATCATGCAAGGAAATGCCCCAGCAAAATAAATGCTGGGAAGAGGAATCATCCACTCGGGGAGAGTAACCATTACGCTGAGGAAGAGCTACCCTTCAGGGGAGCTGCATTTTCTGCCGATCTCATCTGGACTTACACTTGAGGATGACGGGCTCCTCCGGAGAACACAGCACATCAGGCTGATCAACACACTATCCTCTGCTATACTCTGCATGGGGAAAGCGATAAATACCCTGAACGGCTCTCTGGGAAACGACCCTTCTAGGGAACATAGCCTTCAGGCTACAACACACTCATGTCATTAAGTCCTCAAACTCACGGGGATAAACAAACTTCTGCTTGCTGGACAATCCTTCGGGATCTGATTGGGGAAGCATTTCACCTACCACTCATGGCTGTGTTCGGCTGGGGATATCAATCTACCTGCCTGCTGCTGGGGAAGTGCCAACCACCTGCTGGGGAAAAGACCTCCACTCCGTTGGGGATTCCAGAAATCATCCTGGGCAACTCTTGTTAGGGAGAAACCAATCACGACTTGAGCAGCTTCCAAGGGCTCGGCTCTCTTGGAGTCTCAGGCATTGTCCTGGGCGATCTTCGCCGGGGACGCTACTGGGGAGCTTAAGAACCAGCTTAAGCAAACAACTCGGGAAACTGCGCTGGGGATCCCACAAAACATCTTGAGCAAATGGCCCTGCTGAGGGATTCGGGAATCATCTCGAACTGTAGACTTCGTCGGGGTTCTCAAAAATCATCTTGAGCAAACGACTTTGTTGGGGAGAATGTCAGGAGTCATCCCGAGCAACTGATTCTTCGGCTGAACACCTGTAAAACAAGAATGATAATAACCTAGATCATGCTTATGATGCACATGTTTCTGCGCCATGCCCCACATGGCGGAAATGCTATGCGTTTACGCTAATGCAATCATGCACAATGCTATGCAATCATGCACAATGTTATGCAATCATGCACAATGATGCGATCCCATCAGCAACATAAATGCCGAAGGGGAAATCCTCCTGTCAAGGAGAAAAGCACTACTCAGATAGAGGAATCTTCCTGCTGAGGAGAACGTTGCATGCCAATATCAATCGGACTCTGCCTGGGGAATGATCTTCGGTTGACTGCTGCATGGAAAACAACTTCAGTTGACTGCTGCAGGGGACGAAGCTCTACGAGAAACCAGACTTACTGATATCAATCGCGAGAATAAACTACGTGGCCGTCTCTGCTAATCTTCTGGGGATAACAACTCTGTGGGGAAACAACTTCAGCTGCTCCACACTCCACTGGGGAAAAACCAATCATGATCTGATCAACTTCCAAGGATTCGGCTCTCCTAGATATCTGCAAACTCGGCTGGGGAAGGAGAAGTCATTCTGCTTCGCTGGAGAGAGTGCGACTCTGGGGAAATACAGCATCATTTGTTCAATACTCTGCTAGGGAAAATCCACTCATGGTCCCAACTGCTTCCAGGGATTCTACTTTTCTGGGGGTTTGCGAACTCAGCCGGGGAAAGAGAAATCATTCTACTTCACTGGAGAGTACGACTCTGATGCGGGATTTCAATTTCGCTGGGGAAGAAAGAATCATCTGACTTCGGGGGAGAGCACAACTCTGCAGGGGAATACAACATCAGCTGTTCCAACACTCTACTGGAGGAAGAGGGAATCATCCGACTTCGGGAGAGGATACGACTCTGGTGGGGAATCTCAATTCCGATGGAGACTTCAGTCTGGCACCATCAGTTACTGCATCCTTCGGCATACGAACAATTTCCTACGAATCCTGCACTTGTGACCCGGTGCTGGGGGAGACACGAGCTTCGGTACCCGAACATTTCTATGAAATCTGCCCTTGTGACCCGGTGCTGGGGGTCATGAGCTTCGGCCCTTGACTCAGCTGATGAGGTGACGTTCCTTCAGGATGCGTCTGCTTGGGGAAGAGAATCACCTCTGCCTGGGGAGACATGTCAATGCTCCCTATTCTGCGTTCAGATTTTGCGGAGGAGAGACTACTGAACTCTGCTGGAGAAGGAGGGCTCGCCCTGCTTCGGGGATATCAATCCTGGTCTGCTGAGGGTAATCTTGACCCTGATCTGATAAGGGATGAACGCCATCTCAATTTGCTGCAGTCTCAAACTGCACAGGGGGAACAACCTCAAACCGTACATCTCTGCTGAGAAACGATCCGGCTCCACCACGTCAACACAGGGAATACAGACTACCAATCATGGAACCGAGTAATGGGTTAGGCTGTAGGATAACAATCCCATGACCGCAAGGCTTCTTCAGAAGGTTCAGGTTTTGGCAGGATAATGACACGATTCCCCGATACTCAATTCTTGCTAGGGCGAATAAACTCATTTGAACAACTTTCCCCAGCGCAATTCAACTTGCCCCAATCTGACTTTTGGGGGGATAACTCATTCTGAACCGGAAACAACTGGCAACAAGACAATCTTCAGAGGGCTTGCCCCAACATCTGCACAACGGAAGGGTTCATCCTCTCAGCGTGGTCGGCTTCAATATCTCTGAAGTAGTTTGCCCCTGAACGAGCGATGAGCGACTCAACATGCTCTGATTGAACACTGGAGGGATCTGCGCTCAAATCGCAAGAATTCTAGATAACTGCCCCTGATTGGGTCTCGAGAAGATTCACTTCCGACCAACCGCTCCTCGCATAAACCGCCCCATAATCAACTGATGCTCCGGGACTCGTCCTCAGACAAACTGATTCCAAACTCACTGGGAGTCAATGCCCCAGATTCACAGGGTTTCACGGCATGCCGTTCTGACCCAGACCTCTGACGATTCAGTCCTGATTGACTATTCCCTGTTGAAGTTCCTCCGTATCAGCTACTGACCTGCAATTAAAATTGTTTATTCACGGATGGTAATTTTAATGCAGTGTTCATGCAAATTTCGAAAAAATGTTGTGCTGTCACTCATTTACGTGTCATGCTAGTGAGTGACGAATGAACCAAAGAGTTCAAACGTAGTGCTGATGTGATCAGTGAAAAATACAATAAGGATATGATTAGCAAATCACGAAGGAGTCAGGTTACTCAACCTTATCGTAATGCGCTTTCAGAATAAACCCTGCCTCAATTAGGTCTTTTAAGGGTTGTATCGTGGTCGGGTTCACGGTTCGCGAAACAAAGGATATTTGGCTCAAATTATGATTTGTACCCTCCCCTTCTACGTGATGATATCCGACCCTAAAGTCCAGTTAACTTAGCTCGAGCGCTCGCCTCTTCGAGAGGTGTGTTGAACATTGGGAACAACTGGTTAAAGAATTCACAAGGTGTTTCGGAGTGACAGTTACTCCCTTTTTCGTTTCGGTGTCTGTATCTACGCGACTTTGTCCTTGTTTGAGGATTTTTCTCTTTTATAATCCTTTCTTTTTCATTCTTTTAATTCCCTAATTTTTGCCTGGACTGACTCCTTTTGAGTTCTTTTCGATTTTTCTTTTGAAGTCCAGCGGGATGCCCTGATTTTTGCCTAAGTATTTGCTTTCTAGCTTTTCCTTTTTTACTTAGCGGGCTTTCTTATTCCTTTTTTTTCTTTTGGAACAAGTCGTGCGACACTGGCTGTCTGGATTTATCCGAAAGGATTGCAACTGTCTCACTCTTGATTGGTGAGGTTTAACCATTGTGGTTGATGAGGTACGACCTCTGGAGAGGAATATGATGTGATTGGCCCTCGAAGGACAACACTCCTCTATAAGACTTGAACGCTCGATCAAGCTAACTGACAACTACCCTGCCCCGGGTTAAGATGTGAGGGTTAAAAAGTCCGAAAGAAACTCCTACTTCTCGGCTCGAAGTGGTTAACAAGGGATTCTCTTCCTTATCTCTCCGGTGTTTAGGGGATTTGAAACAATGCCTTGTACGTCATCGACAAGGTTTTATCTGAAAGCATGACGATCATTGGTTATGAGTATTCAGTTTCATCATCCTCCCTCCGCTCATTACTAATCATAGTGATGAAGTGGAGCGAATAAAATGCAAGTGTCAGTGCAATGCAGTAAATGAGTGACAACGACATAACTAATTCAGAAAAATGCATAGTCACTTTATTAACATTACCATTCGAAACATACAATGTTTAACAACAAGTAGTAACTAACAGAAAAGAAACTACAAATGCAAATGGTAAAAAGTCCGAAGACTGCCAATGCTGAGGACGTCTGCCTGTCTGGACCACTGGCTTCTGGAAATAACCCTCTGAATCTGCGAGCTCAGACAGCTGAGAGGTTGTTACGCACAACCAGAACTCCATCTGGAAAGGAAATACACCCTTGGTCAATCAATTGCTGCACTTTCGCCTGGAAAGCCTTGCAATCTTCAGTTGAATGCCCCGGAGATCCACCATGGTAACCACACTGAGCATGAGGATTGTACCCTGGAGGGTAAGGCTCTGGCACGGGCTTGAGAGCTTTCGGTTCCACCAAAGAATTTTGAATCAACCGTGGAAGAATCTGGCTATACGGCACATGCACTGGATGGAAAGGAGCATTCCTTTGTTCTAAGTGGTTGCGAGGCCTCTTTTGATCCTGGTGCTGGTATTCTTTCCGCCAAGGAGTAAGAGGTCGTCGTTTCTGAGTGGCAATGGTCCCTTGTTTAGGCGCTTGCGTCCTTGAACCTGATCCAGGTAGAAACTGCGAGCGAGGCGATGCAGTCACCAAAGGTCGCGGGACATATTCAAGATCTCTCCCAGCTTCAGGCAAAGGAGTGGAATCATTCACCTCTTCTGCAGGGTACGGGATGAACTTTCCCGATGCTCTCATGCCTCCCGGCACAAGCCTAATTGTCCTCGAGTCAATAAGGTCTTGAATCTTATTCTTGAGAGCCTTGCATGTTTCAACATGGTGCCCCGGTGCTCCTGAGTGGAAATCACAACGTATGTTGAGATCAATGTCTGGTGACACGTCATCTGGTGGATCCGAGGTCCGAAGCTTGAGAACACGGTGCTGAACCAACAGTGGCAACAGCTGGGCATAGCTCACAGGTATTGGGTCCACAGCTCTATCGAGCAGCTTCTTCTTTTGATTATAACCTTCAGGGTTATTCTGAGATGCCCGGCGCGGCTGCTGACGAGACAGGTCTCGATCTTCATGCTGTGTAGAGGATCTATGAAGTCCACTTGGCTTCGGCACAGGTGGCACTGACGGCAATGGGGGAAGCACTTCGGTCTCCTCCTTGGGTGCTTGACCACTCTCCTTTTTTAACATACTTCTCACCACTCCCATGAGAAAGCTCAACTGATTCTGCAGCTGCTGATTCTCTTCTCTGAGTACCTGCTGGTCCAGACGCACTGCCTGTATGTCATTCATGACCTGCCCGAACTGGCTTTGGATTTTCCCCAACTCGGCTTGTACCTGCTCCATTGGTCTGAGTTGCTCGATTCTGAGTCAAACCTGCAAACACAAGGGTTAGAAGACAAGCCCCGGCTTTTGTCATGCAAGATGAATTATGCTAAAGCCACGGGTGTCTGTACGTTTAGGAGATCACCCCTAATTCTGGTGTCAACGTGCCAACATGGTGTCAATGCAATGATAAGACTGGATCCATTCATGGAAGAAAATATCTCATATTGCCCGGGACACCAGAATCAGGGTACGAAATGCGCCTGCAGCACAAACACATGCTAATGGAATGCAAACATGAATATGCGAGCTAATGCAAAATGCAATCATGCAATAATATATCCAGGTGGCTGCTGTGGAGATTCTGTGTCCATAATCACTGATGAGAAGAAAACCCCGGTGTAAGACCACTGATCTAATCTGCTAAGAACGACCTTCTGACAGGACCATATATATAAGATCAAAATTATGCTCTATCAAGAACAAAGGTCTGATAACAAGGACACCGGGTGTATGATCAAGAAATATCTGCTGATGAAGTCTTCAGACCCCAAATCAAAAATCTTCCCTACAAAGAACAAACATACAGCTGCTGATGAGATCTTCAGACCCCACTCGAAATCTGCTCTATCAAGAACAAACCACTGATGACAATACTCTGATCGAAACCTGCTCTATCGAGAACAGACATACACCTGATACTAGGATCCTCTGATCAAAACCTGCTCTGTCAAGAACAGACGAGTCTGCAACTGAGAACCCTGGTACCAACATAACTGATTCACTGTCAAGAAAACCAGGTAGTCTGAGGGTCAAAGTTTCCTGCAATAAACCCAATCCCGCTCACAGGTATGGACCTAAACTGACTCAAGGTACGGCATCCTATGCGTTCATCAGCGTCACAGACTTTCAAAACTGACGATACGATTCCCAGAAGGAGTGGCATCATCAAGTTTTGAAGAGGCCTCACTTAGCTGAATCACAAATGATCGGTCCCCAGAGTCGACAATCCACCAAACCAGCAACCGTCTCAACCCAAAGGGTTGAAGGTGAAGCCAACCGGATGAACCTCGTCTGAGCGTGGATTTCATGAGACACTAGTGCCTGCAAAGCAAGCACGCGCCCACTAATTTCCACTCTAAGTCTATAGTGCAGTCAAGCCTGGGTCTGGCTTCTCACTCATCAGAACTCCCATCCCACAACAGCACAAATAATCATATTATACTGAAAATAAAATGCGGGAAATAAAGTGCGAGAAGTAAAAATACGATAAATAAACGCAACTCAACAAGCAAACACACAAGCGGTAGGATTGACTCTCTTAAGGGACGTTGGATCCCAAAACTGACTCGCTTTCGGGACGTTGGATCCCTAGGAAACTATCAAGTCCCCAGCAGAGTCGTCAGCTGTCGCTTGCGCGAAAATAAGGTGCCGGCATGGCAGAAGAGTCGCCACCTTTCGTTATTTATCCCTCAGAGCGGGAAAGGAAACGATCGGAAAAACCGGACGAAAAAGGGGAAGACAAGGTCATCGCAACCATTGTCTGGGTTCGGGAGTCGGTTACGCAAGGGGAAGGTACTAGCACCCCTCACGTCCGTCGTACTCGACGGGATCCTCGCTTGTTTGTTTACTTGGACGGGTTGGTTTTATTCTATCTACCTATCAAGGCTGGATGAAAAAGAAAAGAAAAATGACTCGGCAAAGCATCACGCTTTATGCCTACGTATTCTCATCAGAGAATGAGAAATCAGAGTCAACGTAGTTCGGCCTACGGGGTTATGGGGGAAAGGTTGCTCGCTAGGACGTCGCATCCTATGCCTACGTACTTCCACACGGTATGGAAGATCAGAGCAAACGTAGTTCGGGACACTACGGTTTATTTCCTGTTTTTACGAAAGAAGTGTTTTTTATTGTGTTTGCGACTTCAACCGCACTAGAGACTATGACCTGAGAGTGAATGCGTCGCATGTCACCCAAAGGGTACCATACTAAACATTCAGACTGTGGAAAAGAAACTCTCCCACAATCCTTTCTCAGATAGCTTAAGGCTCGTAACGTACGAAAGAAATCATTCATGATTACTGTATCTTAAGCTGTTTTGAGATGAGAAGAGAACAGGCCCAACTAGGAGGGAGACTATCAAGTCCTACTGTTATCATGCCATGGATTCATCCTATGGTTGAGGTTTGAACAGGGAACTCCTAGATGTTATCATGCATAGGTTTCAACCTAAAAGTCTATCATCAAATCCTTATCAAAGGAAATGAGAGTCCTAAGGGATCATGTCAATGATACACCAAAACAGACAAAACATCAGCTTAACAGTAAAATGCATGCAATGCAAGTGAGGGAGGAAAGGTGTGTGGGGCTTCAGCCTCCACAAGCTCATCTCAACCTCAAGCCAGTCATGAAGTAACAGTAATCATGCTGAAAAATAAACAACATGCTATCAAGCAATAAACAGTAAACTGCAATCACACAGATAAAATGAAATGAAATGCCATCAGGCAAACAAACCACATGGGCAAGGGAGTTGGGCTCTATCGAATACCCGCAAGCAAAGCCACGCAATAACAATACAAGCAGAGGGAGCAACTCAACCTCTAATGCAGTCATGCTCCTAGCCTGAACTTATTCTAGATGGACTTATTCTAATGCAACAGACAAATCATACAAAACACACAATACAGAAAAGAAAAAACATAAGAAAGCCTCAGCTCCTCCAGCAGCTATTCAGTCTTCAGACTTCAATCATCAAATGCTTCCCAGGTATCAACCCTACAATATGAGCATCAACTCATCTTCTCCCTTAAGCTTCAGCTTCTTTGATCAGCTTCACCTTCAGGCTTCACCATCTTCAAGGATCTTCAAGTATCAACTTGATCTTCACAAAGTCTTCAAGGATTCATCCTCTTCAAAGCTTCAGCTCCTATCTTCAATGGCTTTTAGATCTTCCATCAAATCTTCAATACTCTTCATTGCTATCTTCAACAACCCAAATGCTCCAACAAACCAGATTCAATCAACAAGATGAGATGAGGATGTTAAAGTGCTCACTGACTTCCAAAGGATGCCATTAAGGACTTAACATCAAAAGGAAAGGCTCTCTCAAAGTTCTACCTCATAGGGCAAGGTCACTAATCCCTCCAAAGGAGAGAGGTGAATACCCCTAAGGGACTTTATGTCATAGAGAAGGAAGGAGGTGAACAAGACACTCCTTGTTTATTGAATGGAATTATTCTATCTAAAGCTCTACCTATGCACTTATGATCCTATAAACAGAACAAACAAAAACTAACTAAGCTCCTCTTCAAGGTCTTCAAAGTATTCAATGATGATCCACAAGGTCTTCAACTCAATCTTCAAGGCTCACACACTCAAAGGAGAAGGAAAGAAAGCAAAACAATACAAACTATGCCCTTAAGCAACACACATACTATCCATACATTCAAAAATCAATTAAAAATACTAAAATACTATATAATATTCTAGTAAAATTCTAGGGGATTCTATACATACTTACCCTTAACCCATATATTCCCCGTACTCTAATTTGGCCTATAAAACCCAAAACAAAATTGTTAAGTCTACTTATACAACCTAAAACCCTAATTTGAGTACACTAAGACTATGCTTAACAAACTAATCAAATTTTAATCTACAAATCATGAGTTAAATCCTATATGAACTATGATTCAATATCTAACTATGCCAAAATGAATAGCTCAAAAATCCTAAGGGAAAGTCCTAAAAGAAATTCTACAAAATTGAGTATCAAACTAACCATATTAAAAAGGCTATTTACATGGAAAATATACTAAAAATATTAAAAGAAAAATAAAATGGAATTTTATTTATTGATATTTTTCTAGACATGATTATGAACATATAGAAAAAACAAGCATTAAAAAACATTAATTTTTCTATTTTATATGATTTTTATAAAATGCAAACAATAAAAGAAATTAAAAAAAATTGAAAGAAAATGAATTAAAGGGGAGGGGGTGTCATTAGAAGGGGCGCCCAGTTGTTTGCTGTTGGGCTGAGAATATGGGGGGTTCAGATAGAAAAGGGCCTAGGCCCATGCGCTTCAGAAAAATAAATGAAAAAAATCTGAAGGAAAAAGGATAAATCTGCGGTATGAATAGCAATATTTTTAAGTTTAAAAAAGGATTGGGCCGCGCGAGGGGGTGGGAATAGCAAACTGGCAACTAAGCCCAGGATGGGCACTTAAGTGAAATGCGGCGTTTTGGCCGCAGACTTTCCCTCTCATTTTTCCTTTAAATCACAGCCCTTGGATTCGTTTCCCAGTCAACTTCCTTGATCTGATCCGACGATGGATGTATCGTCTTCCTCAACGCGCTCTAGGGTTTGCAGTGTTTCCATGAAACATAACCTCCACACGTGAATCTTCCTGTGGCCTGTTCTCCTTCATTTCTCAACGAAACTTAATTCTGTAAACAGCCAACTTGCTCCATTTCTCGAGAGGAATACAACCATGTTGATAGTTTCCATTAAATCTCATCCAAGCATCAAACCCGATACCCCCACCTCCATGAATATTCCAGCCTCAAGCTTAATATCTTTCCAGTTTCTTGATACTATCATGCTCATCACATGGCCCTGATGATTCTAAGCTATTAATCTTGTATTAATATTCACTGCAACCCGAGTTCTTGTTCAATAAAGAATTGATGTTCAATGTCCAACCTTCATAGAATGCGCTCTAAGTCCCCAGATTTGTTCCCCTAATGGTCACTAATAATCCTATGCTAACCACCTAGTCTAGAAGTGCTTAAATAAGGAGATGGAATAGCTTTTGCAAAACCTGTTCTTGATGATGGCAGGGGTAGTTCTACTCCTTTTCAACGCTTGCAACTCTCCTGGATTGATCTCTTATTGATGATGATCTTTCTGTTTGCAAAAACTTTGATGTATATTGCTTGAATCTTGAGTTTGGTATCAATTTGCTTTTCTTGCAAATTCTTCAACAAAGCTTCAAATCTCCATGGATCTTCCTCTAATTCAGTATGCAAGTATTCATAAGGATCAGAAGAATGTGTTTGTGGAGAAGAACAGAATGAAGATGGAAGAGAAAGAGAGTTTGTTATGATTTTGCAAATGGAGGAATTTCACTCTTTTTGCACTCACCCTCACCAATTACCATCAACCATCACCAACCTTGACCTCATGGTGATCCTCTCAATTTATAATAATCAAAAGAACCTTCTAGAATCATCTAGAAAGCCCTAGAAAATCATGGAAAATCTCATGTAGTGGCATGTTGTAACATCTCATATCTCATGTGCCAAGCCTTTAATTTGTGCCAAAATCTCCTTACAAGAGATATTGAGAAGGAATGAGTGAAGAAACAAGCATTGCCTTGCCCTATGCCAAGTTTTTTCAAGTTGCCTTATGATGCAAGAATGAAAATTACAAAGCAACCTCCATTTTTAAGCTTCAAATCAAAAATCTACTTGAACCATTGTTTTTAAAATGATGTTTGGATTCAAAATGACATATTGGATGACCTATTTTGGATTTGTTGATCTCCCAAACCAATTTCCAACTTGGATTCATTTACTTTATAAGTCGTTTTTAGGTCATTTTTACCCAATCATGAAAATCCTTGCTACAAGCTCTTCCAACAAATCATGACCACTTTTCTAGGCTTAAAATCCCATTTTGGACAACTTTGATGTTTTGAGTTTTTTCATTTGAGGCTTGGAAATAGGAGATATGGCCTTTGCTTAAAATGACCTATAACTTCCAAATGACCAAAATACCCCTGTCTTGTTCAAACCATAAGTTGAGTTATACAAATCCTATCAAGGACTTCTAGTACTCTCTAGAAAGCTAAGAAGATTCTCTTCAACATTCATGTTGACCAAGAGATCATAGGAATCATCCTACTAGGGCAAAAGTTGTCTGCAAGTTGGGTGACTTTCAAGGACCCAGATTCACACACCTCAGCTGACCTGTAATTTGTCAAAACCATAACTTGAGCTCTGCAACTCCTATCAAGGACTTCTACCACTCAAATTAAAGCTAAGAACAAGATCTACAACATTCATGTTGTGTGGAAGATGAGATATCAATCACATACTAAGCTAAAACTGCCTGGAAGATGGGGATCAAACTAGGGTTTTTCATTGACAATCCTTAGAAACCCTAACACAAAACTTCTCAAACTCCTCAATCATGATGAGTTGGTCTAGGAATCATCTTTATAACATCTCCATACCTCATTCCATGATCTCATGGACCTTGGATTAGGTCTCAACCTTCTCCAAATCTTCAGCTGATCTAGGGTTGACCCAGTCAAAACCCTAATTCTACCATTCATGGTTGAATCTTCTGAATTCTTGCACAATGACCTCTCTGGGCTTCATGATGGCTTTCAAGACCTCTCATAAACTTTCCCAAAGCTTCAAGTTCATTCTTAAAGTCTCAGAATCATCTGAGGAGCACCCACAACTCTCAAGTTATGAGACACACAACCTTGGTTTCACACAATTTCTCTGAGGATCTCTTGAACTTTCTGATGAAGGCATCAACTTTCAAACACTTGATGGATGAATAAATGTTGGTCAAATTTTGGGGTGCAACAACCAGATTGTTCAACAATTAATAAAACAAAGCATTACTGTTTAAGAGTCACAGGAACAAGCTCTTGAATAGACCAGTTGCACAATCCCTGTCCTGGCGTGCTTGGCTGAATCCAGGCATCCATATCACAGTCGTTGTCTCCTTCGTCAGACTCCGAAGCAGCGTTGACGGTCTCATGACATACTCCACTGGCAGAGATGGTTATTGGTCCTCGGAAACGGGGTGCCCCCACAGCAGGTGTTGACGACGACGGTTGATATCCCAACCCGAATCGGTCCATCTTCACAGGAATATCCAGCACTTTGCCCCAGCCCTTGGTATCACCAGCCTCTACAAGAGCTTGAGCTTCTTTATACGACGAAACGGCTACCTCCGACGCTTTGCTCGGCCCGGGACCTTTGTCCTTGATGCGCAACCCTTCAAATGCCTGGCAGGGTGTTTCGTGAATCTCTCCATCGACCTCCACATATTTAAATGACGACAGATGGCTGACCAGGATGTCTTCTTCTCCGCATACCGTAACCACACTGTCTCCGACCATATATTTCAACTTTTGATGCAGGGTAGACGTGACTGCCCCAGCCCCATGAATCCAAGGTCTTCCGAGGAGGCAACTATATGCAGGCTGGATGTCCATGATATAAAATTCAGTTGCGAACACCTCCGGCCCCACCTGTAGAGGCAATGTTATCGATCCAAAAACTGTTCTTCGCGTCCCATCAAATGCCCTGACTACCAAGTCACTGGGCGTGCACAGGATTCCTCTGACATCTAGCTTCATCATCGCTTTCTTGGGCAGCACATTCAAAGACGATCCGGTGTCGACCAGTACATGCGACATGACTGATCCTCTACACTCGACAGATACGTGCAGCGCCATATTATGATCTCTCCCCTTAGGGGTCAAATCGAAGTCGGTAAAGCCCAAGTTGTGGCCTGCATTCACATGTGCCAACACTCCCTCCAGCTGATTTACGGACACATCTTGGGGTACGAAGGAAGTATCCAGGACTTTCAACAAAGCATTTCTGTGAGCTTCAGAACACAAGAGCAACGACAAGATAGATATCTTGGACGGCGTCTGCTGCAGATGCTCCACAATCTTATAATCACTTTTTCGAATCAAGTGCATGAACTCTTATACGTCCTTCGATGCTGCTTCTTTGTCGCTTGCCTGCACTGGGACATTCTCAACCATATTTCCTTTCCCCTTTGCCAACCTTTCGGCCTCTACCTCAGGCGATATAAAGATCCTACCACTTCTTATCATACCTCCTGAACCAACAACGTTGTGTACAGTCTCGGCTGGCTGCTTATTAACATCAATCTTTATTCCGTCACAATACACTTCCAAGCCATATGACCATGGGACTGCTTTTGTGCTCTCGTACGGGATTGGCCCGGCCTTAGTTATGGTGATCGGTGGTCGCTGGGCCGGCGCTGTTATAGTGATTGTCTTTCGAGGGATCGTTACAGTAGCTACATCACTCTGATTGTCTGCTGATGCCCCTGCAGGCTCTTCAATTGCTGCTCGGTCAAACTGCAATGTGCCTCCATTAATTAAAGCCTGAACACCTTTCTTCAAATCATCACACCCCCCAGCTAGGGTCCAACATTCTAAGCAGTACTCGTCGCACCCTGGATAGACACCTCCCTGCAATAATCTGCTTTTTATCTCGCTCAGCGGCGTCTTTAAATCATCGACATTCATAATCAGATTCGAACCCTCCTCAGTTAGAATGGTGTTTGCCCCATGATTAGGCATGGGCTTATGCACTATATTCGGACCCGCCGTTCCAAAATTGATAGCCTTGCTATCCAATAAATCCTGCACAACATGCTTAAAAGCATGGCAACCCTCTACATCATGGCCGGGAGCCCCAGAGTGGAACTCACAGTGCCTGCTTGCATCATAACCATACGGAGGAGTTCCCGTTATTTGTGCCAGAGTTCTCTTCTCTACCAAGTTCAACCCTAATAGTGTCTGTAACAAATCTGCGTAAGTTGAAGGAGGCTTCTCAAACACTCTCCTTGGCTTACCTCCCTGGAATCTTCTATGGGCAGGCTGTGCCCCTTGTTGTGGTTGTTGTTGCTGCTGCTGTTGTTGCATTGGTTGTTGCTGTTGAAATGGTTGTTGTTGGAACGGAATAGTAACACTCGCCACCTGCTGCGGCTGATGATACTGGTTTCGACCTCTTCCCCGGCCTCTGCCTCGGCCCCCAAACACTGCGCTTGCATCGCCCTGACGGCGCCCACCAAAAGCCTTTCGGTTACTGCCAGATGCAGTAGATTCCTCAGCTTGGAATCTTCCTTGTTTAATGTTGTTTTCAATCTTTTCTCCCATCAGAATTAAGTCTGAGAAACTGGCCAAAGATGTGTGAAACAACTTGTCATAAAACATGCCTGTGAATGTGCCGATGAACATGTCATTCATTTCCTTGTCTTCTAAAGTAGGACGGACCCTAGCAGCCATATCGCGCCATCTTTGCGCATACTCTTTAAAGCTCTCACCCTTCTTCTGAGACAACCCTTGCAATTGGACCCGATTGGGCGCCAAGTCGCTGTTATACTTATAGTGAGCTACAAATGCCTCTGCCAGCTGCTTCCATGTCTTTATGTTAGTTGGTTCCAATCCCATATACCACTCGAGGGACGGACCTGACAAGCTATCTTAAAAGAAATGCATTAGCATCCTCTCATCAGTTGAATACGCAGACATCTTTCTGTAATAAGCCCGCACGTGCACTTTCGGACAGGTGTCCCCTTTATACTTATCAAATGTAGGAGCTTTGAATTTGATTGGCACCCTCAAGCCAGGTACCAGACCCATTGTTGACATGTCTAAGCCCACAACACTTTGGTTCAGGACCCCCCTCATCTTCTCCTCTAGCATTCTGATCTTCTGGGAGTCATCCATCGGCCCTTCGAAACCTCCACCGGAGAAAGCGTCCTCTTGCTGATCTTCCTGCCACATACCATTCCCAGCTCCATACCCATCGTATCCATTGTTATGGCCAGCTCTGATCTGATTCATCACCGGGCCTCGCCCTCTGTTGCCGTACCCCGGAGCAACCCCAGCAGGTCCAAAAGTCATTAACCCAGCGCCGTTTCCATTTCCGAATCCTCCGTAACCCTGATTGGTCATACCATGTCCGTCTTGCCCAAAGCCTTGAGTATTGAAACCATATTTCCCAGCATTATCGAATCCCTGATCATTGAACCCGAATCCAGCATTACCAAAGCCGTTCCCTCCCATATTATCACCCAAGTTGACATCACCAAGCCCAACGTTATGGACAGCAGTCTCGTTCCCAACTCCGACGTTACCGTTCCCAGCAGCGGTAACGTTGTTGACATTAACAGCAGGTATGTTGACTACAGGTGGAGCCACTGGCGTGGGAGTGCCATCCCCATGAATAGTGTCGACTCGCACAGATTGATGATCCTCATTCCCATGCCCAGAATTCCTGACCAACAGAGGCTGCACCATAGCTTGCAAATTCTCCTGACCTTTTGCAATAGTCTCCAAGGTCTGCATAAAGAGCGCTAGCTTCTCGCGCTTATCTTGCATCTCGTTCTGCATTTGATCCATGATTCTTCGATAGTTGGTGCGAGTGGAGTATCTGTGCGGGCGCTGATCTGCAATCCTGAAAATACCTGGTACAGAGCAGGAAATAAGATACCATCTAGTAATCACCTGCAATGCAATATGAATATGAATGCAATGCAATGTGTGTCTGTGCATTAGGGAAATTCATTCCCCGATTCTAGCGCGAAGGTGCCAGTGCAGTGACAGTGCTAGCAATATGAAGATCGGAGCTGAACCATAGAAAGCCTCATATATTGCAGAGAAAACCAGTAAGCCAAGAGTACAATATCACTGAGTACAATAAGAAGGCATGACCTCAACCAACAATCCTGGTGATGGTCAGCACTATGCAAATAAAGCATACAAGTTAATACATGAAATGATCAAGTACTCCCATAAGCCCGGTACTCTTCTATTAACTTCTTGGTCTCTGGATGACCTGGTCGGGTAAGCAGACCCTTGACAAGCTGATTTCTCCTCTTGAGAACGCGTCGCACGTCACCAGCGGTTTCCTCCCATGCCCCTTCTCCGAAACGGTCCTCTAACTTCCGCTTCTGAGACACGGCTTCGTTCTTGCCTTCGATGGCCTTGTTCAATGCATTCTGGAGACTATACTGGGTCATCACTTCTTCTTCATACTTCTTAATGCTAGACTTCAACTGCTCTTCGAGGTCGGAAATTCGCTGCTTCAACTTATCTTCCCTCTTTTTATTGTTGGTGAGCGTAGCATTCCAAGTCTTATTGCAAGAAGAGATTTCTCGGTGTGCTGCGTCGAGCGCTTTCTTTTTGGATTCCAGCATGTCATGGGAGCTTCTGAACTCTTGCCCCAGACGTTCGCGCTTCTTTTTCTCCTCAGTCAACTCAGCCCCTAGTCTGTTTACTAGTTCGATCTGCTGTTGGAAAGCATGCAAGGCCTTGTTTTTCTCACTGCGTATCTGAGCTAGTTCTTGCTCTAACCCTTCATTGATCTTCATTAAGGCTTCTTTTTCTTTCACAACTTGCTCGTATGCCTCCCTAGAAACAGTGGTTGGCTCTTCTACCGGAGTATGAACAGGGACTGGTGTTGCTGGAAATGGCATCTGCAACTGGCTTGTCCTCTCCTGGATCCAAACTCTGTATGGCGCATAAGCCTGACAATCGTTCTTCCCTAACAGTGGCTTCCCTCTTCTGTTAATACGCGTCCAGGCATGCTGCAGCTTCGCTAGCAATTCTCCCTTCAAATCACCGGTGAAGTACAGAGATTCCTACACTTCTTCCTCCTTTGGTGGGCTCTTCAACGCATATCCGAACTGGCGAACGAACAGAGAAGGGTTGTAATTGATACACCCTTTTCTTCCTATCAGCGGAACATTGGGATACCCAGAACAACTAAAGATGAGCTCAGACCCCAGCAAGTCTCGATCAAACCACTTTATGTCTTCAGAAGATAACCTCATCAGGCGCTCCGACCAGCTAGCTGTAGGTGCACTGTCCACAAATGGTCCGTTCATGGGAAGATGACTCTTGAACCACATGTTCAACAGCGGCGCACAATAGTAAACAGCCTTTCCCCTTCTGTTTTCATTCTTGTAGTGCAATGAGTGGTAGAAGTCTCCGATCAAGGTGGGCACTGGGTTGCCAGCAGCAAACAGATGGAAAGCGTCCAAGTCCACGAAATTGGGCAAGTTAGGAAACAACACAATTCCATAAATGCATAGAGCCAAAATAGCATTGAAAACCACCCAACATCCGCTCTTGGCATACTCCTGAGCCTTGCCAACCAGAAAATCAAGAGAAAAACCTGAAACCCCAAGCCAGGAAGTCACTAACAGCTCTGCAGCGTTCATGTGCAAGGCTTTAGCTAAGTCCTCCAACTTGGGCTCAGCAGCAGAGTGAATAAAGGGAACCTTGTTCTGCACTGGTAGCTCAGTAAACTCCACATACTCCTCAATGGTAGGCCCCAGAATAAAGTCAACAAACGTGAAACATCTCAATGCGGGGTCATAGAACTGCATCAAGGTGTACAGCCCATTCATCTCATCAGCAGTGGGCTTGCAGACTAATCTCAGTAATCTCCCATGACTCATTCTGAAATTTCTCCTAACCTCCTCATCAGCAAGAGATATCAGACCAAGCAAAGGAGTAATATCAGGTGTAGGCAGCTTATACGCAACGGTCTTCCTCAAACCAGCCATAATCAATACTCAGAAGTCCGGGCACTAGAACTGGGGGATATGCAAATGCACCTGCAGCACAGACACACGTTAATGGGATGCAATGATAATGAGTATGCAAGCAATGCAATGCAAGTAACATGCAACAGGGACCAACTGTCGTAGCTGAATAGCCTGAACCATATCAAGAAGTCTCAGATAGACTCTCTAGAAGTCCTCAAACCCTGGCCTCAGACAGACCTAAAACAAAGCTCCAACACCGGTCTCTGACAGACCCACAGCATAACTCTGACTGGTCTCTGGCAGACCTCATATCATATCCCCAACTGGTCTCTGACAAACCTCAGAACTCTCCAACTGGTCTCTGACAGACCTCAGAACTCTCCAACTGGTCTCTGACAGACCTCAGAACTCTCCATAAATACCCAGGATCTCTGATCAAGAAATAACCGGTATCTGAAGGTCTAGTTACCTGCATAACCCCAAACTCTCTCACAGGTGGATGTCCTAGTAACTGACAAAGGTACGACATCCTATGCGGTCGTCGGCATCACAGACTTTCAGGGTTGATGATACGATTCCCAGAAGGAGTGGCATCATCAAATCCTGAAGAGGCCTCACTTAGCCAACTTCCAAATGATCGGTTCCCGGAGTCGACAATTCAGCTGACCAACAACCCCTTCGACCCAAAGGGTAGAAAAAGAAGCCAACCATAAGAACCTCGTCCGAGTGTAGATTTCATGAGACACTAATGCAAGCAAAGCCGGCACGCGCCCACTACTTTCTACTCTAATTCTAGGTGCACTCAAGCCCAGGTCCGACTTATCTCTCAATCATGGAACACCCATCAAACCCACAATACAGCAATAATAACAATATATAATGCTGAAAATAAAGGTCAGAAATATAAATCCATACAAAATCCTCGACGGGAAAACAAGCGCTAGGATTGACTCTCTCAAGGGACGTTGGATCCCAAATGCATAAGGACTATCGCAGTCCTTAGCAGCCAGGGGACGTTGGATCCCCAGCAGAGTCGCCAGCTGTCACTACTGCGAAAATCGGCGCCGGTTGACAGAAGAGTCGCCACCGTGCGTTATTTATCCCAACGGAGGGAAAGGAAACGCTCGAGGTAAACCTACCGCAAAACGGGGAAAGGCATGGTCGTCGCAACCAAAACCTGGGTTCGGGAGTCGGTTACGCAAGGGGAAGGTATTAGCACCCCTCACGTCCGCGTACTCGACGGGATCCACGCTTGTTTTCGGGTATGGATTGTTATTCTATCTAAACTACAGGTTATGGGTTAAAAGAAAAGAAAATGACTCGGCAAAGTATCGCACTTTATGCCTACATATTCCCGTCTGGAACGAGAAATCAGAGTCAACGTAGTTCGCCTACCTACGGGAAAGGAGGGGAAGGTTGCTCGCTAGGATATCGCATCCTATGCCTACGTACTTCCACACTGCATGGAAGATCAGAGCAAACGTAGTTCGGGCCACGTACGACACAAGTCTGTCTTGATTGTTTTTATTCCTTCTGAAAAAGGGTTTTTCTGATTAACAGTCCAAGCGGACAAAAATGACGTTTTGATGAGTTCACATTCTTTTACGAAAGAAGTGTCTTTTATTGTGTTTGAAATATTTATCGTGTTTTTCTGTTTGTTTTGAGAAGAGAAGAGACAGAACTCTATCCTATGGTTACGAAGGGAATCAAACTAACCTAATGTTATCATGCATGGGTTAAGACCTAGTGTCTATCATGCTCCTCTCTTGCACAGAGAGAAACAAAGATCCTAAGGGAACATACGGAAACAGAAACAATAGCAGATATATAGTAAAGCAGTAAAATGCATGGATGCAACAATACCAGCGAGGCAAGGGAGTCCCACTCAACCTCGAACCTAGAAAACAATAGGCAAAAGTGAACAGGATTCACTTTCAACCCAACAGGTTAAACAACAAGCAATACAGTCAAGAAAACCAATCAATACATCAGAAATGAACAACAGCAGGAAAATAAACAGCCATAGCAGCTCTGCATCAACACCTATCTTCAAGTCATCTCCAAACAGCTACAAGCTTCAGCAAGCATCAATCTCCATCTCCACAGGCTTCAAGCAAGGTCTTTGTCATCAGTCTTCCATCTGCAATGGCTTTTCTTCAAGTCTCAATCTCCAAGAGGAATATCAGTTAACAAGATGAATTAAATGTTAAACAGTCAAATGCCTACCAAGGGTGGCTCATTAACTGTTAACATTATACAGACAATTTTCTCTCAAAAGTTCTATCTTTCAGATACATTCACTGATCCTTCCAAAGGAAGGAGGTGGATATTTGAAAGAGACTTTGAATCATAGAGAAAGAATGGAGGCAGACAAGGCCTTCCATGTTTGAGAATCAATCTTACTACTCTAGGGCTCTGCCTAACTCCTAAACCCTACACTCCTCAACAGCTGCCAGCAAAGGAACCTCCTCATCAACTCTGGAAGTTGGTCTTCAATCTCTGGATCTCCAATGGCTTCATCATCACAAGTCTTCAGCTCTCCCAATCCCCAAGCAAACCCAATACCCCACACAGACAAATCATAATCCCCAGAGAGGGCACACCACACCAGTCAAACAAATACAGACAGTACTAATAGCAGTAGGGGAATCCTAATATTTTCTAAGGGATCTAATAACTACTCATAATCCCTATAGTCCCATACCCCCAAAGATTCAATCTCTAACTTCTAAGGGAAATGAACTAATTCACCTATGTTATCTCCTAAACCCTAGTTTTGTTCATGTTATTCACACCTAAACAAATCACCAAAAACTAATTTCTAAAATTGTGAATTAAATTGTATATACATGATAAAAGTCTAAAATAACCAACCTAAAAAGAATGGATTAAAAATGGTAAAGCATCTATTCAAACTAAAATTAACAAATTCATGTATCAAACTAAATGTTATTTATACCTATTTAAAAGAAAAATATGCCAAAAATATGAAAATAAAATGAAATATTAATTTTTTTGTGTGATATTTTTCTTGACAAAATTATGAATAATATGCAAAAAGAACCAATTAAAATCATGCATTTTCTAGTTTTTTATGATTTTTTAAAGAATGAACATTTTTGAAAGAAATTAAATGGGGTTAATTGAATGAGGGGTGCAGAAAGTAGTGAAAATCAGTTAAAACAACAAACTGGGCCCAGACTGGGGGGGCGCGCATAGCAAGCGCGTCTGGGCCCATATGCATTCAGAAAATAACAAAAATTAAAAAAGGAGAAAACGGTGCAGTTAGCAATTATTTTAGTTGAAATGGAAATGGGCCTGATTGAGGAGGGTGTCGCTAGCAACAATTGTTTGAGCCCAGTCTGATTGCTTTAATGAAACGGTGCGTTGCACCTCTTTGAATTTCCCTCCGCTTTCGTTTTAAACCACAGCCACACGATCAAGAGATGAGTCCAAGTCAATAGCTAGATCCAACGGCCCAAAGGTCGTCTTCAACCTCCAGCAAACCCTAAGGTCTGAAAACCCTAACCATGCATGCATCTTCAAGTTCTCTGTTCTCCCTCCATGCACCATGAAATCACACGATTCCAAAAGCAAAATTGCTCTAATTTCTTCCCTCTACGCGACCATAACAATATCTCCTTCTAAAACTCACTCCACAATAGAACCCGATGAGCATAACAGTCTGAATCCACCATGATCACCTGATATCACTTCTTCCAATTCTCTCTAATTCTTGCCCTAAACTAATCCACATCTTATGCTGATCATTATGAGCTAATTATCCAAGATCATCTTGCAATATTCTATGAGTTACAAGCTCCAACAGTTTGTGCACACCATGGTCAATCTTCATGAAACCTCTCCAAACTCACCAAAATCAGTCATCTAACTATGCTTAACCATTCTAACCTAATAACTATCTATGATTCTAGCTAATTCAGCCAATTCGAAGAGAAACTAACCTGGTGCAAAACGGTGAAAACAGCTATAGAACTCCTTGATCCAATGCTTGCAGTGATTTGAAACTGATCCACACACTCAAACCTTGATTCTGTATGCAAAGATTCTGACTCAAACTTCTTGGATCTTGTGATTGAAACTTTCTTGCTTCTTGGATGATTCACTTGTATGGCACGAGTTCTCCTCAAATCAACCAAATGCTTGTGTGAAATGTGATCTAGGAATGATGGTGATGAAGATCAGATCAAGAAAAATGGAGATTGATAGAGATTTGGGAGAGTTTGAATTGATTTTGCAAAATGGAAGAATTGTGTGAAACTTGGTGTTATGAGCAATGTCATTCACCAACCTATGCATGAAGCTCTTCAATACAATATATATATGAGATTAGAAACTCCTAGAACCTTGGAGAAACTTCCCATGCACAATTTCCCTTGAATTTGGATTATGTAACTTTCATTGTAAGTAACCATGCATAACTTCTAATTCTTGAACCAAACTCAAAATTATACTTTTGCCAATGTTCTTAAAATGATTTTTCCAATCAAAATGACCTATAATTTCACCTCATTTGGCTAAAGTATGAAAAAATCTCATTTTTAGGTCATTTTTTATTCATTAAATTCACCAATTTTGAAACCTTGTGCTATGAATCTTTCCAATCTTTCATGGTCACTTTTATAGACTAAAAATGTCATTTGGAACAAGTTTTATGTTGTGAAGTTTTCCATTTGAAGCTTCCTTGTATGAGTTTTGGGCATAGGCTTGAAATGACCTGTAATTCTCAGATGACCAAAATACCCTTTGCTTGCCAAGACCATAAGTAGAGTTCCACAAATCATATGAAGGAATACCATACCATTATAGAAATCTAAGACAATAAGGAACAACTCTTATGTTGACCATAAATTCATTTGAAATCTCCTTGAGGGGTAAAAATTGCTTGGAAGTCAAGTCACGTTTACAGACAAAATTTCAGATACCTCAGATGACCTATAACTTGCAAAGACCATAACTTGAGTTCTATAAATCTCCTTGATATCTTCCACCACTCAAATTAAAGTTCTTGAGATCCTCTACAAGTTTCATGTTGGCCAAGGATCCATTTGAAGTTTGCATTTTGACTTATCTTGCTTGGAAATTTGACCTAAATTAGGGGATTTTACACATAAACCCTAATTTAGAAACTCCTCTTCTCCTTGATTTCTCTTGAATTCTTCTTTACATATCACCATATCCTTATCCACATGCCAAATGATGAACCCCACATCTCTCCAATAGCCCTTAATGCCTTTCAATCAGTCAATTGACCTAGAGTTGACCCAGGGTTGACCTAGATGAAACCCTAGTTGATTGTCTTCAACTGCAATTCTTGTGACTACACCAATGACTTGTCTCCTTCTTTAAATGACTTTATAAGTCTCCCATGATGTCCACATACTCTCCATGCTCAATCCACAGGTCACAACTTCTTTGATGATCCTCAGATACCCTTAGATAGGAGATAGATGCACTGATTGATCCATTAACTTCTTTGGCTTTCAAATTCTTTCTGATGACTTGAGTAAGGTTGAATTTGAATAATAACCTCTTGATAGGATCATAGAGATGAGAATAATGATTGGTCCCTGTTGGGCTGACTTGCTATGCTATGCTATGCAGATGGTTAGACTATGTACATGACTCTATATGCAAATGCTAATGATATTGAAACATAAACCAAGTGAATAAAGGTTGAGCAAATTTTAGGGTGCAACACTGTTGAAGAGTATATGATCTAGGAGCTAGGTAGAGCTCTAGAATAGAAACTTGATTCACAAACATGGAAGGTCTTGTTTGCCTCCATCCTTTCTCTATGATTCCAAGTCTCTTTTAAATACCCACCTCCTTCCTTTGGAAGGATTAGTGAATGTATTTAAAAGATAGAACTTTTGAGAGAAAATGGTCTGTATCATGTTAACAGTCAGTAGGCCACCCTTGGTAGGCAACTGACTGCTTAACATCCAATTCATCTTGTTAACTGCTACTTATCTTGGAGAGTGGGACTTGAAGAAAAGCCCTGAAAGATTAAAGATAGAGACCTTGCTTGAAGGCTGTGAAGATGAAGATTGATGCTTGCCCGAAGCTTGTAGATGTTTTGAAGATGACTTGAAGATAGAAGATGATGGAGCCTGCTGTGCAGGGTTGCTGCTTGCTGTTTATTCTTGCTGTTTATATTTTGTGATGTATTATTTGAGTTTCCCGGACTGTATTGTTTGCCAGTTAACCTGTTAGGTTGAAAGTGAATTTTGTTCGCTTTTGCCTGTTGTTTTCTAGGTTCGAGGTTGAGTGGGACTCCCTTGCCTCGCTTGTATTGTTGCATCCATGCATCTTTTACTGTTTTATTGTATCTGTTGTTTCTGTTTTCGTTTATCCCCTTAGGATCTCTGTTTCTCTCTGTGCAAGAGGGAAACATGATAGACATTAGGTCTTAACCCATGCATGATAACATTAGGTTAGTTTGATTCCCTTTTCAACCATAGGTTAGAGTTCTGTCTTTTCTTTCTCAAAACAAACAGAAAAACACAATAAATATGTCAAACACCATAAAAGACACTTCTTCCGTAAAAGAATGTGAACTCATCAACACGTCAATTTTTGTCCGCTTGGACTGCTAATCAGGAAAACCCTTTTTCAGAAGGAGATAAAAACAACCAAGACAGACTTGTGTCGTACATGGCCCGAACTACGTTTGCTCTGATCTTTCATGCTGTATGAAAGTGCGTAGGCATAGGATGCGATATCCTAGCGAGCAACCTTCCCCTCCTTTCCAGTAGGTAGGCGAACTACGTTGACTCTGATTTCTCGTTCCAGACGGGAATACGTAGGCATAAAGTGGGATACTTTGCCAAGTCATTTTATTTTCTTTTAACCCTTGACCTGTAGAATAGATAGAATAACAATCCGTACTAGAAAACAAGCGTGGATCCCGTCGAGTACGACGGACGTGAGGGGTGCTAATACCTTCCCCTTGCGTAACCGACTCCCGAATCCAGGATTTGGTTGCGATGACCATTCCTTTCCCGTCTTTGCGGTAGGTTTACTTCGAGCGTTTCCTTTCCCTCTGTTGGGATAAATAACGCACGGTGGCGACTCTTCTGTTCAGCCGGCGCCGATTTTCGCAGTAGCGACTAAAGGAAAATTGCGATCTAAACGCAGCGGAAAACAAAAATTTTCCTTTAGTGATCCTCACGAATGAGCATGGTCAGTGATAGAATCGTTACCTCTTTGTGGCGATTCAGATCTTTGATGCAGCGATCACAAGCGTTGATGAAGTGCAACGCCTCTACTCAGTCCACACGAACAGCTTCCGGTCACAGTGCTAGCTGCTTACGAACGGAATTATTTGAGTGAGAAAAGAGAATCAAAAACGAAATTGCATCAAGTGAAAGCTTCATCACAAGGGTTCCTTTTATAGACTCTCTTGTGGGCTGCGGGCTAAAACCCTAATTCACATGATCCATAATAATATTATATATTATTATAATAACTATTATTATAATAAATATATTTATTTTATTATTATTTTATAACCATTATAAAATAACAATAATTATTATTATGTTATCCGAATTTCTATTTTTCACTTAAGTGCACCGTACCTTACGGTGTTCCTTTGATTTCTCTATCTCTCATCAAACTGTCCTTATGTGTGTGACCCTGTAGGATTTCGTAACGTTGGTAATTATATTAAATTATATACTTAACATAATAAACAGTAAGCGGTATCTAGCAACACATCACTGCTACCCAAGTCACGAAAATGTCATGTGATCTGACAAAACCTTTTTCGTGATAATATATGTTTGTACAATTACCCTTTTGCCCCTATGTCTATATTGAACACAAGGCATACACTGTGTCATCCTTGTCCAGTTCAATATTGGGCCCTTAGACATTTCTCCTGTTATGCAGGATTGGCAAATTCCATCTAGGACACTCATGTCCCTCAGCATGCTTCGTGGAGTGCCCATCAACTGTCTTTATGATCATCCAGTTACGGATAATGTTTGATCAGCAATAAAGCACCCGACTCTACATCTAGGGTCCATAGTGGTTTCAGGTCGAAGGGTGGTAATACACCATTATCACCATGAGAATAACTTATGACACTTTGCATAACATACTATGTAGTATTCTCATAGCGGGTCAATCCGGTATAAATATTACTCCTAATATTTATACCTATGTCAAGACTTGATAACTCTTTATCCATGATCCATGAGATGTGATCATCAGTCTATCTTCATAATAGTCTCAATGCTTTTAATGTTATCCCACTTTGCAATAAAGCTTGACTACGGATATTTTAAGAATAATGTCTTTATGTTTAATGGGATCTCATGATTAAGTCACACTTAACATTTCATTAAACAGACTAACTATTCTAGGGCCTTTATTATTCTGAAAGACAAACATAATAAAGAAATGCCTTTTATTATTAAACGAATAATCTGATACAAGTACCAAAAAGTATTGGCCTCTAGGGCTTACACCAACAATCTCCCACTAGCACTAGAGCCAATTAGGCATACCCCTAATACCCATAGATCTAGTATGACCATCATGCTTCTGTTGCGCAAGAGGCTTTGTTAATGGGTCAGCGATATTGTCAAGTGTAGGTACTCTGCATATCTTCACATCTCCCCGATCGATTATCTCTCGAATGAGGTGATAACGCCTAAGTATGTGTTTGGATCGTTGGTGAGATCTAGGCTCCTTAGCTTGTGCGATAGCACCATTGTTATCACAATATAAACCAATGGGATCCACAATGCTAGGGACTATGCCAAGTTCACTAATGAACTTCTTGATCCAAACAGCTTCCTTTGCTGCATTTGAGGCAGCAATATACTCGGCCTCAGTTGTAGAATCAGCAACTGTTTCTTGCTTTGAACTTTTCCAGCTCACAGCACCACCATTGAGACAGAACACATAACCAGATTGTGATCTAAAATCATCCTTATCTGTCTGGAAGCTAGCATCAGTGTAACCAATTACATCAAGCTCTTCCTGACCTCCATATATCAAGAATGAATCCTTAGTCCTTCTCAAGTACTTAAGGATATTCTTGACAGCTACCCAGTGAGCATCACCGGGATCAGATTGGTACCTACTCGTTGCACTTAATGCATACGAGACATCTGGTCGAGTACATAACATGGCATACATGATAGATCCTATTGCAGATGCATATGGAATCTTATTCATGCGATCCCTTTCTTCCTTAGTTGAAGGGGATTGTGTTTTTGATAAACACATACCATGTTGCATAGGTATGAATCCTTTCTTGGAATCATGCATATTAAAGCGTCTCAACACTTTATCTATGTATGTACTCTGACTTAGGCCAAGCAGTTTTTGTGATCTATCTCTATAGATCCTAATTCCTAATATATAGGCTGCTTCACCTAGGTCTTTCATAGAAAAACAATTCCCTAACCAAGTTTTCACTTGTTGCAAGGTAGGGACATCGTTTCCAATGAGTAATATGTCATCTACATATAATACCAGAAACACGATCATGCTCCCACTAACCTTCTTGTAGACACAAGGTTCATCTTCATTTTTGATGAATCCATATTGTTTTACGGTTTCATCAAAACGAAGATTCCAGCTTCTGGAAGCTTGCTTCAATCCATAGATTGATCGCTGTAACTTGCATATCTTTTGGGCATCTTGTGGTATGTCAAATCCTTCAGGTTGTGTCATGTACACATCCTCAAGAAGATTCCCATTAAGGAAAGCAGTTTTGACATCCATCTGCCATATTTCATAATCATGATATGCAGCGATGGCAAGTAAAATCCGAACAGATTTAAGCATTGCAACTGGTGAAAAGGTTTCATCATAGTCAACCCCATGAATTTGTTTATAGCCTTTTGCAACCAGTCTTGCTTTATAGGTATGTACCTTACCATCCATGTCAGTCTTCTTCTTGAAGACCCACTTGCATCCTATAGGGTTAACTCCTATAGGAGGTTCTACCAAGGTCCAAACCTGGTTTGTGTACATGGAATCCATTTCAGATTTCATGGCTTCTAGCCACTTCTCAGACTCAGGACCAGTTATGGCCTCTTTGTAGGTCACAGGCTCATCTTGATCCATGAGTAATACATCACCCTGATCACTTATGAGATATCCATATCTCTCAGGTTGGTGACGTATCCTGCTTGACCTACGCTGGTCTTGTTCTTCTTGAGCAGGTTGCTCTTCCACAACTACTTGTGTTTCCCGCTCTAGTTCCTCCATAGGTGTTTCAATGTTTTGTGATTCTTGAATTTCTTCAAGCTCTATTTTCCTCCCACTGTTTCCTTTGGAAATAAAATCCCTTTCCAGAAAGACTCCAGTTCGAGCGACAAACACTTTGCCCTCAGAAGGATTGTAGAAGTAATATCCTCTTGTTTCTTTAGGATACCCCACAAATAAGCATTTGTCAGATTTGGGCTCAAGCTTGGTTGAAATTTGTCGTTTGACGTAAACCTCGCAACCCCAAATCTTCATGTAAGACATATGTGGTTTCTTACCACTCCATATCTCATATGGTGTCTTATCAACCTTTTTGGATGGAACACGGTTAAGTGTGTAAGCTGCTGTTAATAATGCATGTCCCCAAAAGGAGTTTGGAAGATCGACGTGACTCATCATGGATCGGACCATGTCTAACAAGGTTCGATTTCTTCTCTCAGATACACCATTCCATTGTGGTGTTCCAGGAGGAGTAAGTTGGGATAGAATCCCATACTCTTTTAGATGGTCATCAAATTCTAGGCTTAAATATTCACCGCCTCGATCTGATCGAAGAACTTTAATATTCTTACCTAGTTGGTTTTGTACTTCATTCTTGAATTCCTTGAACTTTTCAAAGGACTCAGATTTGTGTTTCATTAAATACACATATCCGTATCTACTGAAGTCATCAGTAAAAGTGATGAAGTACTGAAAACCTCCTCTGGCTGGTATGTTCAGTGGTCCACATACATCAGTATGTATGAGTGCCAAAAGATCATTAGCCCTTTCACCTTTTCCTGTGAATGGGGATTTTGTCATCTTTCCAATTAAACAAGATCTGCATGTTTCGTATGATTCATAATCAAAAGAGTCCAAGAGTCCATCTTTATGGAGTTTGGAAATGCGTTTCTCATTTATGTGGCCTAATCGACAGTGCCAAAGGTAAGTTGGATTCAACTCATTAGGTTTCAACCTTTTAGTATTAATGTTATAAATTGGCATTTCAAGATCAAGGACATATAGTCCATTATTCATTTTTGCAGTAGCATAGAATATATCATTCAAATAAATGGAGCAACAATTGTTCCTTATTATGAATGAAAAACCAAACTTGTCCAAACAAGAAACGGAAATAATATTCCTGCTAATTGCAGGTACATAATAACAGTTCTCTAACTGAATTATTAAACCACTAGGTAAAGTTAAAACATAAGTTCCTACAGCTAAAGCAGCAACCTTTGCTCCATTGCCAACTCGTAGGTCAACTTCACCTTTTGCCAAATTTCTACTCCTTTTTAGTCCCTGCACATTAGTACAAATGTGAGAACCGCATCCAGTATCTAATACCCATGATGCAGAAGTAGATAAATTAATTTCAATAACAAAAATACCTGAATTTGAAGTCTCTACTCCATTATTCTTATCTTCCAGGTACTTTGGGCAATTTCTCTTCCAATGTCCGGTCTTACCGCAATGGAAGCAAGTGCCCTCCTTTGCTATTCCTCCACTAGGCTTCAAAACAGGAGGAGTGGGTTTGGGTTTGGCAACTTCCTTGCCTTTCCCTCTACCACCCTGTTTGATGGGCCTCTTGTTCTGTTTCTTTCCATTACTGACCATCAGAATGGATTTCCCTTTTGTCTTCATATTCTGCTCAGCAGTTCTCAACATGCCTAGCAGTTCTGGAAGACTTTTGTCCAAGTCATTCATATTGAAATTCAGGACAAACTGACTGAAGCTCTCTGGCAACGATTGCAAGATCAGATCAATCGCAAGTTCCTTTCCAAGGGGAAACCCTAATCTGTCAAGGTTCTCCACATACCCAATCATCTTGAGTACATGGGGACTTACAGGGGCTCCCTCAGCTAACTTGCTGTTAAAAAGGGACTTTGAAACCTGAAACCTCTCATTTCTTGCTTGCTCTTGATAAAGCATTTTCAGATGTCCGATCATATCGAACGCAGACATGTTCTCGTGTTGCTTTTGCAACTCAGAGTTCATGGTAGCAAGCATGAGGCAAGCGGTTTCATTGGCATCATCGAAATGCTTCTTATAAGCATCTCTTTCTGCCTTTGGTGCAGAACTAGGAGGTTCCTCCTCAGGAACTGGTGTCTCCAAGACATACAACTTCTTATCGTGCTTGAGGACAATCCTCAGATTACGGTGCCAATCCAGGAAATTTGTCCCAGACAATTTTTCCTTATCTAGGATGGATCGCAAAATATTGTTCGATGTGTTTGTTGTCATGGTAATCTACAAGAGAAATATGAAAATATAAGTATCATTAAAACAACATATTTAATTAGGCCTTTAATCAAATATGCTCCCACTATTTTATTCAAAACAAATGAGCCTCATCATTTGATTCGGAAAATCCCGTTGGAAGACTTTCTAGTGGGTCGAGATCCATGTTTCACTTTGTTTTAAGTCAGCGTTAGGCTGATTACACAAAACTAAGTTATTTAGGTAGGAACTCCTTCCAATTGTATCTCATACAACTCTCGAATATTTTCAATTCGGTGAATAACTCCTTATTCTGATCCATCACATGAATCATTCCCAATTCTTGCTTCTAAACATATATAATCTTATTATAATTTGTTTAGTTAAGTTTGACCCATTGTTTTAGCAATTGGATATTACAATTATCCCATCACACCTTACTAATATAGAACATGCACCTCGCGTAGGCGAAACCTACAATGCTCGATACTAGTCTTGATGAGTGCTAAAATTGGAAAGCATAAACTTAATATTTAATTTTGAGGGAATTTGTTATTAGTTTGATCTCACCGGCTTAACATGCAAAACGTCTCTCACATGCATCAACATACAAGTACATGCATCAACATACATATAAAAAGATACAATTATGGCCCCTAACGCAATTGTTCTCTCAAGCCAATGAGAGAACCTAAGCTAACCTAATAACGATCTAAGCTTCTCCAAGCATGATCTCCAAGGTTATCCTCCTTTAATATTGAATACTTCCTTCTTTTTTTTCATAACATAATATTACATTACATATAAGAAAACTCGTTTTACATACGAGGGAGTGAGATGAGAAAAGAAGTTACATAAAGAGATTGAGAGAGAGGCACGACACGCAGGCCGTATTCAAAAATCCCAAAACAAAACTAAGGCCATAACTGATCACCACAAATAAATAATAATAAACACACTTTTATTATTAGTTTAAAATTCCGATAATTAAATAAACTAAATTAAATTTCGACTGATTGATCACACTTTGCAGACTTAGCCGGGGGTTCCGCTGCCCGGTCAGCGGACGGTGGTTCCGCTGACCGTTCAGCGGACGGGGTTCAAGGGGGCAGCGCCCCCTTGCGGGGTTGTTAGGGGCAGCGCCCCAGCGAAAATTTTTATGAACACTTCATTGTATTTCACGTCGTTTCCTGCACAACTTTTGTGCATTTACAATCCCAACCGGAAAAGTCTGCGGCAATACAACACTTGTACTGCCATTAATCCTAATGCAACAATTTCATGCCGTCAAACACAACTCGATTGATAACTCAATATGATAGATCAACATGTCATTGCTTCACCATACTAACGTCGGATTCCGAAGCGAATGAAAATGATGATCTTTCAAAAGAATTACAATCCTTATGTGATTGAATGGATGAAATCAAAACAGTATATCCCATATACCATCTTTGCATCAGAATTTCTTATATCTTATATAAAAGTGATCGATCTAATTGTGTAACCTATGGATGATCAATGTATCGCACAACTTCACCATACTAATGTCGGATTCCGAAGCATAATCAACATCAATCATCCAAATCGTACACAACAGATGCCAAATTTAATTAATCGTTTATTGTTAAATTCATTCTGTGTTTTAATCGAATCAAATACAGAAAAGACAGAAATTTAACAGCTATCAGATCCATGGTTTCGTAAGTGGCTCTGATACCACTGAAGGAAAATTGCGATCTAAACGCAGCGGAAAACAAAAATTTTCCTTTAGTGATCCTCACGAATGAGCATGGTCAGTGATAGAATCGTTACCTCTTTGTGGCGATTCAGATCTTTGATGCAGCGATCACAAGCGTTGATGAAGTGCAACGCCTCTACTCAGTCCACACGAACAGCTTCCGGTCACAGTGCTAGCTGCTTACGAACGGAATTATTTGAGTGAGAAAAGAGAATCAAAAACGAAATTGCATCAAGTGAAAGCTTCATCACAAGGGTTCCTTTTATAGACTCTCTTGTGGGCTGCGGGCTAAAACCCTAATTCACATGATCCATAATAATATTATATATTATTATAATAACTATTATTATAATAAATATATTTATTTTATTATTATTTTATAACCATTATAAAATAACAATAATTATTATTATGTTATCCGAATTTCTATTTTTCACTTAAGTGCACCGTACCTTACGGTGTTCCTTTGATTTCTCTATCTCTCATCAAACTGTCCTTATGTGTGTGACCCTGTAGGATTTCGTAACGTTGGTAATTATATTAAATTATATATTTAACATAATAAACAGTAAGCGGTATCTAGCAACATATCACTGCTACCCAAGTCACGAAAATGTCATGTGATCTGACAAAACCTTTTTCGTGATAATATATGTTTGTACAATTACCCTTTTGCCCCTATGTCTATATTGAACACAAGGCATACACTGTGTCATCCTTGTCCAGTTCAATATTGGGCCCTTAGACATTTCTCCTGTTATGCAGGATTGGCAAATTCCATCTAGGACACTCATGTCCCTCAGCATGCTTCGTGGAGTGCCCATCAACTGTCTTTATGATCATCCAGTTATGGATAATGTTTGATCAGCAATAAAGCACCCGACTCTACATCTAGGGTCCATAGTGGTTTCAGGTCGAAGGGTGGTAATACACCATTATCACCATGAGAATAACTTATGACACTTTGCATAACATACTATGTAGTATTCTCATAGCGGGTCAATCCGGTATAAATATTACTCCTAATATTTATACCTATGTCAAGACTTGATAACTCTTTATCCATGATCCATGAGATGTGATCATCAGTCTATCTTCATAATAGTCTCAATGCTTTTAATGTTATCCCACTTTGCAATAAAGCTTGACTACGGATATTTTAAGAATAATGTCTTTATGTTTAATGGGATCTCATGATTAAGTCACACTTAACATTTCATTAAACAGACTAACTATTCTAGGGCCTTTATTATTCTGAAAGACAAACATAATAAAGAAATGCCTTTTATTATTAAACGAATAATCTGATACAAGTACCAAAAAGTATTGGCCTCTAGGGCTTACACCAACAGCGACACCTGGCACAGGAAAGGTGAAATTCTAATAGTCCATGTCGTGAAGAGAAGATAAATCTCTATCTCCGGCAATAAGATGCTCTTGATATTTAACAGGAATATGCACAGGCTGAGCTTGAGCAACATTGTCCATTGGAGTCCTCTGAACATTGGTATCTCCCCTAGTTACAGCTGTCATGGCTTTCATGAGCTGATCCAACTGATTCTTCATCATCTCAAACTCTGCCCTCGTAACAACCAAATTCTGCTCTCCTGAGTCCATGATCCTTCTAGAAGCTAATTCAAGTCCGGTGCGAATGTCGGGGAATCAACTGACGGAGTTGGACAAAAGATGGGTGAGCTTCCTGATCCGGCTGAGGATGGATATGCAACAATGAAATGCAAATGCAAAACAATGCAAAAATTCAAATGCAACACACAAGGGATCAAGATCACTACTGTTGATCGAGGAGGACCGACGCTTCACCTTAACAAGAACATAGCACCGCTCTGATAGGAACCAACTGATACCAATAATCCAGGTTCAGACTGTAGAGAAAACTGGGTAATCTGAAGGTAAAGGTTTCTTGCATAACCCCAGTCCCACTCACAGGTATGGACTTAATCCACTGATAAAGGTACGACATCCTATGCGTTCATCAGCGTCACAGAATTTCAAGAAATGATGATACGTTCACCATTTTTGGTTTGGCATCATCACCTCTCGAAGAGGCCTCACTTAGCTGAATCCCATATGAACGGTTCCCAGAGTCGACAATCCTCAGATCCAAAATCCCTTCGAGCCCAAAGGGCCAGAAAAAAATCGTCAAAGAGAATCTCGTCTGAGCGCGAATTTCATGGCTAGCTGGTGCATGCAAGGCATACAGGCTCACCACTACTTTCCACTTCTAATGCTAAGTCTATACTCAAGCCTGGGTCTGGCTTATCTCTCAACAGATAAACCCCTCCCCACAGCACAACAATAATGATATATGATGCGGAAAATAAAAATGCGGAAAGCGAATAAAGATAAAGCACGCATGTACACACCCCAAAAATAAACAAACACGCGCTAGGATTGACTCGCATAGGGGTTATTCCTGTCCCCAGCAGAGTCGCCAGCTGTCGCTACTGCGAAAATCGAAGGTCGGAAATGACAGAAGATTCGCCACCGTGCGTTATTTATCCCAAGAGAGGGAATAGAAACGCTCAGAGAAAACCTAATGAAAATAAGGATAAGATCGGTCATCGTAACCAAATCTCGGGTTTGGGAGTCGGTTACGCAAGGGGAAGGTATTAGCACCCCTCACGTCCATCGTACTCGACGGGATCCATTATTGTTGTCTAGTCTAAAAGGGTGATTGAAACTATCTAGCTACAGGCTTGAGGGCAAAAGAAAAAGAAGTGACTCGGCAAAGCAACGGCGCTTTGTGCCTACGTATCTCATCTGAAATGAGAAGTCAGAGTCAACGTAGTTCGACTAACTACGGGTGAAAGGGGGGAAGGTTACTCGCCAAGACGTCGCATCTTGTGCCTACGTACTTTCATCTAGTATGAATTATCAGAACAAGCATAGTTCGGGCTAACGGGGAACATAGGTTTGTTCAACTGTTTTTAAACGAGTAGGGTTAACAAGTAATTCTAGCAGTTGGTGTATGCAGCTTGAGCATGGGAGACTTAGGCATTACCGTTTGCGGTAGAACTAAAAGTTAACAACACTCTTGTTTATAAAAATGGCTTTCCAAATTTAAAGACCTCAAAGGGCAAACAAAATTTTGAATGATTGTTTTTGTGTTTTTTAGAGAAGAAGTGTTTTTGAATTGGTTTGTAATTCATATCGCACTAGAGACTATGACTTAGGAGTGAATGCGTCACATATCATCCAAAGGGTGCTATACTAAACAATCAAGCCATTGAAAGGAAACCCTTCAATAACCATTTCCCAAATAGCTTAAGGCTCGTAACGTACAATATTCATTAACCTTTATTAGGTGTTTTGGATTGTTTAGGAGATGAGAAGAGAAAATGCACAAACTAAAGGGGGACTAAACTTAAACCTAAAGTTGTCATGAAATGGTGATCCTAAGATTAAGGTGAGGGAATTCTACCTAATGTTATCATACATGGTTAAGATCCTAATGTCTATCATAACCTCTCTTGAACAGGAGAGATTAGAGGTCCTAAGGGAAAAGAGACATTAGAGGAAACAAGAATAACATAAACAATGTAAGAATGTAAACATGGAATGAGGGAGGAAATTGGTGTGGGGAAGAGACCACCACAAGCTCATCTCAACCCCAAACAACAATATGAAATATGCAAGAGAAGAAATAACATGAAAATGCACCAAAGGAAACACACGAGTGCGCTAAAATGGGATAAAATTGCCTAAACCAAGCAACATCAACCATAAGGCACAAAACCAAACACAAATGAAAGGTAAACAAAACCTAAAACAAAGTGAGGATGGGAGATTATATGAGGACATCAAGGAACTCATATAGACACTCAACCATGAGCATCACAAGCAAAATACAAAGAAGCACAAAGAAATCACCAAGAAAAGTCCTCAAGGATTCCATCATTTTAGGTATGCTTCAAGTACCTCCAAAGGAGGGACCAAGCCACCTTAAATGACACTCTTAGGTCATTGGACGGAAAGGGACATAAGCCAAAATATCTCAAAAGCCAAAGCAAAACAAAGCACAAAGGAGTGCAAGTCAATTCCCAAAGGGAAGCACACATGTTTCACAAAGAAACCTTAATTGAAAGCTCAAAAGTAAGCAACCAAAAGAACAAGCTAAACACAATATAATGACCTAAAAATGAACAAGCATCATTCTTAACATGTTATCAACATGAATCAAAAGGCATTGAAGGCTCAAAAGATCCAAAAATGTCATATCCAAAGCAAACTAGGTCAACATGTTTGTATGGACCTTCCCTTGAATAACTTGACTTGCAAGCTACTCTGAAAATAGGAAAATTATCCAAAAATTATCAAATAAAATGCAAGAAGACCATAAATGTGTTGGCAATCAGAGGCCAAAATAACTCAATCAAATTCACTTCACAACATCACCATAGAAATTGATTCACAAGGGTGCTCCATTGTGAAGGAGGATTGCATAGGGTCAAATGTAAGGCAACAAAAGTCAACTCAAAAGTCAACAAACCAGGGGGAAAATGGTCCTCAAACATTCATCCCCTCATTATTGATATGAGGATTGAATCTTATTCATTGGATCAAAGGGACATGAGAGAAATAAATTCAATAACAAGACATGTGAAAAACTAGGTCAAATAAGACACTTCCAATGGTAAATTCCTTTTTTAAATGAAAAATAAATCATAAAATAAAATAAAATATTCTAAAAATAAGAGGACATCTCAAGGGATCCAAAATGTATTTTTGTGGAATTTTGTGGTCATTGGAAGTATTTTTCATGACTTAATTTCAAAACAATCAAAAAGATAAAATAAAAGAAATATACAAAGAAAATAAATAAAGACTGGTGGTGAATAGCAATAAAAGGCAGTTCAAAAAGAAACTGGGCCCATCAAGGGGGTACAAACAGCACGCGTGTGCTAAGCCCAACAGCAAAAAATAAAACAAAAATAAATTCTAGAAATCAAATGTTACACAGTCAACAACGGAGCACCATGGAAATCAACCAGAAACGCGTGATTATAGGGTATTCCAATCACACGACCATGCACGTGACAAATCATTAAATGAATATTTAAAAGGGATCAAGTGTATCTAGTCAAAGAGAGAGCACCAAACATCTTAATCACAACCATCCAAACGAAAAGTATTTGCATCGTGCGCGCAGCAACAAGACACGTAGGTGTCTTCAACCTCACGATTTGGAGGGAAGAGAAGGTGGCCGGGCTGCAACTCCGGTCACCCCTACCAAGTTTTCGGCCGGCCACGCAACAACAACAACATTCAGATTCCACCAAAACTCAACCATTTTTTACAAAATTTATATCAAACTTCATCTAGAGATCATGAGGATCTCAATCTACCATTGGTTTTCAAAAATAAAGCTTAAATAAAGAGAAACGAAAGGAAAAAGAAAACGAGCAAAAACAAAAATGTTCACAAATGGAAACCAAAACATACCAGAATCCATCTACATGTCAAGAGGTTCAATAATATGCAAAAACGGCACGAAATAGATGCTTGAATAGAGAGAAAAAATGAAAAGTAAGTAACCTAAAAAAGAGCTTCTACACAGCTCAGTGTGCTATCAAAGCTTGCAATAAAATGCCCAGAAACGTTCTAATCAACTCAAGGAATGTTTTTGGATGTTTAAAAATGGTTGAAACTCAATGAAATGTAAAAAACTATTTTCACTCTCACCCTCACTTTTTCCAAACTATTCTTGCTCTTTCTCTCACCAAATTCACTTCTGAGGACTTGGAAATGTTCCTGAGCTTAAGTATGTTGGATTCAGATCAAGAGGAGGCCCAATGACAGCTCCTTAAGCCCAAACCAAATTTCACTTTTTCAAAATTTTCCCACTTGCAAGGTACACGAATTTTTCCTTTCCAAGCTGTCAAGATGGCATGGCTGACTTGCATAATGTCAATGCTGATCCAAGGGCTGAGGATTGCCCCTTGGTTTGGTCTTATGGTGTGTTTTTGATATGTTACTTATCATTGAAGAAAGTGTGAACATGGCCATTAATTTGAGTTCAAACTCCACATCCAAAATTGGCATGGTATTTGAAATGTCATTGGTACTCAAAAAATGCACAAAGTTGCTCCAAAATGTTTCCAAATGAATTAATTATGAATTTCCCTTTTTAAAGCCCTTTTCATGGAAATTGCATTGGGGATCCTTCAATCCAAGCCAAATATTTGATACCTTAATGTTTGACAATTAAAATGACCCCATTTGGAGCAAGTTTGATGTTAGAAATATTTTCATTTGAAGTGTGTAAAGTGGTGAAAATAACCTGTAATCTTGCTTTCCCAAAATACCCCTGCCTTGCAAGCCTCATAACTTGAGTTCTACAAATCAGATGAAGTACTTCTAGTACTATTTAGAAACCTACAACTTTCATGTTAGCCAAAAGTTGAGGAGGAACATCCTTCTAGGTAAAAAATGGCTTGGAAGTTGGTTGACGTTTGTTGACCAAAATCACATTCATCTGAGGACCTGTAACTTGTCTTCATTATAACTTGAGTTCTATAAATCCAATCAAGGACTTCTAGTACTCAAAAGAAATCCAAGAACATGCTCTACAAGTTCCATGTTGGTCAAAAGTTGAGATGAGACTTGTATCTTGAGATAGGTGGTCTTGAAGTTATGCACTGAACAAAGGATTTTACCTTGAGAACCCTAATTCAATCACTCCTCATACTCTTGATTCTTGATAAATTGATCTTGAAATGATATCCCATGTATCTTAACACAACATTCCTTGACCATAAATACTTGGAATTGAGTCTTAATCTCCTTTAATCTCACAGTTGATTTAGGGTTTACCAGATGAAAACCCTAATTGCACCAACTTCGACTATGGCCATTAGCACTTGATGTAAATACTTGAATGAACTCCACAATGACCCTCAAGGCCTCCAATGAACTTAAATGATCATTTCTCATCATAATCATGGGCTTGTGATCCTCTGATGGTCTCCAAATGGCCTCTTAGACAAGAGGTGAACCACATACATTTATCTGCTTATCCAAAGGGCTTTGGCTTGTCTCTGATGATGATAAACTTCTTGTTGACTTGAATACAACCTCTTGATTAGGTTTAGAACCTTTAACACATCCCTCTTGTTGCTCACACATATCTTGATCCCCTGTAAAAAATGCAAAATGCTATGCGATGCAATATGCTAAAACAAATGAAACATAAACCAAGGTCATTAAAAAGGTTGGGCAAAATTTTGGGGTACAACACAGCCTCGATGTCGCCGTTCAGGGTCAACACGGGCCCCACCTCGTATAGTATTTCATCTTTCGGTGGATGGCACCACGGTGAGTTCTGCCATTGCCGTCCTGCCCAGGATACAGTTGTAGAGGGACGGGCACTCGATGACTAAGAAGCGGATATTAATGTCCCTGGCGGTTTCCTTCTCCCCGAATGTGACTTTTAGCTCCACGTATCCCCATGGTCTTGTCGTTGTCCCGTTGAATCCTTGGAGGTCAGAGCCCACGTAGGGGGATAGGTTGGATTCGTCGAGCTGGAGGGTCGTGAAAAGGTGGGTGTACATGATGTCCACCGAGCTTCCTCCGTCGACGAGGATGCGTCTGACATCGAAGTTCGCCATCTGTGCCCATATCTGCAGGGGAATGTTGGAGTTGGGAGAGCCCCCGGGAAGTTCCTCAAGGTAGAAGGTGATTGGATTGGATCGGCCGCGAAATTTTTTGAGAGTGCTCGTCTTGCCGGAGTTGCTCGTGATAAGCTCTTCGAACTTTCTCTTTACCGATCCTACGGACAGGTTCCCTGTGGAGCCGCCGGAGATGACCATGGCTCTTGGAAAGTATTCCCATCGACTGGTGGGGCGTACTGGCTCGTGGGGTAGATCAGGGTCGTCGGGGAGATCGAATTCTCTATGGGCAAATCAGTCCTCAGGGCGGCTGATGCAGAGGGCGACCTAGAGGCCGTTGTCGCTGTCTGAAGAGGGAAGTTCTTCGAATTTCTTGGCCTCGGGGTTTCTCCCCCCCCCCCCCGGGTGTATCTCTTTAGGTGGCCGTCTTTAATCAGGATTTCGATTGCGTCCTTGAGATGGATGCAGTCTTCTGTAACATGCTCGTGGCTCCTGTGGAAACGGCAGTACTTCGATTTTTCCACGTTAGGCTTGGGGGGCGTCGGTCTGGGGAAGCGGACACCTCCCTGGACAAATTTGGTCTTGGCGCATTCGGTCAATATGCGCTCGCGGGAAGCGACTAGGGCCGTATACTCCGTGAATCGGCCGGCGGGACCATGCTGCTCGTGTTGTTCGCGGGGGCGGTCCTCCCGTCGGCGATCACCTCCACGTCGGTGACTTGAAGCTACGTCCTCTCGGTGCACGCGGGGGGCCTCTCTGTCTCACGTGTCTCGGGCAGAGTTGACTTCTTGGGTTTCCTCGAACCGGATATAATGCGCGGCTCTGTCGAGGAAGTCCTGTAGGGACGCTGGCCGGTGTATGCCCACGGCTTCGTAGAATTTGGAGTCGCGGCGCAGGCCCTGCTCCATTAGGTAACGCTTCATCTCGTCTGACGTCGTCACCTGCACTGCCTCCCGTGTGAATCTTTCGATGTACTTCCGGAGAGCCTCGTCGGGAGCTTGGATTATAACGCCGAGTACGGCTTCCGTCTTCGGATGGCGTCGGGATACTGTGAAGTGTTTCAAGAACATGTCTTTCAGAACCTTCCATGATGTAATCGATTCGGGCTCCAGACTTTTATACCACGTCATGGCACCTTTCCTTAGCGTCGTCGGGAAGAGTCTGCATTTGATAGCTCCTCGGACATTTCGGTAGTCGAGCATGGCCTCGATGTCTTCCAGGTGATCATCTGAGTCGGAGGTGCCGTCGTATGTCGAGAGCGTCGGGGGCTTCTCCATCCCGTGGGGAATGGGGGCGGCCATGATTTCCCGGGACAGAGGAGTCTTGTAGTCGTCTTCATCGCTGAGAGTGGGTGACCGAGGGGGAGACGGGCCATTTGGTGGAGGTACCTGGTTTCGGCCCCTCGGCCTCCTGACCAGGGGTTCGACGCGCGAAGGCCTGGTCGGGGACTCTGCTCTATTTTGCCGTCTCTCGCGAACTTGTCTCATTGGTGATCTGGTCCGCTCCCGCACTACTTCGGTTTGGGGCCTCTCCAGTCGAGGTTGTCGATCTCTGGGACGAGGCGAAGGGCTCATTGAGTTCCCATTCTGGTCTTCCCGCGGAGGGGACCTTAGCGGGGCCTCGCGTTCTAGCGTATCGATCCGCGTGTTTTGTTGAAATAACAGCTGGTTCGTCTGGTTGATGGCCACAAAGAGGGTGGCCATAGTTGGGTCCGCTCTGGCCGGGACGGGAACCGGCTAGAACGCTACTAGGCTCCGGGGTCGGTGGTCAGCCTGGTGTGCATCTTCCACGGACGAAGGAGAGGTGGTCCGGCCGTCCCTTTCGTCGGTCTCCGGTGGACGGGACGTCTCCGTTTGCTTGCCGCTGTTCGCGGCAGGGGTGAGGATGAAGTCGAGAATGACATTGTCGTGGTGTGGGCTAGCCATGATCATGGAGTGTTGGTGAAAGTTTGGTTTGCTGCTCGGAGTGACGGGGAAGTTTCTATTCTCAGAGATGGCGCCACTGATCTGACCTGATCAGAAGGGGATCGTTGGCTGGCCACACTTTGTTGGACTGCTGCCTGTTCACCGATGATGATGATGAGGAGGGGTGTACCTGCAAGGCACTCCGATGCCAAAGTAAGTCTAAGAGAAGAGTGATCACAAGTACAGAAAAAGGGATAAGAAGTGAATTACCTGACCCTCTTGTGGAAGAGGGTATTTATAGAGAGACCCCAGCGTTGGGCCAACGATCACTTGTGCTGGGTTGGATTGCCAGGACCAACCCAGGTGACTGCTAGGGCTTACATGGCGTAGTGAAGACCATGATGTGGTCTTCGCCCTAGTCCAACTGCCCCTTGATCTCCGGGAAGTGGGTTTGACCTGCTCTTTCGGAGGTGGGTAGTTGGTTGGTGACGTGTCCCCGCGGAGGGGGGCACGTGGAGAACGTGCGCATGGCACGTTGCTCTCCCCGCGGAGGGGAGCTCGGAGGTTCCCCAGAGGCGTATTGTTCTCCCCGCGGAGGGGAGCACCCAAGGGTGTGGGATAGACGCGTTGTCCTGCTCGGCGGTAAGGGGGTTCTTCCCGCGGAGGGTTGTTCTTCCTGACGAGGGGCAATGATTGGCAGCGGCTTCTCGCAAAGGGGGAGCGCAGGGGGCGTCCTGAGGCACGTTGTTCTCCTCAGCAGGAGCATGCCCTGCCCGTCGAGGGGTCACGTGCCCGACCGTCCTACTCAAACCATATTGGGCCTTTATTGTGTATCATTGGGCTGGGCCGCGAGTTGAGGCTGGGGCCCAGACCAGAACAGTTCGTATATAAAGAAATGAGGATTTGTTTTTGTGATACGCCACCCACCCTATTCAATATCTATCTATGTCCATTTTCTCTATTGTTTTAGTTATTTCTTATAGCTAAATATTATTTAAAAATTTATAAGTAAAAACAAAATCCATTTTTCAATTGTTAGTTCTCGTTTCTATTTTGTACAATATATAAAACTATATAAATATTTTAAACAAATATAACTCCACTTTTTTTAATTTATTCTCTTTAATCTTACTTATTTATTTGATTTTCAAAATTTAAAATCTTAAAAAAGGAATAGATTAATAATTCTTTAGTCGAAAATATTAATTTTTCTTTATCTAGCCAAAAGAACTCTAACTTTTTTCACTGACTACTTAAGTTCATCACTGATTTCGATTCCTTTTAGATAAAAAGCATATAAAAATTCCTAACAAAAATAGCCCTAATTTTTATTTTGTTGTTAATTCTCTTTATTATTTTTGTTTACATTATCAAATTCAATATAAATATTTTTAACAAAATAAATCCACTTTATTTATTGTTTACTCTATTTACATTAATTTTATTCCTTTATAATTCTTTCCCTTTACTTTTTTCTTAACGATGACAAAACTAATATAATTATTTTAAACAAAAATCCATATTACTTTAATTGAATATCTTTATTTATTTATTTATTTGGAATATAATTTTAGAAATTTAAATGTATGAAAACAGTTTACTCAATCTTCTTCTATTACACCTATTGGTTGCTAATATTTTTTTTATTTCTTTATCCATTAGATGTTTTTATTTATTCCTTTTTTGGATATAAAAAAAATAATATATATCATTTTAATTTGAATTTATCTTGAATATCTTTTTCTAAAAAAAATATTGATATCTATATTATTTTGAAAAATATGTAAGTTTTTGAAAAATATGTTATATTTTCTATATTTCAATCTTTTAAAATGTATATTTATGTAAATAGATGTAAAGGTTATTCTCTTATCAATGAAAACATGAGAAAAAATTCTTCATTTTTTCTAAAAAAGGTTTAATTAAATTAATTATGATGGTATAGGAAATATCAGTTTTATTAAAGTTGTAAAAAATGAGACATTATAAATACCCTAGCTTTCATTTTTCTTTTTCATTATAAAAACAAGTTGTTAGAAATAATATTTATTTTGCCTGTGAAAATTATGGGTGAATTTCAAGAAATGTAAATATATTTAGCAATTTTTCTTTTACTAGTTTCATACCATGTTTTCTTTCCAACTCAAGCTAGGGATATTTAACTCATTAACTGAACGCACAAATATTTTTCGACCTAGGTCGTCTGGACCCAGCCCTGGAGAAGGTCATCAGAAAATGGACAGACAAGATTTAAAAAATATAATTTCCAAAACAAAATTGTTTACTAATGCTTTTCGACTCACGGCGTCGGGACCCAGCCCTGGAGAAGGTCATCCGAAAATCTCCAGACAAGATTTAAAAAACATATTTGAAAAAACACAAATCTTCTCTGATGTTTTTCGACCCACATCTTCTGGACCCAACCCTGGAGAAGGTCATCCGAAAATGGCCAGACAAGATTTAAAAAACATCATTTACAAAACAAAATTCTCTACTAATGCTTTTCGACCCACGTCGTCTGGACCCCGCCTTGGAGAAGGTCATCCGAAAATCCCTAGATAAGATTTACAAAACACATTTGCCAAAACAAAAACCTCCTCTAATGTTTTTCGACCAACATCGCCTGGACCCAGCCCTGGAGAAGGTCATCCAAAAATAGCCAGACAAAATTTACAAAACATCTTTGCCAAAACACAATTCTCCACTAATGTTTTTCGACCCACATCATCTGGACCCAACCCTGGAGAAGGTCATCCGAAAATAGACAGACAAGATTTAGAAAACTTATTCTCCAAAACACAAATCTCCACGAATGCATTTTTTCCCACGTCCACCGGACATAGTCCAAGAGGTTGTGGAAATATTTGAAAATAGCAAGAGCAGAGAAAAAGTCATGTTCTCCGGAAAAACAAAATTGATAGAAAAATATATAATTGAAATAAGAATATTATAATTTCTTGTTTCGTATCTCAAAAAATAAAATTTAAAAATAAAAAAGAAATAGAGGTATACAAGACAAAGATTTGTTATTAAAACATTGTATGATATTATTTTCTTCCCTATGTTATTATAGATGTCTTTCTTACATATCTTGGGTGATTATACCACCCTGTTATAAAATAAGAATTAAGCCTCTGTAGTTGAAAGGCTATTTGTTTCGAGATGTCTTTCTTAAAGCTAAAGTGGAAGTGTGGTCCACTATTTTTGTCTAATAAATTTTAGTTTGCAATTTATTATTTAGCTAGAAGGTTTCTTGGCCACAGGAAAAATCTTTTGATCGGTCTTTTATTCTGATAAGATAAGATTTATAGTTCGTATATAAAGAAATGAGGATTTTTTTTGTGATACGCCACCCGCCCTATTCATTATCTATCTATGTCTATTTTCTCTCTTGTTTTAGTTATTTCCTATAGCTAAATATTTTTTAAAAACTTATAAGTAAAAACAAAACCCATTTTTTAATTGTTAGTTCTGGTTTCTATTTTGTACAATATATAAAACTATATAAAAATTTTAAACAAATATAACTCCACTTTTTTTTTATTTGTTCTCTTTAATCTTACTTATTTATTTGATTTTCAAAATTTAAAATCTTAAAAAAGGAATAGATTTATAATTCTTTAAACGAAAATTTTCCTTTTTTTTTATCTAGCCAAAAGAACTCTAAATTTTTTCACTAACTACTTAAGTTCATCACTGATTTCGATTCCCTTTAAATAAAAAGCATATAAAATTTCCTAACAAAAATAGGCCTAATTTTTATTTTGTTGTTAATTCTCTTTATTATTTTTGTTTACATTATCAAATTCAATGTAAACGTTTTTAACAAAAGAATTCCACTTTATTTATTTTTTACTCTGTTTACATTAGTTTTATTCCTTTATAATTATTTCCCTTTACTTTTTTCTTAACAATGACAAAACTAATATAATTATTTTAAAATAAATCCATGTTACCTTAATTGAATATATTTATTCATTTATTTATTTATTTATTAGGAATATATTTTTAGAAATTTAAATGTATGAAAACAGTTTACTCAATCTTATTCCATTACACCTATTAGTTGCTTTTATTTATTTATTTCTTTATTCATTAGATGTTTTTATTTATTCCTTTTTTGGATATAAAAAATATAAAATAAATCATTTTAATTTGAAGTTATCTTGAATATTTTTTTCTAAAAGAAAAATTTGATATCTGTATTATTTTGAAAAATACGTAAGTTTTGGAAAAGTATGTTATATTTCAGTTTTTTTAAATGTATATTTTTTTCAGTAGATGTAAAGGTTATTCTTTTATCACGTAAAACATGAGAAAAAAAAGCTATGTCTATTTTAAAAAAGGTTAAAATAAATTAATTATGATGGTATAGGATAAATCACTTTGATTAAAGTTATAAAAAATGAGACATTATAAATACTCTACTTTTCATTATAAAAACTAGTTGTTAGAAATAATATTTTTTTTGCCTTTGAAAATTATGGATGAATTTCAAGAAATGAAAAAAATATTTAGCAATTTTTCTTGTATTAGTTTCATATCTGCTTTCTTTCCAACTCAAGCTAGAGATATTAACTCATTAACTTAACGCACAAATATTTTTCGACCTACATCGTCTGGACCCAGCTCTGGAGAAGGTTATCTGAAAATTCTCAGACAAGATTTAAAAAATCATATTTGAAAAAACACAAATCTCTTCTGATGTTTTTCTACCCACATCTTTTGGACCTAGCCCTGGAGAAGGTCATTCGAAAATGGCCAGACAAGATTTAGAAAACATCATTTCCAAAACAAAATTCTTCACTAATGTTTTTCGACCCACGTCGTCTGGACCCAGCCTTGGAGAAGGTCATCCAAAAATCCCCAGACAAGATTTACAAAACACATTTGCCAAAACATAAATCTCCTCTGATGTTTTTCGACCAACATCGTCTAGACCCAGCCCTGGAGAAGGTCATCCAAAAATTGTCAGACAACTTGGCATACACACACACAAAAGGTTCGCGTAGATTACTAAAGATGTTTAGGATGTGAAATACCTACCCTAGGCATAACTAACCCCCGATCCCCGAATCATTAGCGTTGTTGTTACATCACGCAAAAGGTTTTTCTTTCTTTAACCTTTCCTTTGGATAAATCAAACTTCGGTGGTGAATTCTAATGAATTAAGATTCAAGTTAATCAATAGCTTGACATCTGATTCTCACTACAACACATGTGTCTAGAACTAGACCACATGATGCTGATATGACGTTCCAACACCTGGTTGAACATCAGTTCCTTGAAGTAGTCCAAATATATCCAAGAACTAGATACTTGAGCATTGATGATGCAACCACTGATGAGACACCTTGAATTCATCTTCCTTGATCATCAACTAAGGAAAATCCATTAAATACTTGGGAATATCACAAATAGCAATGAATCTTAAATCCTTATAATTAATCCTTCTTCCAGAAGAACTAACTTGGATCATCCACCTAATGTTAGTCCTTGAGTTGTTGCGACGAGAAATGTTGCACTTCCTAATGAACCATATGAACTCCAACAATCTTGAGCCTCGTGGATAATCAATTAAATGCATTCCACAAGTAGAAATTGATATCAAATCCTTGTTCAGCAAACCACACATCTTGTAGAGAAGACCATCTAACGAATATTTACACTTCAATAATACCAATAAGTATTCTTTAGTGCAAGTATCTTTATGTGCCAAGCAGATATTTGAAACATCAAGGCTGACACCCTTGACTCAACCTGCCTATAACTTTCTCTTATTGATGAAACCCTTGCAAATCATGGATGGTGAAAATAAATCACCTCTCATTATCTTCAAGTAGATGAACATTCATCATCACTAGAGAACTCCAGATGACTATCTTCAAAAAGAAAACCAGATTATCTTCCCTGTTTATCTAATCATGAAAAGAGATTTCTTATGATTGGACTTGAGAGAGATCTCAAGTGTCTTTAGTCAATCTTCAAAAACGTGACAAGGATAGTTTATTAATTTCATAGTCTATGAATTTGATAACTTAGAACCCTCATCTTCTGAATTTAAAATACCTGAAGAAGCCAACCTTCCATGTACCAAGACATCAAAGGAAAACAACAACAAACAACTCTCTCTATTCCATTACTCCATGCTGGAACGTCTAGAACTTCCATAGATGCTGACACCTTCATGACAAACAGAGGATACACAAAGTCTTCAATCTAGCTTTATCAAAGTCCTTTCATCAGAAACACATACAGCGAAACAACACATCTTCAACAGGCTCTAGTCAAGATATCAAGACATCTTAGAGGACAACGTGCAAAAAAGAACCTGAACACTAGCAGCAACTTGGAGAAACTTCACAGAAGCATTAGACAACCAATAGAAGTTGTCAACCTTGATCCAAAATAATCATTCTAGATATCCAATGACTTTGATAACATTAGAATGAAAGGTCTGATTACACGGACATACACCTTGTTTAATGAGTCAGAAAGTATCTCCCAAGATCTCATCTAGAAACATACAGAACACCTGCTATGATACCAATTAAAATTCTGGAATAGAAGACTGCAGATGTCCTAACAACATGTCACATCATTTTTTCTACATAAATTTAAAACAAGGGCAGAATAATCAAGCTGACACTCAGAATATCAGCAACATAATCACGACAAATGTTTCAACATCTGTTACGTCATGTTAATCAATAAGCAAATACTAAACTGTAAATTTGCATAATGATAAATAACATAAGATATGTTAACCTAGTTCGGTGCAATTCACCTATATTTGGGGGCTACCAAGCCATGAAGAAGAATCCACTACCAATAGTATAGTTTTATGTAAACAACATCAGGTTTACAGTAAACAACCTCCAACTTACCTATCACTACCCAATGAAAACTTTATCTAAGAACTCCATCCTAGATAAGAGAAACCTATCTCACTCAATTAATCACCCCCAATGATATCTAACAGTTACAATCGACAGTAACTGCATCATCCTACTTAAAGGACCACTCTTCCAATATAAAGTTCAGCCAAGTCACCTTGACTAACAATCCTCCTAGGGTTCTATTGGATTTGCTTCAAAACTTCATCCAACAAAAATATACAACTCATTACCACAAAGCTTCTGAATCTATATAAGCAACTATGTTTACCACAATGTATCCAACTGATACAAAGGGAGACTTATAACACAAGAAATCCCTACGAATCTCAAAACCCTAAACCCTTATCTCACTTTACAAAAGTATTACAATAGATTCATTATTCAGCCCTAGGTCTAAGTCTTCTTTTATAACCTTCTATTGTCTTGGGCTTCAAATCTTCTTTCCTTGATCCACTGTTAAACGCGCCTTGAAAACAACCTGCTAAGTCAGTCCATGATGTCGAGTTTTCATGTTGGGACATTTCATTCGACATCTTTGTTGTCTGCAGAATTCTTCATGTTTGAACATCTTATTCAATCAACAGGTTTTACCAAAATTTATGTCAAAACAGCAGAGCCTTCATTATGTTACAATGTTAATTCTATTTAATATGTGGTTGTTGTTTATTGTTGTGTTACATCATACTGATTATTTATGTTAACATGCTATTTTTTGTTGTAGCATGATTTACTTCCTTTTTGGGTTAACAATGTACTGCTGGTTGGTGTTGCGTGTTATGTTACAATATTAATGCTAGTTTATGTTTTCAAAACAGGTTAACGTTCTGAAAGCTATTTATAGTTTGAAATATGATTCAAGAGAACTCATATTATGGATGTGGTTCATAAATTCTTTTTTTTTTTTTGGCTATGGAGAAACAATACAATAAGTGTGAAGCAATTTTGGAAGCTTCATTCGCCTTGATTTTTTTCTTCATGGCAACACAAAGTAGATTAACTTTAGATCATTCCATGAATCTTTTCAATAAAAGATATCTTGTTACTCTTTGTTGATATATATTATTGTTGAGTTTATTATAATGTATGTAGATTGTTTTTTCACTCCCTTCATTGAACATGCATTCATTTAAAGTGATTTAGAAAATATTAATTTGAAAATTAAGTTATATTTGAAATGCAACTTAGATCAAACATGATTTTCAAATTTCAACCATCTCGTAATTCATCTATATCTCTCTCTTTAACACCTAGAACTTGGTTTATTGCCCCGAATTCTTCAAAGCAATGGTTCGTTCTCTATTAATTTATATTGCAAAACATCAAATGTGTTGAGAAATTGAATCATCTTTGTGGTTGTCATCATGATAATATATCTTCATCATTGATTAAAGTAATGATGATCATTGTGATGATGATGATGATTCATAATTAATCAACATATTGATGCTTTGCAAAATAAACTAGGAATGAACCGTTGCTTTGAAGAATTTGGGGTATTAAATCAAATACTACGTGTTACGAAGAAAGAGATGAATGCAATTTGAAAAACAATGGTTCGTTTAAGTTGTTTTTCAAGAATAATTTAATTTCTCAAATTATCATCTTCTACATCAATTTTTATGGTTCTATATGTTTAGTGAGGTGCAAAGAAAAACAAGCAATCTACATATTTTATAATAAGTCCCTTCACTCATGTTTTGAAACTCATAGTATATTAAAGGTCCCACCATGATTTCTACCATATTAAACTTCTACTTGACTTCACATATGTATATACAAAAAAATATTAGAATTGACCAAAATAGCCTTGATGGTAAAATGACTATTTTACACCTAGGTCTTTAAATCCCATTAGGAAACGCGTAATCAATTTTCCAATTAATATTTTGGATCGAAATATTACAATCTCTCCCTCTTTAAAATAATCTCTTCATCAAAATTCACACTTCACCTGCATCTCCTGCCAGACGCGTTGGTACTCTGCATTTAACCTTGCTTTTCGGCTTAAGTCCTTTTGGTATTGATTTCCAAATTCATGATTACCTTCACCTCAAAGCTTATGATGATAACATTTTTCCCTGTATCTCAAGGTGAAAATTCTAATTTGTATCATAGTTCTTCCATAATATTCTTCTCTTATCACATTCCTTTTGATTCAGTGTGGTGTAGATATGTAGCTTCTTGAAATATGCAAAATATCTCGCCTCTACAGGTTAAACACATTCTTTTGCTCAGTGTTCCTTCATTCGATGTCTTTCTTAATGACTTACATACCATTTAAATTGACCTATGACTACTATCACCGGATAATATTTATCCGCACTCGGTGTACAAAATTCTAAAATATCAAAAAAATTCTAGATGGTGACCCTTGTAACACCCTGAAATTTGATTAATTAATTAATTAAATCAAATTATTCATGTTTTATTTAATTATTTAGTTTGCGATGTGCTTTTAATTAAATATATTATGAGTCGTATGTGTATGTGGTGTATGGTGGGGTGTAGTGAGAATATTTGTGGGTGGATAGATTGATTAAAATAATTAGAAATAATTAGAATTAATAATTATTTTTAATTAATTAATAAAAATAAATAGGATGAGAGGTTTTGGGTGGAAAATAGGAATGAAGGAGAAATAAGGAAAGTTGTGAAAATTATGAAAAGATGTTGAACCTTAGTATAATTAACAAAAGATTAAATTAGATTTTGGAGTTAAATAGGGATTAGTAGTATTTTGAAGGGTTAGTACGTAAAGTAAGAGCTTTTAGAGAAAATGGAGGCTATGGCTTGAAGAGCGAAGAACACAAACCACCAACCTTCATCATTTCTGAATTTTGGCTAGGAAGCTAAGGTAAGGGGGGAACAGTGCTTCTATATGGGTGTTTTGTATGAAAGGGTATAGAAGAGAGACCCTTACTCTTTTTACGGATTGTGTAAAATCCCTAATGAATTGAATTGTTATATGTTGATTTGAAAATTGATGATTGAATGTGTGATTATCTAATTTTTCGTGACTGAATTTGTATGTGTATTATTATGTTTATGTGTATATGAGTTTATTCGATTATTGAGGTTTTGATGGTTTGAAACATAATATGAAATTCATGAAAATTGATTAATAAATTGTGTAAATAGGTGATTTAGTATGTAATTATGATGATAGTATGTGTGGTATAATTTATGGATGTGTTAGGGATGATTGGTGGCCAAAATTAGAGTTCAAGGAAACTCTCATGGATAACATATGTGTTTTTACCTTCTGGTGCAGGGTGACAAGTGTCACCCAGATGGCGAGTTACCCGTCATGCACCTTAAGACGCTGACGACGTCAATGCTATGACGGGGACACCTTCATGTTCCCCAAGCTTGGTTTTTCAAGTTGGTTGTCACAATAGTGACGATTTGGGGGTTTAAGCTGGTGACTGGAATTTTGATGTTGTTTTGTAGTTCGGAAATTGCTTTGCTATTGTTTAGTTATATTAGTGTTTTTAATTAATTATTATGAGTTTAATTAGTCATGAATGACTAAAATTTTGTTGTGTACCTAGCGTGGCAATTGAATGAATTACATATGATGTTGTTTGGTGATAATTGTTGCACCCTAAAATTTGTCCACCGGTTTTCCGACTTTGACTGGCTTTCGCTTCGTTTTTTTCATATGCATATCATTTAGGTCAATCATCATATTGCATAGTTAACCGAGTTTCTAGACTTTTTGTTTGCTTCGTTTTTCTTTTATGAATAAGGTGTTGGACTTTAGAAGCTTCAAAGGTGTTTGGATGTGATCTTAGGACAGTAGGTTTTCTTTTGAGTTAAGGTTCCATTATTCAGAGGATATTCCTTTCGGTTATGTGGCCGGAAGGAGCCATTTGTTTAGGGTTTCATCAGTAGTTTGGCTGGAAAGACTTTGAATCTTGATGTTGGTTCTCCTCAAATCTTTATGGCAGTTTGCATTCAGGGCGAAGATTAGGGTTTCTCACCTTTTGGGTTTAAGTCAAGCAACTGTCGTTTCAACCGAGTTTTCACCGGAGCTAGTGGGTTAAGCATGTGTGCACGGTAGGATGTTAGTTGGATGTGATCTGATTTTAGCCAGGTTGCAAACTCATCAGAGGTCAAAGCAGTTGTTTTGTGTGCGAGCTTTGATTCTGTGGTTCTTGTCTGTGATCTAAACTTCACCAGAGTTATTGTTCAGTCGAGATTATTTCAATTTGGATTCAGGTTTGTGCTGTTCAGGATTTGTGGCGGTGAAGTGCATTTGTGAAATGGTTAAGTGTTGTGGAGGAGATGTTACACAATCCATATCCATTTTCCTAACCCTTTGTCGAAGCCATTTTGTTCCTTTTAAACAATTTATCCATTTCATTTGTTCATTTTATTCCATATCCATTTCTCATCTATTTTATCTGTCATTTGATCCAAATATACATTGTCTTAATTCACTTATCCGTAAATATCTGTTTCCGATATTCATATTTCTAATTCATTTTATTTCACAAGCCCATTAGTTATAATTCAATTCAAATCCAAAAAGAATTTATTTGTTTATCATTTCTAGTTCCTGTCCATTAACCACCTTTTCATTAAATACAACCATCCTTTTTGTTTTTTTTTTACAATGTTTAACATTTCTCAAAAGTGTTACAAGACCATTGCATTGCACATTTATGTCTGATTTACAAAACATTACAAAGCAAAAGATAACGGTGAGGAGGAAAGGTACAAGGGCTGAAAATTACATAGAGACTACATCACAATTTTGACCGCCGGTGCCACTTCTGCTACCTACGATATCTTTCACAAAAAGAGATATGCTACTACCTGCACATACACAAAGTGATAGCATAAGCTCAATGAACGTCGGCCATAATCAAAAAAAGCCACAGGCCAATTGTGCTGGTTCATAACAGGAAATTTCAACCGGAAAATTGATGAATGAGCCAGCCACAACAAGCCCAAATTTCAAACCTGATTTTTGTGTACATCCTGCACAAAGTATCAAAAATCCATCTGCTGCCAAATCCCTGCACAACCGTACTGCCAGACAAAACATGCTACACACAGTAGCTCACACACCCCCCCATATCCGTAGCCCCGAACTACGCCGACTCTGACTTCCTCATACCTTTTGAGAATACGTAGGCCTAGGACCGCGAAGTCCTACCGAGTCTGTTCTTTCTCTCTTTTTCCCCGTCACTTCTCTCTCTCCTATTTCTAACCTTTTTCTCCCTATCTTTTGGAACACTTTTTATATAATAATATTTAAGCAAATATAATCACACATCGACAAACAAAAGGTTCCCATCGAGTACGATGGATGCGAGGGGTGCTAATACCTTCCCCTCGCATAACCGGCTTCCGAACCCGTTCTTGGTCGCGAGACCATCTTATCCATTTCTTTCCTAGGGTTTTCTCGATATTTTCCTTTCCCCTCATGGGATAAATAAAGTTCGATGGCGACTCTTCTGTCTATCTTTTCGCCTCCTCGTCGTTGCACGGACGCATTTTTCGAGTAGCGACAGCTGACGACTCTGCTGGGGAAACACAACCTAGCAAGCCAAGCCTAATTTGTTTGTCACATGTTTTATTTGTTTGCTTTTAACTGTTTATTATGTTGTGTTCCTTTTACCTGTTGGGTTTATTGGTTGGTTTGTGAGGATAAAAGCTTTCTACCCGAGCTTTCTAGTATACACTAAGATTAGGAGGTGGTTTCTTTCTGATTTGCGAGACGTAGGACTCGTTGAGTTGGTTTGAATTCCACCGCCCAGATAAGACCCCTTTGGGATGATTATGTCTTACGTGTAGTCGTAACGGCGTCTTTATTTCCAATTGGGAGTCCGTGACTCTGAGGACCTTTTGTAGAACCTTATTCCGAAGGTTCCTAAAACATAACTCTATGTTCATCCTTTAAAGGGATTACCGTCTTACGAGTAGTCATTCTGATGGAAAACTTTTGAGGGTTAGTGCATGGGACTTTGTTTAAAAGCCTTCGGGATACCCTCTTCTAAACCAGTAGATTGCCCACCCGAGGTGAGAGATATCTCGTTGTTTTGTCTTGCAGAATTTGTGACTATTGATTCTTTGTGTGTTGCATCAGCATTTTGCATTGCATTTCATGTGCATCTCATTTTTGCATGTCCATCCTCAGCCGGAACAGAGAGCTTATCAGTCTTTTGTCCAACCCGCAGTTGATTTCCCGACATTCACATTGGATTTGAGTTAGCTTCTGGAAGGATCATGGACTCAGAGGAGCAGAATTTGGTTATTACAAGGGCAGAGTTTGAGATGATGAAGAATCAGTTGGATCAGCTCATGGAGGCCATGACAACCATGACAAGAGGAGAGACCAATGTTCAGAGGACTCCAGTGAACAATGTTGCTCGAGCTCAGCCTGTGCAGATTCTTGTCGAAGATCAAGAGCATACTATTGTCAGAGATAGAGATTCATCTTCTCTCCATGACTCGGACTATCAGAACTTCACTTTCTCTGTGCCAAATTCCCAAAGGGTTGTTCCAAAGATTAATCCTAAAAATCCACAGACTGTTGAGTTTATGAGAAGGTATCGTCTGTTGGATGAAAAGCTTGATGCTCTGATGAGTCAAAACACTCTTAATTTGAATGCTTCGAGCATGTGTTTGGTGCCAGGTCTTGTGATGCCTCCGAAGTTTAAGGCGCCCAATTTTGAGAAGTACAAAGGGGATAGTTGTCCGAAGCAGCATTTGGTGATATATTGCAGAAGAATGACCTCGCATGTCCATAATAACAAGCTTATGATTCACTGTTTCCAGGAAAGTCTGAGTGGGGCATCGTTGAGTTGGTATATGCAGTTGGAAAGTGGTTGCATCCGATCATGGTCAGATTTAGCCAATGCCTTTGTGAAGCAGTATAATTACAATCTCGACATGAATCCCAGCCGCATGCAGTTGCAAGAATTATCTCAGGCGGACAATGAATCTTTTAGAGGATATGTGCAGAGATGGAGAGAATTAGCTGCTCGTGTTCAACCACCACTTCTGGAAAGAGAATTGGTTGACCTATTTGTGGATACCTTGCAAGGTCCGTACTTTGATAAAATGATTGGTAGTAAGGTAGTGAACTTTTCTGACTTGGTAAAAGCGGGAGAACGTATTGAGAGCGGAATCAAGAGTGGAAAGATTCGAGACATCTCAGATACCTCAGTTTATGAAAGTGAATCAGTTGCCAGCTCTAAAGAGGAATGGGAGAAAGAAAGTAATGCTATCCCGGAATCTCCATTACCTCAGATTCAGTTTTCAGACATTTTAAGTATTTAGAGTCAGCAACCTGTTAGGTCTGCGTACCAGATATCTGCTTCCCTGCAGAGTCAACATTCATACCGTCATCAGCCGCGTCAGCACGCTCGACGAAGATTGAGGAAGCCAGAGAGACATTTCACTCAGTTGCCATTGTCGTACAGTCAGATATTGCAAGACTTGATCAGAGGTGGTTTGATAGTGCCGAAGAAAGCTGATCCAAAGACTTCTCCACATCCTTCAGATTCTGATGTCAACGCCCGCTGTGAGTACCATGTTGGGGCACAGGGGCATTCGACTGAAGACTGTAAGGTGCTTAGAAGCCAGGTTCCGACTCTGCTGGACTCCAACAGGTTTTCAATCACGCCTCAGGGTATTCAGATCAACGATCTTCCTTCGTCAAGTCATATGGGTTCGGCAACTAATGTCATGGAGGGATTCACCGAGAGCATATGTTCAGAAGAGTATCAGACGGATTTCGATGAGCAATTCTAAAGATGGCTGGTTCAGCAGCAAGTCAAGAATGAAAGCCCAGTTCCCCGAAGCTGGCAATCTCTCTATCATGTTATTCCTTTGCATTTGTAGTTTCTTTTCTGTTTAAGTGTGAACTTATTTGCAAATTTCATTTGTAAGACGTGTTTGTTTTCGATTGATAATGATAATGAAATGAATATGCATGTTTTGATTAAATCCATTCGTGTTCACTCAATATTGCTTTTCCATTAATGTCAAACGCTTGTTTAAGCGGAATTCCTTGAGGGAGGATGACGAAATTGAAAGACGCGCAAGCTTCTGAATGTATGCTTTTGAATAAAATCTCTACTGATAATGTACAGGCATTGTTTCAAATTCCTAAACACCGGAGATATAAGGATGTTAATCCCTTGTCAACCCCTTTGAGCCTAGTAGTAGGAGTTTCTTTCTGAAAACGAAAAACCCTCAATCTTAACCTAGGGCAGGGTAGATGTCAGTTAATTTGACCGAGCATCCAGATTACAGAAGGAGTGTTCCCCCGTTCGAGGATCAATCACACCCGTAGAGGTCGTACCTAAAAAAGCCGAGAAGTGAGACAGTCACAATCCCTTCAACAAGTCAGACCAGCTGGTGTCACATGATTTGTTCCGAAAAAAGAAAAGAAAAAAGCCCGCTAAGTTAATAACTTGAAAGCAAGTGGCTTAGGCAAAAATCAGGGCATCCCGTTGGACTTCGAAATCAGAAGATATACTCGAAAGAGTCAGTCTAGGCAAAAATAGGGAGTAAAAATATGATGAAAAACAAGTCGTGTGACTCCAGGCACCAAAGACGAAGAGCGAGTGACTGTCACTCCTGAACTTGTGGTTTCCTGAACCATCACTCCTATCATTCAACCTTTAAGAGGTGAGTGCGTGTGTCGAATTAGCTGAACATAGGATTGAAGAACATCAAGGAGAGTGGGTGGGTTAAACAGAACTTTGAGCCTTATATCCTTTCTTTTAAACCGCGAACCTAACTACGTTACAACCTTCTAAAGTCCTAATTGAAGCAGGTTTGTTTCGGAAGCATACTTTGGTAAAGATCGCGTCAAAACTGACTCCTAAAAGGATTTTCTTACCCTATGGGTATTGATACCGATATTCTGATAAGTTATGCTTTCACTAAATGTCAAAAAAAAAATTTTTTCAGTGAACAAACTTGGATTCCAAAACTGTCATATGCATTGCATTAATATTACCTTTGTAAAACAATTTGTTTTGCTTGCGAGTAAGCACTTGACAGCAGGAAAGTTTCTACAGTGCGAAGTTTGATCGGTAAGATACAGAACGCTTGAATACTTCGTTGAGTAGGGGCAAGCCGTATCAAATGATCATAAAAGGGAGTCAGCCATTCTAAGACGCAGTTAATCTGGGGCAATCAGGTCGAGATTTGATAAATCTCTCGAAGTCAGCCAGGGGCACTTCTCTACAAATCAGCCAATCAGGGGCAAATCACTTCAAGGCTGGGGCAGGTCACCCCAAGAGCATAGATATTATCCTTACCCAGAAGGCAGCTAATCGGAAGCACCTATCTAAGGTTCATGACGCTGAGGCAGTTCCTATCCAACCATCAGGGTACAGAGATTTATGATTTCCTTTCAAGGAACATCCCCACAGAGATCCCACAGGCTGGGGCAAAATCAGAAGTAAAGGAATTGTTCCTCTCTATATCTTCAGAGCTACTCAGAGCTATTCAAGCAGGTGCAGTCAATCTTCAGGTTCAAGACGAATGTCGGGAGGTCGTAACCCGTCACTTGTCTCCCCCAGCAAAAGTCCAATCATACTTGGCGCACCCAGTTATTCCCAGCGGAATTGGCTTCACTTCTTCAGCATTTATTTTGGTTGGATTGGTTCTTTCACATCCAGCTTTCCCCCGGCAGCCCGAGCCTGCATCTGCATTTTGCATATAGTTATCATATTTGCATCATCTTTGCATTTCATCCTCAAATGCGTAGCATTTTCATCCTATATGGAGCATTACGCCATAGAAAAATTCAAACGTACGCATATGCATGCGAAGCATAAGCCAGTTTTCCATTAGCCTTCTGTGGCAACATGAATCACTCTGTAATCAGTTCAGGGGCATTTATCCAGCAGCTTTGTTCAGACAGCTTGTCGGTTTACTCGGACTTCAGATTATATGACGGTTATGATTTTTTCCATCAATCTTCTGATGATGACATTCCCAAACAGATTTTCTTTCCGTCAGTTCCTATTTACGATGTGCTCCCCCAGCAAGTATTTTCCCCGTCTATCATTAGACGTTGTGAGTTTGGTTTTCTCCGTCTATCATTAGATGTCGTGAGTTTGGTTTTCTCCGTCTATCTCTAGGCGTCCGGAGTTTTGAGTATGGTTCTCTTTCCGTCCATCTTTGGACGATGTGAGGTTCAGACACGTTTCTTGCTGTCTATCTTTAGACAATGTGATAAGATCAAGTGCATGTTGATCTGGTCTTCGGTATGGTTTTCTCCGTCTATCTTTAGACGTCGTGAGTTTGGACATGGTTTTCTCTCCGTCTATCTTTAGACGATGCAAGGTCTCAAGGCGATCTTTCAGATATTGGCTTTCTTTCTGTTTATTGGCTGAGGTGACATTTCAAGAGGGGTTTTTTCCCGACCGTCGATTCTTATTGACGTCGAGGCTCTTTGAAGAATGTTCAGTTTTCCTAGTTGTCGATTCTTATTGACGACATGGCTCTTTGAAGGTGGTTTTCTTCCTGTCAGTTCTTATTGATGATGTGGCCCCTTTGAAGATATCTTTCCAGCAACTCCTATGGACGAAAGGATTCTGAAATTTGATGGTTGGTTTTGAAGTTCACTGACGGGATATATTTTCCTCTCGTCTATCATTAGACGATGCGATATTTGGTTTTGATGTTCCTCTCGTCTATCATTAGACGATACGAGATTTGGTTTTGATATTCCTCTCGTCTATCATTAGACGATGCGAGATTTGGTTATGGTTTTCCTCTCCGTCCATCATTGGACGATGTGAGTATTTTGGATATTGTTCTTCCTGTCTACTATTAGACGATGTGAGTTCTGGATATGATTTTTCTCTCTGTCCATCATTGGACAATGTTGAGAATTGACGGCGATGTCAAATATTTTGTTTTCCCAGCGGCGAGGTTGGATGTTTGTTTCTGGCGGCGATGTCAGGTGATTTTGTTTTCCCAGCGGCGAGGTTGGATGTTTGTTTGTGGCGGCGATGTCAGGTGATTTAGTTTTCCAGCGGCGATGCTGGGTGTTTTGGTTGTCCGGCGGCAATGTCAGACGCCTTATTTTTGTGAATGACTGGCGGCGATGTCAGGTGTGATTTACCGATTGATTGTTTTGAATGACTGGCGGCGATGTCAGAGGATATTTATGTGGAGTTCTGACGACGAAGTCAGATTTTTTTTTTACAAATTGGATATTGATGACTGACGGAGAAGCCGGATGTTTTACTTGGTTGATGGCTGACGGCGATGTCAGAGGTTTCTTTTTGCGGTTGGCAAATTTCCGAGTTCTTTTGTATTCAATCACCTTCTACCATGAATGTCTGAAAGCGGTTGCTTTTCATCCCTACTGGTCCAAGTCGATTGAACAGGGGCAGCTGTTGCACCCTGAAATTTGCCCACCGGTTTTCCGACTTTGACTGGCTTTCGCTTCGTTTTTTCATATGCATATCATTTAGGTCAATCATCATATTGCATAGCTAACCGAGTTTCTAGACTTTTTGTTTGCTTCGTTTTTCTTTTATGAATAAGGTGTTGGACTTCAGAAGCTTCAAAGGTGTTTGGATGTGATCTTAGGACAGTAGGTTTTCTTTTGAGTTAAGGTTCCATTATTCAGAGGATATTCCTTTCGGTTATGTGGCTGGAAGGAGCCATTTGTTTAGGGTTTCATCAGTAGTTTGGCTGTAAAGACTTTGAATCTTGATGTTGGTTCTCCTCAAATCTTTATGGCAGTTTGCATTCAGGGCGAAGATTAGGGTTTCTCACCTTTTGGGTTTAAGTCAAGCAACTGTCGTTTCAACCGAGTTTTCACCGGAGCTAGTGGGTTAAGCATGTGTGCACGGTAGGATGTTAGTTGGATGTGATCTGATTTTAGCCAGGTTGCAAACTCATCAGAGGTCAAAGCAGTTGTTTTGTGTGCGAGCTTTGATTCTGTGGTTCTTGTCTGTGATCTAAACTTCACCAGAGTTATTGTCCAGTCGAGATTATTTCAATTTGGATTCAGGTTTGTGCTGTTCAGGATTTGTGGTGGTGAAGTGCATTTGTGAAATGGTTAAGTGTTGTGGAGGAGATGATACACAATCCATATCCATTTTCCTAACCCTTTGTCGAAGCCATTTTGTTCCTTTTAAACAATTTATCCATTTCATTTGTTCATTTTATTCCATATCCATTTCTCATCTATTTTATCTGTCATTTGATCCAAATATACATTGTCTTAATTCACTTATCCGTAAATATCTGTTTCCGATATTCATATTTCTAATTCATTTTATTTCACAAGCCCATTAGTTATAATTCAATTCAAATCCAAAAAGAATTCATTTGTTTATCATTTCTAGTTCTTGTCCATTAACCACCTTTTCATTAAATACAACCATCCTTTTTGTTTTGTTTTTTACAATGTTTAACATTTGTCAAAAGTGTTACAAGACCATTGCATTTCACATTTATGTCTGATTTACAAAACATTACAAAGCAAAAGATAACGGTGAGGAGGAAAGGTACAAGGGCTGAAATTTACATAGAGACTACATCACAATTTTGACCGCCGGTGCCACTTCTGCTACCTACGATATCTTTCACAAAAAGAGATATGCTACTACCTTCACATATGTTGCACCCCAAAATTTCACCAACATTAATTTATCCATCAAGTGTTTGAAAGTTGATACCTTCATCAGAAAGTTCAAGAGAGCCTCAGAGGAATTGGTTGAAACCAGAGTTGTGTGCCTCCTAACTTGAGAGTTGTGGGTGCCCCTCAGATGATTCAGAGACTTTGAGAGTGAACTTGGTGCTTTGAGAAAGCCTATGAGATGTCTTGATAGCCATCATGAAGCCTAGAGAGGTCATTATGCAAGAATTCAGAAGATTCAACCATGAATGGTAGAATTAGGGTTTGACTGGGTCGACCCTGGGATAACTGAAGATTTGGAGAAGGTTGAGACCTAATCCAAGAGCCATGTGATCATGGAATGAGGTATTGAGATACTATAAAGATGATTCCTAGACCAACTCATCATGATTGAGGGGTTTGAGAAGTTTTGGGTTAGGGTTTCTAAGGATTGTTAGTGAAAAAACCCTAGTTTGATCCCTATCTTCCAAGCAGTTTTAGCTCAAGATGTGATTGTTATCTCATCTTCCCCACAACATGAATGTTGTAGAGCTTGTTCTTAGATTTAATTTGAGTGGTATAAGTCCTTGATAGGAGTTGCAGAGCTCAAGTTATGGTTTTGACAAATTACAGGTCAGCTGAGGTGTGTGAATCTGGGTCCTTGAAAGTCACCCAACTTGCAGACAACTTTTGCCCTAGTAGGATGATTCCTATGATTTCTTGGTCAACATGAATGTTTAAGATCATCTTCTTTGCTTTCTAGAGAGTACTAGAAGTCCTTGATAGGATTTGTAGAACTCAACTTATGGTTTGAACAAGACAGGGGTATTTTGGTCATTTGGTGATTATAGGTCATTTTATGCAAAGGCCATATCTCCTATTTCCAAGCCTCAAATGAAAAAACTCAAAACATAAAAGTTGTTCAAAATGGGATTTTAAGCTTGGAAAAGAGGTCATGAGTTATTGAAAAAGCTTTTAGCAAGGATTTTCATGATTGGGTAAAAATGACCTAAAAATGGCTTATAAGTTAAAAAAGTTGAAATGGAATTTTGGTTTAGGAGATGTACAAATCCAAAATGGGTCATCCAATATGTCATTTTGACTCCAAACATTATTTTAAAAACAATGGTTCAAGTATAATTTTGATTTGAGGTCTTAAAATGGAGGTTGCTTTGTAATTTTCATTCTTGCATAATAAGGCAACTTGAGAAACTTCACATAAAGCAAAACCAAGGCATGTTTTTCACTCATTCCTTCTCAATATCTCTTGTAAGGAGATTTTAAAGCCAAATTGACAAGCTTAAGGCATGAGATAAGGGATATACAATGTATCATTTCATGAGAAATTCCATAACATTCTAGCACTTTCCATGAGTTTCTAGGCTATTCTTTTGGTTGTTATAAAAAGGATGAATCACCATGAGATCAAGGTTGGTGAAAGTTGCTGAGTTCATTGGAGAGAGTGAGAGAGAAAGCACCATTTCAAGATTTCTTCAAAATCAAGAAAGCTTCCATTTCTTCATCTACAAGCCTCATCCATCTCAATTCTTGCAAACAGAAAGGTATCCACCATTGGAGGAGCATTTGGAGAAGATTTCAAGTGCCAAATCGAGCCCTAGCATCACTCACCATTGATTCTTAACAGGTTGGTAATTTTCACCATAGATCCTTTATTAGGTGCATACTGTTAGATTACTAGGTGTAAGGATGACATGCTAGGCTGGTGATGATTTTCTGAGGATTTGAGAGAGATCCATGGAGTTTCGTGGCAGGGTGCCAATTCTTGCAAGATTAATAACAAGCTGTATACTGAGTTTTAATGGATATGATATAGTGTAGTTTGGTTAAGATAACATGTAGAGCAAGTTTGGATCATTATATTGAAGTTCCATCAAGGTTGATAGCAGAGGAAAAAGTTGAAACCCTAATGTTCGCGCATTCTGTTAGAGTGATATGGGAGGTTTCAGTAAAAATCATGGGTATCATCGTGTTCTGGGTGGTTAGTAGAGCATCTTTGCTCTTGGAAGTTTTGAAATTCATCGAATGGTCAGAGAGAACGAGGCAGTTGAAGTTTAGGGCATGGAAGCTGGTACGAAGAGGAAACCCTAGCTGGAGGTTGAAGACAACCTCCCAGCCGTCCGATCGTCTCCAAATGTGGACTTTTTAATCCAATCGTGAGGCTATGATTTAATTCTGAAAGTGGGGGGAAGACTCAACTTCAAAACGGTGCGTTTGGTTTAATGAGGAGTTCTGGGCTCAACAATCTTGTGCTATTCACACCCTACCCAGAAGCCCAATCCACAAATAAACGTAAAAATGTTGCTATTCATACCGTCATCATTTCATTTTTTCTTTAATTTTTCTTTTCATTTTCTGATGCGCTGGGCCTTCATATTTTGATATATGCACCCCCGGTCCCTTGGCCCATCAGGATATTGAACTGGGCGCCCCTTCTAATGACACCCCCTCCCCATTTTATGTTAATTCTTTGATTTTAATTGCTTTTAATTTTCTTGCATATTAAAAAATTCACATAAAATTGAAAAATGATTATTTTTCACTTCTTGTTTTTTTCACATATTCATAACTTTATCTAGAAAAATATAAATAAATAAAATTCCATTTTACTTTTCTTTTAATATTTTTAGCATATTATCCATTTAATTAGTCTTTTTAATTGTTTTTAGTTGATACTCAATTTTGTATAATTTCTTTTAGGACTTTCCCTTAGGATTTTTGAGCCATTCTTTTTGGCATAGTTAGATATTGAATCATATTTCATATAGGATTTAATTCACAATTTGTAGATTAAAATTTGATCATTTTGTTTAGGCTAGTCTTAGTGTACTCAAATTAGGGTTTTAGGTTGCATAAGTAGATTTGAACAATTTTGTTTTGGGTTTTATAGGCCAAATTAGTGTATGGGGAATATATGGGTTAAGGGTAAGTATGTATAGAATCCCCTAAAATTTTCCTAGAATATTATATAGTATTTTAGTATTTTTAATTGATTTTTGAATGTATGGATAATATGTGTGTTGCTTAAGGGCATAGTTTGTATTGTTTTGCTTTCTTTTCTTCTCCTTTGAGTGTGTGAGCCTTGAAGATTGAGTTGAAGACCTTGTGGATCATCATTGAATACTTTGAAGACCTTGCAAAGGAGTTTAGTTTTAGATTTTGTTTGTTCTGTTTATAGGATCATAAGTACATAGGTAGAGCTTTAGATAGAATAATTTCATTCTATAAACAAGGAGTGTCTTGTTCACCTCCTTCCTTCTCTATGACATAAAGTCCCTTAAGGGTATTCACCTCTCTCCTTTGGAGGGATTAGTGACCTTGCCCTATGAGGTAGAACTTTGAGAGAGCCTTTCCTTTTGATGTTAAGTCCTTAATGGCATCCTTTGGAGGTCAGTGAGCACTCTAACATCCTCACCTCATCTTGTTGACTGAATCTTGTTTGATGGAGCATTTGGATTGTTGAAGATAGCAATGAAGAGCATTGAAGACTTGATTGAAGATCTAAAAGCCATCGAAGATAGAAGCTGAAGCTTTGAAGAAGATGAATCCTTGAAGACTGTTGAAGTCTGAAGACTTTGTGAAGATCAAGTTGACACTTGGGTTAGAAGCTGAAGCTTTGAAGAGGATGAATCCTTGAAGACTGCCATTCCAGCTGAAGCTTGGAGAGTGTGAAGACCAAGTTGATACCTGAGTATCCCTGAAGATAGTGAAGCCTGAAGGTGGAGCTGATCAAAGAAGCTGAAGCTTAAGGGAGAAGATGAGTTGATACTCATGTTGTAGGGTTGATACCTGGAAAGCAAGTGATCTCTGAAGTCTGAAGACTGAGTTGCTGCTGGAGGAGCTGAAGCTTTCTTCTGTTTTTCTTTTCTGTATTGTTTGTTTTGTTTGATTTGTCTGTTGCATTAGATTAGGTCCATCTAGAATAAGTTCAGTCTAGGAGCATGATTGCATTAGAGGTTGAGTTGCTCCCTCTGCTTGTATTGTTATTGCGTGGCTTTGCTTGCGGGTATTCGGTAGAGCCCAGCTCCCTTGCCCATGTGGTTTATTTTGCCTGATGGCATTTCATTTCTTTTATCTGTATGGTTGCAGTTTACTGTTTATTGCTTGATAGCATGTTGTTTATTTCTCAGTATGATTACTGTTATTTCATGACTGGCTTGAGGTTGAGATGAGCTTGTGGAGGCTGAAGCCCCACACATATTTCCTCCCTCACTTGCATTGCATGCATTTCACTGTTAAGCTGATGCTTTGTCTGTTTTGGTGTATCATTGACATGATCCCTTAGGACTCTCATTTCCTTTGATAAGGATCTGATGATAGACTTTTAGGGTGAAACCTATGCATGATAACATCTAGGAGTTCCCTGTTTAAACCTCAACCATAGGATGAATCCATGGCATGATAACAGTAGGACTTGATAGTCTCCCTCCTAGTTGGGCCTGTTCTCTTCTCATCTCAAAACAGTTTAAGATACAGTAATCATGAATGATTTCTTTCGTACGTTACGAGCCTTAAGCTATCTAAGAAAGGATTGTGGGAGAGTTTCTTTTCCACAGTCTAGATGTTTAGTGTGGTACCCTTTGGGTGACATGCGACGCATTCACTCTCAGGTCATAGTTTCTAGTGCGATTGAAATCGCAAACACAATAAAAAACACTTCTTTCAGGAAATAAGCCGTAGTTTCCCGAACTACGTTTGCTCTGATCTTCCATACCGTGTGGAAGTACGTAGGCATAGGATGCGACGTCCTAGCGAGCAATCTTCAACCTTTTCCCCGTAACCCTTCGTAGGCCGAACTACGTTGACTCTGATTTCTCATTCTCTGATGAGAATACGTAGGCATAAAGTGCGATGCTTTGCCGAGTCATTTTTCTTTTCTTTTTCAGCCAGCCTTGATAGGTAGATAGATTATAACCAACCCGTCCAAGTAAACACACAAGCGTGGATCCCGTCGAGTACGACGGACGTGAGGGGTGCTAATACCTTCCCCTTGCGTAACTGACTCCCGAACCCAGACAATGGTTGCGATGACCTTGTCTTACCCTTTTTCGTCAGGTTTTTCCGATCGTTTCCTTTCCCGCTCTGAGGGATAAATAACGAAAGGTGGCGACTCTTCTGTCATGCCGGCACCTTATTTTCGCGCGAGCGGCAGCTGGCGACTCTGCTGGGGACTTGATAGTTTCCTAGGGATCCAACGTCCCGAAAGCGAGTCAGTTTTGGGATCCAACGTCCCTTAAGAGAGTCAATCCTACCGTTTGTGTGTTTACCTGTTGGGTTGCGTTTATTTATTGCATTTTACTTCTCGCACTTTATTTCCCGCATTTTATTTTCAGTATAATATGATTATCTATGCTGTCGTGGGATGGGAGTTCTGATGAGTGAGAAGCCAGACCCAGGCTTGAGTGCACCATAGACTTAGAGTGGAAATTAGTGGGCGCGTGCTTGCTTTGCAGGCACTAGTGTCTCATGAAATCCACACTCAGACGAGGTTCATCCGGTTGGCTTCACTTTCAACCCTTTGGGTTGAGACGGTTGCTGGTTTGGTGGATTGTCGAATCTGGGGACCGATCATTTGTGATTCAGCTAAGTGAGGCCTCTTCAAGACTTGATGATGCCACTCCTTCTGGGAATCGTATCGTCAGTTTTGAAAGTCTGTGACGCTGATGAACGCATAGGATGCCGTACCTTGAGTCAGTTTAGGTCCATACCTGTGAGCGGGCTGGGTTTATTGCCGGAAACTTTGACCTCCAGACCACCTGGTTTTCTTGACAGTGAATCAGTTATGTTGGTACCAGGGTTCCCAGTTGCAGATGTGTCTGTTCTTGATGGAGTAGGTTTTTGATCAGAGGATCTTATCATCGGGTGTATGTCTGTTCTTGATAGAGCAGGTTTTGATCAGAGTATTGTCATCAGTGGTTTGTCCTGGATGGAGCAGATTTTGAGTGGGGTCTGAAGATCTCATCAGCAGCTGTGTGTTTGTTCTTGATAGGGCAGATTTTTGATTTGGGGTCTGAAGACTTCGTCAGCAGATATCTCTTGATAGGGCACTTATTCTTGACAGAGCAGAATTTTGATTTTATGGTCCTATCAGATGGTTATTCTCAGTAGATCAGATTAGTGGTCTTACACCGGGGTTTTCTTCTCATCAGTGATTGTTGATACAGAATCTCCACAGCAGCTATCCAGATATATTATTGCATGCCTGCATTTTGCATTAGATTGCATGTCCATCTGCATTCCATTAACGTGTGTCTGTGTTGCAGGTACCGTTTCCCCGATCCAGGATTTATCGCCTCTTACTGTTATTATGGCCTCTCTCAGGAAGACTGTTGCGTACAAGTTCCCGACTCCTGATGTGTCGAAGTTGACTGGTTTGATAGCCCTGGAAGGTGATCCTGTGAAGGATAGGTTTAGGAAGTCTTATGGCAGGTTGCTCAGTCTGGTTTGCAAACCTTCTACGTCCGAGTTGAATGGGTTACATGCTCTTCTGCAGTTCTATGACCCTCCTTTGAGGTGTTTCACTTTTCATGACTTTGTTCTCGCGCCGACGCTGGAAGAGTATGCTGATATGCTGGGTGTGCCTATCAAAGGGCAGATGCCTTTTGTCCACATGGATGCTGAGCCTGATCTGGCTGGCTTAGCTTCTTCACTCCATTTGAGCGCCTCTGATTTAGTGGTGATGAGTTGGAACAAGGTTCCAGGGTTTTCCTTGCAGTTTCTGATAACTAAGGCTCAGCAGTGTGCTAAGGACAAATGTTGGGACGCATTCAATGCCATCCTTGCTTTATGCATATATGGCATTATCCTGTTCCCCAACATGCCTGATTTCGTGAACTTTGATGCATTCCACATCTTCGCCTCAGGGAATCCAGTCCCTACTCTGATGGGAGACGTCTATCACTCAGTGCATTACAAGAATGAGAACCGGAGAGGGAAGAATGTCTCATGCTGTGTACCGTTGTTGTACAAATGGTTTGATAGTCATTTGCCTAAGAGAGGTTCTTCTGTCTTGTCTGCAGCCACAGCTGAGTGGCCTGAGCGTCTGATGAGCTTGTCTGCAGAAGATATTGATTGGTTCGTTGACAGAGACAGGTTAGGCACTGAGGTGATCTTCAGTTGTGGTGGGTTTCCTAATGTGCCTCTGATAGGTAGGAAGGGTTGCATCAGCTACAATCCATCATTGCTAGTTCGTCAGTTCGCATATGCTTTGAGGACTCCACCGAAGGAGGAAGAGGTACAGGAATCTCTGTATCTCACGGGTACTCTAGAGGGGGATTTGTTGTCCAAGCTTCAGCATGCGTGGAACAATATCAGCACGAGAGGAAAGCCGTTGTTGGGAAAGAGCAACAGTCAAGCCTACCCTCCTTATTCAGCTTGGATCAGAGCCAGAGCCAGCGCTATAGGGATGCCATTCCCTCATGTCAGACCAGAGAGTCCTCCACCAGTCGAAGAGCCTACCACTGTGTCCATTCATCAGCACAACCAGGTATTAGCCGAGCGGGATGAACTGAAGCGGGCGAACGCAGAATTAGAGAAGGAGTTAGCTCAGCTTCGGAGTGAGCGGAACGAAGCCGTGTATGCTCTCAAAAAGCAAACAGAGTCGGTGAACCAACTGGGTGCAGACTTGGCAAAGCAGATTGCTGATCGGGAACGCTTGGGTCAAGACTTCAGGGCAGCTAATGATGTACTAGCTACGAAGAAGAAGCATCTGGAGGAGGCATATCGGAGGATATCTAAGTTCGACCAGCATTGGAAGACCTCCATGGCCACCAGGAAGGAGCGAGAGGACAAGCTGATGCTGCAGATTTCTAAGCTGGAAGCCGAAGTAAAGGACAGTGAGCGGAGGTTTGATGAAGAGACCGCCCGCAGATACGCCGCTGAAGCTCGACTCAACAAAGCCCTTGCTAACCTGAAGGAGCATAAGCTGATGTTTGAGTCTAAGAAGCGGAAACTGGAGGATTGCTTTGGCGAAGGAGCTTGGGAGAGTTCAGTTCAGGGGCTTCAACATACCATCATGTAGAGGGAACTACTCGTCGAGGGGTTGCTCGCTTTGCCAGATCATCCAGAGACGAAGGAATTATTAGCAGAGTATCGCGCCCGTGGCCGTACTTGACTAGTTGTATTCCTGTTGTTTTAATCTTTGATGTATGCTGACCATCACCAGACTTGTTGGCTGAGGTCATGCTGTTGATTTGTTTTGTACTCGCTGATACTGTGTACTGCCTTGACAGGCCTTTCCATATATATATGAGATTGATGTTTCCATGATTAGGCTCGGATTTCTTCTTCCTCTTATTATTATCAGCACTGGCACTAAGGCACTAGGATCGGGGGAAAAACCTCCCACACACACAGACACGCGCATGCATCTGCATGAAGCATATTTGCATGGCGTACATTTTGTTATTTTTCCTAACCTTTAATGTTAACAGGTTTTTCAGGTTCACAGGTTCCGAGCTGCTTCCGGTCTCCAGGATTGATCAAAGACTCATCCACCGCTACTCAACTCGCGCTAATCAGACAAGGATCATGGACCAGGTGCAGTCAGATGTTCAAGAGCTCCGTGAACGGATGGATCGTTTCATGGAACTGATGCAGGTGGTTGCTAATGGTCAGGACCAGCTTCGTACTTTGGTTCAACCTCTGATCTCCAGGGTTGATAGTAATGGCATACTTCATGGAGGGGCTGTGCCTACTCCTCCTCCAGTGGATGCTCCACAGAACGTTGTTCCTGTTGCCGGGGGCAACGGCAGTGCTAACGGCAATCTGATGACTAATCTCGGACTCAATGCGGCAGGCGTCGGCAATGGTAGTCTGGGAGCTAATGTTAACATAGGGCCGGTTAACGACAATGCTGGTGTCGGAAATCTGTTGGTGCCTCAACCGTGGCTAGAGGACCATCAGGATGACGTATTCTCTCAGAGAGGTGTGGAAGCAGAGTTGAATGCTGAAGCTCGGTTAAGGTTCAAAGCGCTGGAAGACAAGATGAGAGACATTGAAAATCAGAACACGTTGGGCGTTGATATGTCCAAGCTCGGGTTGATTGCTGATTTCAAGGTACCTCATAAGTTCAAGGTGCCTGTCTTTGAGAAGTATAAGGGTACTACTTGCCCCCGTGTCCACCTTCGATCTTATTACAGAAAGATGTCCGCCTATTCTGACGATGAGAAGTTGTTGATGCACTTCTTCCAAGATAGTCTTTCTGGTCCATCTCTCGAATGGTATATGGGCCTGGAGCCCGCTACAGTGCGCACGTGGAAAGATCTCGCTGAAGCGTTCGTCCTCCACTATCAGTACAATAGCGACCTGGCTCCCAACCGAGTTCAGCTCCAGAATCTCTCACAGTGGAACAATGAAAGCTTTAAAGAGTACGCTCAGCAGTGGCGTGAATTGGCTGCTCAGGTTCAACCGCCGATGGTTGAGCGTGAGCTAGTGCAAATGTTCGTGGCTACCCTTCCTGGAATCTACTATGAAAAGCTGGTCAGTGGCATGTCTGGGACATTCTCGGCTCTCATCACTATGGGCGAGCATGTTGAGAACGGTATAAAGATTGGAAAAATTCAAGGCGAATCATCCTCAGCTAGAGGAAGTAGCAAGAAACCTTACGCTGGCAAGCGTCGAGAGGGAGATGCCAGTGCTATCACTAATGCTCGGAGAAAGGGCAAGGGCCCTCAGCAGCAGATTGCTAGCATAAATATCCCAGCTGCTCCGCCGCAGCAGCAGCAGCCTCAGCAGCAGAATCAGCAGGGGTATAGAAAATATCAGAACCGGGCTCCTTTGGCAAGCCGTCATTTTGAAACTCCACCTATGTCGTATGCGCAGCTTCTGCAAACTTTGCTGCAGCTTCAGCTAGTTCAAAAGAGGACGTTGGCTCCCTTGACAGGGGCACCACCACCGGGGTATGACGCAAATGCTACTTGTGATTTCCATACTGGGGCACCAGGCCATACGATTGAGAATTGCAAAGCTTTTAAGCACAAAGTGCAGGACTTGGTAGACGCCAAGGTCATCAACTTTTCTGATAGCGTGCCCAATGTTACCAAAAACCCCATGCCTCACCATAGGGGAGGCGGAGTGAATGTCGTTATCACTGAGGAGAGTGCAGACTTGCTGACTGATGTCAAAGACTTGAAGACGCCGCTTAGTTTTGTCAAGGCTAAGTTGCTGAAGAAGGGCTTCTTTCCAGGATGCGAAGAGTTATGTATGGCTTGTGCTACACTTCCTGATGGGTGTGAGCAGCTGGTCGAAGGTATCCAAAGTCTGATGTCTGAGGGTATTTTGCAGTTCAGCCGAAGCGTCGAAAGTGCATCAGGGGAGGTCGTGCTGAAGCAGGCAGATGAAGTCGCTACCATCACTATTCCTCGTCACCTTATTACTATTTCTGCGCCCCGACCACCTATAATTACTATCACCAAGGCCGGGCCAATCCCATTCGAAAGCACTAACGCCGTTCCATGGCATTACGGCGCCGAAGTCTACTGCAATGGTCAGAAGATAGAGCTTGAGTCGTACGGATCGACGGTGCAGAATCTTGCCGGAGTCAGTGGCATTACTCGAAGCGGTAGAGTGTTCGCGCCAGCAGAGGTTGCAGCAGAGAAAGTGGTCCGAGCTGACGCTGTAGATAAGGGTAAAAGCAAAGCTGTCGAAGAGGTCCCTTCTGGGGCAGAAAAAGATTTTCTAGTTAAAGATGCTGAAGAGTTCATGCGATTAATCAAGAAGAGCGACTACAAGATTGTAGATCATCTTCACCAGACTCCGTCAAAGATCTCTATTCTCAACTTGTTGCTGTGTTTTGAGGCGCACCGCAACGCATTGCTGAAGGTATTGAACGTTGCCTACGTGCCGCAGGAGATATCAGTAAATCAGCTGGAAGAGGTGGTAGCCCATGTTAATGCTGGTAATGGGCTGGGATTTACAAATCTAGAGCTGACTCCTAAAGGGAGAGATCACAACAGCGCCTTGCACGTCTCGATAGAGTGCAGAGGCACTATCATGTCGCATGTCCTGGTGGATACGGGTTCGTCGCTTAATGTGCTTCCGAAGAAGGCATTGATGAAGTTGGACACTCGTGGATTGCTTTGCACGCCCAGTGACCTGGTGGTAAAAGCCTTTGATGAAACTAAGCGCCACGTTTTCGGAGAGTTGACCCTGCCGATTCAGGTTGGTCCGGAGACGTTCGATACGGATTTCTATATCATGGATATCATGCTTGCCTATAGTTGCCTTTTAGGTCGGCCATGGATCCATGCGGCTGGTGCCGTGACGTCCACGCTGCATCAAAAGCTCAAATATGCTGTCGGGGGAAGCATAGTAACCGTCTGTGGTGAGGAGGACATTATGGTGAGCCACTTGTCATCCTTTAAATATGTTGAAATGGATGGCGAGATCCATGAAACTCTCTGCCAGGCATTTGAAACCATCAAGGTGAAAGAGGTAGCTCCTGTCGTCGCAGAGAAGCAAGAGATGAATCTCTCCTCATTCAAAGAAGCTCGGGCCGTCGTCGAAGCCGGTTCCACCCCAGGCTGGGGGCGTGTTTTGGATATACCAATCAAGCAGGATAAGTTTGAATTGGGGTATTCTCCTGAAGCTGAGGCTTCATCTTCTGCTAGCAGTTCGTCTTGTGGGAAGGGGCCGATCCTATTCACCAAGGGCGGAGTGATTTTCGAAAGCATCAATGCAGCGTCTGAGGACAGCGGGGATAGTGATTGTGATCTTGACGCCTGGATTCAACCGAGCAAGCCGGGCGAGCGCCTCAACAATTGGACCATCAAGGAGATTATCCAGCTGACAAGTGAAGAGTAATGATTTGCTTTTTACAATCTTTGTACAACCCCATGTCCTGCCCGGGGCATAGCGGTTTTATTGTCAGGGCCTTGTTGGATTATGTACATGCATTTTGTTAATAAATAAAAGGCGTTTTCTTCGTACTCAAATATTGTGTTCTCTGTTATTCCTGTTTTATGTATTTCGAAAAATAGTAAAAGGGCAACGAGGTTTGTGCTAACCTGCATATTCTTGCCTTAAACTTAACCCTTGTTATTGCAGGATCCACATAACAGATGACATCGACTTTGGACCCTCTACGGCTCACTACGATTTCGATTGCCCGATCTATCAAGCCGAGGATGAGATTGATGAAGACGAAGACCTTCCGGAGGAGTTGGCCCGCTTGTTGAGACAAGAGGAAAAGGTTATTCTGCCTCACGAGGAGGATATTGAGATCATAAATCTGGGTTCTGAGGAGCTCGTCAGAAATGTCAGAGTAGGGGCTGCGCTGCAGAATGATGTCAAGCATAAACTGGTCGAGATGCTTCGAGAGTATAGTGACGTCTTTGCTTGGTCATACGAGGATATGCCCGGACTCGACACTGACATTGTGGTTCATCGCTTGCCGTTGCGAGAAGATTGCCCTCCAGTCAAACAGAAGCTTAGGAGGACGAGACCAGATATGGCTGTAAAAATCAAAGAAGAAGTCCAGAAGCAGTTGGACACAGGATTTCTAGCCGTTACCACTTACCCTCCGTGGGTCGCCAACATAGTGCCTGTACCGAAGAAGGACGGTAAGGTACGCATGTGCGTAGATTATCGGGATTTGAATAGGGCAAGCCCTAAGGATGATTTCCCGTTGCCTCATATCGATGTGTTGGTCGACAATACAGCCCAGTTTTCCGTGTTTTCGTTCATGGATGGCTTCTCCGGTTACAATCAGATTAAGATGGCACCTGAGGACATGGAGAAAACGACGTTTATCACCCCCTGGGGAACATTCTGCTATAAGGTAATGCCCTTCGGTCTGAAGAACGCAGGGGACACTTACCAGCGAGCAATGGTAACTTTGTTTCATGATATGATTCATCATGAGATCGAGGTCTATGTTGATGACATGATTGCAAAGTCCCAAACGGAGGAAGAGCATCTGGTCAACTTATTGAAGCTGTTTGAGAGGCTTAGGAAGTTCAGGCTGAGGCTGAATCCTAACAAGTGCACCTTCGGAGTGCGGTCCGGAAAGTTATTGGGTTTCATCGTTAGTGAACTAGGTATTGAAGTTGATCCTGCGAAAATAAAAGCTATTCAAGAAATGCCAGCGCCGAAAACAGAAAAAGAAGTTCGTGGTTTCCTGGGCCGAATAAACTACATTGCGAGGTTTATTTCTCAGCTCATGGCCACTTGTGAACCGATGTTCAAGCTTTTAAAGAAAGATCAGGCGATTACTTGGAATGAGGATTGCCAGAAGGCATTCGATAAAATAAAGCAGTATCTTCAAGAACCTCCAATCTTGATACCCCCAGTGGCTGGACGGCCATTAATCATGTACCTGACGGTTCTGGAGAATAGTATGGGGTGTGTTCTCGGTCAGCACGACGAGACGGGCAAAAAAGAGCATGCCATTTATTATTTGAGTAAAAAGTTCACTGAGTGTGAATCTCGATACTCGATGCTGGAGAAGACGTGTTGTGCATTAGCTTGGGCTGCCAAACGTCTCCAACAGTATATGCTCAATCACACCACTATGCTAATTTCGAAGATGGATCCGATCAAGTACGTCTTCGAAAAGCAGGCTCTTTCGGGCAGGATTGCCAGATGGCAAATGGTGTTAACGGAATATGATATTCAGTACGTCTCTCAGAAAGCCATTAAGGGAAGCGTATTGTCTGATTACCTTGCCGAACAGCCAATCTAAGACTATCAGTCGATGAAGTTTGAATTCCCGGACGAGGATATTATGTTTCTCAAAGCGAAGGATTGCGATGAGCCATTGCCCGATGAGGGGCCAGATAGGAAGTCTCAGTGGAAGTTGATATTCGACGGAGCGGTTAATTCCTATGGAAGTGGTATCGGGGCTATCATCACGACTCCTCACGGATCCCACATCCCGTTTACTGCGAGACTGACGTTTCCAGTTACCAACAATGAAGCAGAGTATGAAGCATGTATCATGGGTCTAGAAGAGGCAATTGATTTGAGAATCAAGAATCTAGATGTATATGGTGACTCAGCGCTTGTAATCAATCAAATTAAAGGGGAGCGGGAAACTCGTCAAGCGAATTTGGTGTCGTACATGAATTATGCCAGGAGGCTGCTTCCGTTCTTCGACCGAGTGGAGCTTCATCATGTACCCAGGGCTGAAAATCAGATGGCTGATGCCTTAGCCACGTTGGCTTCAATGTACAAAGTCAATTTTTGGAATGAGGCTCCAAGAATTGTGCTTTCGCGTCTTGACAGACCGGCATTTGTCTTTGCAATCGAGGATGCCGCCGACGGCAAGCCATGGTTCCACGACATCCAGACCTTCCTTATGACTAAGGAGTATCCTGCGGGTGCGTCAACCCAGGATAAGAAGACTCTGAGGAGGCTGTCTGGAAACTTTTATCTCAATCCTGATGGAGTGTTGTATAAGAGAAACCACAATCTCGTGCTACTCAGATGTGTAGATGAGAAAGAGGCAAGTATGCTCATGGAAGAAGTCCATGAGGGCACATTTGGTACGCACGCCGGCGGGCATGCTATGACGAGAAAGATCCTAAGAGCAAGATATTACTGGTTGACCATGGAGTCGGATTGCTTCAGATTCGCGAAGAAATGTCATAAATGCCAGATTTATGCTGATAAAGTTCATGTGCCGCCATGCCCATTAAATGTCATGTCCTCCCCTTGGCCGTTCTCCATGTGGGGCATCGACATGATAGGCAAGATCGAGCCCACTGCATCCAATGGTCATCGTTTCATTCTGGTAGCTATCGACTACTTCACCAAATGGGTGGAGGCAGCCTCATACGCTAATGTGACCAAGCAGGTGGTAGCGAAATTCATAAAGAGGGACATCATCTGTCGTTATGGAATTCCCGAGCGGATCATCACTGATAATGGTTCGAATTTGAATAACAAGATGATGAAAGAGTTGTGCCAGAGCTTCAAGATTGAACACCACAACTCATCTCCTTACCGACCGAAGATGAATGGCGCTGTCGAAGCCGCCAACAAGAACATCAAGAAGATTGTTCAGAAGATGGTTGTGACGTACAAAGATTGGCACGAGTTGCTGTCGTTTGCCTTGCACGGTTATCGTACGACGGTGCGTACGTCGACCGGGGCAACTCCTTTCTCCTTGGTGTACGGTATGGAAGCTGTCCTACCGTTAGAAGTAGAGATTCCTTCTTTGCGAGTTTTGGTTGATGTGAAACTCGACGAGGCAGAATGGATTACGAATTGTTTGAACCAACTCAGCCTGATGGACGAGAAGAGGTTAGCATCGATTGCATTTGGTCGCCTGTACCAAAGCCGAATGAAGAAAGCTTATGATAAGAAGGTGCGTCCTAGAAGTTTTCAGACGGGTGATCTCGTCCTAAAGAGGATTCTTCCGCCACACTCCGATCACCGGGGCAAGTGGACTCCGAATTACGAAGGGTCGTATGTCGTCAGCAAGGTCTTCTCGGGAGGAGCTTTGTTGTTATCCACGATGGATGGTGAAGATTTTGCATCCCCGGTGAACGCGGATGCAGTTAAAAAATACTTTGCTTGAAAGAGACCCGCTGGATAAAAAAGAAAGAGTCCAGGCAAAAAAGGGCATCCCGGCGAACCAAAAACAGAATAAAAGGTTCGGGCAAAAATTAGGGATATATTGAAAAAATGTACACCCGCGAAGTCGAAAACCTACACTGGGCGGCTTCGATAAAAAAGGGTATCCCGGTGAACTGAAAACCCGTAAAGGGCGGTTCACGCAAAAGTTAGGGATTTGAATAAGCAAATGACTGCGTTCCGCGTGTAGACTTTCATCGTTTAGTGGTTTGGAGGACCTGAGGGCCGTTTATCTGAATCAATCTCTTCCGAAGCCGAAGCGTCGGAGAAGTATCGAAGTCGAGTGGGTCTTAGAGGGATCAACTCATGGTGTTCGTCTACGCCGCGTTGCCGACATTTGTATATACTGATGTATATTTATATTTTCCTTTTTGCGCGGCTTCCTCATTCCAGGAGCTTGCCTCTGTTGTAAAACATTTTTGCCCATTCAGGGGTTCACCGTCAATAAAATGCATGTTATTCAGCAATTCTGCCTGCCTGTTTAGCATTTATCTGTTTTGTTTGCGAATGAAAACGCCGATGTTTTTGATAAGATGCGCATACATAAACTTACGGGCCTAGGCCCATTGATTGTTGAAATGATTGATTATCTAAATATTGTCATGAGATAATAACCTTGATAGGCCCCTTTGAGGAGGGTATCTTGTCTGTTTGTTTGTGTTGTTGCAGGCGTAGCACCTCCTAGAAGATGTGTCGTGCGCATCCCTGAAGCAGGGGCGAGCCCTCCTTCTCCAGCAGCGTTCAGTAGTCTCTCCTCCGCATAATCTGAATGCAGGATAGTGAGCATTGATATGTTTCCCCAAGCAGACGCATCCTGAAAGAACGTCGCCTCATCAGCCGAATCGCGCGCCGAAGCTCGTGTTTTTCCCAGTAAAGTCGCCGAAGCAGATGTCTCCCCCAGCACCGGGTCACAAGTGCAAGTCTTGTATGAAGCTATTCATACGCCGAAGTATGCAGCAAATGATGGTGCCAGACTGAAGTCTCCAGCGGAATTGAGATTCCCCGCCAGAGCCGTATTCTCTCCCGAAGTAGAATGACTTCTCCTTCCCCAGTAGAGTGTTGAGCAGCTGAAGTTGTTTCCCCACAGAGTTGTTATCCCCAGAAGAGTAGCCGAGACGGCCACGCAGTTTATTCACGCGATTGGTATCGCTTTCCGTCAGCAGGTCCAGGTTCTCGTAGAGCTTCGTTCCCCTGCAGTAATCAGCTGAAGTTGTTTTCCCTGCAGCAGTCAACAGAAGATCAATTCCCCAGACGGAGTCCGATTGATATTGGCATGTCCACGTTCTCCTCAGCAGGATGATTCCTCTATCTGAGTAGTTCTTTCTCCTTGACAGGAGAATTCCCCTTCGGCATTTATTTTGCTGACAGGATCGCATCACTGTGCATGATTGCATAGCATTTAGCATAAACGCATAGCATTTCCACCGTGTGGGGTATAGCGCCGAAGCATACGCATCATAAGCATGATCTAGGGTATTATCATTCTTGTTTTACAAGTGCTCCACCAAAAGACCAGTTGCTCAGGATGATTCCTGACATTCTCCCCAGCGAGGTCATTTTCTTGAGATGATTCTTAAGACCCCGGTGTAATTCCCACGGTCGCTCGCTCAAGATGATTTTTGAGATCCCCAGCGAAGTCAGTTCAAAACGAATCTTGAATCCCTCAGCAGGGCCGTTTGTTTAAGATGATTCTTAAGACTTCAACGCAGTTTCCCGAGTTGTTTGCTTAGGATGATCCTCGAGCTCCCCAGTAGCGTCCCCAGCAAGAGTTGCCCAGGAAGATTCCTGAAATACCCAGCAGAATAAAGTCTCCAGAAAGGTTATCAGTTCAGGATGATTCTTGAAGGTGCCCGATGGAGTTGTTTGTTCAAGATGATTCTTGAAGTCCCTAGCAGCGTGATATGTCTGCTCCAACAGTGATGTCTAATCTGAAGATTGACGTCGCAAGCGCCTGAAGGCGATATCAGAATGTTCCTGTGGATTCAGGTTTCCGTGCTGATGAATCAGCGCTTGTCTGAAGACAAAGTTCAAAAATTTGTAGATACAGCTTTTGTTTGCAAAGTGATCCGTGTTGGCCTGAAGACCAAGTCAGTTATCCTGAGGTGATGATTGATTGCAATCAAGTGAATGAGGTTTCTTCTGACTGAAGTCGAAGATGTTTCTCCAGCTGAAGCGGAGTTTTTCCTGAAGGCAAAGTGTTTGAATCCCCGTAGAGTCATGAATGGCTCAGGATACCATTTCTCTGACTGAAGTCGCAGATTTCCCAAGCTGAAGCGAAGGTGCCTGAAGGCAAGGTTATCCCCAAGGTCATGAATGACCTAGGATTCATTTTTCGGACTGAAGGCCGAAGTATATCCCTGACTGAAGTCTCGGACACTCTATAGCAGAGGCGGAGTCGCCTGAAGGCGGATCCATGTATCCTTGAAGGCCAAGGATCATTTATTTAGACTGAAGTCGAAGATACCTCCTGCAGAGTTGCCATCCTTGAAGGCCAAGGATGCTTATCTTCAGAAATACTTGAAGATCTTTGCTAGTTGAAGCTGGAAGGGGCCAGGGGCCAGGGTTTCATGTAGTTTTGATGTTGAAGTTCTACAGTGGGATCAATGTGCAGTAGTATTCCGATGTTCGTTACGGTTCTGAGGGTGAACCCCAGATCAGAGTGTGCTCGGTTAAGTCTCTCATTCCCAGCGGAGTAGTTTCAAATACGCAAGTGTACCTGTTGTTCCATCTACCAGGGGTGAACCCCAGGTCAGAATTGTTCGGTGTTTGTGTTCGACGGCGAGGTTGAATGTTTGTTTTGACGGCGAGGTCAGATCATGGATGTTTGTTCGACGGCGAGGTTGAATGTTTGTTTTGACGGCGAGGTCAGATCATGTTTGTGTTCGACGGCTAAGTTGAATGTTTGTTTGACGGCGAGGTCATACTCTTTAAATCCCCAGCAGAGATGATGGTTGAACGGCGGCGATGTCGAGTGTCTCTCAGAATGATGTTTGTTTCCGGCGGCGATGTCAGATTCAGTCTTCCAGCGACGATGTTGGGTATATCAGATGGGTTAGTCTTCCAGCGGCGATGTTGGGTGTTGTGGTTGTCTGAAGGCAATATCAGAAGAATTTAACGTGGATAACTGACGGCGATGTCAGATCGATATTTCTCCAGCTAGTTGTTGAGCAGCTAGTGTTGCAGTGTTCGAAGGTTTGTTCTCCGCAGAATATCGTGTGCTCATGCAGTTGGCAAATTTTCGGGTTTACCGGTATCCAACCGTCTCGCACCTTGATTGGCTGAGAGCCGTTCGCTTCTCACCCAGTCAGGTTCAAGCCGTTTGAATAGGGGCAGTTGTTGCACCCCAAAATTTGACCAGCATTAATTTATCCATCAAGTGTTTGAAAGTTGATACCTTCATCAGAAAGTTCAAGAGAGCCTCAGAGGAATTGGTTGAAACCAGAGTTGTGTGCCTCCTAACTTGAGAGTTGTGGGTGCCCCTCAGATGATTCAGAGACTTTGAGAGTGAACTTGGTGCTTTGAGAAAGCCTATGAGATGTCTTGATAGCCATCATGAAGCCTAGAGAGGTCATTATGCAAGAATTCAGAAGATTCAACCATGAATGGTAGAATTAGGGTTTGACTGGGTCGACCCTGGGATAACTGAAGATTTGGAGAAGGTTGAGACCTAATCCAAGAGCCATGTGATCATGGAATGAGGTATTGAGATACTATAAAGATGATTCCTAGACCAACTCATCATGATTGAGGGGTTTGAGAAGTTTTGGGTTAGGGTTTCTAAGGATTGTTAGTGAAAAAACCCTAGTTTGATCCCTATCTTCCAAGCAGTTTTAGCTCAAGATGTGATTGTTATCTCATCTTCCCCACAACATGAATGTTGTAGAGCTTGTTCTTAGATTTAATTTGAGTGGTATAAGTCCTTGATAGGAGTTGCAGAGCTCAAGTTATGGTTTTGACAAATTACAGGTCAGCTGAGGTGTGTGAATCTGGGTCCTTGAAAGTCACCCAACTTGCAGACAACTTTTGCCCTAGTATGATGATTCCTATGATTTCTTGGTCAACATGAATGTTGAAGAGCATCTTCTTAGCTTTCTATAGAGTACTAGAAGTCCTTTATAGGATTTGTAGAACTCAACTTATGGTTTGAACAAGACAGGGGTATTTTGGTCATTTGGTGATTATAGGTCATTTTAAGCAAAGGCCATATCTCCTATTTCCAAGCCTCAAATGAAAAAACTCAAAACATCAAAGTTGTTCAAAATGGGATTTTAAGCTTGGAAAAGAGGTCATGAGTTATTGAAAAAGCTTGTAGCAAGGATTTTCATGATTGGGTATAAATGACCTAAAAATGGCTTATAAGTTAAAAAAGTTGAAATGGAATTTTGGTTTAGGAGATGTACAAATCCAAAATGGGTCATCCAATATGTCATTTTGACTCCAAACATTATTTTAAAAACAATGGTTCAAGTATAATTTTGATTTGAGGTCTTAAAATGGAGGTTGCTTTGTAATTTTCATTCTTGCATAATAAGGCAACTTGAGAAACTTCACATAAAGCAAAACCAAGGCATGTTTTTCACTCATTCCTTCTCAATATCTCTTGTAAGGAGATTTTAAAGCCAAATTGACAAGCTTAAGGCATGAGATAAGGGATATACAATGTATCATTTCATGAGAAATTCCATAACATTCTAGCACTTTCCATGAGTTTCTAGGCTATTCTTTTGGTTGTTATAAAAAGGATGAATCACCATGAGATCAAGGTTGGTGAAAGTTGCTGAGTTCATTGGAGAGAGTGAGAGAGAAAGCACCATTTCAAGATTTCTTCAAAATCAAGCAAGCTTCCATTTCTTCATCTACAAGCCTCATCCATCTCAATTCTTGCAAACAGAAAGGTATCCACCATTGGAGGAGCATTTGGAGAAGATTTCAAGTGCCAAATCGAGCCCTAGCATCACTCACCATTGATTCTTAACAGGTTGGTAATTTTCACCATAGATCCTTTATTAGGTGCATACTGTTAGATTACTAGGTGTAAGGATGACATGCTAGGCTAGGTGATGATTTTCTGAGGATTTGAGAGAGATCCATGGAGTTTCGTGGCAGGGTGCCAATTCTTGCAAGATTAATAACAAGCTGTATACTGAGTTTTAATGGATATGATATAGTGTAGTTTGGTTAAGATAACATGTAGAGCAAGTTTGGATCATTATATTGAAGTTCCATCAAGGTTGATAGCAGAGGAAAAAGTTGAAACCCTAATGTTCGCGCATTCTGTTAGAGTGATATGGGAGGTTTCAGTAAAAATCATGGGTATCATCGTGTTCTGGGTGGTTAGTAGAGCATCTTTGCTCTTGGAAGTTTTGAAATTCATCGAATGGTCAGAGAGAACGAGGCAGTTGAAGTTTAGGGCATGGAAGCTGGTACGAAGAGGAAACCCTAGCTGGAGGTTGAAGACAACCTCCCAGCCGTCCGATCGTCTCCAAATGTGGACTTTTTAATCCAATCGTGAGGCTATGATTTAATTCTGAAAGTGGGGGGAAGACTCAACTTCAAAACGGTGCGTTTGGTTTAATGAGGAGTTCTGGGCTCAACAATCTTGTGCTATTCACACCCTACCCAGAAGCCCAATCCACAAATAAACGTAAAAATGTTGCTATTCATACCGTCATCATTTCATTTTTTCTTTAATTTTTCTTTTCATTTTCTGATGCGCTGGGCCTTCATATTTTGATATATGCACCCCCGGTCCCTTGGCCCATCAGGATATTGAACTGGGCGCCCCTTCTAATGACACCCCCTCCCCATTTTATGTTAATTCTTTGATTTTAATTGCTTTTAATTTTCTTGCATATTAAAAAATTCACATAAAATTGAAAAATGATTATTTTTCACTTCTTGTTTTTTTCACATATTCATAACTTTGTCTAGAAAAATATAAATAAATAAAATTCCATTTTACTTTTCTTTTAATATTTTTAGCATATTATCCATTTAATTAGTCTTTTTAATTGTTTTTAGTTGATACTCAATTTTGTATAATTTCTTTTAGGACTTTCCCTTAGGATTTTTGAGCCATTCTTTTTGGCATAGTTAGATATTGAATCATATTTCATATAGGATTTAATTCACAATTTGTAGATTAAAATTTGATCATTTTGTTTAGGCTAGTCTTAGTGTACTCAAATTAGGGTTTTAGGTTGCATAAGTAGATTTGAACAATTTTGTTTTGGGTTTTATAGGCCAAATTAGTGTATGGAGAATATATGGGTTAAGGGTAAGTATGTATAGAATCCCCTAAAATTTTCCTAGAATATTATATAGTATTTTAGTATTTTTAATTGATTTTTGAATGTATGGATAATATGTGTGTTGCTTAAGGGCATAGTTTGTATTGTTTTGCTTTCTTTTCTTCTCCTTTGAGTGTGTGAGCCTTGAAGATTGAGTTGAAGACCTTGTGGATCATCATTGAAGACTTTGAAGACCTTGCAAAGGAGTTTAGTTTTAGATTTTGTTTGTTCTGTTTATAGGATCATAAGTACATAGGTAGAGCTTTAGATAGAATAATTCCATTCAATAAACAAGGAGTGTCTTGTTCACCTCCTTCCTTCTCTATGACATAAAGTCCCTTAAGGGTATTCACCTCTCTCCTTTGGAGGGATTAGTGACCTTGCCCTATGAGGTAGAACTTTGAGAGAGCCTTTCCTTTTGATGTTAAGTCCTTAATGGCATCCTTTGGAGGTCAGTGAGCACTCTAACATCCTCACCTCATCTTGTTGACTGAACCTTGTTTGATGGAGCATTTGGATTGTTGAAGATAGCAATGAAGAGCATTGAAGACTTGATTGAAGATCTAAAAGCCATCGAAGATAGAAGCTGAAGCTTTGAAGAAGATGAATCCTTGAAGACTGTTGAAGTCTGAAGACTTTGTGAAGATCAAGTTGACACTTGGGTTAGAAGCTGAAGCTTTGAAGAGGATGAATCCTTGAAGACTGCCATTCCAGCTGAAGCTTGGAGAGTGTGAAGACCAAGTTGATACCTGAGTATCCCTGAAGATAGTGAAGCCTGAAGGTGGAGCTGATCAAAGAAGCTGAAGCTTAAGGGAGAAGATGAGTTGATACTCATGTTGTAGGGTTGATACCTGGAAAGCAAGTGATCTCTGAAGTCTGAAGACTGAGTTGCTGCTGGAGGAGCTGAAGCTTTCTTCTGTTTTTCTTTTCTGTATTGTTTGTTTTGTTTGATTTGTCTGTTGCATTAGATTAGGTCCATCTAGAATAAGTTCAGTCTAGGAGCATGATTGCATTAGAGGTTGAGTTGCTCCCTCTGCTTGTATTGTTATTGCGTGGCTTTGCTTGCGGGTATTCGGTAGAGCCCAGCTCCCTTGCCCATGTGGTTTATTTTGCCTGATGGCATTTCATTTCTTTTATATGTATGATTGCAGTTTACTGTTTATTGCTTGATAGCATGTTGTTTATTTCTCAGTATGATTACTGTTATTTCATGACTGGCTTGAGGTTGAGATGAGCTTGTGGAGGCTGAATCCCCACACATATTTACTCCCTCACTTGCATTGCATGCATTTCACTGTTAAGCTGATGCTTTGTCTGTTTTGGTGTATCATTGACATGATCCCTTAGGACTCTCATTTCCTTTGATAAGGATCTGATGATAGACTTTTAGGGTGAAACCTATGCATGATAACATCTAGGAGTTCCCTGTTTAAACCTCAACCATAGGATGAATCCATGGCATGATAACAGTAGGACTTGATAGTCTCCCTCCTAGTTGGGCCTGTTCTCTTCTCATCTCAAAACAGTTTAAGATACAGTAATCATGAATGATTTCTTTCGTACGTTACGAGCCTTAAGCTATCTGAGAAAGGATTGTGGGAGAGTTTCTTTTCCACAGTCTGGATGTTTAGTGTGGTACCCTTTGGGTGACATGCGACGCATTCACTCTCAGGTCATAGTCTCTAGTGCGATTGAAATCGCAAACACAATAAAAAACACTTCTTTCAGGAAATAAGCTGTAGTTTCCCGAACTACGTTTGCTCTGATCTTCCATACCGTGTGGAAGTACGTAGGCATAGGATGCGACGTCCTAGCGAGCAATCTTCAACCTTTTCCCCGTAACCCTTCGTAGGCCGAACTACGTTGACTCTGATTTCTCATTCTCTGATGAGAATACGTAGGCATAAAGTGCGATGCTTTGCCGAGTCATTTTTCTTTTCTTTTTCAGCCAGCCTTGATAGGTAGATAGATTATAACCAACCCGTCCAAGTAAACACACAAGCGTGGATCCCGTCGAGTACGACGGACGTGAGGGGTGCTAATACCTTCCCCTTGCGTAACCGAATCCCGAACCCAGACAATGGTTGCGATGACCTTGTCTTACCCTTTTTCGTCAGGTTTTTCCGATCGTTTCCTTTCCCGCTCTGAGGGATAAATAACGAAAGGTGGCGACTCTTCTGTCATGCCGGCACCTTATTTTCGCGCGAGCGACAACATACACAAAGTGATAGCATAAGCTCAATGAACGTCGGCCATAATCAAAAAAAGCCACAGGCCAATTGTGTTGGTTCATAACAGGAAATTTCAACCGGAAAATTGATGAGTGAGCCAGCCACAACAAGCCCAAATTTTAAACCTGATTTCTGTGTACATCCTGCACAAAGTATCAAAAATCCATCTGCTGCCAAATCCCTGCACAACCGTACCGCCAGACAAAACCTGCTACACACAGTAGCTCACACCCCCCCCCCCCCATATCCGTAGCCCCGAACTACGTTGACTCTGACTTCCTCATACCTTTTGAGAATACGTAGGCCTAGGACCGCGAAGTCCTACCGAGTCTGTTCTTCCTCTCTTTTTCCCCGTCACTTCTCTCTCTCCTATTTCTAACCTTTTTCTCCCTATCTTTTGGAACACTTTTTATATCATAATATTTAAGCAAATATAATCACACATCGACAAACAAAAGGTTCCCATCGAGTACGATGGATGCGAGGGGTGCTAATACCTTCCCCTCGCATAACCGGCTTCCGAACCCGTTCTTGGTCGCGAGACCATCTTATCCATTTCTTTCCTAGGGTTTTCTCGATATTTTCCTTTCCCCTCATGGGATAAATAAAGTTCGATGGCGACTCTTCTGTCTATCTTTTCGCCTCCCCGTCGTTGCACGGACGCATTTTTCGAGTAGCGACAATAATGTGTAAAGTTACACAATTGAATGATAATGAAAACAAATTATTCAACAATGATTAATCACAACATAATTAAATGATGAGCTATTTTTAGAGCTTATTTTTAATGATCAAAAACACAAATATGAAAATTATCAAACACATTGTATGCAATCGATATCATTTGAAAATTTTATTTGTTTTGTTTATTCATAAACCAATCACAATAAACCGAGATGTGATTCTATCGACAAAACCTAATTCAAAAATATGCTCAAAAATAATTGCTAAACAAATTGATCAAACAAACAATGAATCCAATAATTTGCAAACACAAAAATTAGAAGAGAAATATATATATATATATATATATATATATATATATATATATATATATATATATATATATATATATATATATATATATATATATATATATATATATATATATATATATATATATATATATATATATATATATATATATATATAGAGAGAGAGAGAGAGAGAGAGAGAGAGAGAGAGAGAGAGAGAGAGAGAGAGAGAGAGAGAGAGATAAGGATTTTTTAGGTAGTTCCCCAAGCAGTCTCTCTTTGGGTACCTCTGCCCACAATTCGAAATCAAATTTAGATACTTGCAATTAACCTTACTTTACAAAAACACAAAGAGATGTAATTGCAATTAACCTTACTTGCAATTAACCTTAATGATCAAAAACACAAATATGAAAATTATCAAACACATTGTATGCAATCGATATCATTTGAAAATTTTATTTATTTTGTTTATTCATAAACCAATCACAATAAACCGAGATGTGATTCTATCGACAAAACCAAATTCAAAAATATGCTCAAAAATAATTGCTAAACAAATTGATCAAACAAACAATGAATCCAATAATTTGCAAACACAAAAATTAGAAGAGAAATATATATATATATATATATATATATATATATATATATATATATATATATATATATATATATATATATATATATATATATATATATATATATATATATATATATATATATATATATATATATATATATATATATATATATATATATATATATATATATATATATATATATATAGAGAGAGAGAGAGAGAGAGAGAGAGAGAGAGAGAGAGAGAGAGAGAGAGAGATAAGGATTTTTTAGGTAGTTCCCCAAGCAGCCTCTCTTTGGGTACCTCTGCCCACAATTCGACATCAAATTTAGATACTTGCAATTAACCTTACTTTGCAAAAATTGTATATACAAGAGATAAAGAACTCTAACCCTACAAACCATATGGATTGTTGTTGATTCTACCACCTCAAAAATCCTTGATCAAATATTGATCAAGTCACTAACAATGTCGTTTCAATTCACTAATTATTGCTACTTCCTTGCAAAGAACCACCTTCTCTCAAGGATTTCACGTGGTTGAATTAATCACAAGTGCACGCTTGTTAAACCCAAGATTTACCAACATGATTCACAGTATCACGCTACTCCCTTGTAACGAACCACCTTGTTCCAAGGCTTTCACTCAATCAGACCTGAATTGCATAATCTTGTCCAAAATCTTCAAATTCTCAATGATCTGGAAGGAAAACCCCAACTTGGTTTTCTTATTTGACACTCTCAAAGAAATCAATCCAATATTCTCGGTGCATCAGCCTAATTGGACGTTATCAACCCTAATCTAAATGGTCACCCAATCTAAAGTTGATTATCTGTAGTTTGATTGTGTTTATGTATATAAGAGAGGTTCAAGATGATGAGTATGCTTTGAAATCTCAATTTCGAATAGGTTTTACATTAGAACCTAACTAGAAAGAGATGAATGTATCAACATATATACGTATGCAAGATATGAAGCAAAGTACATGTATGAGAAATTGAAAGGAAAACAAAATTTCAAAATTTAGAGTCTATAGGTCGATTTATGAAAACGGATGTGTCGACCTATAAAGGTCTCAGGTCGACCTATTTGAAGCAATACATAGGCAGTGGCTACATGCTTTATTATTGAGACATGGATGTCTACCTAAGTGAGTTATGTGTTGACCTATGCTGAAACAAAAGCTTCTACAGGTCGACTTAAACATGTATGCGTCAACCTATGCAGCAACTTTCACACTAGAAACTCAATTTTGGATGCATGGACCTTGCCTAAGTCAATTCCAATCATTTCTAAAAATGTTTATATGCACCCTAATGCTAGAATAACAACGTACAACTAGAATTTGGTTGATACTGTCCAATGCACAAAAACGCTAAAGTTTCTCCTAGTTTTGACATCATTCAAAACATAACTAAACGGAAAGATGCACTCACATACTCCCTTTTTTTATGATGGAAAAACTTGAGATAGTGCGTTTCTTGATACATGAAGCGCTCCCCCTGAATGTGTGTATTATATCCTTCATATTCTTCACCCCTTTGACAATATCAAAAAGAGACAAGCATTCCATTACTAGTATCACATGGATACACATTACACATATACAGTATACTATTTAGAGGAAACTTGTAAAGATAAGTGGTGCACTTACATACAATATATGTAAACACACAAGCTTAATAAACACAAGAACATTCCTAATAGTTATCTAAGTCAAAACACAATACAACTATTAAAACATATTAGAAATATTGGTTACACATAACCAAAAGCAAATAACAAACCAAACAAAATGAAAAATGCATGAAGACTCCAACAAGATCTCAAAAGACAAAACACACCAAGACTCAAGACTTAATGACACACACATCACAACACTACAATCATTCAGCGTCTTCGACGTCCTATAGGCATTGGTCTTTCTCGGATATATCATCCTTGTCCTTCATTCAGATAGTAGGAGTCTAAGAAATCACACATCTCACGATAAAACCGATCATAATGATCGAAGTCTTCTTCTTGAGCCGCAATCAGACGGAACTGCTCTATTTGTGCAACTTGAAAAGTTTCCTTCCATCTGCACTCTACCACATATCTCTCGTCTTGCTTCATTTGCATGTTCTAAAGCATTATCATGATAGAAGACGTATCAGCAGAACTAATAACAAAACCAACACTATGATCAACTCCATGATGAGCATCATGCATAGTAGCATCTCCATCATCAACATCATGAACATCCATGGGCTGCTTATCATCCATGTGGTCTTCCTCTGCATCATCACAAAACTCCGCAGGACCATCAAACATGTAAATATTTTTTTCCATGCTTTCCTAAGAGAAGATAGTATGCCCAACGCTTGATATCCCAAAAATAGTTCTTGTTCGTTAAAGTACGTTGAGAAAATTCTTGAGATGATCCAGGAGATTTGTAAATAAGATTTGACATACCAATGGAGAAGTAGTTCAAAAAATTATCATTCATAGATAGACAGTAGAAATATGTTCCTCGGTTGTATGTTTTGATGGAGAACATGTGAGAGACGAAGTATTGAGGTTAATTAATATTAACCTTGTGCAGTAGAATGTACACCAAATGAATCTCCACAAAATCAATTCTCAAATATCCACCATTCTTTAGGCACATGATATGAGATACAATCTGCAACAAAATTCTTGGTACCATATTCAATTTCCCAGTCGAGATAAGATCATAACATTCTTTAGGACGAGGAGTTTTGAGTAGCTAATTCACATGAATATCCCGATCAAAATTAACATGAGTGTGAACATCGATTGCCAACAGATCAGCCTCTTCATCTTCATCAGTATTAGCCACATCAATACCAAATAAGGTTTTCTATAACTCATTAGTAAACTAATAAGTTTTGTTACCTATCGAAAACATGAAGCAAGAGCCTTGATTGTCAAGTAGCCCTTAGTAGAAAATGCGAATAAAGATCCTCATTGTAATCTTGAGCAATTTGTGGGAAGTAGTTAATGTTTCGATGTTTCACAAGCTTAACAAATTGAGTAAGTCAAAACAACCAACAATAATTGGCTTCCATATAAATTGTTTCACTACAAGGCGGGTTTGATGCTTTATCTCAAAATCTCGGGCATACTTATCCGAAACTAGATTAAATGGATTCCTAGCAGCAATAGTAGAAGTAGTAGCCTTGTTTTTTTTTCCTTTAGCATTACTCTTGGACTTTGAAGCCATGGAAAATGTTGAAATGATGTTTGCACACGTAGTGTTTGACTAAAGATGAGTGAGTATGAGTGATTTTTTAATTCCCACGCACTCAAATAAGATTCACAATCAGAGAAATACTGTTAGATGCCCAATTTCGCTTATTTGAGCTATCAGATGTGGGCATCTTTCACTCCTTTTTGTCCAGAAAGTTTTCAAAACCGCCATTGCTTTTGTTGATTTGCAATATTATGTGAGATGATCTTGGTACCTTTAATTTGTGTGTTATTGTGCAGTAATCAGGCATAAAAGAGTAGAAATGGAAGACACAAGAAAGATGACAAAGGAATCAAGAAAGAAGGAAAGCAAAAGCAAGCTCGCTAGGCGAATCACTGGCGAGTAAGGTAGCAAGTTGTTCGCTAGGCGAGCACGTAGCGAGCTGCCAGCGAACACTCCCAAACTTGGGCAGTAGCAAAAAGAGCTGATTTAGCTGGAGCGAGGCAGGTAGCGAACAGCTCGCTAGGCGAATCTCCATCGAGCAGGTAGCGAGTGCTTCTAGAATCAAAAATTCCAAAACTCACTGGAGCGAGTGTAGCAGCGAAGGGCTCGCTAGGTCAACCATTCTGCTCGCCTACTGAGCAAGACAATACAACACTTCTTTTTCTATAAGTAGCAGGGGCTACTTTTTGTAAAATATCTTTTCAACCACTTTCTTTTGTTTTTTCTCCAAGGTGATTTGTGACCTAGAAACCCACTATGTCATTATTCTTCATCTCTTAACAAGATTTTCCAAAAAGAAGGTGGATTCCCATCCAATATCGATTCTTCGACTCGGATGTCGATCAACCTTCTCCCGAAACTTCTTGTGCAAGCTACCATGAAAATGAGTAGCTAAGTCTTCCATTTTGTCAAGGTTAGATGTAGATGATCATAAGCTTTGTGTGTAAATGGGTTGGTCTTCATTTGTAAACTCTTTGATGATGAATGTATGGTGAAAACCTTGTTTTAATGTTAACTTTTTGTGTTGGTTTATTATTGAAAGGTGTTTTCTAACTCTTTATCTAGGTTTTCATCCATCTATGTTCTTGAGCTAGAGATAGTCTTGAATATGTTTGTTCACTAAAATGTCAAAACCTAAAAGTTGTCATTTTGATAGATTGTGTGAGAAATCAACAATGGATCAAAATGGGAAAAACTACAATGCGTGTTAGAAATAATCACATTGGGAGGATATTGTGAATGTGTTTATCATCTAATGGAGTTCATGAGATTTGTTGATCGAACATATACATGCAAAGTGATCGTCGAACCCTAACTTTGACAATATTTCTCAAATCATAAAACCAAAACTTTTACCGCAATTTCTTACTTCTTTTTATGCAAGCTACCGTAACGAAAAACCAAAACCCCCTTGTTAATATAAGTTAAGAACTTAACAACTGTCGAACGACGGCAATATCACATATTCCCTATGGAGACCATAAAAACCCCTAATACTCGAACCTGTATTCAACAAATACACAAATAATTAAAAATGAACAACAAACTAGTGAGAATTTTGGGTTATTTGTGAGTTTGGGTGAAATGAGGTTTTTGAAGGAAAAAGAGAGAAAATTGATGGAAACGAGAAGAATTTGTTGGAAATTTTAAGTGTAAATGATGTGAAATGGATGAATAGAGAATATTTAATGAAGATTTGATGACTTTCATTATAGAGGAAGAAGTTTATGAGATTGAGAGATTTGTTGCATGCAAGAGAGTGAAGAGAATGAATATAAATACCACAATTTTGCACTTATGAGTCGACTTGAAATTCAAAAAATTAATACATAGGTCGGTCTATCTTAAGCATGTGTTGACACATTTTGTAGGAATTTTGATAAATTCAAAATTTCAATTTATGTGTTGACCTATTCGAATTTTATGTTGACACAGAGCATCCAAAAACTCAAATATTTGAAACTTGTGAACTTTTAATGACTTTGAAGGACACACCTTTGACTCATGGATGATTAGTCGATGAGAGACACATGCATATGACATTATTTCATGGTTTGTTTGCTAATATCATGCAAACATGAACATGTAGGCATGAAATCGTATAAGATATAGATCTAATATGAAGATATTTAGAATATAGTGACTATAAACATATAAAATGTAACACACAATGGCCACATTTGAAATTTTTGGAAGTCAACACATATCACAAACATCATACCCATAATGCATCACATACCTTCAAGAAATAAACAGGTAAAAAAAATATTTACTTACAAAATAAGAAAAGGATTGAAATGATATTACCTCGTTGCATGAATGACAGAAGATGCGCTTGCACTCTACGAGGAAATCTCGAACGAAAGTTGAAATAAATGCAAAACATGCCAAAAAAACACAATCGAAACCAAAACGCTCTTACCAATTTTCTCCTTGTACAAGTATTTAAAGGTGAGATTAATAATGTATCCAGGAGGCAACTGTAATACCCTAATTTTTACCCATAAGACCCCACATATCATTTGCATCTCATTCCACAAACAAGATCGCAAGTTTTGGTTCTCTTGCCTTCCTCTGTGTGTTTATTCTTGAGAGATCACCGGGCACCCTTGGTTTTATTGCTTGTTTGATGTTTGTTTATGTTTATGTTTGCTAACCATTAATTAAAATCCAAAAAAAAGTTTGTTTTTCCCTCACTAACTTTTTCAGGAAGAATTTGGATCAAAGATATCAAATACCCATCCCTTAGCCCGAAAGAATTTCATTTGAAAAAAGTCAAAGTTGATCTACAAGACATTAAAAATCATTTGATCAAGAGTTTCCCAATATTTGATTGATTTTTATTCAAGATACTCCAAGGTTCATGTCTTTATTTCCATGCCTTCTTTGACAAGTCAGAAAAATTGAGCCAGAGCCAAGACAACACATCAAAACGCAAATTTTCAAAATTTTCACTGTGTTAATCGATTAACATATTTTCACATGCAAATGGTTAATCGATTAACTTGTGCTTATTTTGTGAAAATTGGGAAAATTCAAATTCAGCAGCATTTTTGGCACCAAATTCAAATGCATCATCATGAGAATATTCTAGATCACTTCATTTTTATTCCCCTACTGATCGCGACTTTCTATGTCTAATACAACCTAACTGCAAGTGCACAGTCTATCGCGTAGTAATAATAGATATCGATCCCACAGGGACTCGTAATCAAACTAGTGTTCTCGGGAGTTACTATGTTTAGCTAGGTAGAATATGTTTAAGGGAATAAGATTGTCACTAAAAGGGAACTAAGAATACTATTTGGCTTATAATTGATTGAATCGATACGTAGTAATTGTGTTCTTCAGGGATTTGATAAGTTACTGGTGTATGAAATAATTTTCAAAGTTTATTTAAGCAGAAAATGGAGATTTGAAGACTCTCGCCTCACGATGGTTATTGACGCTAATCATAATCCTAAGGGCCAAACGTACACTTTCGTATCCCGTTCGGGGTTAAAATTACTTTTTGGAAATCTCTAAGTTCTAATTCATTTTAAAGTGCTTTCGCTGTTATTAAAATAAATGACTGGTGTTTCCTATCTGACCTTACCGCAGCTTTCGCTTGTTGGTTCGTATCTTAATTAATTTCCTACTTTCGTGGCAAAACTACTTTTAAATAAGTTCTCGCTTTCGCGACGAAGTTTATTCAGTGAATCAATTTTAAACACTCAGACCATAAATTACTTTTTTGAAAAGAAAGTTTTTCAACCAGTTGTTATCAAATCCCATTCGAATTATTACTACATATCGATTACCTAAGTTTAGCTAGACATGGATTTAGGAAAGATAAAACATAAATAAAAATAATAAATAATGGTTTGCATTATAATAAAACTGAAATCGATTGAAATGAGAAACCTGTAAATATTCCAATTGACCTTTGGGCAGATCCTCCACAGATGTTGGCAGGATTCTGGTCTTTATGCCAAATTGATCGTACAATAAAATAGAAGTTATAGAAGAATGGAAAATGGAATACAGGAAAGGTAAAGAGAAACAAAAAAGAATATTGCTGGAAAATATGCTCTGGAAAGTAAATTCGGCAGCACTTCATGGTATGAATGCAGCACACTTTCTGAAGTCCCTTTCTTGCCTTTTTATAGAAGTGGAATTCCAACGGTTATCTCTGGAGATGATGGACTTTGAGGCAGATAATTTAGGGAGTCATGGTCCACTCTGTGGGAATTGGAACTGATTCTTTAACGTGTAATTGAAGTGGGGCGTTTTTGCCTGCATGACGGTCGTCACAAGGTGTGACGGTCGTCACCCGTGTGACGCTCGTCATGTAGCTGTGACGGTCGTCACATCAGCAAAAACAGCTTCCTGCACTTTTCATTGTGTTTTCACTCCTTTTTCGTCCATATTTCATCTGAGATTGCTTCTTTTCTTCATGTTGTCTTGTTTAGACGTGATCGTTGAATACCTGCAAAACATCAGACAAATACACGGAAATAACCCGAAATCGGATCGAAAACGGTTAGACTTTAGTTGAATTATGAATAAAAATATCTATATGATTTCGTGTTATCAAACTCCCCTAAGCTTGAATCTTTGCTTGTCCTCAAGTAAAACATGGAAAAGTCGGCAAGCACGAGGCATCTTCTTCGTTCGTAGAGTTTGGAAAAACCGGGATTCTTGGTAGGAACAAGACGAGTATCATGACGACACTGGACTACAAGTCTTCGGAGGTCTCCTTTTTATGCAAATCGGTCTCAGTCATGCTACTGTAGCTTGGTGTCAAGGTTCTCGCGGAAAGTTCACCCTGTTTGTTCTAGCGCAATCACATTAAGCCCGTTGTCCGCACACTTTCATGGCAAGTCGACCTGTTAGTGAATATGATCTTATTTCTGTTTTTGATCTTCTTCATTGATCATAAGCTTATGTCATTGATTTTTCAATGAGTTTTTCGTGCCGTTGGGCTAAATGCTCGAGTGAGGAGCATCTAACTTAGAAGGAAACGTGTCTTATATTTTTGGGCTATTTAGCTCTCTTTTCATGATTTTTCATCTTTTTGGAGATCATACACTTATTTGCATCGGTCGCTCGCTTAGAAGAGTTTTAGGATGGTGTTGACTGCTAGTATAAACTACTTGGGGTTGAGTTTGCGTAAACACTTGAGACTTTGGTACACGTAGGTAGTAAAACCGACTCACATAAACTAGAGATCTAAGGTGTCTGGACGATACTGGTTTTGTTAGAACTGTCGTTTCCTCGGAGTTTCAAAACTTGTTTTGAACTCAGGTGCATTCTCGTGGTGCTTTTGCTTTTGAGGAACGAACTAAAATTTTTGTTTACGTTGAATAATGTGGGGATTGTTTGCGTAACGGGAAAAATATATAGACGAGCTTTATTTGCTAGGAATAGAAAGTGTTAAAATAGAAATTACTAAAATTCAAAGTGCAGTGAAATGGAAATAAAGGAAATAAAGGAAATTCAGAGTACAGTGGAATGGAAATAAGGCTCCGCTCCCACACTATCTCGATCAGTGTCTTCACTGATTCTTGAAGCATGCGAGAGGGAGATACAACTGAAAAGGAAAATACAAATAACTGAAATATAGTAAACAATGAAGGAAAAAAATGAAAATCTAGTCACGGCCTCTGTCACGTCCGCGCTGGCGTCCTTTGGCTCTGGCAAGGGCTACTCTGTCCTCATAGCTCATAGCTCCTGTGTGGTAGACGGTGTCTTGGAGTCCTTCGACCTGCAAGGTCAGATTCGCTAGGCTCTCAGTGATCGTAGCTTGGCCGGTGTGAAGTTGTTGCATTTGAGTCCGGTGCCAAGCTTCGAACTGGTCAGCTCGCTGATTCTGCTGCTGCAGCATCGTGAGTATCTGTGCCTGCTGGTCTAGGGAGCGGCGGAGGTCTTCTTCTGTGTAGTCTGACACGGGATGATGGCGGCGGCGGCGGGAGGATGCGGGTGCGGGACGGAAGGATGATGCTTCGGACGGTCTTGCCACGCACAATCGGATGGTATTTGCCGTCTGCTCGGGATCGGATAAGATGGGAGGCTCTGCAGTGGTCGGTGTCAAGGAACACCGAGGGGATGGACTGGAGGTGCTGGAGGCGGTCGCCAAGGTTCAGCCCAAGTGCAATAGCCATGACAATCCCTCCAAAGTAGAATGGCTTCGAGCCACGGTTGCAGTTGGCCTGAATGTGAGCCAGCAGAAACGGGGCAGCGTTGACAGGTTCATTGTTGAAGACGCAATGGAGAAAGAAGAGCTCTTTCGAGTTCACTTTGTGGTTGCTGTCTCTGGCGAAAATAGTGTTGCTCAACGCTCTGTGAAAGTACCGGATGGTTGGGTTATAGATATGAGTGGCGTGCAGGGAGTCCCAACCATCGGCATTGAGGCCGGTCAACTGATACCACAGCGCGAAAGCTTCATGCTGGAACTGATCGGTGATGCGGCGATGAGCGTTGTCGCCGCGAGGTAGCTGCAGGATGCTGGCAATCTGATTTTGGTTCACTTGATAGTTGGTGCCAAACATCCGGAAGCATGCGGCACCTGTGTGCTGGTTAAGTTCGTCGCTGCTTGTGACGTAAGTGAATGAACTCAAGAACTCAAGAGTGAGTTGTTCATATGTTGGCTGTGTGTTGGTGCAGAGGTGCCAGATGCCTGCTCTTTGAAGCATCCAGATTACGCCTTCAAGGAGTCCGAGCTCCGTAAGCGATGGAAGGTGCGGGTAGTGAGTTTCTGCATTCCTTGATGAAATGCAATGTAGTTTGCTCGTTGTCTTTCGCCTAAGTCTCCTTCACTGAAGGTAATGTTACTGACATCTGGGGTTTCTGCATTCCTTGCCATTGTTGGAAGATGGAGAGGTTTCTGAGGATTGGGGTTTTTTCTGCAGAGAGGGAAGAACTGACAGAAGTGAGGTTTGGAGGTTGAATTTGGAGTTGAAATTTATAGTTCAATGTGGGGGGACGAAAATTCGTAGTGGGGTAGGAGTTAGGATGATTGAAAGTGATAATGGGGGGAAGTGGAAGAGAACACGAACCCTGTTTTATCAGATATCAGTTTTTGACTGCGTGACGGTCGTCACGTAGGTGTGACGGTCGTCACGTAGGTGTGACGGTCGTCACCCGCGTGACGCTCGTCATGTAGCTGTGACGGTCGTCACAGCAGCAAAATCTGCAGAATGCAGAATTTTGCTCTGAGGGTGTACTCGTAGTGACTTTAAGGCTTAGTATTGATACGGTGATGTACTATAACAGCCAACAAACAACAATTAATGCGAAAACAGAATAATTAAATAAAAACTAGGATTGAAATAACATAAAATTGAAACAATTGTATGTAGTACATAAAGAAAGCTAACAATGCGAAAAAAATCCAAATGATTAAATGAAACTAACTAGACTAGACTAAACTGACACTACTGCTAAGAGCTAATAACTAATCTTTTCGTGCCTTCAACTCATCGAATTTCTGTGAATAGTAGTCGAGTTGGTCGCAAACTAGATCCATGAAGCCTACCAGTTCGCTGTGCATGCTTGCGATGTCAACTTTTACATTAGTCAGAGCTGTATCGATGTCGTCCAATCTGAGTAACACGACATCCATTCTGTCGGTGGTCTCCTCAGGGATAGGCTCAGGATAAGTGTTGTAGTGCGGAGGAGTCGTAGGGTCTACTTCAGTTTCAGATACAGCGTCCTCATAGTACATATAGTCGTGTGCCTCAGAGATGTGGTCACTGTCATACATATAGTTCTGGGGTGTTGACTGTGGTGAAGGAGGTCCCATAGGCTCATCCAATTCATAGAGCCAGTTGTCCTTGTTGTGGATACTTGTCATCAGATGATCAGGCAGTGTAAATAGTTGTACTGGTTTTTCGTTAATAAGATACTCATACGGTCCAGGTCCCATAATTCCTAAGATGCGCCTGTTAAAGCAGAATTGTATGTTCATGGGTCGGATGGTACCAAAACGAGTGCTGGCATTTAAATGGAATCTAAGGCCAAGCTCGTGCGCAATCATTGTTACCAAGCCTCCTATAAGAATAGGTGTCTGAGGTTCCAGCGTGAGGCGTTTGAAAGATCTCATCATGAAAGGCACTGCATTTACTGTCCGTCCCTGAGAAGCACAGAACATGATGAATAACTCCTCTTTAGATACTGCAGTAATATTTTCTTCTTTTCCAAACAAGGTGTGAGCTAGTATCTTATGGAAGTATCTGAAGGCTGGGTTGTGTATGTCATCATTGTACATTCTGTCTGGTTCAGGGTGATAGTCGCCTGTGATTCTACCCCAGAATTAATCGAGTTGAAAATCAATATCGTCATCTTCTGCACTGATGAACTCATGCGGTCCGCTAGGGAATCCTAGGAGGTTAGCTAGTGACACCCGGCTATGGGTTTGGTCCATTCCAAACAATCGGAAGGTAATCAACTCTGTGCTGGATCCAAAACCATAGTTGGGTGTGTATCTGAAAGAACTAAGGAATTCATAGGTAAGATCCTTGTAGGTAGCGAAACGTGTTTTTAGAGCAGTGTTCTCCCAACCCAGTTGATTGAACAGGTATTGAATGCTATCTGTGATCCCTAGTTTATCCATAGTAGCCTTATCATAATACAGCGTTAAGGCGAATTCTCTTTTGGTCAGTGCTGCAAATCTTGCCTTTTGAGCGAGTCCTTGGAAGTGAACCTTTGTGAAGTCGTATTCGGCCATACTCGCAGGTAATTCGGAGAAAACAGAAGGAATGTTTTGAAGGCTTTTAAAAATCCTGAAAAGTTTGAAACAGGAAATTGAAGTCAGGATTTTTAGAAACGAAAGGCGGTAGAAACAAAAGACAAAAGAGAGAAAATAAAATAAGAATAAAAGTACGAAAATGAACGAAAGTAGAAAGTAGTAGTAATTATGAGTTTAGAAATTTCGATGGATTTTCAAAGTAAAATTTTAAAGAAAAATACAATAACGAGGGAAATTGGGTTGCCTATCAGTAAGCGCTGTTTTTAACGTCTAAAGCCAGACGATAGCTTGGTGAGAAGCTATTCGGGTGTTTGAGCTGGAATCTCAAGCAAAGCTATACTGCTGCTTTGGGGACTGTTGTCGTTCTTATTATAGTGTTTTAGACGTTGCCCGTTTACGATGAACGGCGCATTCATCTTATCAGTAATTTCAACAGCTCCACTCTGAAGTACTTTAGTCACTTCATAGGGCCCATACCACCTAGATTTTAATTTACCTGGGAAAAGTTTTAATCGTGAGTTAAAGAGCAATACGATGTCTCCCACACTGAATTGCTTCCTGATCGAACGTTTATCATGCCACTTTTTAGTTCGTTCTTTGTAGATACGGGCATTTTCGTAAGCGTCTAATCGAAGTTCTTCCAACTCGTGTAAGTTCAAGATTCACTTTTCTCCTGCCTCGGTGTAGTTGAAGTTGAGTGTCTTAATGGCCCAAAAGGCCTTATGCTCTAACTCTACAGGGAGATGGCAGGAATTACCGTAAACCAATTTATAGGGGGTAGTACCTATTGGTGTCTTAAATGCGGTCCTATAAGCCCATAAAGCTTCTTGTAGCTTCGACGACCAATCTTTCCTTGAGGTAGCGACAGTCTTTTCCAAGATCCGTTTTATTTCTCTGTTCGAGACCTCTACTTGTCCGCTAGTTTGCGGATGATAGGGTGTAGCTACTCGGTGTCGGACTCCATATCTAGAGAGAAGTTTATCGAATATTCGCGATATGAAGTGAGATCCGCCGTCACTAATGACGAGTCTCGGTACACCGAATCTAGGAAAGATTGTGTTTTTGAAGAGTTTGATTACTACTCGTGCGTCGTTTGTTGGAGCGGCTATGGCTTCTATCCATTTAGACACGTAATCGACAGCGACGAGTATGTAGTTATTGCCAAAAGAAGGTGGAAAAGGTCCCATGAAATCTATTCCCCAGACGTCGAAGATTTCTACCTCTAAGATTCCTTTCTGAGGCATTTCGTCGCGTCGTGAGATGTTGCCAGTTCGTTGGCATCGATCGCACTTTTTCACAGCGATATGAACGTCTTTCCAGAGATTAGGCCAGAATAAGCCGGCTTGGAGAATCTTAGCGCACGTCTTGGATGTACTAGCATGACCACCGTATGGTGCTGAGTGGCATTCGGAAATAATATTTTCTATTTCTTCCTCTGGGACACAGGGACGATATATGTTGTCGGTCCCTCTCTTGAAGAGTAGAGGTTCGTCCCAATAATAGTGTTTCAGATCGTGGAAGAATTTCTTCTTTTGCTGATAAGTAAGATCCGGTGGAAGCACACCCGCAGCGAGGTAATTAACGATGTCAGCATACCAAGGTAATGTGACTTGGGCACAGACGGCTTCTACGGCTTTTTCGAATTCTGGATCTTCCGAGATTGAATTGGGTGCGTCACTTTCTAATTTGGCTATCAGACGTTCGTACGGGAAATCGTCATTTATCGGTACTGGTTCATGTTTGATGCCTTCTATTCGGGATAAGTGATCTGCAACAACGTTCTCGGTTCCTTTCTTGTCTTTAATTTCTAAGTCAAACTCTTGTAATAGCAGGATCCATCTCAATAGTCTTGGTTTGGCATCCTTTTTGCTTATTAGGTACCTTATGGCAGCGTGGTCTGTGTATATGATAATTTTTGCTCCTACTAAGTAAGAACGGAATTTGTCAAGCGCAAATATAACTGCTAGAAGTTCCTTTTCTGTGGTAGCGTAGTTCATTTGGGCAGGATCTAAGGTTCTACTGGTATAGTAGATAGCATGGAGTTTCTTGTCCTTCCTTTGTCCTAGAACTGCGCCTACAGCATAATCACTCGCATCGCACATGATTTCGAACGGTAGTCGCCAATCGGGTGGTTGCATGATTGGTGCGGTGATAAGGGCTGATTTCAATGTTTCGAATGCTTTTAAACAGTCGTCGTTGAAGACGAACTCAGCATCTTTCATCAATAGGCCGGTCAGAGGTTTTGTGATTTTCGAAAAATCTTTTATAAATCTTCTGTAGAAACCGGCATGTCCTAGAAAACTCCGTATTTCTCGTACGGATTTTGGAGGCTGGAGATCTTTTATAATCTCTATTTTAGCTTTGTCTACCTCAATCCCTCTATCTGATATGACGTGTCCTAGAACTATTCCTTGTCGGACCATAAAATGGCATTTCTCCCAATTTAGGATGAGGTTTACTTTTACACAACGTTCTAATACCATTTTTAAGTTCTGTAGGCATCCTTCGAAACTTTGTCCACATACCGAGAAATCGTCCATAAATACTGCGAAGATTTCCATCATGCATCTTTGGAAGGTTGCTGGAGCGTTACAGAGTCCGAACGACATTCGGCGGTAAGCAAAAGTACCATAAGGACAGGTGAATGTAGTCTTTTCTTGGTCATCAGGATGGATGGGAATTTGGAAGAATCCTGAGTAACCATCTAGATAACAGAAATATGAATGTTTGGCTAATCTTTCCAACATTTGGTCTATGAAGGGTAACGGGAAGTGATCTTTGCGTGTAGCCTTGTTAAGCTTTCTATAGTCAATGCACATCCTACTTCCAGTCACGACTCTCTTTGTTATTGATTCGCCTTTTTCGTTTTTAACTACTGTGACTCCTCCTTTCTTTGGTACGACATGAACTGAGCTGACCCATTCACTATCGGAGATCGGATAGATGATTCCTGCATCTAGCAATTTCTTTACTTCATCTCTGACTACAGTGCTCAGGATGGGGTTCAGTCTTCTCTGATGCTCTCGAGAGGTTTTAGAGTCTTCCTCTATTGTAATTCGATGCATACAGATCGAAGGGCTTATGCCTTTTAGATCGCTTATGTTATAGCCTAACGCGGTGGGGTACTTCTTTAGGACTTCTAATAGCTTTTCGGTTTCTGGTTGTCCTAAGTCGGCGTTGACTATAACTGGTCTTTTTAGTTCATCGTCTAGGAATTCATATCTAAGGTTTTTGGGTAGTGTTTTAAGTTCTAAAGATGGATTCTTCGGACATGGCATATGGTTTGGAGTCAGTGCTAAGCTTTCGCTTAGGCTGTCGTCTTTATACGGTTTACGCCAATTATCGTCTTCAGAAATGTCGGGTATTTGAATCTTTATTATTTCTGAATACGTGGTCTCTTCATTTTCAAGTTCTCTTATGCATTCGTCAATTTCGTCCACTAAATAGCAGGTATCGTCTATTGCTGGTGCTTGTAAGAACTTGGTGAGAATGAACTCTATCTTTTCTTCTCCTACTTTGAATGTTAGCCTTCCTTTCTTCACGTCTATAATAGCTCGGGCTGTAGCTAGGAACGGTCTTCCTAGGATAATTGGGGTCACAGTGTCCTCCTTGATGTCCATGATTATGAAGTCGGTTGGAATGTAGAATTGTCCTATGCGTACTGGAACGTTTTCCAGTATTCCGACTGGGTATTTCACTGATCTGTCAGCTAATTGTACGGACATTTTGGTTGGTCTGAGGTCTCCCATATTCAGCTTTTTGCATATAGATAAGGGCATAACACTGATACTGGCTCCTAAATTGCATAGAGCTTTGTCTATTACGAACTTTCCTATGACGCAGGGTATGGAGAAACTACCTGGGTCTTTTAATTTAGGAGGCATGCGGTTTTGAATAATGGCGCTACACTCTGCAGTAAGTGTAACCGTTTCATTATCCTCGATCTTTCTCTTATTCGACAGGATTTCTTTGAGAAATTTAGCATATGACGGCATTTGAGTTATCGCTTCTGTAAAAGGAATAGTAATATTCAGCTGTTTAAGGAGCTCTACAAATTTCTTAAACTGTCCTGAAGTTTTGGAGTTTATTAGTCTTTGCGGGTAAGGAATAGGTGGTTTATATGGCGCTGGAGGTGCTTGAGTTTTTTCACTTGCGGTATCCTCCTTCTCGTTGTCCTCCTTCTTCTCTAACTCGGATTCCTTTTCTGCCAACGCGTCTACTTTTCCTGTCAACTGTTTAATTTGCTCGCTAGTGTGTATGTTTTGATTCAGGAACTCTTTGTTTGTTTGAGCTTGAGTAGCTATGAACTTTTCCATCATCAATTCGAGGTTCGATTTCCTAGGTGCATTCTGAGCAGCTGGTTTCTGATATCCTTGCGGAGCAGTAGGCATCTGCAATGCATTTTCGCTTTTGTAAGGAAAGTTTGGATGATTTTCGCCAACCTGGGTTGTAGGTATTTGCGTAGGGATTCCCTTGAGCATAATTTACCTGGTCTGGTGGGATTCCGGCTAGCAATGGGCATTCGGGTGCATTATGAGTGGTGCTTCCGCATAACTCGCAATTTGGAGTTACTGCAGCGACAGTTGCAGTGGGGTTAACGGTCAGACTATCGATCTTCTGTGCTAAAGCATCTACTTTAGCGTTGAACTTTTCAAGGCTGCTGATCTCGTACATCCCACCTTTCGCTGTGGTTTTCTCAGTTGGAGTGCGTTCACCTCCCCATTGGCAATGGTTTTGTGACATGTTTTCTATCAGTTGATAGGCTTCATCGTATGGCTTATCCATAAGTGCACCGCCCGCGGCAGCGTCTATTGTCAATCTAGTATTGTATAGAAGCCCATTATAGAAAGTATGGATTGTCACCCAGTCTTCTAGACCGTGGTGAGGACATGTTCTCATCATATCTTTAAATCGTTCCCATGCTTCGTAAAGAGATTCAGTATCTTTCTGTCGAAATCCGTTGATTTGAGCTCTAAGCATGGCAGTTTTGCTTGGCGGAAAATATCTCGCTAAGAAGACGTTCTTCAATTGCTCCCACGTCGTAACGGAGTTGGATGGTAACGATTGTAACCATGTCCACGCTCTGTCTCTAAGAGAGAATGGGAAAAGACGAAGTCTTATCGCGTCTGGAGTTACTCCATTTGCTTTCACTGTGTCTGCGTATTGTACGAACTTCGTTAGATGTTCGTTCGGATCCTCAGTTGTGTTTCCTGAGAATTGGTTTTGTTGCACAGCCGACATCAATGACGGTTTCAGCTCAAAATCATTTCGGGTAATAGCTGGGGCAACAATGCTACTTCTAGGCTCCATCTGAGAGGGTGTAGCGTATGCCTTCAGCGGTTTGTTTGGAGGTCCTTCAGCCATCTCTGGTTCTTCTTCTTCTGATTTGGGAATGGGAGTGAGAGGTTCGGGAGTGTTATGTTTGAGTTGTTTGAGTTGGTACTCAATGATTCTACTTCTTAAATGTAAGAAGCGTTCTAGTTCTGCGACTGAAGGTTTTACGATATCGCTTTGCGGGCGATTTCTTGGCATACAATCGACAGAACTAGTAAAGGGAAAATGAAAATTGTTAACCTAGTCTATACGGCGTAACAGAAGGTTACACTATTGACTAAACGGGTCCCCGGCAACGGCGCCAAAAACTTGATCGCGACTTTCTATGTCTAATACAACCTAACTGCAAGTGCACAGTCTATCGCGTAGTAATAATAGATATCGATCCCACAGGGACTCGTAATCAAACTAGTGTTCTCGGGAGTTACTATGTTTAGCTAGGTAGAATATGTTTAAGGGAATAAGATTGTCACTAAAAGGGAACTAAGAATACTATTTGGCTTATAATTGATTGAATCGATACTTAGTAATTGTGTTCTTCAGGGATTTGATAAGTTACTGGTGTATGAAATAATTTTCAAAGTTTATTTAAGCAGAAAATGGAGATTTGAAGACTCTCGCCTCACGATGGTTATTGACGCTAATCATAATCCTAAGGGCCAAACGTACACTTTCGTATCCCGTTCGGGGTTAAAATTACTTTTTGGAAATCTCTAAGTTCTAATTCATTTTAAAGTGCTTTCGCTGTTATTAAAATAAATGACTGATGTTTACTATCTGACCTTACCGCAGCTTTCGCTTGTTGGTTCGTATCTTAATTAATTTCCCACTTTCGTGGCAAAACTACTTTTAAATAAGTTCTCGCTTTCGCGACGAAGTTTATTCAGTGAATCAATTTTAAACACTCGGACCATAAATTACTTTTTTGAAAAGAAAGTTTTTCAACCAGTTGTTATCAAATCCCATTCGAATTATTACTACATATCGATTACCTAAGTTTAGCTAGACATGGATTTAGGAAAGATAAAACATAAATAAAAATAATAAATAATGGTTTGCATTATAATAAAACTGAAATCGATTGAAATGAGAAACCTGTAAATATTCCAATTGGCCTTTGGGCAGATCCTCCACAGATGTTGGCAGGATTATGGTCTTTATGCCAAATTGATCGTACAATAAAATAGAAGTTATAGAAGAATGGAAAATGGAATACAGGAAAGGTAAAGAGAAACAAATAAGAATATTGCTGGAAAATATGCTCTGGAAAGTAAATTCGGCAGCACTTCGTGGTATGAATGCAGCACACTTTCTGAAGTCCCTTTCTTGCCTTTTTATAGAAGTGGAATTCCAACGGTTATCTCTGGAGATGATGGACTTTGAGGCAGATAATTTAGGGAGTCATGGTCCACTCTGTAGGAATTGGAACTGATTCTTTAACGTGTAATTGAAGTGGGGCGTTTTTGCCTGCATGACGGTCGTCACAAGGTGTGACGGTCGTCACCCGTGTGACGCTCGTCATGTAGCTGTGACGGTCGTCACATCAGCAAAAATAGCTTCCTGCGCTTTTCATTGTGTTTTCACTCCTTTTTCGTCCATATTTCATCTGAGATTGCTTCTTTTCTTCATGTTGTCTTGTTTAGACGTGATCGTTGAATACCTGCAAAACATCAGACAAATACACGGAAATAACCCGAAATCGGATCGAAAACGGTTAGACTTTAGTTGAATTATGCATAAAAATATCTATATGATTTCGTGTTATCACCTACCTCATCATAATTTATTCCCACCATACACCTTCACTAATCACCATTTGATCTTGAATTTTCCTCCAAATTCAAATTCCACGCCTAATTTTGTTTCCAAACCAAACTCCAATCCACCAAATTTTCCAAGTATAACTCCTATAAATAGAGGCCTCATTTCACAAGCTTTTGATAGCCAAAATCACCTTGTCAAATTCTTTCTTGACTCTCAATTTTTTCCGATTACCAAATTCACCAAAGCTCTTTCTTCCTTTGAAAGTTAGTAAGTTCATCATTAAAACTTACTAATATTTGAGCTAAACCTTCATCCATTCACTTTTCATCATCAATTTCAGTAGATCAAGGCTTTGGAGTGTGGTTCTTGAAGTTATTTGAAGCAATTTCAGATTTGAAGTGGTAAACCCTCACTCCACCATTGTTGTTCTTGATCCATCCTTCATAATATGATCTATTGTTGATTCTTGTTGCTTGATCTTTGGATCTTGCAAATTGTATTTTATTGGTGGTATTTGCTGTTGTTTTAGTTAAAATTTCGTGCTAATTCTCATTCATGATCATGAGGTGTTTGAAGAAATAGTTGGATCATGGATGCTGATTTTTTTCAAAATATTTGTTGTCTTAGCAGTGTTAATCAATTAACACATTTGCACTAGCAAATGGTTAATCGATTAACTAGTGGCAAATTTGTGTTTTTTGCTTGTTTTTGGGACTGTTGGGTTCTTTCCTCTTCTTCTTCCATTCTCTTTTGATTTTTGCCTTGGAATACACTTTCGAAGATCATTTTCCTCTTTAAATTCATTAGACTTAGGGTGTAGATGAAGTTGGATAAACATTCATTAATTCAAATCTATCTTTAAAGTGAATTTTTCAATTCATTTAGGTGCTTTTAGTTAATGATATGTTTAGTGCTTTAATCCACCAAGAAGAGTGGATGAACTTAAAGATGGAATTATCTTCAAATTGTAATTCAATTTGGCATTCCCTCTCCTCTTCTTTTTTTTCTTTTGATCAATAAAAATCTTCAATATCGTCTGAACTTATTTCTAGTTCTTGATGAAGATGAGATCGTTACCTATTTTCTTTTTTTGCAGTATTACTTTCAGAGATTGAGCTATATATCACTTTTCTAGCATGAATTTGCACTAATATTTTTATTGACCGGCCTTAGATAGTCGTGATTTCTACATAAACTCGATTACGATTGCTTAACATAGTGCTAAATTTTCCCGTAATTGGAAAATGATCATTTGTGGCTCGAACTTATGTTTGAAAGTCCAAGTATGGTTGATTATTTGTCTTAAGTCCATTACCTATGAAACTTGTTGTTAATAGGCTTTGATTTTATCAATCCTTTAATGAGTTTTCATTAACTTTGGCCTAAGTGCATGAGTTAACCATTGTTGATCTTTTGTTCTAACAACTAATCACTAACTCACTAACAATATCATTGTACTAATTTTGTTTATGCTTCTTTCTTGCTCCCTATCGCTCTTTTATTTTTATGCTCCATTATTATCATCTAATATCATATCATTTTTTATGCATCCACCATTTTTCCTTTGTCCACTTGGAACTTTTATTTATGTTTATGTTCTTTTTCTTTTGTCCATTTGGACTAAAAACATTAATAAAGGCTTAAACCCCTAAAAACTTGTTCTCTTAACGGTGGACTATGGTTACTATCATTTGCATTGGACTTAGACCTTGGACCTCTTGGATTATTCTTGGACCCTTGGACTTGGAATTAGGTCTATTTCCCTATGCTTGAAGTATTATGGATCTTTGCCTTTATTTGGCTTGCTTATTTGCTTATGATTTAAGATGGATGGAAATCTTATTTCGCTTGCTATGATGCTTTCTATCTTTTGGTTAGATCCTTCTTATCTATAACTTTTATTTTTCTCTCTAGCTTTTATTGTACTACGAACTACGGGGTTTTTATCCTATGTTGCACTTTATGGGTACGTAGGCGTGAAACGATAAGTCTCTCCAAACACAAAAATCTTAAAAAGTATTTCTCTTCTCATCTCTCCAATCTCTTTTCAAGAAAACATTTTCAAAGAAAAAAACGTAGATATTTTAAAGCACTCCTATAGAGTACTGTAGACGTTTTGGGTGCTAACACCATCCCATTGCGTAACCAATCCCCTTAACCAATCTCTTTTTATTTGTTCTTGTTTTAGAACTCTTTAAGTTTTGTTCGCTCTTTTTTCTTTCCTTTTGGATAAAATAAAAGTGTGGTTACGACTCTTGCATTTTTGAGTTAAGTTAATCAATAGCTTACACTCACAAATTTCCCCGCTACAGAAAGTGGCGACTCTGCTGAGGACATCTCTGGTTCCAAGTGAGTTTAGCCTACTTTGATTTATTTATCGCTTTTTTTTATTTGTTTGTTATTGCTTATTCTGTTTGGGTGCCTGGTGATATGTATGGTGAGATAAGTCCTATACCCGGAACTGAATGCACTTATGATAGGAGGGTGGTATAGTCTTGTTGGCTTACATGCACCCTAATGCTAAGATGAACAATGCACATCTAGAATATGGTTGATAGCGTGCAATGTACAAAAATGCTAAAGTTTCTCATAATTTTCACATCATTCAAAATATAACTAAATGGAAATATGCACTCATTATTTCTCTCTTTAGTAAAATTATTAAATTTGATCAACTTAATATAATATAATGCCTCAAATAACATCAAAAAATCATGTAAACCATCTAGAATAAATTCCTTTCGCCGTTAAAATTATTATTTATGATTTTCAACCATCTTTTAGTGTACTAATTGTTGAGGAATTTTCAATAGGTTGGTTGTTAAGTAGTGCAACTTACAGAGGCAATGGCTCTACAATGCTTTCCTCTTTTTGCTAGATGTTCCTTAGGGATGTGTGTAACACCCTTTTCTACCCACAAATATATGGTAAAGTAACACAGATATCAGAGTAAAATATTTAACTCAATAAATTTCACCTCAAATGGCGTATATTTTCTCAATAACTCGAATAAGTCAAGGCTCCGTAAACAACGGGTTTTCTCAAAATACATCAAACTACACAAAGCAATGGAACTCAAAAGGCGTAAATCAAGGTTTCCTCATACGGGAAGATAATAAAAATAAACTCAAATTAAAACATAGTTTAACTCAAAAGACCCCACCCCGATGTTACATATCAGAGCAAGACCCTCTAAGTTAACCAAAAGGCTAACTACTCAAAGACTTCAAAATAACCTCGGCGTCGTCGACAGCTAACCTGGTCATCTGCACGTTACCCACGTGGAGGTCACATTCAAACAGGCAGGGTGATTAAAACGATTCATAATAATCAATGTATAAAAATTAACATATAAAACGGCTTCATTTTCATATTCAACACATTCATATCCTTCAATATGCCTCAAAGGCCACAACATCATAATTCATACAAAAATACTCATAAATGCACAATGTGTTGCACCCCAAAATTTGACCAACAATTATTTATCCATCTAGTGTTTGAAAGTTGATACCTTCATTAGAAAGTTCAAGAGACCCTCAGAGGAGTTGGTTGAAACCAGGGTTGTGTGCTTCATAGCTTGAGAGTTGTGGGTGCTCCTCAGATGATTCTGAGACTTTGAGAATGAACCTGATGCTTTGAGAAAGGGTATGAGGTGTCTTGATAGCCATCATGAAGCCCAGAGAAGTCATTGTGCAAGAATTCAGAGGATTCAACCATGAATGGTAGAATTAGGGTTTTGACTGGGTCAACCCTAGATCAGCTGAAGATTTGGAGAAGGTTGAGACCTAATCCAAGGGCCATGAGATCATGGAATGATGCCTATAGATATTATAAATATGATTCCTAGACCAAATCATCATGATTGAAGAGTTTGAGAAGTTTTGAGTTAGGGTTTCTGAGGATTGTCAGTGAAAAAACCCTAGTTTGATCACTATCTTCCAGACAGTTTTAGCTCAAGATGTGATTGATATCTCATCTTCCCCACAACATGAATGTTGTAGAGCTTGTTCTTAGCTTTAATTTGAGTGGTAGAAGTCCTTGATAGGAGTTGCAGAGCTCAAGTTATGGTTTTGACAAATTACAGGTCAGCTGAGGTGTGTGAATCTGGGTCCTTGAAAGTCACCCAACTTGTAGACAACTTTTGCCCTAGTAGGATGATTCCTATGATTTCTTAGTCAACATGAATGTTGAAGGGAGTCTTCTTATCTTTCTAGAGAGTACTAGAAGTCCTTGATAGGATTTGTAGAACTCAACTTATGGTTTGAACAAGACAGGGGTATTTTGGTCATTTGGCAGTTATAGGTCATTTTAAGCAAAGGTCATATCTCCTATTTCCAAGCCTCAAATGGAAAAACTCAAAACATGAAAGTTGTTCAAAATGTGATTTTAAGTCTATAAAAGAGGTCATGAGTTATTGAAAGAGCTTGTAGCAAGGATTTACAAGATTGGGTGAAAATGACCTAAAAATGGCTTATAAGTTGAAAAAGTTGAAATTTAATTTTGGTTTAGGAGATGTACAAATCCAAAATGGGTCATACAATATATCATTTTGACTCCAAACAATATTTTAAAAACAATGGTTCAAGTAGAATTTTGATTTGAAGCTTAGAAATGGGGGTTACTTTGTAATTCTCATTCTTGCATAATAAGGCAACTAAACAAAGCTTCACCAAAGGCAAGGAAATGCATGTTTTGCACTCATTCTTTCTCAATATCTCTTGTAATGAGATTTTGAAGCCAATTTGACAAGCCTAACTCATGAGAGATGGTATGATCAACATGTCATTAAAGGAGAAGTTCTAAAACTTTCTAACACTTTCCACAAGTTTCTAGATGGATCTAGATTATTCTCTTGATTGTTATAAGAAGGGTGAATCACCATATGGCCAGGGTTGGTGATCATTGTTAGTGAGAGGTGAGATTAGAGTGTGAAAAGTGAAGATTCTTCCATTTGCAATTTCACATCAAACCTTCATTCTCTTCAATCTTCATTCATTTCTCCTCCACAAACATATTCTTCTGATCATCGTGATTGATTGCATGCTGAGGTAGAAGAAGATCCATGGAAGTTTGAAGCTGTTTTGAGGAAATTGCAAGAAGTGAATTTTGAGATCAAACACAAGATTCAAGCCTTGTTCATTCATCTTGCTGCTTATAGAATTCATATTGGCCATTGAGGATCAATCAGGGAAGCTTGCAGCCATTGAATTGTAGGGAAACCATAGCCACCATTAAAGTTTGACAGGTTGGTAATCTTGCTCGTATCACCTAATTTATGTGCATTCCACCATAGTTATAGGTTTAGACTGGTTAAGCTAGGGTAGAGGACTATATTCTGAGAATTTGAGAGAGTTTTGTGAAGTTCCATGGCAGACACCAATTTCTTTCAGTTGCAAAAACGGATCGTGTGTTGAGCATTAATTGATGTGTTATGGTTTAGAGTGATGATGGTGACCTAAGGAACAAGATCACACCATTAGAACTAAGCTTTATCAAGATTGATGGCAGAGTAACATGTTGGAACCCTAGCTTTCAAGTGTTCTGTTAGGGTGATATGTGGGGTTTCAGGGAAAACTAGAGATAGCATCGTGTTCTGGATGATTCATAGCACAACTTTGCTTTTGGAATTGTTGAATTTCATGGAGAAACGGATGAACACGATCAGGTTGAAGTCCTTGCATGGGGTTAGGGTTTCTGCAAACCCTAGGGTTGAGTTGGGGATGATGAAGGTCCATCGTTGGATCGTCCAGAATGCTTGACCAATTCAATCCATCGCACGGCCAATATTTGATTTCAGAAACGGAGGGAAGATTGAAACACACAAAACGCAGCGCATCATTAAATCAAACGCACCGTTTTGATTAGTGGACAAACCTGGGCTCAGCAACTTGTTTCTATTCCCACCCCCAGATTTGGCCCAATGATCAGAAACAACTGGGGCGTGTTACTTTTGATACCCCCCTCCCCTTTATTTCTTAAATTCTTTTATTTTAATTTCTTTTAATTCTTTACATTTTATAAAATTCATAAAAAATATAAAAATCAATATTTTTCATTTCTTCTTTTTTTCACATAATCATGATCTTGTCTAGAAAATTAATAAAAAATAAAATTCCATTTTATTTTTAGTTTAATATTTTTTAGCATATTTTCTTGTAAATAGTATTTTTAATATGTTTTAGTTGATACTTGATTTTGTACAATTTGTTTTAGGACTTTCCCTTAGGGTTTTTGAGCCATTCTTTTTGGAATAGTTAGGTATTGAACCCTAGTTTCATGTGGGATTTATCTCTTGATTTTTAGATTAAAATTTGATGTAGTTTGATTGTTAGGAATTTAGGTGTTCTAATTAGGGTTTTAGGTTGTGTAGATAGACTTGAACCATTTTGTTTTGGGGTTTATAGGCCAAATTAGTGTATGGGGAATATATGGGTTAAGGGTAAGTATGTATAGAATCTCCTAAAATTTTGCTAGAATATTGTATGGTGTTTTAGTATTTTTCATTGATTTTTGAATGTATGGATAGTATGTGTGTTGCTTAAAGGCATAAGTTTGTATTGTATTGTTTTCTTTTCTTCTCTTTTGAGTGTGTGAGCTTTGAAGATTGAGTTGAAGACCTTGTGGACCATCATTGAAGCTTTGAAGACCTTGCAGAGGAGTTTAGCATAGCTTTTGTTTGTTTTGTTCATAGGATCATAGGTGCATAGGCAGAGCCCTAGATAGAATACTTTCATTCAACAAACAAGGAGTGTTTTGTTCACCTCCTCTCTTCTCTGTGACACAAAGTCCCTTAAGGGTATTCACCTCTCCCCTTTGGAGGGATTAGTGACCTTGCCCTCTGAGGTAGAACTTTGAGAGAGCCTTTCCCTTTGATGTTAAGTCCTCAATGGCATCCTTTGGAAGTCAGTGAGCACTGTAACATCCTCACCTCATCTTGTTGACTGAATCTTGTTTGCTGGAGCATTAGAGCCATTGAAGACTGGAGCTGAAGCTTTGAAGAGGATGATCCCTTGAAGATTGTTGAAGTCTGAAGACTTTGTGAAGATCAAGTTGATGCTTGAAGATGCCTGAAGATGGTGAAGCCTGAAGGTGGAGCTGATCAAAGGAGCTGAAGCTCAAGGGAGAAGATGAGTTGATACTCATGTTGTAGGGTTGATACCTGGAAAGCAAGTGATCTCTGAAGTCTGAAGACTGGGTTGCTGCTGGAGGAGCTGAAGCTTTCCTCTGTTTTCTTTGATGTATTGTTTGTTTGGTCTGATTTGTCTGTTGCATTAGACTAAGCTCATCTAGAATAAGTTCAGTCTAAGAGCATGAGTGCATCTGCTTGTATTGTTATTGCTTGGCTTTGCTTGCGGGTATTCGGTAGAGCCCAGCTCCCTTGCCCATGTGTTTATTTTGCTTGACAGCATGATTTCATTTCTTTTATCTGTATGATTGCAGTTTACTGTTCATTGCTTGATAGCATGTTGTTTATTTTTCAGTATGATTACTGTTATTTCATGACTGGCTTGAGGTTGAGATGAGCTTGTGGAGGCTGAAGCCCCACACACATTTCCTCCCTCACTTGCATTGCATGCATTTTACCGTTAAAGCTGATGCTTTTGTCTGTGTTGGTGTATCATTGACATGATCCCTTAGGACTCTCATTTCCTCTGATGAGGATTTGATGATAGACTTTTAGGTTGAAACCTATGCATGACAACATCTAGGAGTTCCCTGTTCAAACCTCAACCATAGGATGAATCCATGGTATGATAACAGTAGGACTTGATAGTCTCCCTCCTAGTTGGGCCTGTTCTCTTCTCACCTCAAAACAGTTTAAGATACAGTAATCATGAATGATTTCTTTCGTACGCTACGAGCCTTAAGCTATCTGAGAAAGGATTGTAGGAGAGTTTCTTTTCCACAGTCTGGATGTTTAGTATGGTACCCTTTGGGTGACATGCGACGCATTCACTCTCAGTTCATAGTCTCTAGTGCGGTTGAAATCGCAAACACAATAAAAAACACTTCTTTTAGGAGATAACCCGTAGTTTCCCGAACTACGTTTGCTCTGATCTTCCATACTGTGTGGGAGTACGTAGGCATATGATGCGATATCCTAGCGAGCAACCTTCCCCACCTTAACCCGTAGTAGGCCGAACTACGTTGACTCTGATTTCTCATTCCCTGATGAGAATACGTAGGCATAAAGCGCGACGCTTTGCCGAGTCATTTTTCTTTTCTTTTTCAGCCAGCCTTGATAGGTAGATAGAATAAAACCAACCCGTCCAAGTGAACAAACAAGCGAGGATCCCGTCGAGTACGACGGACGTGAGGGGTGCTAATACCTTCCCCTTGCGTAACCGACTCCCGAACCCAGACAATGGTTGCAACGACCTTGTCTTACCCTTTTTCGTCAGGTTTTTCCGATCGTTTCCTTTCCCGCTCTGAGGGATAAATAACGAAAGGTGGCGACTCTTCTGTTCTGCCGGCACCTTATTTTCGCGCAAGCGACAGCTGGCGACTCTGCTGGGGACTCCAACGGTTCCCTGTGCGAGTCAATCCTATCGTTTGTGTGTTTGCTTGTTGGGTTGCGTTTATTTATCGCATTTTTTTACTTCTCGCACTTTATTTCCCGCATTTTTATATTCAGTAAAATATGATTATTTGTGCTGTTGTGGGATGGGAGTTCTGATTGAGTGAGAAGCCAGACCCAGGCTTGAGTGCACCATAGACTTAGAGTGGAAATTAGTGGGCGCGTGCTTGCTTTGCAGGCACTAGTGTCTCATGAAATCCACGCTCAGACGAGGTTCATCCGGTTGGCTTCACTTTCAACCCTTTGGGTTGAGACGGTTGCTGGTTTGGTGGATTGTCGACTCTGGGGACCGATCATTTGTGATTCAGCTAAGTGAGGCCTCTTCAAGACTTGATGATGCCACTCCTTCTGGGAATCGTATCATCAGTTTTGAAAGTCTGTGACGCTGATGAACGCATAGGATGCCGTACCTTGAGTCAGTCTAGGTCCATACCTGTGAGCGAGACTGGGTTTATTGCAGGAAACTTAGACCTTCAGATTACCTGGTTTTCTCGACAGTGAATCAGTTATGTTGGGTTCTCAGTTGCAGATATGTTCTTGATAGAGCAAGGGTTTGATCAGAGGATCTTATCATCGGGTGTTTGTCTGTTCTTGATAGAGCAGGGTTCGATCAGGATATTGTTATCAGTGGTTTGTTCCGAATAGGGCAGATTTTGAGTGGGGTCTGAAGATCTCATCCGCAGCTGTGTATTTGTTCTTGATAGGGCAGATCTTGATTTGGGGTCTGAAGACTTCATCAACAGATATTCCTTGATATTGCACCCGGGGTCCTTATTATCAGGCACTTATTCTTGTCAGAGCAGAATTTTGATCTCGGTCCTATCAGATGGTTATTCTCAGCAGATCAGATTAGTGGCCTTACACCGGGGTTTCCTTCTCATCAGCGACTGTTGATACCGAATCTCCACAGCAGCCATCCGGATATATCATTGCATGCCTGCATTTTGCATTAGTTTGTGCATTCATCTGCATTCCATTAACGTGTGTCTGTGTTGCAGGTACCGTTTCCCCGATCCTGGATTTCTCGCCTTCTGCTGTTATTATGGTCTCTCTCAGGAAGACTGTTGCATACAAGTTCCCGACCCCCGATGTGTCGAAGCTAATTGGTTTGATAGCCCTGGTAGGGGATTCTGTGAAGGATAGGTTCAGGAGGTATTATGGCAGGTTACTTAGTCTGGTTTGCAAACCTTCCACGTCCGAGTTGAATGGGTTACATGCTCTCCTGCAGTTTTATGACCCTCCCTTGAGGTGCTTCACCTTTCGTGACTTCGTTCTCGCGCCGACATTGGAAGAGTATGCTGATATGCTGGGTGTGCCTATCAAAAGGCAGATGCCTTTTGTCCACATGGATGCTGAGCCTGATCTGGCCGGTTTAGCTTCCTCACTCCATTTGAGCGCTTCTGAGTTAGTGGTGACGAGCTGGAACAAGGTCCCAGGGTTCTCTCTGCAGTTTCTGATAGCTAAGGCTCAGCAGTGTGCTAAGGACAAATGTTGGGACGCCTTCAACGCCATCCTTGCTTTATGCATATATGGCATTATCCTATTTCCCAGCATGCCTGATTTCGTGGACTTTGATGCATTCCACATATTCGCCTCAGGGAATCCAGTCCCTACTCTAATCGGAGACGTCTACCATTCAGTGCATTACAAGAATGAGAACCGGAGAGGGAAGAATGTCTCATGCTGTGTACCGTTGTTGTACAGGTGGTTTGATAGTCATTTGCCCAAGAAGGGTTCTTCTGTCTTGTCTGCAGCCACAGCTGAGTGGCCTGAGCGCCTGATGAGTTTGTCAGCAGAAGACATTGATTGGTTCGTCGACAGAGACAGGTTGGGCACCGAGGTGATCTTCAGTTGTAGTGGGTTTCCTAACGTACCTCTGATAGGTAGGAAGGGTTGCATCAACTACAATCCATCATTGCTAGTTCGTCAGTTTGCATATGCTTTGAGGACTCCACCGAAGGAGGAAGAGGTACGGGAATCTCTGTACCTCACAGGTATTCTAGAGGGGGATTTGTTGTCCAAGCTTCAGTATGCGTGGAACAATATCAGCACGAGAGGAAAGCCTTTGTTGGGGAAGAGCAACAGCCAAGCCTACCCTCCCTATTCAGATTGGATCAGAGCCAGAGCCAGCGCTATAGGGATGCCATTCCCTCATGTCAGACCAGAGAGTCCTCCACCAGTTAAAGAGCCTACCGCTGTCTCCGTTCATCAGCACAACCAAGTATTGGCCGAGCGAGATGAACTGAAGAGGGCAAATGCAGGGTTAGAAAAGGAGTTAGCTCAGCTTCAAAGTGAAAGGAACGAAGTCGTGCATGCTCTCAAAAAGCAAACAGAGTCGGTGAACCAACTGAGTGCAGACTTGGCAAAGCAGATTGCTGATCGGGAACGCTTAGGTCAAGACTTCAGGGCTGCTAATGATGTGCTAGCTACGAAGAAGCAGCATTTGGAGGAAGCATATCGAAGGATATCTAAATTTGACCAGCATTGGAAGACTTCCATGGCCACCAGGAAGGAGCGAGAGGACAAGCTGATGCTGCAGATTTCTAAGCTAGAAGCTGAAGTAAAAGACAGTGAGGGGAGGTTTGATGAAGAGACCGCCCGCAGGTACTCCGCTGAAGCCCGTCTCAACAAAGCTATTGCTAACCTGAAGGAGCATAAGCTGATGTTTGAGTCTAAGAAGCGGAAGCTGGAGGATTGCTTTGGCGAAGGAGCTTGGGAGAGTTCAGTTCAGGGGCTTCAGCATACCATCAGGCAGAGAGAACTACTCGTCGAGAGATTGCTCACTTCGCCAGATCATCCGGATACGAAGGAGTTATTAGCAGAGTATCGCGCCCGTGGCCGTACTTGATTAGTTATATCCCTGTTCGTTTTGATCTTTGATGTATGCTGACCATCACCAGACTTGTTGGCTGAGGTCATGCTGTTGATCTGTTTGTACTCGCTGATACTGTGTACTTCCTTAACAGGCCTCTCCATATATATATGAGATTGATGCTTCCACAATTGGGCTCGGATTTCCTTTTCCTCTTATTATTGTCAGCACCGTCGCTAAGGCACTAGGATCGGGGAAAATCTCCCACACACACAGACACACGCATGCATCTGCATGAAGCATATTTGCATAATGTATATCTTATTGCTTTTCCTAACCTTTATTGTTGACAGGTTTTTCAGGTTCCGAGTTGTCTCCGGTCTCCAGGATTGATCAAAGACTCATCCACCGCTACTCAACTCGCGCCAATCAGACAAGGATAATGGACCAGGTGCAGTCAGACGTCCAAGAGCTCCGTGAACGGATGGACCGTTTTATGGAGCTGATGCAGGTGGTCGCGAATGGTCAAGACCAGCTTCGTACTCTGGTTCAACCTCTGATCTCCAGGGTTGAAAGTAATGGCATACTGCATGGAGGGGCCGTGCCTACGCCTCCTCCAGTGGACGCTCCACAGAACGTTGTTCCTGTTGCCGGGGGCAACGGCAGTGCTAACGGCAATCTGATGACTAATCTCGGACTCAACGCGGCAGGCGCCGACAATGGTAGTTTGGGAGCCAATGTTAACATAGGGCTAGTCAACGGCAATGCTGGTGCAGGAAACCTGTTGGTGCCTCAACCGTGGCTGGAGGACCATCAGGATGACGTATTCTCTCAGAGAGGTGTAGATGCAGAGTTGAATGCTGAAGCTCGACTCAGGTTCAAAGCGCTGGAAGACAAGATGAGGGACATTGAAAATCAGAACACATTGGGCGTTGACATGTCCAAGCTCGGGTTGATCGCTGACTTCAAGGTACCTCATAAGTTCAAGGTGCCTACCTTTGAGAAGTATAAGGGTACTACTTGCCCCCGGGTCCACCTCCGGTCTTATTATAGAAAGATGTCTGCCTATTCTGACGATGAGAAGTTGCTGATGCACTTCTTTCAGGATAGTCTTTCTGGTCCATCACTCGAATGGTATATGGGTTTGGAGCCCGCTACTGTGCGCACCTGGAAAGATCTTGCAGAAGCGTTCGTCCTCCACTATCAATACAATAGCGACTTGGCTCCCAACCGAGTCCAGCTTCAGAATCTCTCACAGCGGAACAATGAAAGCTTTAAAGAGTACGCCCAGCGGTGGCGTGAATTGGCTGCTCGGGTTCAACCGCCGATGGTTGAGCGTGAGTTAGTGCAAATGTTCATGGCTACCCTTCCTGGAATCTACTATGAAAAGCTGGTCAGTGGCATGTCTGGAACATTCTCGGCTCTCATCACTATGGGCGAGCATGTTGAGAACGGTATAAAGATCGGAAAAATTCAGGGCGAATCATCCTCAGCTGGAGGAGGTAGTAAGAAACCTTACGCTGGCAAGCGTCGAGAGGGAGATGCCAGTGCTGTCACTAATGCTCGGAGAAAGGGCAAGGGCCCTCAGCCTCAGATTGCTAGCATAAATATCCCATCTGCCCCGCAGCAGCAGCCTCAGCAGCAGAATCAGCAGGGGTATAAAAGATATCAGAATCGGGCTCCTATGGCAAACCGTCATTTTGAAACTCCACCTATGTCGTATGCACAGCTTTTGCAAACGTTGCTTCAGCTCCAATTAGTTCAAAAGAGGACATTGGCTCCCTTAACAGGGGCACCACCACCGGGGTATGACGCCAATGCCACTTGTGAGTTCCATACTGGGGCACCAGGCCATACGATTGAGAACTGTAAGGCTTTTAAGCACAAAGTCCAGGACTTGGTGGACGCCAAGGTTATCAACTTTTCTGACAACGTGCCCAACGTCACCAAAAACCCGATGCCTCATCATAAGGGAGGCGGAGTGAATGCTATTATCACTGAGGAGAGTGCGGACTTGCTGACTGATGTCAAAGATTTGAAGACGCCGTTGAGTTTTGTCAAGGCTAAGTTGCTGAAGAAGGGCTTCTTTCCTGGATGCGGAGAATTATGTATGGCTTGTGCTACGCTTCCTGATGGGTGTGAGCAGCTGATCGAAGGTATCCAAAGTCTGATGTCCGAGGGTATTTTGCAGTTCAGCCGGAGCGTTGAAAGTGCGTCCGGGGAAGTCGTGCTGAAGCAGGCAGATGAAGTTGCTACCATTACTATTCCTCGTCACCCTATTACTATTTCTGCGCCCCGACCGCCTACTATTACTATCACCAGGGCCGGACCGATCCCATTCGAGAGTACTAATGCCGTCCCATGGCATTACGGCGCCGAAGTTTATTGTAATGGTCAGAAGATAGAGCTAGAGCCATTCGGATCAACTGTGCAGAATCTTACCGGAGTCAGTGGTATCACTCGAAGCGGTAGAGTATTTGCGCCAGCAGAGGTTGCAGCAGAGAAAGTGGTCCGAGCTGACGCTGTGGATAAGGGTAAAGGTAAAGCTGTTGAAGAGAGCCCTGCAGGGGCAGAAAAAGATTTGCTAGTTAAAGATGCTGAAGAGTTCATGCGACTAATCAAGAAGAGCGACTACAAGATTGTAGATCATCTTCATCAGACTCCGTCAAAGATCTCTATTCTTAACTTGTTGCTGTGTTCTGAGGCGCACCGCAACGCATTACTGAAGGTATTGAACGCTGCATACGTGCCGCAGGAGATATCAGTAAATCAGCTGGAAGAGGTGGTGGCCCATGTCAATGCTGGTAATGGGCTGGGATTCACAGATCTAGAGCTGACTCCTAAAGGAAGAGACCACAACAGCGCCTTGCACGTCTCAATAGAGTGCAGAGGCACGATTATGTCACATGTCCTGGTGGATACGGGTTCCTCGCTTAATGTGCTTCCGAAGAAAGCACTGATGAAGTTGGACACCCGTGGATTGCTTTGCACGCCCAGTGATCTGGTCGTGAAGGCCTTTGATGGAACTAAGCGCCACGTCTTCGGAGAGTTGACCCTGCCAATTCAAGTTGGTCCAGAGACGTTCAATACGGTTTTCTATATCATGGATATCATGCCCGCCTATAGTTGCCTCTTAGGTCGGCCATGGATCCATTCTGCTGGTGCCGTGACGTCCACGCTGCATCAAAAGCTTAAATATGCTGTCGGGGGCAGCATAGTAACCGTCTGTGGTGAGGAGGACATTATGGTGAGCCACCTGTCGTCCTTTAAATATGTTGAAATGGATGGCGAGATCCATGAAACTCTCTGCCAAGCATTTGAAACCGTCAGGGTAAAAGAGGTAGCTCCTGTCGTCGCAGAGAAGCAGGAGATGAATCTCTCCTCGTTTAAGGAAGCTCGGGCCGTTGTCGAAGCCGGTTCCACCCCAGGCTGGGGGCATGTCTTGGATATACCAATCAAGCAGGATAAGTTTGGATTGGGGTATTCTCCTGGAGCTGAAGCTTCATCTTCTTCTGGCAGCTCGTCTCGTGGGAAAGGGCCGATCCTATTCACCAAGGGGGGAGTAATTTTCGAGAGCATCAACGCTGCGTCGGAGGACAGCGGGGATAGTGATTGTGATCTTGACGCCTGGATTCAACCGAGCAAGCCGGGCGAGCGCCTCCACAATTGGACCATCAAGGAGATTATCAAGCTGACAAGTGAAGAGTAATGATTTGCTTTTTACAATCTTTGTACAACCCTATGCCCTACCCGGGGCATAGTGGTTTTACTGTCAGGGCCTTGTCAGATTATGTGTATGCATTTTGTTAATAAATAAAAGGCGTTTTCTTCGTAATCAAATATTGTGTTCTCTGTTATTCCTGTTTTATGTTTATTTCGAAAAAACAGCAAAAGGGCAACGGGGTTTGTGCTAACCTGCATATTCTTGCTTTAAACTTAACCCTTGTTATTGCAGGATCCACGTAACAGATGACATCGACTCTGGACCCTCTACGGCTCACTACGACCTTGATTGCCCGATCTATCAAGCCGAGGATGAGATTGATGAAGACGAAGACCTTCCGGAAGAGTTGGCCCGCTTGTTGAGACAAGAGGAGAAGGTTATTCTGCCTCACGAGGAAGATATTGAGATCATAAATCTGGGTTCTGAAGAGCTCGTCAGAAATGTCAGAGTAGGGGCTGCGCTGCAGAATGATGTCAAGCATAGACTGGTCGAGATGCTTCGAGAGTATAGTGACGTCTTTGCTTGGTCATATGAGGATATGCCCGGACTTGACACTGATATCGTGGTTCATCGCTTGCCGTTGCGAGAAGATTGCCCTCCAGTCAAGCAGAAGCTTAGGAGGACGAGACCAGACATGGCTGTAAAAATCAAAGAAGAGGTCCAGAAGCAGTTGGACGCAGGATTTCTAGCCGTTACCACTTACCCTCCGTGGGTCGCCAACATAGTGCCTGTACCGAAGAAGGACGGTAAGGTACGCATGTGCGTCGATTATCGGGATTTGAATAGGGCAAGCCCTAAGGATGATTTCCCGTTGCCTCATATCGATGTGTTGGTCGACAACACAACCCAGTTTTCCGTGTTTTCGTTCATGGATGGCTTCTCCGGTTACAATCAGATTAAGATGGCGCCGCAGGACATGGAGAAAACGACGTTTATCACCCCCTGGGGAACATTCTGCTATAAGGTAATGCCCTTCGGTCTGAAGAACGCAGGGGCCACTTACCAGCGAGCAATGGTAACTTTGTTTCATGATATGATTCATCATGAGATCGAGGTCTATGTTGATGACATGATTGCAAAGTCCCAAACGGAGGAGGAGCATCTGGTCAACTTGTTGAAGCTTTTTGAAAGGCTTAGGAAGTTCAGGCTGAGGCTGAATCCTAACAAGTGCACTTTCGGAGTGCGGTCTGGAAAGTTATTGGGGTTTATCGTTAGTGAACGAGGTATTGAGGTTGATCCTGCGAAAATAAAAGCTATTCAAGAGATGCCAGCGCCGAAAATAGAAAAAGAAGTCCGTGGCTTCTTGGGCCGAATAAACTACATTGCAAGGTTTATCTCTCAGCTCACGGCCACTTGTGAACCGATGTTCAAGCTTTTAAAGAAAGATCAGGCAATTACTTGGAATGAGGATTGCCAGAAGGCGTTCAACAAAATAAAGCAGTATCTTCAAGAACCTCCAATCTTGATACCCCCAGTGGCTGGACGGCCATTAATCATGTACCTGACGGTTCTGGAGAATAGTATGGGGTGTGTTCTCGGTCAACACGACGAGACGGGCAGAAAGGAGCATGCCATTTATTATCTGAGTAAAAAGTTCACTGAGTGTGAATCTCGATACTCGATGCTGGAGAAGACGTGTTGTGCATTAGCTTGGGCCGCCAAACGTCTACGATAGTATATGCTCAACCACACCACTATGCTAATTTCGAAGATGGATCCGATCAAGTACGTCTTCGAGAAGCAGGCTCTTTCGGGCAGGATTGCCAGATGGCAAATGGTGTTAACGGAATATGATATTCAGTACGTCTCTCAGAAAGCCATTAAGGGAAGCGTATTGTCTGATTACCTTGCCGAACAGCCAATCGAAGACTACCAGCCGATGAAGTTCGAATTCCCTAACGAGGATATTATGTTTCTCAAAGCGAAGGACTGCGATGAGCCATTTCCCGATGAGGGGCCAGATAGGAAGTCTCAGTGGAAGTTGATATTCGACGGAGCGGTTAATTCCTATGGAAGCGGTATCGGGGCTATCATCACGACTCCTCACGGATCCCACATCCCGTTTACTGCGAGACTGACGTTTCCAGTTACCAACAATGAAGCCGAGTATGAAGCATGTATTATGGGTCTAGAAGAGGCAATTGATTTGAGAATCAAGAATCTAGACATATATGATGACTCAGCGCTTGTAATCAATCAGATTAAAGGGGAGTGGGAAACTCGTCAAGCGAATTTAGTGCCGTACATGAATTATGCCAGGAGGCTGCTTCCTTTCTTCGATCGAGTGGAACTTCATCATGTACCCAGGGCTGAAAATCAGATGGCTGATGCCTTAGCCACGTTGGCTTCAATGTATAAGGTCAATTATTGGAATGAGGCTCCAAGAATTGTGCTTTCGCGTCTTGATAGACCGGCATTTGTGTTTGCAATCGAGGATGCCAACGACGGCAAGCCATGGTTCCATGACATCCAGACCTTCCTTATGACTAAGGAGTATCCCGCGGGTGCGTCAACCCAGGATAAGAAGACTCTAAGGAGGCTATCTGGAAACTTTTATCTCAATCCTGATGGAGTGTTGTATAAGAGAAACCACGATCTTGTGCTGCTCAGATGTGTAGATGAGAAAGAGGCGAGTATGCTCATGGAAGAAGTCCATGAGGGCACATTTGGTACGCACGCCGGCGGGCATGCCATGACAAGAAAGATCCTGAGAGCAGGGTATTACTGGCTGACGATGGAGTCGGATTGCTTCAGATTCGCGAAGAAATGTCACAAATGCCAGATTTATGCTGATAAAGTTCATGTGCCGCCGTGCCCATTGAATGTCATGTCTTCCCCGTGGCCGTTCTCCATGTGGGGCATCGACATGATAGGCAAGATCGAGCCCACTGCATCTAATGGTCATCGTTTTATTCTGGTAGCTATCGACTACTTCACCAAATGGGTGGAGGCAGCCTCGTACGCTAATGTGACCAAGCAGGTGGTAGCTAAATTTATAAAGAGGGACATCATCTGTCGCTATGGAATTCCCGAGCGGATCATTACTGATAATGGTTCGAATTTGAATAACAAGATGATGAAGGAGCTGTGCCAGAGCTTCAAGATTGAACACCACAACTCATCTCCTTATCGGCCGAAGATGAATGGCGCTGTTGAAGCGGCCAACAAGAACATTAAGAAGATTGTTCAGAAGATGGTTGTGACGTACAAAGATTGGCACGAGATGCTGCCGTTTGCCTTGCACGGGTATCGTACGACGGTGCGTACATCGACCGGGGCAACTCCTTTCTCCTTGGTGTATGGTATGGAAGCCGTCCTACCGTTAGAAGTGGAGATTCCTTCTTTGCGAGTTTTGGTTGATGTGAAACTCGACGAGGCCGAATGGATTACGAATCGCTTGAACCAACTCAGCCTGATGGACGAGAAGAGGTTAGCATCGATTGCATTTGGTCGCCTGTACCAAAGCCGAATGAAGAAAGCTTATGATAAGAAGGTGCGTCCTAGAAGCTTTCAGACGGGTGATCTCGTCTTGAAGAAGATTCTTCCGCCACACTCCGATCACCGGGGCAAATGGACTCCAAATTACGAAGGGCCGTATGTCGTCAGCAAGGTCTTCTCAGGAGGAGCTTTGTTGTTATCCACGATGGATGGTGAAGGTTTTGCATCCCCGGTGAACGCGGACGCAGTTAAAAAATACTTTGCTTGAAAGAGACCCGCTGGACAAAAAAGAAAGAGTCCAGGCAAAAAAGGGGCATCCCGGCGAACCAAAAACAGAATACAAGGTTCGGGCAAAAATTAGGGATATATTGAAAAAATGTACACCCGCGAAGTCGAAAACCTACACTGGGCTGCTTCGGCAAGAAAGGGTATCCCGGTGAACTGAAAACCCGTAAAGGGCGGTTCACGCAAAAGTTAGGGATTTGAATAAGCAAATGACTGCGTCCCGCGTGTGGACTTTCATTGTTTGGTGGTTTGGAAGACCTGAGGGCCGTTTATCTGAATCAATCTCTTCCGAAGCTGAAGCGTCGGAGAAGTATCGAAGTCGAGTGGGTCTTAAAGGGATCAACTCATGGTGTTCGTCTACGCCTCGTTGCCAACATTTGTATATACCGATGTATATTTATGTTTTCTTTTTTACGTGGCTTCCTCATTGCAGGAGCTTGCCTCTGTTGTAAAACACTTTTTGCCCATTCAGGGGTTCGCCATCAATAAAATGCACATTATTCAGCAATTCTGCTTGTCTGTTTAGCATTTATCTATTTTGTTTGCGAATGAAAACGCCGATGTTTTTGATAAAATGCGCATACATAAACTTACGGGCCTAGGCCCATTGGTTGTTGAAACAATTGATTAACTGAATATTGTCACGAGATAATAACCTGGATAGGCCCCTTCGAGGAGGGTATCTCGTCTGTTTGTTTGTGTTGTTGCAGGTGTAACACCTTCCAGAAGACGTGTCGTGCGCATCCCCGAAGCGGGGCGAGTCCTCCTTCTCCAGCAGAGTTCAGTAGTCTCTCCTCCGCAAAGTCTGAATGCGAAGCCATGAGCATTGATATGTCTCCCCCAGGCAGAGAGGATGCTCGTCCCCAAGCGGACGCGTCCCGAAGGAACGCCACCTCATCGGCTGAGTCGCGCGTAGCAGCTCGTATTCTCCCCCAGCACCGGGTCACAAGTGCAAGTCTTGTAGGAAGCTGTTCGTATGCCAAAGGATGCAGTAACTAATGGTGTCAGACCGAAGTCTCCAGCAGAATTGAGATTCCCCACCAGAGCCGTATTCTCTCCCGAAGTTGGATGACTCCCTCTTCCCCAGTGGAGTGTGGAACAGCTGAGGTTGTTTCCCCACAGAGTGGTTATCCCCAGAAGAGTAGCCGAGACGGCCCCGCAGTTTATTCTCGAGATTGACATCGCTTTCATTTAGCAGGTCCAAGTTCTCGTAGAACTTCGTTCCCCTGTAGCAATCAACTGAAGTTGTTTCCCTTGGAGCAGGCAGCGGAAGATCAATTCCCCAGGCGGAGTACAATTGATATTGGCGTGTCCACGCTCTCCTCAGCGGGATGATTCCTCTACCGGAGTAGTTCTTTTCTCCTTGACAGGAGAATTCCCCTTCGGCATTTATTTTGCTGACGGGATCGCAGCATTGTGCATGATTGCATGGCATTTAGCATAAACGCATATCATTCCCACCGTGTGGGGCATAGCGCGGAAGCATACGCATCATAAGCATGATCTAGGTTACTACCATTCTCGTCTTACAGGTGTTCCACCAAGAGACCAGTTGCTCAGGACGATTCCTGATATTCTCTCCAGCAAGGTCGCTTTCTTAAGATGATTCTTAAGACCCCGGTGTAATCTCCACAGTCGCTCGCTCAAGATGATTTTTGAGATCCCCAGTGAAGCCTTCAGTTCAAGATGATCCTCGAATTCCTCAGCAGGGCCGTGGGCTTAAGATGATTCTTAAGACCTCAGCGCAGTTTCCCGAGTTGTTTGCTTAGGATGATTCTTGAGCTCCCCAGTAGCGTCCCCAGCAAGAGTTGCCCAGGAAGATTCCTGGAATACCCAGCAGAATAAAGTCTCCAGAATGGTTATCGGTTCAGGATGACTCTTGAAGGTGCCCGACGGAATTGTTTGTTCAAGACGATTCTTGAAGTCCTTAGCAGCGTGATATGTCTGCTCCAACAGTGATGTCTAATCTGAAAATTGACTTCATAAACGCCTGAAGGCGGTATCAGAGGTTCCTGTGAATTCAGATTTCCTTGTTGATGAATCAATGTGTGGCTGAAGACAAGGTCCCAAATTTTGTATTCAAGATGATCCGTGTTGGTTTGAAGACCAAGTCAGTTGTCCTGAGGTGATGATTGATTGCGATCAAGTGAATAGCTCTTCTTCCGACTGAAGTCGAAGATGTTTCTCCAGTTGAAGCGGAGTTTTGCCTGAAGGCAAAGTGTTTGAATCCCTGTAGAGTCGTGAATGGCTCAGGATACCATTTCTCTGACTGAAGTCACAGATTTCCTAAGCTGAAGCGAAGGTGCCTAAGGGCAAGGTTATCCCCAAGGTCACGAGTGACCTAGGATTCATTTTTTTCGGACTGAAGGCCGAAGTATATCCCTGACTGAAGTCACGGATGCTTTATAGCAGAGGTGGAGTTGCTTGAAGGCAGATCCATGTATCCTTGAAGGCCAAGGACCATTTCTTCAGACTGAAGTCGAAGATACCTCCTGCAGAGTTGCCGACGGGCAAAGTTTACAGCCTTGAAGGTCAAGGATGTTAATCTTCAGAAGTACTTGAAGATCTTTTCTAGCTGAAGCTGGAATCACCGACGGGCAGGGTTTCATCTATCTTCAGAAGAACTTGAAGATTCTCCAGCGGATCTGGAGTGGCCAGGGGCCAGGGTTTCATCTATCTTCAGAAGAACTTGAAGATTCTCCAGCGGATCTGGAGTGGCCAGGGGCCAGGGTTTCATATATCTTTAATGTTGAAGTTCCACGGTGGGTCAGTTGCGCAGCAGTATTCCGATGTTCGTTATGGTGAACCCCAGATCAGAGTGTGCTCGGTTAAGTCTCTCATTCCCAGCGGAGTGGTTTCAAATACGCAAGTGTACCTTTTGTTCCATTTACCAGGAGTGAACCCCAGGTCAGATTCATGTTTGTCCGACGGCGAGGTTGGAGGTTTGTTCGACGGCGAGGTTGAACGTTTGGATTTGACGGCGAGGTCAGATCAGGTTTGCTTCCGACGGCGAGGTTGGAGGTTTGTTCGACGGCGAGGTTGAACGTTTGGATTTGACGGCGAGGTCAGATCAGGTTTGCTTCCGACGGCGAGGTTGGAGGTTTGTTCGACGGCGAGGTTGAACGTTTGGATTTGACGGCGAGGTCAGATCATGTTTGCTTCCGACGGCGAGGTTGGAGGTTTGTTCGACGGCGAGGTTGAACGTTTGGATTTGACGGCGAGGTCAGATCATGTTTTGTCCGACGGCGAGGTTGGATGTTTGTTCGACGGCGAGGTTGAACGTTTGGATTTGACGGCGAGGTCAGATCATGTTTGCTTCCGACGGCGAGGTTGGATGTTTGTTCGACGGCGAGGTTGGACGTTTGGATTTGACGGCGAGGTCAGATCATGTTTGCTTCTGACGGCGAGGTTGGAGGTTTGTTCGACGGCGAGGTTAAACGTTTGGATTTGACGGCGAGGTCAGATCAGGTTTGTTCGACGGCGAGGTTGAATGTTTGACGGCGAGGTCAAACTCTTTAAATCCCCATCAGAGATGATATTTGTACGACGGAGATGTCCAATGTCTCCAAATGATGTGTGTTTCCGACGGCGAGGTCAGATCCAGCTCTCCAGCGGCGAGGTTGGGTGTCTGAAGGCAATGTCAGAAGAATTTAATGTGGATAATTGACGGCGATGTCAGTTCAGTATCTCTCCAGCTAGTTGTTGAGCAGCTAGTGTTGCAGTATTCAAAGATTTGTTCCCCGCAGAGTACCGTGTGCTCGCGCAGTTGGCAAATTTTCGGGTTTACCGGTATTCAATCGTCTCGCACCTTGATTGGTTGAGAGCCGTTCGCTTCTTACCCAGTCAGGTTCAAGCCGTTTGAATAGGGGCAGCTGTTGCACCCCAAAATTTGACCATCAATTATTTATCCATCTAGTGTTTGAAAGTTGATACCTTCATTAGAAAGTTCAAGAGACCCTCAGAGGAGTTGGTTGAAACCAGGGTTGTGTGCTTCATAGCTTGAGAGTTGTGGGTGCTCCTCAGGTGATTCTGAGACTTTGAGAATGAACCTGATGCTTTGAGAAAGGGTATGAGGTGTCTTGATAGCCATCATGAAGCCCAGAGAAGTCATTGTGCAAGAATTCAGAGGATTCAACCATGAATGGTAGAATTAGGGTTTTGACTGGGTCAACCCTAGATCAGCTGAAGATTTGGAGAAGGTTGAGACCTAATCCAAGGGCCATGAGATCATGGAATGATGCCTAGAGATATTATAAAGATGATTCCTAGACCAACTCATCATGATTGAAGAGTTTGAGAAGTTTTGAGTTAGGGTTTTTGAGGATTGTCAGTGAAAAAACCCTAGTTTGATCACTATCTTCCAGACAGTTTTAGCTCAAGATTTGATTGATATATCATCTTCCCCACAACATGAATGTTGTAAAGATTGTTCTTAGCTTTAATTTGAGTGGTAGAAGTCCTTGATAGGAGTTGCAGAGCTCAAGTTATGGTTTTGACAAATTACAGGTCAGCTGAGGTGTGTGAATCTGGGTCCTTGAAAGTCACCCAACTTGCAGACAACTTTTGCCCTAGTAGGATATTTCCTATGATTTCTTAGTCAACATTAATGTTGAAGGGCATCTTCTTAGCTTTCTAGAGAGTACTAGAAGTCCTTGATAGGATTTTTAGAACTCAACTTATGGTTTGAACAAGACAGGGGTATTTTGGTCATTTGGCAGTTATAGGTCATTTTAAGCAAAGGCCATATCTCCTATTTCCAAGCCTCAAATGGAAAAACTCAAAACATGAAAGTTGTTCAAAATGTGATTTTAAGTCTAGAAAAGAGGTCATGAGTTATTGAAAGAGCTTTTAGCAAGGATTTACAAGATTGGGTGAAAATGACCTAAAAATGGCTTATAAGTTGAAAAAGTTGAAATTTAATTTTGGTTTAGGAGATGTACAAATCCAAAATGGGTCATCCAATATATCATTTTGACTCCAAACAATATTTTAAAAACAATGGTTCAAGTAGAATTTTTATTTGAAGCTTAGAAATGGGGATTACTTTGTAATTCTCATTCTTGCATAATAAGGCAACTAAACAAAGCTTCACCAAAGGCAAGGAAATGCATGTTTTGCACTCATTCTTTCTCAATATCTCTTGTAATGAGATTTTGAAGCCAATTTGACAAGCCTAACTCATGAGAGATGGTATGATCAACATGTCATTAAAGGAGAAGTTCTAAAACTTTCTAACACTTTCCACAAGTTTCTAGATGGATCTAGATTATTCTCTTGATTGTTATAAGAAGGGTGAATCACCATATGGCCAGGGTTGGTGATCATTGTTAGTGAGAGGTGAGATTAGAGTGTGAAAAGTGAAGATTCTTCCATTTGCAATTTCACATCAGACCTTCATTCTCTTCAATCTCCATTCATTTCTCCTCCACAAACATATTCTTCTGATCATCGTGATTGATTGCATGCTGAGGTAGAAGAAGATCCATGGAAGTTTGAAGCTGTTTTGAGGAAATTGCAAGAAGTGCATTTTGAGATCAAACACAAGATTCAAGCCTTGTTCATTCATCTTGCTGCTTACAGAATTCATATTGGCCATTGAGGATCAATCAGGGAAGCTTGCAGCCATTGAATTGTAGGGAAACCATAGCCACCATTAAAGTTAGACAGGTTGGTAATCTTGCTCGTATCACCTAATTTATGTGCATTCCACCATAGTTATAGGTTTAGACTGGTTAAGCTAGGGTAGAGGACTATATTCTGAGAATTTGAGAGAGTTTTGTGAAGTTCCATGGCAGATACCAATTTCTTTCAGTTGCAAAAACGGATCGTGTGTTGAGCATTAATTGATGTGTTATGGTTTAGAGTGATGATGGTGACCTAAGGAACAAGATCACACCATTAGAAATAAGCTTTATCAAGATTGATGGCAGAGTAACATGTTGGAACCCTAGCTTTCAAGTGTTCTGTTAGGGTGATATGTGGGGTTTCAGGGAAAACTAGAGATAGCATCGTGTTCTGGATGATTCATAGCACAACTTTGCTTTTGGAATTGTTGAATTTCATGGAGAAACGGAAGAGCACGATCAGGTTGAAGTCCTTGCATGGGGTTAGGGTTTCTGCAAACCCTAGGGTTGAGTTGGGGACGATGAAGGTCCATCGTTGGATCGTCCAGAATGCTTGACCAATTCAATCCATCGCACGGCCAATATTTGATTTCAGAAACGGAGGGAAGATTGAAACACACAAAACGCTGCGCATCATTAAATCAAACGCACCGTTTTGATTAGTGGACAAACCTGGGCTCAGCAACTTGTTTCTATTCCCACCCCCAGATTTGGCCCAATGATCAGAAACAACTGGGGTGTGTTACTTTTGATACCCCCCCTCCCCTTTATTTCTTAAATTCTTTTATTTTAATTTCTTTTAATTCTTTTCATTTTATAAAATTCATAAAAAATATAAAAATCAATATTTTTCATTTCTTCTTTTTTTCACATAATCATGATCTTGTCTAGAAAATTAATAAAAAATAAAATTCCATTTTATTTTTAGTTTAATATTTTTTAGCATATTTTCTTGTAAATAGTATTTTTAATATGTTTTAGTTGATACTTGATTTTGTACAATTTGTTTTAGGACTTTCCCTTAGGGTTTTTGAGCCATTCTTTTTGGCATAGTTAGGTATTGAACCCTAGTTTCATGTAGGATTTATCTCTTGATTTTTAGATTAAAATTTGATGTAGTTTGATTGTTAGGCATTTAGGTGTTCTAATTAGGGTTTTAGGTTGTGTAGATAGACTTGAACCATTTTGTTTTGGGGTTTATAGGCCAAATTAGTGTATGGGGAATATATGGGTTAAGGGTAAGTATGTATAGAATCTCCTAAAATTTTGCTAGAATATTGTATGGTGTTTTAGTATTTTTCATTGATTTTTGAATGTATGGATAGTATGTGTGTTGCTTAAAGGCATAAGTTTGTATTATATTGTTTTCTTTTCTTCTCTTTTGAGTGTGTGAGCTTTGAAGATTGAGTTGAAGACCTTGTGGACCATCATTGAAGCTTTGAAGACCTTGCAGAGGAGTTTAGCATAGCTTTTGTTTGTTTTGTTCATAGGATCATAGGTGCATAGGCAGAGCCCTAGATAGAATACTTTCATTCAACAAACAAGGAGTGTTTTGTTCACCTCCTCTCTTCTCTGTGACACAAAGTCCCTTAAGGGTATTCACCTCTCCCCTTTGGAGGGATTAGTGACCTTGCCCTCTGAGGTAGAACTTTGAGAGAGCCTTTCCCTTTGATGTTAAGTCCTCAATGGCATCCTTTGGAAGTCAGTGAGCACTGTAACATCCTCACCTCATCTTGTTGACTGAATCTTGTTTGCTGGAGCATTAGAGCCATTGAAGACTGGAGCTGAAGCTTTGAAGAGGATGATCCCTTGAAGATTGTTGAAGTCTGAAGACTTTGTGAAGATCAAGTTGATGCTTGAAGATGCCTGAAGATGGTGAAGCCTGAAGGTGGAGCTGATCAAAGGAGCTGAAGCTCAAGGGAGAAGATGAGTTGATACTCATGTTGTAGGGTTGATACCTGGAAAGCAAGTGATCTCTGAAGTCTGAAGACTGGGTTGCTGCTGGAGGAGCTGAAGCTTTCCTCTGTTTTCTTTGATGTATTGTTTGTTTGGTCTGATTTGTCTGTTGCATTAGACTAAGCTCATCTAGAATAAGTTCAGTCTAAGAGCATGAGTGCATCTGCTTGTATTGTTATTGCTTGGCTTTGCTTGTGGGTATTCGGTAGAGCCCAACTCCCTTGCCCATGTGTTTATTTTGCTTGACAGCATGATTTCATTTCTTTTATCTGTATGATTGCAGTTTACTGTTCATTGCTTGATAGCATGTTGTTTATTTTTTAGTATGATTACTGTTATTTCATGACTGGCTTGAGGTTGAGATGAGCTTGTGGAGGCTGAAGCCCCACACACATTTCCTCCCTCACTTGCATTACATGCATTTTACCGTTAAAGCTGATGCTTTTGTCTGTGTTGGTGTATCATTGACATGATCCCTTAGGACTCTCATTTCCTCTGATGAGGATTTGATGATAGACTTTTAGGTTGAAACCTATGCATGACAACATCTAGGAGTTCCCTGTTCAAACCTCAACCATAGGATGAATCCATGGTATGATAACAGTAGGACTTGATAGTCTCCCTCCTAGTTGGGCCTGTTCTCTTCTCACCTCAAAACAGTTTAAGATACAGTAATCATGAATGATTTCTTTCGTACGCTACGAGCCTTAAGCTATCTGAGAAAGGATTGTAGGAGAGTTTCTTTTCCACAGTCTGGATGTTTAGTATGGTACCCTTTGGGTGACATGCGACGCATTCACTCTCAGGTCATAGTCTCTAGTGCGGTTGAAATCGCAAACACAATAAAAAACACTTCTTTTAGGAGATAACCCGTAGTTTCCCGAACTACGTTTGCTCTGATCTTCCATACTGTGTGGGAGTACGTAGGCATAGGATGCGATATCCTAGCGAGCAACCTTCCCCACCTTAACCCGTAGTAGGCCGAACTACGTTGACTCTGATTTCTCATTCCCTGATGAGAATACGTAGGCATAAAGCGCGACGCTTTGCCGAGTCATTTTTCTTTTCTTTTTCAGCCAGCCTTGATAGGTAGATAGAATAAAACCAACCCGTCCAAGTGAACAAACAAGCGAGGATCCCGTCGAGTACGACGGACGTGAGGGGTGCTAATACCTTCCCCTTGCGTAACCGACTCCCGAACCCAGACAATGGTTGCAACGACCTTGTCTTACCCTTTTTCGTCAGGTTTTTCCGATCGTTTCCTTTCCCACTCTGAGGGATAAATAACGAAAGGTGGCGACTCTTCTGTTCTGCCGACACCTTATTTTCGCGCAAGCGACACAATGCAACAAGACTCAATGCATGTGGTACCAATCATTATAGCATGATGGACACTGGGCCATTAACCCTCCGTAGATCCCCATCAATAGGATCGATTCTACTAGAGAACTGGAGCACATCAAAACACTTCACATCCACACAATGGGATTAAAGCAAAGTAATCGAGGTCCTGAACTGAAGTCCAGATGCACATGAATGCATGATGCACACGTCAATAATCATCCTTATAATAACAGCATAGGTGCATCATCATTCATCATATTCATCATCATCACAATCATCATCATATCTCATGTCATCATATAATTCATCAAAGTCATGTCAATATCATCATGGTATTCCAATCAATACATCATAGAAATCATCATATAATCATGTACACATCACATAAAACTCACAGTCATACTCATGTTAATTCATCACAGAAATCACAGAATCAAACATCAAGGCATCGCTGCACACGATCAATATTCACGAAACTCTGCTACATTCGCTGGCATGTTTGCTAGGCGAGTCTGGGGCGAGTTTCTTCGCTAGGCAAATCTGGGAAGAACATTGTTCGCTAGACGAACAGTGCGATGATAGCAAATTCTGCTACGCACCAGAACCTAAATCCACTCAAATACCCACACGATTCGCTTCCCCAATGCCCCTAAAACATTCCTAAATCATCCTTAAGGTCTTACGGCGATAAAGGCACAAAACATATGGTTAATTAGGCCAATCCCGCAACCTATTCACGCCTTAAATCACAATTTTTCCTTCAATTACATCCTACTCATTAGGATTACTCACTATCCAATATTCCTGTCCCTACAGGGTCAGACATATAACAATTCAAGGTTTTGGCCACGAAGGCCTAGATTCCCTTTTTCCCCATTTAACTCACGGTTAGATTCACCATTAATTGATTTAGGCCACGAAGGCCAAAGATCACTATTTCTCATATCGACCCTCAAAATCCCTTAAACCTTAAATCGACCTTAAATACATCGAATGTCACACATGGAAAATCATGAAAAGCTATACTCCCCATACCTTAATCTTCGATCAAAGCCTTCTCAATCCTTCAGGGAATCTCTCGGAACTTCTGCCTCCAATCCTCTCCTCAGAGCTCTGGCCTCAATACTTTTCACGGTTCACAAATGAATCCTAATTCCCTTCAGAATTCCCTTTTTGTCAAACCTAGTCTTGGGCCAAACAATTGGTCTTTCTCCATAATACCCTCACTAACTCCCTTTAAATGTTCAATTTGCCCTTATTCATCTTATATTTATTTTAATTAATAATAATATTAATAAATTCATATTACATACTATTATTCAAAATAAATAACCCAAAAAATGCACAATTCTCAATAATCCACAAAACCACTGATAAATCACCGAAAAATGAATATTCTCAATTAAATAAATTAATTAAAATATTCCAATTAAATTTGGGGTGTTACAATGTGAGTAATGAAAATTGGTGTAAGAGCTTGAGAAATATGGTGGTTAGTGGTGCATTTGATATTCTGATGAATCTTGGCAGAGTAACTAAAATTGCACGGAAAAAAAAGTGCTCTCTACATTTATTGATAACTGAAATCATGTCATTATTCAAAAAATCGCACCATGATCACTTTTATAACACGAGGTTTTTCAAAAATTATGTCATGATGCTCCTAAATTGCGACAAAATTCTTAGCTCCAACAGACAAAATTTCAAAAATTAAGCCATGATTGCTCCTCAATTGTGCTATTGTTTAACTAGTGCCTTGGATCGCACCATGATCCATCCTATTTTTTTAAACAAAAAATAAACCTAATAATGAATGGGTTACCTCCCATTAAGAGATTTTTTTTTTATCATCACTATATTGACTTATGAAACAATTAAGGCTATTTTAGTACTAGAGAGACCCTTTCAAATGAAATCTTTTCTCCTTTTTATTTGTTGAGCATATGTCCATTCACTTTGAAAGTGTTTGAAGATCCATACTTTTGTATTTCAACAACTTCATAAGTTTAGTCTTCTTTGACCATGAACCGACCTGGCCATTTATATTTTCATTTTGTGGAAAATAACTTCATTCTTAATTGAACTGTAACACATGTTGTGCTGGAACAAATTCTCGCTTCACCAAATTCTTTGTAAATGAACTTATCTCATATGCTTAAAGCCTTATCTCACCCAATTCTTTCAATTACAGCAACCTCTTCCTTCAAGCAAGCTTGTCATCCAAATTTATGAAATCGACCACCCAATATACCTTGTGCTCAAGCTTCACTAGTAAATGACATAACTTTCCATAACACAAGTTTTACAATGAAAACCCCAAATGATATTTAAAAGAGGCCATATACGCCCAAAGCGCCTCATTAAATTATTTTCCCAATCCATTCTTGAAGTGGAAACTGTCTCTCCAATATTTATTTTAGTTGTTGATTTGACTCTTTAATATGTCCACGAGTCTAAGGGTGATAAGGAGTTGACACTTTATGTTTTACATTTTACTTTTCCAACAAACTTTCTAGATAGTTACTGCAAAAGGGTTTCCCCCATTGGCGATCAAGCCTCATTGAACTGCGAACGTAGAAAAAATAAGTTTTTTTTCAAAAAATTAAAATGAAAAGGTTAGAGTAAGATGAAGGAAAGTGACCTTGGAAGTCGTTGCCCCACCAATCCAAGGATTCGGCCTCTAATATCCCATTTTGGGGCACTTCATTCCTTTTGTCTATATTACTTGTATTTTTGCTTTTATCGTAGTATTGAATAAATTCTACATGGTCTTTCAACAAAATAGGCAACCAAAAACTGCATTGGAGAATTTTCTTGCAGTCATTCTTTCTCCACTATGGTGACTTCTATAAGCGGAGCTTCGAAAGTTCCACATGATGTTTTTTTCTTCTTCACCAGCAACACATCTCCTAATAAACCATTAGAACTCACCTTAAACAAGTAAGGGTCATCCCAATGATAAAATTTTGCTTCTTTAAATAATATTTTCTTCTGCAGCCATGTGAAAATCATAGCCTTTCAATTATAGCAAACAAATGCTCATCCTACAACTCCTTAACTATGTTCTTCTCTTATTTAGTAAATTTTGATTTCTCCAACCAAGAGACATGATCAGCCTCCTCACTCTCAAATTTATTTTTGTATACGATTTCCATGTCAAACTTTTGTAACAACAATATCCATATTAGTAATTGGTGTCTAGAACTCCCTTTATGATTAAGTACTTAAGCGTAGTGTGATTTGTAAAAATAACAACTTTAGAACCAATTAAGAGCGATAACTTTCCAAATAAAATAAGGACCTTTATAGCGTAGTATATAGCTCGGAAACATTTCTCTTTTTTTATCCAACATTGCTCCAACTGTATAATCACTAACATCACACATAATCTTAAAGAGAAAATCTCAATTAGGAACAACAATTATGAGCGTAGTGACCAAAATTTTTTTAATCATAGAAAAAGAATTTCATCATCAAATAAAATATTATTTTCCTTCATATGGAGGTTTCACAAAGGTTTTGTAACCTTTGAGAAGTCTTTTATGAAACTTCAGAAGAAAAAAAAATCAAATTGTTCTAAGAAACTTCTCACTCCTTTCACATTATTTAGAGATGGCAATTTTCTAACACTTCAATTTTTTCTTGATCCACCTCAATGTCTTCTGAAGATATTTTATGTCTTAAGACAATTCCTTCTATTATCCTAAAATGAAAATTTTCCCAATTTAAAACAAAGTTGAATTTAATGCATCTCCTCAAAACAAATTTAAATCATCAAGGAAAATATAAATTTTTTTACCAAAGATGGAAAAATTATCCATAAACACCTCTATAGAATTTTCAATCATATCAAAAAAGATAAAAAATAATACACCTTTGAAATGTGACCAGAGCATTACATAAACCAAAAGGTGTGTTTCGATAAGAAAATATCCAAAAGAGCATGTGAAATCAATCTTCCCTGATCTTATGGGTCAACACTAATCTAATTGTAAGCCAAATATATGTCAAGGAAACAGTCGTAGGATTGCTCTACAAACCTCTCTAACATCTGGTCCATAAACGGTAGTGGAAATGTTTTTTCCTGGTCGTCGAATTCAACTTCCGACAATCAATGCACACCCTTTTATAATTTCTAACTAGTTTTATTCCTTTCTTTTTATGGACCACATCTACCAAACTAATCCATGAATTATCAAAAATGGGACAGATCATCCAAGTCATAAGAAACTTAAGCACCTCTTTCTTCATTACCTCTGTAATTGTAGGATTAAGTTATTGCTATGGTTGGACGACTTGTTTCATTCTTCTTCAAGCATAATATTTTGCATGTAGTAGATTGGACTTATCCCCTTCAAATCAAATATTCTCCATCCAAGTGGTCCATTATTCTCTCTTAGCACCCTCGTGAGCTTCTCTTCCTCCTAACTAGTTAGGGAACTACTAATGATAGCATGTTGCATTGTTTGTTCTCCCAAGAAAACATATTATGTGTGTAGGTAGCTCTTTTAATACCATGTCATTATATTTTTGAACTTTCTTTGATGCTAGGACACTTGGTAAATGATCACTAAATCCCTCAATTTTATGTGTTCCTTCTTAGAATGAGATCATTTTAAGTGACACACATATTCCTCAACTTATCTATCCCATTCTTCCTCAATAATGTCAATAGAATTCACAATAACACTCTCAATAGGTATCAAGGGTGATTCATTTTGATAAATGTCCTTAACTACATCTTTTCTTTATCATAGTCCTTCTAGGTGGATCGTTAGCCATAACTTACTTTTCTTTATCATGCTCATCGTTTAAGGTATTGGTATTAACTAACTCTTTTTTCTGCACTTCTTATGCTAACCTTACTAACCATTTTTATTTCCAATTAGCCTTTTTCATCTTCTCCATAAGAAAAAAATCTTTTTTTTTTTAAATTATTTTTTAATTTAAATTAATAGAAAATAAAATACATAATAAATTCAAGTACAATTTAATTACCTTGTTGAAATTAATCAACAATCCAAACAACAACACCAAAAACTTGATTGATAATTTAGCAAGTATATTGAATTCTTCTTAAGTAATAAATTAAAAGTTCATATCTACATGTATTATTAAATTTGGACTAAAGAATATTATTGTACTAAGGTTTACTCTATATGTATATAGTAATTATTGATCAAACAAATAAATGAGATCTAAGGGTGTGTTTGGTTCGGAGTAGATGGAGGGGAGGGGAGGGGAGGGGAGGGGAAAATTTTAATTAAATATGTTTGGTTCAAATTTTAGAAGGGGAGGGGAGGGGAGGGGAGGGGAGCAAAATCCCTCCAAAACACACTTTTTGGTTCCCTCCGAATTGGGGGGATTTGGAGGGGAGGGGAGGGAATATGATTTTTGATATTTAAAAATTATTATATTTACTAAAATATCCTCAGTTTAATTTTATTATTTCAAAATTATTTGTTATCTTTTGTGTTACTGTTTTTTCTCGATTGTTTTCATCAACTTATTATAATTGTTCTCCACCTTCAAATTATTTTATAATTTTTATAATTAATATAAATCATAATCATTATCTTTTTTTTATAAAAAAAATTATGTTTCGTTATATTCATTTTTTTCTTTTAATTTTGTTATGTACTCTATCATATTTTCTTTTATATCAAATTGTAAACCATATCATTTTATTTATTTTTGTTTATTCATTTTATTAAATATTTTGAACCATTAATATTTAGTAATAAGTTATTTTATATATTTGTTTTGTTATATAATTCATCACAATTTAAACGATGTTATTGACATATAGTTTAATTTATGTTGGAAAGTTATAAGTCGAATCGATTGTACTCAATTTTTAAACTTTATGTGACAAATAAATATTTTTTTAATCACTCAATATTAGAAATTTTATTACCAACAAAAATACGCACGAATTTTTCACATTTTAATATCATATGACTTATATAAGATAATAAGGATAAAAATGTAAATTATTAATAAAACCCCTCCCCTGCCCTTCTGAACCAAACACATTTTTAATTAAAATCCCTCCCCTCCCCTCCCCTCCTCTCTTTTGAACCAAACACATATTTGATTAAAAAATTCCTTCACCTCCTCTCCCCTCCTCTCCCCTTCATTAAAATCCCTCCCCTCCCCTCCCCCTCATTTGAACCAAACAGACCCTAATAGTTTATTCTTGAACATTAATTTGAATTATGACAATCGAATGGTTAAATATGTATAAAGTAATTATTAGGGATGGCAAAATGGATGGATTGGATGGATATGGATTGGATTGTTAATGGATGGATCAAAGCAATCCATTAATCCATTAACAATCCAATAAACTCTCTTAATAAAAATTCAATCCAATCCATCCATTAAAAGATAAAATCCATCCAATCCATCCATTAAGATATTTCTAATGGATGGATATCCATCCATCCAAAATATTAAGTTAAAAATTCTTAATTTAATAAGTGACAACATAATATCTAATGGATTTATAAAATGAGATGGATGAATTGAATCCATCCATATGAGTTAGTAGATGGATTGGATCAAATCCATTAGTTTGTCTTATGGATGGATTGGATGGATAAATTATTGGATGGATTGGATGGATAAATTATTGGATGGATTGGATGGATATTATCTAAATGGATTTCATTGCCACCTCTAGTAATTATTGATTGAACAATTAAATTAGATCAAGTATTTAAGTTATTGTGAAAGTTTGTATTTTTCATACAATGGAGAAGTGATTATATCAATAGACTTGATTGAAATGTCCCAAGGAATAATCCTAAAATTAAAGCTGTTGTATGTACTTGTATTGGATTTTAGAGAAATCCCACACAATCTTGTACTATTTGCAATAGTTTTTGTGCATAACTTATCCTATGGTACTTTGTGTTCTATGTCAAATGTCTCTATATATGATTTTTTTTTATTCTATTTAATTGAGTGCATTAGATAAAATAACATAAGTACAAGATATATTTTGTGTAGAGGCAACGTATGGAATAAGATGTTACAACATGTATTATAGAATCTAATCTCGGTATGCATACCAAGACTTGTGAGAAATCTGTGTGTCATTGTGTTTATTTCTAAGAATATTTGTTCAGTCCATGTTTCTGGTAAAGTGTTTGACACAAAGATTTGGTTGTATGTAATATGTTGAACAAGATGTTCAACACATGTTGTAGGATATCTTGGGCGTAAGGATTGAGTTATAATTATCTTCATATTTGTTTTGGTGTTAATTGCTTCAGAAGATGCAGAAAGTTTTCTTTTGGAAGAAGTTTATTAATCCAAATCAATTTAAAAAAAGAGTTTATGAAATCATGCATATGGATGATATGATTTGATTAAAAGATTTTACATTTAATTTAGTCAAAGTAGGTTTGATTGGATTTGTTTTGAAGGAATATTTAGTTCAGATTTATTTAATCTAATATATACTCTACAAAGAAGATTTATATTCCATGAAGAGAGTTAATTTGAATGTTATGGTCCAACATGTGGAGCACATTGTTTCAGCATGTTTCAAAATCAAATCAATTTAAATGCAAATTTAAATTTGAATTTGAATTAAAAATAAATCATATCTTTTGTTGGAGACTTTTGTGGAGTAAATAAAACTCAACTGTATCAACTATAATTATGGACGAAATCAAATCAAATATCCATTAGAAAAAGTCTAGAAGAATAATTTCTATAAAAGGAGACTCAAACCTCACGTTTGAGGTATGCAAGTTTTGAAGATTCCTTATGTTAGGGTTTATCTTTTGATTCTTTGTTTGAGTTATTTTTGTGCACCAATCTAGCGTCTCCATTCTTATCTTAAGGCATAGAGTTCGGCTTGTTAGTTGAGTTGTAAAATGTTGTTCCTAGATACTAATTTTATAAGCTTGAGATCAAATTAGTTGTGTGGTCGGTTGTTTCATCTAATCAATCGTAGTGTAATGTCTAAACACTTAGAAGAGTGTTTGAGTGAAAGTGAGAGGTTTCTCATATTTAGGGGAGTGTAGAACAAAGCTTCATGAGTAGTATTGGGAAAGTGACCTTGAATCGGGAGAGTTCAAAGTTAGTCAATTTGTCCTTCTGACTATTGGGAGTGAAATAATTCTATAGGGAGTCATAAATAGAAAGTCACTAAGATTAGGAATAGGCATTGAACAACATGAGATTGTTGTTCCAATAAGACTAATTGTACTAATTAGAAATAGTGAATTTCTCTTCTTGAGTAGAGTGCACCCAGGTGTAGTGTGATTTACACAGAACTGAATTAACAATTATTGTGTTATTTATTCTTTTTCTATTTCAATATCTTGTACAATTTAAACTGTCATAAATTGGTATTATAAATTGGATTTTCTAGTATACAATGTTTCAGATATGGTGTTTGATATTTGTTCTCAAAATATATCATCTCTTATAAATGAGTTGTACATATTATCTCAAGCGTCTGGTCCAACCTATTTCTTCCTAAGAACAAAATTTTAAATTTTATACTTTTGATAGTAAAAACATTAAATGATAAACCATTTGTATCTTTAGGGGTTAATTTTTTTTATCAGATGATAACAATTTGATTTTGTTTTTGACGATTAACAAGAGTTGACTTTTGTGTAATGTTGAATAGACCGTGAGACTGAGTTATTGTTTGGAGTTAGATCCATTTGTAAGAGATCATTCTACGAAATCATGATTTACTTGTTCCTTCTTAGATTATTAGTGCTAAAGGGAAACATCAGAGCATGTTTTCAAGTGTTATTTCCAGACATAAATTTCTTAGATTATTTCAAATGACTTTTTGCACATGAAACAAATATTAAAAGATACATTTATTTTCTTACATCTTATTTTCATAAAAAAACTAAAACAAGGGAACAATGTTCTTTAAACCACTTTATTGTATAACTAACTAGTTGAATATGAAAGTTATAATATTTAATATTTTTAACCATCTGAACTTTGATTCTATATCTCACGTTTGAGATGTACAAAAATTTTAAAAATTTCTTATGTTAGGATTTATTTTTTAATTCTTTTTTTGAGTTTTTTTTCCACCAATCTAACGCTTTCATTTATATCTTTAGACACAGAATTTAGTTTAATAGTTGAATTGTAAATCTTTTTTCCTAAATACTAATTAAGAGAAATGACTAACCTTTAACAGAAGTCAATGTTAATACTTATCATAAAATTATTTTTTTTATAGAACTTATCGTGAAGTTAAATCAACCTAAAAATTTAATACTAGATACTCTTTTCCAGTGTAAAAAAAAATTATCTTGTAGTATTTAATAAATACTATAATTGATTGTAACACTACTAACATAAATAAATAAACCAATACCAAAATGGGAGAAGTCATTTGTATATAAAAGCAACATCTTTTATTTATTTTGCTAAGATTTTATTACATTAACCAAGCAATTACAAACTTAACATTTTTTGAATGATAGCACCCTACTATAACCCCCAAACAATAACCAAAAGCCAATGCTCCTAAAAAATAATAAAAGTCCAAGTTCATGTGTTACATGCATGATTTGTGCCATGTAAGATACATAATGAAACTAAGGACATTATTGCAGGTAAACATATTCTGCTAATTCAAATGGTTTTATATCTACAAGGATTTCCTCAATAACATGCCTAATTTTTATTTCCAATTTTTGTATGGTAAGCATGGCCGACCCCGGGACTGTGACTAGGGTTTGTCGGTTTGAAACCATCGTCTGATCGCTCAGTCAGAAAAACCTCACCGTTTGGACTACGAACAACCACCATTGTTTTCATGTTCTTATCTTCTACAACAATATTTCGGTGGCCAACACCAGGACTACTTCCTGGTGTTGTCGGCCGAAAACCAGTTGCACTCGAATTTTCTCCGCTTAGTGATGATTGTTGGTTGAATGATTTAATTGGCCTAGCTTGAGTTGCTAGAAATGAATTGTTGTATGCAATATTTAGTACTAGAAAAACAACCAAATATTTTTTTGTGACTTGAAACAAACCCATCTCTAGATAAACAAAAGGTAGGCAAGTTAAAATTTTTGTGAGTAGAAAGTAGAAACTAGAGAGAACTAATAAGCCTATTCTTAAGAAATTGATATGACAAGTTATGGATCTTCTGGTATTTATAGAATTTGTATAGAGGTCAATGTCATGTTATAAGATTCTAATAATTAACTATTAAGTATTTTAATTGAATTGACTAAATAAGTGGACTACATGTTCTTCAAATTTGGGCCGTTGGTGTGTATAAGTCAAATAAATTTTTTTTATAGGTCTCATATACTAATAATTATTTCATGTCCTTTAGTGTACTTAAAAATAATTTTGGTTCATAAATTGAAAATTTTATAATACTAAACCAATAAAAAAGTTGGTAGAGTTGAGAAGCTAGCATCAAATCAAAATGGACCCTGAAGAAAGATAAGGGGACTCTCCTACCTTCCCTCTCCACTTACAGAGGTGGAGCATTAATTAAGTTACAAGTGAATGGTCTCTATTCAATATCATAAATCTTTATATAAATACTTTAGTTCAACCAGTTTAAGTGATACACATATCTCTCACTCTATAGGATCTTCTAATGTGTCAATATCTTATATAATCTATCTACTAATATATGTTTATTACTTTTCCAATAGGTTAGCATGACTGCGCAGCCGCAGATTCAAAGTAAGATTAAAGAATGAGAAAGATTCTTGTAGGCATGATTCCTTTTGGAATATACTACTATTTAGTTAGTTTTGTTTAGGTTTGGCCTGTGCATGAACAATTGGTAAAACTGCATTTACCTTCCATTTGATTGGGTCTTTGAGAATGGAGAGATCTTATTTTCCATCCATCTTCAAGCCAGCTTATGAATTCTATATTGGCATGTGTACACTATTTTCAGCCCAATGTTTTATTATGGTTGGAAAATATATACTATCATGATTGATCAACGGTGATAAAATAAAATATCTTAGTCAGTATGATGTTTTCTACCACGAGTAAGCCACATTTTACAACACTTTTCAACCTTGGTGAAATGGTAAAATACTTTTCTTTTAAATAGATTTTTTTAATATTTTATATATGTCCTATTTTTTAATATATGTATTGTATACCATATTTTTTACTATAACATAATATGAATCAATAAAAAAGTTGGTAGAGTTGAGAAGCTAGCATCAAATCAAAAGTATTGCAAACATATATTATCACTATTATAAATAATATATTTCATGACAAAACTTTCACCCCACCGAACAAAAAACTGAGGTATAATTTCAGGATGTATTATATATATTTTTTAAAATATCATTTATTTCCTCGGTTTCTCAAATAACCGAGAAAAAAACTAATTTAAGACATGATTTGAATCACAACAAATATAGTTTATGTTTTTATTTCTTTAAAAGTGGTGTCTTTATTTTATTTTATTATTTATTTGTAAATTAAATGATATTTTTCTTCAATTTTTTTAATAACCGGGGGTTTAGATGATTAGATTTTACTATAAAAGTACTCGTAAACCTTAATTCTAATGCATCTATAGCCGCTCCAAACTCGTACACATCATTGTCGTTGCCACCTCTTCAATGTTATTGTTTAAATTTTGAAATAACCTTCTCATGTTGTCAATTAAAGAAAATAATTCATAATTTATTGCTTTCTTTGGTTGACAATATTGAGAAATTTATTCTTAAACATGCTTTCTTTGTTTGAATATTGCAACACACACAAAAAGTGGTGAATGTTTAAAAAATTGAAAAAGGAAATAATACATGTTACTTTTTAATTTTTTTTACCGTTCACCATTATTTTTCAAGTAAATTACCTCAGTTCTTTTTATGAAACTGAGAGGTAAAAGTCCACTTTTCACCATGGTTTTCTTTAAAAACCAAGGTGAAGTTATTTACACTGATATATATAGCTTAGCTTGTAGTGTTCAATTTCACTTGCCTAAAAATATATAATAAAACAACTCCCACATAATCCCAGCGAAAAGATCTGAGCAACAACAGCCCTAAAGACATATTATCCTCCAACTCATGAAAAAGAAAGAAAATACGAAGATGATATGTGTTTAGGGTCCATGTTCGATTCTTCTTTTCTTCTTGTTCTTCTTCTTCTTCTTCTTCTTCTTCTTCTTCTCCACTTCTTCTTCACATATCTGGTATGTCTAACTTCATTATTCATGTTACATTAATGTTGTTGTGGAGCCCCGAAATCTTAGATGTTTAATATTGTTGTTATTTTTTATACTCATTAGGAGTTTAAGTTGGTCGTTGTTTAAACTGAGATCGATGTTATATGGTATTGTTTTTGTTGAAATAAATACGTTATAGGTTTATTGAGATTGATGTTATAGGTTATTGTTGATTTTGCTGTATATTTGTTGACATGTTGTTATTTTAAGTTTTGTTTAATTTTAGTCAGTGTTTAGATTGAGATCATGTTAATATTTTTGTTATTTATTCACTACGCCAGAAATCACTTTTAGCAGCGCATAGAAAGACAGCGCTTTTTACAAAAGCGCTGCTAAAGGGCCATAAAAAAGAAAAAGAAAAAAAGCGCCTACCTAAGACAGCGCTTTTAAAAAAGCGCTGCTAAATGGTGGGTCTAAGAAAGCGCTTTTAAAAAGCGCTGCTAAAGAGGGGCTCTAAGAAAGCGCTTTTTAAAGCGCTGCTAAAGGGGGACCCTTAGAAAGCGCTTTTTATATAAAGCGCTGCTATATGGAATTGATAAGGCACCCTATGAAAGCGCTTTTAAAAGCGCTGCTAAAGTCCTTTAAAAGCGCTGCTAAAGGTATTCATATTATAATTTTAAAATACCCTCCAGAATTTTAATAGAATCAGAACAGTCACGCTAACTATTTCTTCTTTCTCTGGCGAACGAAAACACGAACCAACCACCCACTGTTCATCGTCCGACCATCGCCTTCTTCCGTCTGATCATCCTTCTGACCATCACCGACCGTTCACCGTCCGTTTTTGAGTTCATCCATCTGTCTGCATTGCCGGTCCACCATTGTTACGGTACGTGAAGCTTGCTCTGCTTTTCTTGTTTTTTTTTTTTTTTTATCTTTTCACCATTGTTGTTCTGATGATATAGATGGTTTTATATAGATGGTATTTGAACATAATAGATGGTTTTATATTGTTGTTGTTGTTGTTTTTATTGAAGGTTTTGTGTTATCTGAGTTATTGAAGGTTTAGTGTAAAATATGATATTGAAGGTTTTGTGTTATTTGTTGTTGCTGTTGTTGTTCTGATGGTTTATGTAAAATATGATATTGAAGGTTTATGTAAAATATGATATTGAAGGTTTAATATGATATATGAGATATATATCATATTGTTGTTGTTGTTGATGTAAAATATGAGATATTTGAGTTTTTGTTGTTGTTGTTGTTGTGTTATTTGTTGTTGTTGTTGTTGTTGTTCTGATTGTTTTTGTTGTTGTTGTTGATATATATATATATATATATATATATATATATATATATATATATATATATATATATATATATATATATATATATATATATATATATATATATATATATATATATATATATATATATATATATATATATATATATATATATATATATATATATATATATATATATATATATATATATATATATATATATATATATATATATATATATATATATATATATATATATATATATATATATATATATATATATATATATATATATATATATAGTTTAATATATGATATTTGATATATGATATTTGATGTTTTTTTATTGAGATATATTTGATATTTGATATTTGATATAGTTTAATATTTGATATATGATATTTGTTGTTTGTTGTTGTTGTAAAATATGATATTTGTTGTTTGTTGTTGTTGTAAAATATGAGATATAGTTTATATTTGATATAGATTGTGGTTGTTGTTGTTTAATATGATATTTGTTGTTGTTGTTGATGTAAAATATGATATATATATATATATATATATATATATATATATATATATATATATATATATATATATATATATATATATATATATATATATATATATATATATATATATATATATATATATATATATATATATATATATATATATATATATATATATATATATATATATATATATATATATATATATATATATATATATATATATATATATATATATATATATATATATATATATATATATATATATATATATATATATATATATATATATATATATATATATATATATATATATATATATATATATATATATATATATATATATATATATATATATATATTGTTGTTGTTGTTGTTGATGTAAAATATGAGATATATATATTTGATATATATTGTTGTTGTTGTTGTTTAATATGATATTTGTTGTTGTTGTTGATGTAAAATATGAGATATATATATTTGATATATATTGTTGTTGTTGTTGTTTAATATGATATTTGTTGTTGTTGTTGATATGAAATATGAGATATAGTGTATATTTGATATAGATTGTTGTTGTTGTTGTTTAATATGATATTTGTTGTTGTTGTTGATTATAAATATGAGATATAGTTTATATTTGATATAGATGGTTTGTTGTTGTTGTTTAATATGACATTTGTTGTTATGGTTGTTGATATTTGTTGTTGTTGTTGTTATTCTGAATTACAAGTATATTATGGCCAGCAACGAGGAAACATCGCATGATGGAAAAGAAACACCCAAAGACGTTGAAGGCGAAATTAAAAGAGGCATAACGATAATGAAAAGAATCATTCGTGCGAGAGATAGAGGTGTAAAGTACGATGTCCATTGGAATGAAAGAGATCAGTTGGTTGAGCCTAATGGTGTGCTGCTGACAAGTTATATTGGAGCAGTTGTACGTTCGCAAGTTCTGATTACTTACGATAACGGGAGAATTCCTGCATTAGAAGCGGCTAAGGATAAAATTTGGACCGAGATTCAAGTATGAGATTTGATCATTTTTAATTATGTTGACAGTTACATCTTTAAATTATACTAACATGTTATATGTATGTGTATTTGTTTGCAGAGATCTTTTAATATTGAGGATTCTATGAGAAAATATTGTATTCAGTTGGCCGGAAAACGCTTGAGGGGATTTAGAGCGGTATGTGTATTTGTTTGCAGAGATCTTTTAATATTGAGGATTCTATGAGAAAATATTGTATTCAGTTGGCCGGAAAACGCTTGAGGGGATTTAGAGCGTTTTTAACCAACAAATTTCTTAAAGATTCTGATGGCAACTTTGTAGACTCGGAGCGTCCAGCGAAGTACGCTGATTTGATTTCGGATGCAGAATGGGAGACATTTGTTGCGAAGCGAAGAACCAAAGAATTTGAAGTAAGTACATCTTATCATGAACAATGTATAGTATATATACCTATTCCACAAACAAACTGATATGACTTAAACTTGTTTTTTCAGGTTAAGAGTGGCGTAAATCGGGAACGGGCATCAAACCCTGCGTATCCATATAGAAAGGGGCGTTTGGGATATGCACGCTTAGAACAAAAATTAGTAAGTGCATATATATGCTTTAATATGATCTATTTACAAAAAATAGTAAGTATACATAATAGGATATAATGCTTTATTGTTCGTCTTAATGCGTAGTTGGAAGAGGAGAAAAGTGATGCGACATCTCTTCCGGACCATGTCGTATGGAAGGCTGCCCGGGTGGGAAGAGATGGAGTCGTCCAAGAAGAAGTTCAACAAGTGTTTGAACAATGTGTAAGTACAACATTAGTTTTTGAACAAAGTGTTTGAACAAAGTGTATAAAATATTTAAATATGCTTTTATCTATATTTCAGGAGTCCCTATCCCAGACTATAACTCCTGCTGAAGACGATGATTGCAGGAGTTTATTGAGTCGGGTGTTGAATATTCCTGAGTACTCTGGGCGTGTGAGGGGCAACGGATTTGGTGTCACTCCATCCAAACTGTATAAGCAGCCAAGGAAAAAAAATCCAACCAATAAAGAAGTGATGGCTACTTTGGAGGAAATGAAAGCTCAAATTCGTGAATTACAGAAGGATAAGGAGAGATACATGTCCGAAAGGCGCGCTCCAGAGGCCGGTAAAGCTACTAGTGACAAAGATAGTATCGGTTGTCCGCAGAAGCTTCCAGAGGTAATTGTATATATTACATTGAAATTAATTTAGCACATTTTTCTTAATTGACACATTAACTGATCATTATTTGTTTAGGGCATTTCACCTTGTCGACTATATTTATCGTCGCCGACTTATCGCATGGTTGGTAAGGGAAAGGTGCATAACACCCTGGGAGACTTACTTCACCATAAACCCCTCCCTGCTGGATTTTTGAAAGTATCTGTTGATATTGCATTAGAGGGGGGCGTTGTTGCCTATACCAGACGATGTATCAGACGCAACAGTGGTGGGAGACGCGATAGGAGCTTATGTAGCATGGCCGGCGAATCTCATTTTCATAGATGATGAGGTAGGTTGAACCTTGTAATATTCCAATGTTTTATTACCCATACATGAAAGTTATTCTGACATTTACACTTTCTTATTGACATGATGATCTTAGACTCCCACAAAATCCAAAACAAAAGATGATAAAATTATTGTGCGGGATACCGATTCAGCTGCATCAAAGTTACAGGTACTAGTACTACAGTTTAAGTGATTATTTTATTATAAATTATTTACTGAACTTATATATGACTTTTAGGTTCTTGATCAGCAGTCGCAACAAGTCAGCAAGGGAAACATGCCTGAAACTTCCAAAGTGCCCAAAAAAAAGGTCGAGACAAAAAGAGCATTTGTTCCTCAATTTAGGATGTGCCTTCAAACATATGTAGGGACAACAGACGTGCCTGAGGGCGGCATCCGTCTAATACATATGGATCAAGGTATTTTCGGTTTTGAATATTCCGAAACACTTGCTAAGGAGGATTTCGACCAGGTTTTCAAACATTTAGAATTGGGCGTCGGGGTTATGCATTCCTACATTAGGTACTTCGATCCATTTTAATTAGATAATTGAACATTTTAAAATTCGCTCGTTTAACTGAATAATCTAATGTTGATTATATTTTTTTTAGGCTCTTGTATGACAAGTTGTTGGTCCCCGCTGATTTGACTTCAGTATTCGCATTCTTATCTGCTAGCACTGTCAACTCACGGATAATAGACCAGACACCAGAAGCAGTCAAAGAGTACACAGTCCAGAAATTTATGGGTGCGAATACGGAGAAGTTGTTTATGTTGCCATATAATACTGGCCATGGGTTAGTTTTTATTCTAAATTCATTTATTATAATTGTTCGATTTTTGCCATATTATATAACATTTTCGTCTAAACTGTTGTCTTATTTTATAGTGGTCACTGGTTGTTGGTCGCAATTAATCCGATTAAAGAAATAGTGTATTATATAGATTCATTGGATGGCGATACAAACAAATATGAAAATCTGAAGAACATGGTTGATACGTAAGTGATGATATATAGTGTTCTGAATAATTATATATGTTTATTTATTATGTGACATTGTTCTAAATATGTGTTTATATTATGTTAGAGTTATACAAATATACAGAGCACAGAGAGATGCAACAGTGCCAAAAAGCAGGGCTAGCAACATCAACTGGATCAGAGTGGAGGTATATTTTCCCATGTTTGACTGTTATAGTGGTTCTACTTATAAAACTATTTAAACTATATATCCTGATAAATGTTCGTTCGCTTTTTTCCTAATACAGTGTCCTCGTCAGCATGGTGGGATTGACTGCGGATATTTTGTACTGCGCTTTATGAAGGAAATCATTCTTTCTGGTCAATTAGAGATTCCAATCATGGTATGGATCAATTCATGAGTTATATGATTCATTTTGATAATTAACTAATATTTTCATCTGAGTAATTAGTATTAAATCGTGCTTGTTCTGTTATATTATGTAGTATTTTGATGAATTCAAATGCGCTACGTACTCGAAAGTAAAATTGGAAGAAATTAAGGAAGAATGGTGTCAATTTATGATTGAGTTAAGAATTCTATAATGTATATTGGATTTGTAATTATGTGTAAATTGTATATTGTATATTGTATATTGTATAATGTACAATGTTTAAATTATGTGTAAATTATACTTGAGTTAATTATGTGTAAATTGCAAAGTGTTATTGTATAATATACAATGTTTAGTTATATTGTGTTTAATTAAAGGCCAAGTGTTGAACTACAATGTTTAAAGGCCAAGTTATATTTAAGGCCTGAATTATAAGCAGGGAATTTAATTGTTATAAGCAGGTTTGTCTAAAAATATATAAAAAATGTAATTTTTCAAAAAAAATTTTTTTTAAAAACGTGAAGTATAGACAGCGCTTTTACAAGAAAGCGCTGCTAAAGGGGGAAAAATAGGCATAAAAAAACGCTGCTATAGGTTAGGAAAGGAGGGGTCTAAGAAAGCGCTTTAAAAAAGCGCTGCTAAAGGGTGGTCTACAAAAGCGCTTTCATAAAGCGCTGCTAAAGGGGGGGAGGGGGAGGGAGAATAGGCAGCGCTTTGTAAAGCGCTGCTAAAGGGGTAAAAAAGCGCTGCTAAAAGTGATGTCTTTAGCAGCGCTTTTTCCACAAAAAAAAGCGCTGCCTTTACCTTTAGCAGCGCCACTTTAGGCAGCGCTTTAAAGCGCTGCTAAAGGTCAAAAAAAGCGCTGCTAAAGGCCATTTTTGGCATAGTGATTGTTGTTTTTTATTTGTTGATGTTATTGTTGTTGTTGTCTAGTTGGTATACTTTGTCTAATTGATAAGATTGTTGTTATTGTTTTTTATCAGTTGGACCAATACACCCCATCAGTTGGGTAGTTACACCTACCGGCGTCAGTTTTTTGAATATAAAAAGAACATCAACACACAATGCATTAACATTATTTATCCTACAACAACACAAAACAGAAGCAACAAACAAAACATTATTTTCACATACGTCATAAACCTCCTCCCACTCTATCATGTGTGTTTCCCGTTCCTGTGCTAATGTCATTCCAACTTTTTACTGTACATCTCCTCTAACTCTTTCTTTTGGGATTCTTAGTCCTCTGCTAATTTGTCTTCCAACTCTTTCTTTTGAGGTTCGCAATTTTGTGCTAATTTATCTTCCAATTGTTTCTTTGAAAATTCCCATCCATCTGCTAACTTCTTATCAACGAGTTCGTCCATCTCTTTCTTTCGCAATTCTTTACTCTTTCTTGATGTATCAAAGAATAATCTCAGACTGATGTCTTCTCCAACACCATGTACACGTCCACTATCCTCATTATTTCTGATTGCTTCTACTAAAATATCATGTTGTTTTGTGTAACAAAGGAACTTTGATTGACCACATCAACCAACAAATCCTACACAACATGAATAAGATATCATTACGCTTAAAATATCCGACATTTATTTTTTTATTTGACAAAAAAAACCTACTTATAATTTTCTCAACGAGTGCACGCAAGGCATCTAAAGTGAACTCTCTAATTGGCCTTTTTTAAGCCCTCTTCCACTTCTCATGTATAATGGTGGAGATGGGTAACAATCATAACTCATGGAATCCTCATCTCCTATTTGTTTTTTTCATTAATCAATAATTTCTCAAGGTTCTTGTAACCCCCACGATACAATCTAAAGGGGTATTTGTTTTTTTCATTATTTAGCTTTCCGGGTTCACTTTTAGCCTATTATAAACATAGTAAAATTTTTAATTTGCACGGCTATACATACAAAGTATAAGCATAAAATTATTACTCAGTAAATAAGATTACTACTAAACAGGAAATAAGCAGAATTATGAGACTTGACAAACTTCTTCCAAACCTTCTTGTCAATATAATTATATAGTAAGAATACTCACCTTGATTCTTTCTTTGCAAAAGTTAAAACTTATCAGTGGAATTAGGGTATCTAAGGTTATTCCAAGTAGCATCTACACCACCAAATGACACATCAAGATGAAATTTATCTTCTCTAAGATGATATCCACCATGAAAAGCGCACAAACCCCACTTGAAGTCTCTTCCAATAAGTTACGTTTGAAGACATGTCAATAACCTATTATCTTCAACTATAGAACCACTTTGATCAAATCCAAACTCATTCAAAATCAAATGTGTTTCAATCCTAGACTATGAATACAAATGTGTCTCATACACCATTTTCTTACCTAAGTCTATGTTCATTGGTTTGTTCCTTAATAATAATAACAAAAACAACAACAACATAAAAAACAACATAAATATTCAACAACAACAACAACATTCAAGAATGATATTTTACTATACATGCATCGTAGAGAAATTTTACGTACCAAAAACGTGATGAAAAAATCAAAGATATAAATAGTGTCCGTTTTTTCTTTCATTCTTGCAAGTTTCTTCATGTTCTTCCTTCATTTTTCCTGCATTTTTTGTTGCTTTGTACGTTTAGTCAAGAATGATAATGATGGCGTTTTTCCACGTTCACTGTAGACTGAAATTGATGGTAAAGAAATAATTTTGAACAAGTTGAGGATGAAACAGTATGATGGCTCTTTTTGTTAGTGGAGGTGACAAATTTGTTAAGGTTCAAATGGTTTCTCAGCGCATAATGTGTCTTTCGTTTCGTAAGGCAATGGAAAACGATTAGACATAACAAGCTAAATTGTGTTTCTTGAATAAGAATAAAACATTTCACCATGGTTACTTAAACCAGCCGTGATGATAATACATTTATTTAACTTATTTTATTCAATCGTAGTGAAATTTAAAATTTTTTTAGATTAAAAATAAATAAAAAATGAAGTGCCACAATAAAAAATATATAGCTAAACCATATCACCATAGTTGGAATATCCAACTTTAGTAAAATCCTGGTTATATTTAATATAAGAATAAGTAAAAAAAAAGGAAGGTGACATTATAATATTAAAGAAATCACAAATTTGTTGGCACATGAACTTTACAAAACTTTACCATATTTTATATATCCAACCATGTTGAAATGTAAACGATTTTTAATTAGAAAATGATGACGCCTGATTTTAGAGATGTCACCAAGGTCCTTCAAAGAACCATGGTAAAATAGGCGTCATAGTATATACCTTTTGTAATAGTGTTACCATCTAACCGTTTTGTGAATAGTCTGGTTTTAAATTTTAAAAAATTACAGCCGAAGAAATTATTGGGTCAAGTCACATATTAGGTCACTGCTCAGAGTTATGCAAAACAGTCACATAATCATGATACCTCCAGGATAAAACAACACGATTCTATATTGCATAATTACTACTTGCACGATAAATAATCGGTCTATAAATAAACCCTCTGATGGTACAAAAATCTTTTGAATACGATATAAATATTACTTGTATTATTTGTTATAAAGACCAATAGTAATAATTTCTCAAACGAGGAGAAATTCAAATAATTCTCCAAAGAAAAATCAATCATGGTCAATTGAATACTCAATAATTTCTCAAACTAAGAGAAATCTAAATAATTCTCCAAAGAGAATTCAATAATAATACTTTATAATTTATCAACTCAAATGGGGAGAAATTAAAATAATTTTCTAAACAGAATTCAAGAAAATGCACGAAAAATTCAATGATAATAAGATAGGGAAAGAATTGGTGATCAACAATTTGAAAAACACATACTATAGAGAGCGAGGAAGGAAAACTCAAGAATTTTTCGGTGTGTTTTTGAATTGAAACAAGTTATTTCCTTATATAATAAAGTAAGCTAGTCAAGGTATCTAATCTAAGCAATGTGGGATTAAGGAACTTTTTAACAAACACATAAACACACTTATTTTTAACAATGTGGGATTAAGGAACTTTTTAACAAACACATAAAGAATTTTTCGGTGTGTTTTGAAATTGAAACAAGTTTTCCTTATAATAATAAAGTAAGCTAGTCAAGGTATCTAATCTAAACAATGTGGGATTAAGGAACTTTTTAACAAACACATAAACATACTTTTTTTTAACAATGTGGGACTTAAGCAATTTTTTCAAATTCATCTGCATATTGGAATATCTACATATTCCAATAATCCCGCACTTTAATTTAAAAAAGTGTTTCAGAAGTAACGCCAAATATTTCTAAGATTGTGCATAAACAGAGATGTCTACAACTTAAACATTTCTAAGATTATGCATAAACAGTTTAACACTCAGATCGTATGGTGTGTAAGCAAGTTTACGGTCAAAGTTGATATATTTATTTCAGATATTTTCGACATAGTGCGATTGATCCAAAGAAATTCCATTCTCGGATCCTGTGATCTTGATACCAAGAATCACATTACCTTCTTTGAGGTCTTTCAAGAGAATATAATGCATTCTTTTCATGTACAATTCCATGTTGTTTAAAGAGTTCATTAAATAAACTAGAATCATATTATGTTATCCTATTAGTATGAAGTCTTTTAATCTTCCTTCTAAATTGATTTTCAATTTTATTAACATAAGCCTTAAACATATCAAGCACTTCAATGTCATTCTTACTAAATTAATTTTCAATTTCATTTATAAAAATCTTAAACATATCAATTTCATTTACAAAATATCATTTTTAGTGATTATGTACAAATCTACCCCAATAGACTGACTAAACTCTGTCTTATTCATAAGGAAATTAGAAATAAGATTCTTTATAATCTCAAGAGTATGCATGACATCCTTTATGATTAATGTCTTTTCGAAGGTGTACTTCAGCTCATCTTCTTCAATATCGACAATATTAGTGGTATGGTCAACTTCCAATAACACTTTCTTATTCCTGTATTTTTTAAACATTGCACAATCATAACAGACATGACGAGAAAAGTCAATGTGTATCCACCAACCATTAAATTCAGTTGATTTAGTGGTCAAAGAAATAAATTGATCATCGGTCATGTTAACCTGTGCATTAAGGGAAGCACAAGGTTGATGCCTATCAATCTGAGAAATTGGGGCCCTTGAAGGGTTCTCATTATTAATTAGGTTCACAACATTGAGGTTTTGATTCTTTAATCATTTTTCAAATGGATTCAGAGTTACACCGAATTTCTTTTTATTGTTCAAAACATCTATGACTTTTTATTTTTGATCTTGTCTCTAAGATTCATTTTCAATTCAAAGGCGAATAATTAGACTCTCAATCAAAAATTCTTTTGTTTTGTGGTGAAGCAATTTTTTTAAAAAACTTTCAAACTGGGGGCAATCTGTCAATAATAAAATCAATTTGAAATAGTTCATCTAAAGACGTACCATAGGTGATGATCACATAAGTAATATTTTGAATTTCGTAATGTTAAGCCTCCACATAACTTTCATCTACACCATTTGATACTTTAGGTAGCGGCTAACAACATACTTCTTTGCTCGAACTTCGTCATATTTCTTTTTCAAAGCCTTTCAAACCTATTTTGCAGTACCACATCTACTATAATAATCATACGGATCATCTGCGAGTCCATTCAGAATATGATTTTGTAGAGATAATTATTCTCGTTCAATAAGGTGATTTATTTCCTAAATTGTAAATTGTTTGCTTTAATATATACAGTAGATTCATCTTTAACATTATTAAGAGTTCCATCCGAACCCACATATTTCTTATTGTTAGTTTACTCGATTGATGCAGAAGGAACAATAGTAATGTTATCAGTCAGATCATTGACAACTTTTTTAAGTTTAAGAAAAGCAACAAATTTTGTTGCTTGTATTTGAAGTGACTTCCCTCAAACTTGAATAGTTTGTCAAAGACAACAACCGAAGAAGTACCAATAATTTCTTCGATGGCCATGGTAGTTTAACACGTCATAAAATTATTGTTTTACGATTAGGAAAATTTTCGACTGAAGAAATTATTGTGTCGAGACGCAGATTAGGTCGCTCTCATTAAGACGTTTTGCGGCAGTGCTCAAAGTTGTGCAAAGCAGTCACTCAACCATAACCACTCCAAGTTAAAACAACTCAGTTGTATATTGTATGATTACAACTTGCACGATAGATAATGGTCTAGAAATACACCCTTTGATGGTATAAAGACCATTTGAATATCGTGTAAGTATCACTCGTTGTATTTGGTATACAGACCGATTGTAATAATTTCTCAAACGAGGATAAATTCAAATGATTCTCCTAAGAGAATTCAATAATGGTCAATTGTTCACTCAACAATTTTTTAAACTAACAGAAATTCAAATAATTCTCTAAAGAGTATTCAATAATAATATTTGATAATTTCTCAAATCAATCAAGGAGAAATAAAAATAATTTTTTAAAGATAATTCAATATTTCTTTTTAAAAGTTCAACGAGTAAAAAGAATAAAAAAGAAGTTAACACTTCGACAATTATTAAAAAATTGACTTGTTCCAACAATTAATGACATTATTAACATATATAATATCATCATAAAAATCAATTATTTAGTCCTAATGTGTCTTGGCAACTACGGTAATGTAAATCCAATGTTTTGGTTGACTGGTATTCCATATAATTTATTTTTTTCTGACTTGTTTATCGATCGAGGAACATTCAGCTAAGCCTACATTTGCTTGTCGAGCAATTTTGGTTGACAACTCAATTATTTTTATGTAAACAATGATCGCTTAGCTTAGAAGAGGTTATATGAATACAAGAACAATCCAATGCATGAAATCATATATTTCTCAGCTTTATTGAGGTCCACAAAAAGTCATAAAATTGTTAGAATTAATCAAGACGGAGTAAGACTTGATAAATGGATAAATTGATGGAAAATTAAAACTAAATAATAGACCCATGGATAAATTGATGGAAAATTAAAACTAAATAATAGACTAATACGTAAGGAATATAAAACTTCTTTAAATTTGTAGGAATTTTGAATATCAAAAACAAATATAAGACGGAAAATGGAACAAATAAAGACACAAAAGAACACAGATCTTTTTAATGTGGAAAACTCCTCAATATGAGAGTAAAAAACAACGAATCGTCCAGACCAAAGAAATAACTCCACTATAATCAATTAAGGGTACAAGATAGTCTTAAAGTGGTTCACAAACTAATGCTAATAACCGCAAATCATAAAGTAAACTAACTTACAAATAAGAATCAAAATATTGAAATTTTTTTTTCCAAATTTGCAGCTTCAGTGTGAAGCAAATAACTTTCACCTCAGACGTTGTATTGAAATTCTGAACGGTCAAAAATTAGATATATGTGTTACGAATGAGCTAATCATATTTGTGCCTTTCTCCACATAGGAAGGGAGCCCAAGCGCAACAAATCTCCCCCTCACAACTATGTGGAGGAAATCGTCAAACCGACGATATCACAATATACTTCAAATTTCCCTCTTGGTAATGCTTTAGTCATCATATTAGAACCATTATCATATGTATGAACTTAGCTAACTCCAACAACTTAGCATCCAAAATAGTACGCATCCAATGATATCTCACATCAATGTGTTTGAACCTGTTATGAAAAGTCTGATTCTTACCAAGATGAATAGCAATTTGACTATCAACAAATAAAACATATTTGTCTTGAACAAAACCAAGCTCCTGCAAAAATTTCTTCAACCATAGTAACTATGCTTCGGTAATTGAAATGAACTCAACCTTTGTAGTAGATAGTGCTACACACTTTTGCAATCTGGACTGTCAAGCAATAGCTCCCCCTGCAAATTTAATCATGTAGCCCGAAGTGGACTTTATGGAATCAATGTCTCCAGCCATATCAGAGTCAGAGTACCCTACTAGAGTAGGCTTATCTCCTCCAAAACAAAGCCTCGTAGAAGCAGTACCACGAAGATACCTTAAAATCCATTTTACAACATTCTAATGGTCTCTACCTAGATTTGAGAAAAATATATTGGTTGTACCAACAACATGTGCTATATCTGGTCTTGTACACCATTGCATACATCAAACTACACACAACACACGCATAAGGAACACATTTCATATCAAACGCTTCATCTTCACTTGAAGGACTTTGATTAGAACTCAACTTGAAATGAGTAGCGAGAGGAGTGCTTATCGCCTTAGAACTTTCCATTTTGAATCTTTGCAGCACTCTTTCTATATAATTTTCTTGTGACATCCAAAGTTTATTCTCTTTTCTGTCGCGCATGATTCTAATGCCAAGAATCTGTTTAGCTGCTCCCATGTCTTTCATGGAAAATGACTCTTCCAATTGCTTTTTTAACATGTTAATGTTAGAAATACTTTTCCCTACAATAATAATATCATCAACATATAACAATAGGATTATGTAATCGTCGTTAGAAAAGTTTCTAACAAAGATGCAATGATCTGAAGTAGTCTTCTAGTATCCTTGATCACACATAACAGACTCAAACTTCTTGTACCACTGCCTTGGAGCTTGCTTCAACCCATATAAACTCTTTCTCAATCTACACACATGATCTTCTTTACCTTTAACTTGAAATCATTGGGTTGTTTCATGTAGATCTCTTACTCCAAATTATTCTGAAGGAAAGTTGTTTTTACATCCATTTGCTCAACCTCTAAATCAAGAGTAGCAGCCAAAATCAACAAGGTTCTAATTTATGACATCTTTACAACAAGTGAGAAAATATCATTAAAATCAACACCCTTTCTTTGACGGAAACCTTTCACCAATAATCTAGCTTTATATCTTGGAGACTTATGCTCTCATGTTTAACTCTATAAATCCATTTGTTTTGCAAAGCCTTTTTGCCTTTAGGCAGCTTCACTAAATCATAAGTATGACTATCATGCAATGATTTCATCTCATCATGCAAAGGAGTTGGAAAGCAACGGTTAAGGTCACATACTCATTAGAATTATACCTTGTAGAAGGTTATCTCTGCTTGTTAGACCTCCTAGGTTGAACTTGAGATGATTCTAGAGTTTCACCAAGATTTTCATCCTGTGATAAATATCTCTCTCCTTCACCGTCATTAGTTGGAATATTTACCTCATATCCAAGTTGTTAATCATCAACATAATCATATGGCTCACCATTATGATCATCACCACCAATAGCATCCAGATTATGACTAGGTAATCGAACTAGATCAATATTAGACAAACTGATATCTTTCTTGGGTGTAGCCTTCTCTAACTTATCAATATCTTCAATAGTTTGGTCTTTCATAAACATCATATCATGGCTAATAAGCTTCTTCCCTATGGGATCATACAACCTGTCACCCAACTCATCTTTCTCATAGCCGATGAAGATACATTGTTTTGACTTTACATCCAATTTGGATCTTTCATCCTTTGGAATATGCACCAAAGCCTTACAACCAAAGACTTTCAAATGATCATACTTGACATTCTTTCCAAACCAAATTTTGTATGGAACTTCACTGTTCAAAGCAACATTATGAGTGAGATTAAGAACATGCACTGTCGTGTAAAGTGCCTCACCCCAATAATGATTAGGCAACATAGCTTCAGAGAATACACACCTTACTCTTTTAATTAGTGTTTGATTCATCCTCTCTACTAAACCATTCAATTGAGGAGTTTTAGGAGGAGTATTTTCATGTGCAATACCATGCTGCTTGCAATAGGAATTAAATGGTCCACAATACTTTCCACCGTTGTCTATACGAACACATTTCAACTTCTTGCATGTATGCTTCTCAACCAAAGCATGGAATTCTTTGAACTTTTCCAAAACTTAGTCTTTTGTCTTCAAGGCATAAACCTATTGTGTAAGTTCAGAGTATGCCTAAGAGGGGGGTTGATAACACGAAATCGTATATATATATATATATATATTGATGCATAATTCAACTGATGTTTAACTATTTTCGATCCGATTTCGGGTTATTTCCGTGTTATTTGTCTGATACTTTGCAGGTATTTGATGATCATGTCTAAACAAGGAAATATGAAGAAAAGAAGCAATCACAGATGAAATATGGACGAAAACCGGATGAAAACAACATGAAAAACGCAGAATGCATATTTTGCTGTTGTGACGACCGTCACAGCTCCATGACGACCGTCACACGGGTGACGACCGTCACACACCGTGACGACCGTTATGCAGGCAAAAACGCCCCACTTCAAATGCACGTGTAAGAAGCAGTTCCAAGTCCCAAATAGTGGACCACTACTCCCTGATAATTCTGCCTCAAAGTCCACCTTCTTCAAGTTATAACCGTTAGAATTCTATTTCTATAAAAAGGGAAGAAGGGGAGCTGAGAAAGGGAGCCGCATTCAGACAACGAAGTGCTGCCAATTTATCTTCAGAGCAACCTTTCCAGTTTTTCTATTCTTATTTGTTTCTCTTTTCTTTTTCTGCATTCCTTTGATATTCTGTAATTCTTATTTCCCTTGTACGATCAATTGGCACGAAGACCAGAATCCTGCCAACATTTGTGGAGGATCTGCCCAAAGGTCAATTGGAATATTTACAGGTTTTTAATTTTAATCGTCATTTTAGTTTTCAGTATGATGCTTGTTATTACTTATTGTTTTTATTTATGTTTTACCTTTCCCAAATCCATGTCTAGCTAAACCAAAGTAATCGATATGTAATAATAATTCGGAAGGGATTTGATAATAACCGGTTGAAAACTTTCCTTTTCAAAAGTTGTTTATGGTCTGAGTGTTTAAATTTATTTACTGAATAAACTTCATCGCGAAAGCGAGAACTTATTTAAAAGTAGTTTTGCCACGAAAGTGAGAAATTAATTAAGGTACGAACCAACAAGTGAAATCTGCGGCAAGACCAGATAGTAAACACTAGTCATTTGTTTTAATAACAGCGAAAGCACTTTAAAATGAATTAGAACTTAGAGATTTCTAAAAAATAGTTTTAACCCCGAATGGGACACGAAAGCGTACGTTTGGCCCTTAGAATTATGATTAGCGTCAATAACCATCGTGAGACGAGAGTCTTCAGATCACTATTTTCTGCTTAAATAAACTCTGAAAAAAATATTTCATATACCGGCAACTTGTCAAATCCCCGAAGAACATAATTACTACATATCGATTCACGTAATTATAATTTAAGTAACAACTTTTAGTTCCCTTTAGTGACAATCTTATTCCCTTAAACATTATCTACCTAGCTAAACATAGTAACTCCCGAGAACACTAGTTTGATTACGACTCCCTGTGGGATCGATATCTTTTATTACTACGCGATAGATTGTGCACTTGCAGTTAAGTTGTATTAGACATAGAAAGTCGCGATCAAGTTTTTGGCACCGTTGCCGGGGACCCGTTTAGTCAATAGTGTAACCTTCTGTTACACCGTGTAGACTAGGTTAATTATTTTCATTTTTCCTTTACTAGTGCTGTCGATTGTATGCCAAGTGATCGCCCACAAGGCGATATCTTGAAACCTTCAGTCGCAGAACTAGAACGCTTCTTACATCTAAGAAGTCGAATCATTGAGTACCAACTCAAACATAACATTCCCGATCCTCTCACTCCCATTCCCAAATCCGAAGAAGAATCAAACATGGCTGAAGGACCTCCAAACAAACCGCTGAAGGCATACGCTACACCCTCTCAGATGGAGCCTAGAAGTAGCATTGCTGCCCCAGCTATTACTCGAAACGATTTTGAGCTGAAACCATCATTGCTGTCAGCTGTACAACAAAACCAATTCTCAGGAAATGCAACTGAGGATCCAAACGAACATTTAACGAAGTTTGTACAATACGCAGACACAGTGAAAGCAAATGGAGTAACTCCAGACGCGATAAGACTTCGTCTTTTCCCATTCTCTCTTAGAGACAGAGCGTGGACATGGTTACAATCTTTACCATCCAACTCCGTTACAACGTGGGAACAGTTGAAGAACGTCTTCTTAGCGAGATATTTTCCGTCAAGCAAAACTGCTATGCTTAGAGCTCAAATCAACGGATTTCGACAAAAAGATACTGAATCTCTTTACGAAGCATGGGAACGATTCAAAGATATGATGAGAACATGTCCTCACCACGGTCTAGAAGACTGGGTGACAATCCATACTTTCTATAATGGGCTTTTATACAATACCAGATTGACAATAGACGCTGCTGCGGGCGGTGCACTTATGGACAAGCCATACGACGAAGCCTATCAACTAATAAAAAACATATCTCAGAACCACTGCCAATGGGGAGGTGAACGCACTCCAACAGAGAAAACCACAGCGAAAGGTGGGATGTACGAGATCAGCAGCCTTGAAAAGTTCAACGCTAAAGTAGATGCTCTAGCACAGAAGATTGACAGTCTGACCGTTAACCCCACTGCAACCATCGCTGCCGTAACTCCAAATTGCGAGTTATGCGGAAGCACCACTCATAATGCGCCCGAATGCCCATTGCTAGCCGGAATCCCACCAGACCAAGTAAATTATGCTCAAGGAAATCCCTACGCAAATACTTACAACCCAGGTTGGCGAAATCATCCAAAATTTTCTTACAAAAGCGATAATGCATTGCAAATGCCTGCTGCTCCACCAGGATATCAGAAACCAGCTGCTGCTCAAACTGCACCTAGGAAATCAAACCTCGAGTCGATGATGGAAAAATTCATAGCTACTCAAGCTCAAATAAACAAAGAATTCCTGAATCAAAACATACAAACTAGCGAGCAAATTAAACAGTTGACCGGAAAAGTAGACGCTTTAGCCACCCACAACAAAATGTTAGAAACACAGATATCACAAGTGGCTCAACAACAAGCCTCTGCTGCCGCACCCGCTGGCACATTTCCTGGACAACCTGAACAGAATCCAAAAGGTCAAGCAAATGCTGTCATATTAAGAAGTGGAAAAGAATTGGACGAACCGATCGATCCGAGGACCGAAAACTCAACCATGCAACAAAAACCAACTGAACAAGCAGAAAAGGAATCCGAGTTAGAGAAGAAGGAAGACAACGAGAAGGAGGATACCGCAAGTGAAAAAACGCAAGCACCTCCAGCGCCATATAAACCACCTATCCCTTATCCTCAAAGATTAATAAACTCCAAAACTTCAGGACAGTTTAAAAAATTTGTAGAGCTCCTTAAACAGTTGAATATCACTATTCCTTTTACAGAAGCGATCACTCAAATGCTGTCATACACTAAATTTCTCAAAGAAATCCTGTCAAATAAGAGAAAGATCGAGGATAAAGAAACAGTTACACTTACTGCAGAGTGTAGCGCTATTATTCAAAACCGCATGCCTCCTAAATTAAAAGACCCAGGTAGTTTCTCCATACCCTACGTCATAGGAAAGTTCGTAATAGACAAAGCTCTATGCGATTTAGGAGCCAGTATAAGTGTTATGCCTTTATCTATATGCAAAAAGCTGAATATGGGAGACCTCAGACCAACCAAAATGTCCGTACAATTAGCTGACCGATCAGTAAAATACCCTGTCGGAATACTGGAAAACGTTCCAGTACGCATAGGACAATTCTACATCCCAACCGACTTCATAATCATGGACATCAAAGAGGACACTATTACCCCAATTATCCTAGGAAGAACGTTCCTAGCTACAGCCGGAGCTATTATAGACGTGAAGAAAGGAAGGCTGACATTCGAAGTAGGAGAAGAAAAGATAGAGTTCATTCTCACCAAGTTCTTACAAGCACCAGCCATAGACGATACCTGCTATTTAGTAGATGAAATTGACGAATGTATAAGAGAACTTGAAAATGAAGAGACCACGTATTCAGAAATAATAAAGATTCAAATACCCGATATTTCTGAAGACGATGATTGGCGTAAACCGTATAAAGACGACAGCCTAAGCGAAAGCTTAGCACTGACCCCAAACCATATGCCAGGTCCGAAGAACCCATCTTTAGAACTTAAAACACTACCCAAAAACCTTAGATATGAATTCCTAGACGATGAACTAAAAAGACCAGTGATAGTCAACGCCGACTTAGGACAACCAGAAACCGAAAAGCTATTAGAAGTCCTAAAGAAGTACCCCACCGTGTTAGGCTATAACATAAGCGATCTAAAAGGTATAAGCCCTTCAATCTGTATGCATCGAATTACAATAGAGGAAGACTCTAAAACCTCTAGAGAGCATCAGAGGAGACTGAACCCCATCCTAAGCACTGTAGTCAGAGATGAAGTAAAGAAATTGCTAGATGCAGGAATCATCTATCCAATCTCCGATAGTGAGTGGGTTAGCCCAGTTCAAGTCGTACCAAAGAAAGGAGGAGTCACAGTAGTTAAAAACGAAAAAGGCGAATCAATAACAAAAAGAGTCGTGACTGAAAGCAGGATGTGCATTGATTATAGAAAGCTTAACAAGGCAACACGAAAAGATCACTTTCCGTTACCCTTCATAGACCAAATGTTGGAAAGATTGGCCAAACATTCATATTTCTGCTATCTAGATGGCTATTCAGGATTTTTCCAAATTCCCATTCATACTGACGACCAAGAAAAGACTACATTCACCTGTCCTTATGGTACTTTTGCTTACCGCCGAATGTCGCTCGGACTCTGTAATGCTCCAGCAACCTTCCAAAGATGCATGATGGCAATCTTCGCAGATTTCATAGACGACATCATGGAAGTATTTATGGACGATTTCTCGGTATGTGGACAAAGTTTCGAAGGATGCCTACAAAACTTAGAAATGGTATTAGAACATTGTGTAAAAGTGAACCTCGTCCTAAATTGGGAAAAATGTCATTTTATGGTCCGACAAGGAATAGTTCTAGGACATGTCATATCAAATAAAGGAATTGAGGTCGACAAAGCTAAAATAGAGATTATAAAAGATCTCCAACCTCCAAAATCCGTACGAGAAATACAGAGTTTTCTAGGACATGCCGGTTTCTACCGAAGATTTATAAAAGATTTTTCAAAAATCACAAAACCTTTGACCGGCCTGTTGATGAAAGATGTTGAGTTCGTCTTCGACGACGACTGTCTAAAAGCATTCGAAACATTAAAATCAGCCCTTATCACCGCGCCGATTATGCAACCACCCGATTGGCGACTACCGTTCGAAATCATGTGCGACGCGAGTGATTATGCCGTAGGCGCAGTTCTAGGACAAAGGAAGGACAAGAAACTCCATGCCATTTACTATGCCAGTAGAACCTTAGATCCTGCCCAAATGAACTATGCTACAACAGAAAAGGAACTTCTAGCAGTTATATTTGCGCTTGACAAATTCCGTTCTTACTTAGTAGGAGCAAAAATTATCATATACACAGACCACGCTGCCATTAGGTACCTAATAAGCAAAAAGGATGTCAAACCAAGACTATTGAGATGGATCTTGTTATTACAAGAGTTTGACTTAGAAATCAAAGATAAGAAAGGAACCGAGAACATTGTTGCAGACCACTTATCCCGAATAGAAGGCATCAAACATGAACCTGTACCGATAAATGACGATTTCCCGTACGAACATCTGATAGCCAAATTAGAAAGTGACATGCCTAACTCAATCTCGGAAGATCCAGAATTCGAAAAAGCCGTAGAAGCCGTCTATGCCCAAGTCACATTACCTTGGTATGCTGACATCGTTAATTACCTCGCTGCAGGCGTGCTTCCACCGGATCTCACTTATCAGCAAAAGAAGAAATTCTTCCACGATCTGAAACACTATTATTGGGACGAGAGAAAAAGAAATAGAAAATATCATTTCCCAATGCCATTCAGCACCATATGGTGGTCATGCTAATACATCCAAGACGTGCGCTAAGATTCTCCAAGCCGGCTTATTCTGGCCTAACCTCTGGAAAGACGTCCACATCGCTGTGCTAAAATGTGATAGATGCCAACGAACTGGCAACATCTCACGACGCGATGAAATGCCTCAAAAAGGAATCTTAGAGGTAGAAATCTTCGACGTATGGGGAATAGATTTCATGGGACCATTCCCGCCTTCTTTTGGTAATAACTACATACTCGTCGCTGTAGACTATGTGTCTAAATGGATAGAAGCCATTGCTGCTCCAACAAATGACGCACGAGTAGTAATCAAACTCTTCAAAAACACAATCTTTCCTAGATTCGGTGCACCCAGACTCGTCATTAGTGACAACGGATCTCACTTCATATCGCGAATATTTGATAAACTTCTTTCTAAATATGGAGTCCGACACCGAGTAGCTACACCCTATCATCCGCAAACTAGCGGACAAGTAGAGGTCTCGAACAGGGAAATAAAATAGATATTGGAAAAGAATGTCGCTACATCAAGGAAAGATTGGTCATCAAAGCTACATGAAGCTTTATGGGCTTATAGGACCGCTTTTAAGACACCAATAGGTACTACACCCTACAAATTAGTTTACGGTAAATCCTGCCATCTCCCTGTAGAATTAGAGCATAAAGCCTTCTGGGCCATTAAAAAACTTAATTTCAACTACACCGAGGCAGGAGAAAAGCGAATCTTGAACTTACACGAATTGGAAGAACTTCGATTAGACGCTTACGAAAATGCCCGTATCTACAAAGAACGAACTAAAAAGTGGCATGATAAACGTTCAGTCAAGAAACAATTCAGTGTGGGAGACATCGTATTGCTATTCAATTCAAGATTAAAACTCTTCCCAGGTAAACTAAAATCTAGATGGTCCGGACCTTATGAAGTGACTAAAGTACTTCAGAGTGGAGCTGTTGAGATTACCGATAAGACGAATGCACAGTTTATCGTAAATGGGTAACGTCTAAAACATTATAATAAGAACGAAAACAGCCCTCAAGTCTGCAGTATAGCATTGCTTGAGCTTCCAGCTCAAACACCCGAATAGCTTGTCACCAAGCTATCGTCAGGCTTTAGACGTTAAAAACAGCGCTTACTGGGAGGCAACCCAATTTTCCCGCATTTTTCCTCGTTACTGTATTTCATTTTTATTTAAAATTATACTTTGAAATTTTAACAAAAATTCTAAACTAAAAAATGCCACTATTTTTACTTTCTTTTATTTTCACATTTTTATTTTATATTCTTCTTTTATCTTTTGTTTTTACCGCCTTTCGCTTTTCTTAAAATCCTGACTTCAAATTTCTGTTTTAAACTTTTCAGGATTTTAAAAGTCTTCAAACCTTCCTCCTGTTTTTCTCCGACTTACTTGCGAGTATGGCCGTGTACGACTTCACCAAGGTTCATTTTCGAGGACTAGCTCAAAAGGCAAGATTTGCAGCATTAACAGAAAGAGAAATAGCCTTAACGCTGTATTATGATAAGTCTACCATGGAGAAACTCGGAATCACTGATAGCATCCAATAGCTGTTCAATCAACTAGGTTGGGAGAACACTGCTTTGAAAACCCGTTTTGCCACCTGTAAGGACCTCACCTACGAATTCCTTAGTTCCTTCAGGTATTTACCCAACTATGGTTTTGGATCCAACACAGAGCTGATCACCTTTAGGATGTTTGGGATGGACCAAACCCATAGCCGGATGTCATTGGCTAACCTCCTAGGATTTCCTAGCGGACCGCATGTGTTCATCAGTGCAGAAGATGACGATATTGATTTTAAACTCAACCAATTCTGGGGTAGAATCACAGGCGACTATCACCCTGAACCAGACAGAATGTATAATGATGAGATTCATAACCCAACTTTCAGATACTTTCATAAGATACTAGCCCACACCCTTTTTGGGAAAGAAGAAAATATTACTACAGTATCTAAAGAAGAGTTATTTATCATGTTCTGTGCTTCTCAGGGCCGTACAGTGAATGCAGTACCTTTCATGATGAGATCTTTCCGACGCCTCACTCAGGACCCACAATCACCTATCCTAATAGGAGGCCTCGTAACAATGATTGCCCACGAGCTTGGCCTTAGATTCCACTTAAATGCAAGCACTAGTTTTGGCACCATTCGACCCATGAATATCCAGTTCTGCTTTAACAGGCGCATTTTAGGAACTATGGGACCTAGACCTTACGAGTACCTCATCAATGAAAAACCTGTCCAGCTATTCACTTTGCCTAATCATCAGATGACAAGTATCCACAACAAGGACAACTGGCTTTATGAATTGGATGAGCCTATGGGACCTCCTTCACCTCAATCAACACCACAGAACTACATGTACAACAGTGATCACATCTATGAAGCACACGATTATATGTACTATGAGGATGCTGTATCAGAAGCTGAAGTAGACCCTACGACTCCTCCGCATTACAACACCTATCCTGAGCCCATTCCTGAGGAGACCACGAACAAAATGGATATTGTTCTGCTCCGATTGGACAACGTTGACGCAGCTCTGACTACTGTAAAAGACGACATCGCAGGCATGCACAGCGAACTCGTAGTCTTCATGGACTTAGTCTGTGACCAGCTCGACTACTACGCACGGAAGTTTGATGAGTTGAAGGCACGAAAAGACTAGATATTAGCTTTAGTTTAGTTTAGTTTATTTTTTCTACTTTCCGTCCGTTTTCAATTATTTTGATTTTTGCATTGTTAATTTCTTTATGTATTACATTACAATCGTTTTAATTAATTGTTATTTCAATTATAGTCTTTATTCATTTATTCTGTTTTTACGCTATTCTTTGTTTATTGGCTGCTATAATACATTGCCATATCATTTATAGGCCTAAAAGTCATTGCAAGAACACCCTCAAAGCAAAATTCTGCGTTCTGCAGATTTTGCTGGTGTGACGACCGTCACAGGAGCCTGACGACTGTCACGCGGGTGACGACCGTCACAGATACGTGACGACCGTCACGAGCCCAAAACTGTTATCTGATATAACAGGGGTTGCGTTTTCTCTCCCACTCATCTCCTTTCAACTTCCAATCATCAAGAACTCACACCCCACTCCCAATTGTCGTTTTCCCCACCTTGCACCATATATCCCAACTCCCATCTCAACTTCCTACTACACTTATGTCACATTTTTCCCACTCCACAGAACCACCTCAATCCACATTTCCTCCGTACCCTCTAACAATGGCGAGAAACAACGAAACCCCAGACCTCAGCAACATTGTGTTCAGCGACGGTGACTCCGGAGAGAGACAGCGAGCCAACTTTATCGCCTTCCACCTGTAACGCCCCGATTCTGAATTTCCCAATTTGTTTGAGTCCTTTTTAATTTATTTGGATGAATGTTATTTTAATTATGGAATTTATGTGTCTATACGTTTAATTGCTTTTTGTGCTATTTTACAGATTCGGAGAGTTTTCGGGGAAAATAGATTAAAAGGTATTTTAGACATTTAGTATTTTATATTAAGTGGGGTATTTTGTGAGAAAATGTTTTAAGAGGTATTTTGAGGAGAAATAGAATAGAATAGAAAGAGGTATAAGTGAGAATTAGAGAGAAAAGAAATGAGATAGAAAGAAAAAGGAAGGAAAGAAGAAAGGAGAAGAGAAAGAGGAGAAATGGAGAAAAACCTAGAAATTCATCAAGAAACAACTTCCAAGATTCAATCAATCGGGTAAGGGTGTGAAACCTTATTATTATATCAATGTGTATAATCATGTATGATTTTTGTTGGATTGTTTTGGATTGATTGGTAGTTTTCTACACTTTCCATTTTAGGTCAAAATTGGTCTAATCGATAGAAATCGTTGTTTAAAGGTTAGAATCGTGATTAGACGACGTAGATTAGTCGATATATGTTAGACTAAGGCTATTGGATATGAGTTGGAGTTCATCGGGTGATTTTATCGATGGTTTTGGATTCTGAACAGTGGGGAGAAGTGGAAATCGCAGACGCTCGCTAGCAGTTCGCTAGGCGAGCAGGTCGCGAGTGTTCGCTGGCAGTTCGCTAGGCGAGTGCGCAGCGAACGGTCCCAGACATGGGACAGAATGGTTTTGATGTCCTTCGCTACAAAGCGAAGGGAGTAGCGAGGAGCTCGCTGGAGTAGCGATCGACCCTTCTTTGGTTTAATAGCTTGTGTGCTGATTTGTGATGTGCTGTAGGTAGTCGTATGACGTGAATCCTAGTTTATGGTTATGAAGCATAAGTGTGGCCGGTTGGCAATTTTGTGCATTTGCTTAGTTTGAATAGAAATACATGAGGAATTGATTGTGAATGTGAGCCATGTTTGAATGGTGTGAATGAATGATGAATATATATGTTTTGTGATACATATATTTTGAATGCATAAATGAATATATGCGATAAATGTGAAGAATACATGAGTGTGTTTGTAAACATGTGTGCATTTCATGAGTGTCATGAGTCATGTCGCATGTGAAACATCGTGTGCCCATGTGGGGTGTGAGCGATGGTTATTTCTTGATTCCGTAGTGAATCTACAGAACGATTGTGTGCCCATGTGGGGGTGTGAGCAATCGGATTGTGTGCCCATGTGGGGTGTGAAGAATCGGATTGTGTGCCCGTGTGGGGTGTGAGCAATCCTGAAACATCGTGTGCCCATGTGGGGTGTGAGCGATGGGTGAACATCGTAGGCCCGACGGGGAGTTACTTCGGTAACGAGCGATGATTCCATTTGGTTCTTCAATTGAACCTGTTGAAATGAGTCGGTACCACATTTGCATCTGCATAGAGTCGTAAGTCGGTCTCTATGAGTTGCATGTTGACATCTTGCATGATGTATGGTGAATGAACATAAGTGTAAATGTTTATGTGAATTGTGGATGATTGGAATGATTGGTATGCTTGAAGATATATATGTATATGTGAATGTATGTATATGTATGTTTTGTGAGTTTATGAATTAATATAAACATGGTTGACGCATATTGTATATGCTTGGTGTTATATTGTAAATGTTATGTGGAAATAATGTGTATGTGTAGAAGTATGATTGGCGAATATGCCCAGTTATGAAATGTGCATTGAGGTTTATATAATGAGTCGTGGTGAGAATGTGAAGTATGTGTAATTTGTATAATATATAATTTTATGCATTGACTGTTATGATATTGTTTCTCACCCTTCTGTTGTTCTATAATGCTCTATGAGGCATTGCAGAGTAGGTTGCTGGAGGTCCTTTTTGTGAAGCGAGTCTTCATTGTTTTTGGTCGTTGGCTCTGATATGTAACATCTGGGTAGTTAGGAAGCCTTTGGCTCTTTTTGGAGATACAAGTGTTTTGATTCTTTTGTGATACATCTGTGTATGTATCTGCTTATGGATGATTTGTAAACATGAATTAACTGAATGATGTATATATGTTTATGTGAATGAATTGATTCAATGTTTAGATGTTTCCGCTTTTATTCTAAATGTTGAGATGTGGGTTTTAGGACTAAGATTTCTTTGTTATGACTTGCCCATTGTTGCATATCTACTTGAGCAGGTGTTGTATGCGTTTAATTTCATGATAATGTGATGCACCTCTTTTATACCATGTTTAAAATAAACTCTGATGAAATTTATATTGAGTGCCTAAATGATTTATTCAATTATTTGGGGGTATAGGAAGGGGGTGTTACACCACCAACGGTCGCTACATCCGACCCACTATCCACATATCCCATCGCTTACGGAGCTCGGACTCCTTGAAGGCGTCACTTGGATGCTTCAAAGAGCCGGCATCTGGAACCTCTGCACCAATCTGCTACCGACGTACGAACAACTCACCCTCGAGTTCCTTAGTTCGTTCACCTATGTCACTTCCAGCGGCGACCTCAGCCAACACTCCGGTGCCGCATGCTTTCGGATGTTCGGCACGAACTATCAAGTGAACCAGAACCAGATTGCCGCCATCTTACAATTCTCACGAGGCGACAATGCTCACCGCCGTCTCACCGATCAGTTTCAGCACGAAGCCTTCGCGCTCTGGTACCAGTTAACCGGCATCAATGCCGATGGTTGGGATTCTCTGCACGCAACGGATATCCACAACCCGACCATCCGGTACTTCCACCGAGCATTGAGCAACACCATCTTCGCCCGGGACAACAACCATAAGGTGAACTCGAAAGAGCTCTTCTTCCTTCGTTGTGTCTTCAACAACGAGCCTATCAACACCGCTCCGTTCCTCCTGGCCGACATTCAGGCCAACTGTAACCGTGGATCCAAGCCATTTTACTTTGGCGGGATTGTCACTGCCATTGCACTTGGGCTGAATCTCGGTGACCGCCTCCAGCACCTCCACGCCATTCCCTCGGTGTTCCTTGACACCGACCACTGCAGAGCCTCTCACCTCATCCGTTCCAAAGCCGATGGCAAGTACCACCCGGTAGTGCGTGGCAAAACCGTCCGAAGCATCATCCTTCCATCACGCACCCGGATACACCCAGAGGATCGTACCAACTGGCTATTTGACCTCACTGCCCCTCCTGCTGCCGCTGCTCCAACTCAGGACCACACCCAAGGTTCTGATGACGAAATCCAAGCTGAGTTGGACAGACCAGAGCAACCGGAGGCATCGCAACCACTTCCGTCCGAAGGTAAATCCTATCGCTGCCGCCGCCATCGTCCAGAGCCCGACTACTCAGAAGAGGACCTTCGCCGTTCTCTCGACCAGCAGGCCCAGATACTCGCTATGATGCAGCAGCAGAATTAGCGAGCAGAGCAGTTCGAAGCTTGGCATCGGATCCAAATGCAACAACTCCAAACCGGCCAAGAAACCATTACTGAGAACTTAGCGAATCTGACCTTGCAGTTCGAAGGACTCCGCGACTATGTCTATCATACCGGAGCTATGAGTTTTCAGGACCGAGTTGACCAAGTCAGAGCCAGAGGACGTGAGCGAGGACGTGACTGAGGCAGAGGCCGTGATTAGTTATCATTTTCCTTATTTGTTTACTATATTTTTAGTTTCTTTGTACTTTCATTTCCGTTGTATCTCCCTCTCGCATTCTTTCAAATCAGTGGGGACACTGATTGAGATAGTGTGGGAGCGGAGCGTTTATTTCCCATTCCTGTGTACTTTTATTTTTGTAATTTCTATTCAAACATTTTCACGTTTTAGCAAATAAAAGCTCGTTTATATATTCTTTTTCCATTACGCAAACATCCCCACGTTATTCGACGTAAACAAAAAAAAATTTCGTTCGTTCCTCAAAAGCAAAAGCATCACGAGAATGCGCCCAAGTTCAAACCAAGTTTTGAAACTCCGAGGAGACGACAATTCTAACAAAACCAGTACCGTCTTGACACCTTAGATCTCCGGTTTATGCGAGTCGGTTTCACTACCTACGGGTACCAAAGTTTTAAGTGTCTACGCAAACTCAGCCCCAAGTAGTTTATACTAGCAGTCAGCACCATCCTAAAACACTTCTAAGCGAGCGACCAATGCAAATAAGTGTATGATCTCCAAAAAGATGAAAAATCATGAAAAAAAAGCCATTTAGCCAAAATATAAAGACGCGTTTCCCTCTAAGTTAGGTGCTCCTCACCCAAGCACTTAGCCCAACGGCACGAAAACTCATTGAAAAATCAATGATATAAGCTTATGATCAATGAAAAAGATCAAAACAGAAATGAGATCATATTCACTAACAGGTCGACTTGCCATGAAAGTGTATGGACAACGGGCTTAATGTGATTGCGCTAGAACAAACAGGGTGAACTTGCCGCGAGAACCTTGACACCAAGCTACAGTAGCATGACTGGGACCAATTTGCATAAGAAGGAGACCTCCGAAGACTTATAGTCCAGTGTCGTCACCGTACTCGTTTTGTTCTTACTAAGAATCTCGGTTTTTCCCAACTTTGCGAACGAAGAAGCTGCCTCGTGCTTGCCGACTTTTTCCTGTTTTACTTGAGGACAAGCAAAGATTCAAGCTTAGGGGAGTTTAATAACACGAAATCGTATATATATATATATATATATATATATATATATATATATATATATATATATATATATATATATATATATATATATATATATATATATATATATATATATATATATATATATATATATATATATATATATTGATGCATAATTCAACTGATGTTTAACTATTTTCGATCCGATTTCGGGTTATTTCCGTGTTATTTGTCTGATACTTTGCAGGTATTTGATGATCATGTCTAAACAAGGCAATATGAAGAAAAGAAGCAATCACAGATGAAATATGGACAAAAACTGGATGAAAACAACATGAAAAACGCAGAATGCATATTTTGCTGCTGTGACGACCGTCACAGCTCCATGACGACCGTCACACACCGTGACGACCGTCATGCAGGCAAAAACGCCCCACTTCAAATGCACGTGTAAGAAGCAGTTCCAAGTCCCAAATAGTGGACCACTACTCCCTGATAATTCTGCCTCAAAGTCCACCTTCTTCAAGTTATAACCGTTAGAATTCTATTTCTATAAAAAGGGAAGAAGGGGAGCTGAGAAAGGGAGCCGCATTCAGACAACGAAGTGCTGCCAATTTATCTTCAGAGCAACCTTTCCAGTTTTTCTATTCTTATTTGTTTCTCTTTTCTTTTTCTGCATTCCTTTGATATTCTGTAATTCTTATTTCCCTTGTATGATCAATTGGCACAAAGACCAGAATCCTGCCAACATTTGTGGAGGATCTGCCCAAAGGTCAATTGGAATATTTACAGGTTTTTAATTTTAATCGTAATTTTAGTTTTCAGTATGATGCATGTTATTACTTATTGTTTTTATTTATGTTTTACCTTTCCCAAATCCATGTCTAGCTAAACCAAAGTAATCGATATGTAATAATAATTCGGAAGGGATTTGATAATAACCGGTTGAAAACTTTCCTTTTCAAAAGTTGTTTATGGTCTGAGTGTTTAAATTTATTTACTGAATAAACTTCGTCGCGAAAGCGAGAACTTATTTAAAAGTAGTTTTGCCACGAAAGTGGGAAATTAATTAAGGTACGAACCAACAAGCGAAAGTTGCGGCAAGACCAGATAGTAAACACTAGTCATTTGTTTTAATAACAGCGAAAGCACTTTAAAATGAATTAGAACTTAGAGATTTCTAAAAAATAGTTTTAACCCCGAATGGGGCACGAAAGCGTACGTTTGGCCCTTAGAATTATGATTAGCGTCAATAACCATCGTGAGACGAGAGTCTTCAGATCACTATTTTCTGCTTAAATAAACTCTAAAAAAAATATTTCATATACCGGCAACTTGTCAAATCGCCGAAGATCATAATTACTGCATATCGATTCACGTAATTATAATTTAAGTAACAACTTTTAGTTCCCTTTAGTGACAATCTTATTCCCTTAAACATTATCTACCTAGCTAAACATAGTAACTCTCGAGAACACTAGTTTGATTACGAGTCCCTGTGGGATCGATATCTTTTATTACTACGCGATAGACTGTGCACTTGCAGTTAAGTTGTATTAGACATAGAAAGTCGCGATCGGGGGTGAATTAGGCTTTAGAAACTTTTTCTGGTTTTTCGAGATTCTTGAATTTTACTTGGTTATGTTCTTGATGATGAAAGCAGTAAAAAGCAGAATGAAAATGGACACAGAGATTTATAGTGGTTCCCTTCACAATCCGAAGGTACTCTACTCCCCTTTCCACACGAAAGAGATTTTTCACTATAGTTTTAGAATGTACAACCTATCACACCATCAACCGGTGAGGCCTACTATCTAACAACTATTCAACAACTAGTGTGCAAGAACAATCCTCTTGCAGGCACTAACCCTTGTGTTCAACAATCCTGAATCACAAGTCACAATAGAAATAATTTTGTAATTCTTTGATTTGAGAGTGATAATAATAATATCAATACAATGATTGATCTTCTCCTTTTGATCAAAATTCACTTTTCAATATCAATACAAGTGTTCAAAAATTCTAGATATGAAATGGTATGAATAGTATGAACACTTTTTGAAATATTTGAAAGTATTTGAAAAATAGTGAGCTTGATTGAATGATTATTTTGAAAATTATTGGAGATGTTTTCCAATTTGAAATTTCCAGAATTTATATGAGTCAAAACACCATTTCAAAAAGGTATAAATGTGTATGAATCAAATAATGAAAAGGTATAACAATTAAACAAGATTTGAATTTGGAAAGAAACAATTTTTCAAAAATCGTTCAGTGTTAATCGGTTAACCATATAGGTTAATCGGTTAACACTGTAACGTTAGCCCTGAGAATTTAAAAATTGAGACCGTTAACCGGTTAACCAATATGGTTAATCGGTTAACACTGTGAAAACTCGGAAAAAATACTTAAGTTAAAAGTGTTATACCAGTTCCAAATTATTTTAAAATATGCAAATGCAATATGTTGATATGATAGACTATTTGAAAACTTGTATATCAATTAAAGGAGTGAATTTTGATATACCAAAGCCTTGTGTCCAAGTCTTTAAAATGTAGACGATCATTTGCACATGAAACTTGATTCGATATTGATAAATGACTTTGCCTTGATCTTGGTAATGTATTCTTGATGATATGCTTGATGATATTCTTGATGATATATTTGCACCTCTTGCTTTTTGTGAAGAGTCCAAAAAAGAGATGCTTCAGATTTCATCTTCAGTATATATACCCCCACGGGTATATAGTGCAAGCAGCTTCATAGTACATATACCCCCACGGGTGTTGCACCCTAAAATTTGCTCAACCTGCTTCACTTGGTTTATGTTTCAATTGCCTTAGCATTTGCATATAGAGTCATGTACATAGTCTAACCATCTGCATAGCATAGCATAGCAAATCATCCAACAGGGACCAAGCATTATTCTCATCTCTATGATCCTATCAAGAGGTTATTATTCTAATTCAATCTCATTCAAGTCATCAGAAAGAATTTGAAAGCTAAGAAGTCAATGGATCAATCAGTGCATCTATCTCCTATCTGAGGGTATCTGAGGATCATCAAAGAAGATTGTGGGTTGTGGGCTGAGCATGGAGAATATCTAGACATCATGGAAGACTTAGAAAGTCATTTGGAGAAGGAGACAAGTCATTGATGTGATCACAAGAATTGCAGTTGAAGACAGTCAACTAGGGTTTCATCTAGGTCAACCCTGGGTCAACTCTAGGTCAATTGATTGATTGAAAGGCATTTAGGTCTATTGGAGAGATGTGGGGTTCATCATTTGACATGTGGAGAAGGATATGGTGATATGCCAAGAAGAAATCAAGAGAAATCAAGGAGAAGAGGAGCTTCTAAATTAGGGTTTCTGTGTAAAATCCTCTAGTTTAGGTCAAATTTCCAAGCAAGATAAGTCAAAATGCAAGCTTCAAATGGATCCTTGGTCAACATGAAACTTGTAGAGGATCTCAATACCTTTAATTTTAGTGGTGGAAGACATCAAGGAGATTTATAGAACTCAAGTTATGGTCCTTGCAAGTTACAGGTCATCTGAGGTATCTGAAATTTTGTCTGTGAAAGTTACTTGTCTTCTAAGCAACTTTTACAACTCAAGGATATTTCAAATGAATTTCTGGTCAACATAAGAGTTGTTCCTCATTGTCTTAGCTTTCTATAATGGTATCGTATGCCTTCATATGATTTGTGGAACTCTACTTATGGTCTTGGCAAGCAAAGGGTATTTTGGTCATCTGAGAATTACAGGTCATTTCAAGCCTATGCCCAAAAATCATACAAGGAAGCTTCAAATGAAACACTTCACAACATCAAACTTGCTCCAAATGGCATTTTGAGTCTAGAAAAGTGACCATGAAAGATTGGAAAGGCTCATAGCCCAAGGTTTCAAAATTGGTGAATTTAATGAGTGAAAAATGACCTAAATTTGAGATTTTTCATATTTTGGCCAAATGGGATGAAATTATAGGTCATTTTGATTGAAAAAAATGTTTTAAGAACATTGGCTAAAGTATAATTTTGAGTTTGGTTCAAGAATTGAAAGTTATGCATGGTTACTTACAAATGAAGTTACATAATCCAAATCCAAGGGAAAGTGTGCATGGGAAGGTTCTACAAACTTCTAGGGCTTTCTATTCTCATCTATATATTGCATTAAGAGACTCCATGCCATGGTTGGTGAATCACTTTGTTCAAAACACAAGTTATACACAATTCTTCCAATTTGCAAAAGCTTTTCAAACTCCATCAAATCTCTCTCAATTTACACATTTCTTGATTGGATCATCATCACCATCTTCCATAGATCACATTCACATCAGAATTTGGTAGAATTGGAGAAGAACTCGTGATAACCAATTCCATCATCCAAGGAGCAAGAAAGTTGGAATTGCAAGATTCAAGAGGCTTGGACAAGATTCATTGCATACAGAACTCAAGAGCAAGTTCACTGATCAGTCTCCCATCATTGCAAGTATTGGATCAAGAGAATTCCATAGTTGTTTTCATCGTCACACCAGGTTGGTATCTTCCTTCGAATTGCATGATTTAGTTAGGATCATAGGGAATTGTTAGCATAGAAATGTTAGGATAGGTTAGATGATTGATTTTGGTAAGTTTGGAGAAGTTTCATGGAGGTTGTTAATGGTGTGTCAAAACTGTTGGAGCTTGTAACTCATAGAATATTGCATGATAATCTTGGATCCATAGCTCAAATTGATCAGCATGAAATGTAGAGTAGGTTAGGATAAGGTTTGGTGAGAATTGAAGAGATTGATCTCAGGTGAAAATGGTGGAATCCGAATGTTGCACTCATCGGGTTTGGTTATTGGTTGAGTTTTAGAGGAAGATGTTGATAGGGCTTTGTAGAGGGGAAGAAGTAGATCACTTTTGGTCTTGGAATTGTGGGAATTCATGGAGAGTTGAAAGAGAACAGAATGGTAGAAGTTTCGTTCATGGTGAAGGGATTTTCAGAAACCCTAGGGTTTCTAAGGTTGAAGATAACCCCTGAGCCACACGATCATGCTTTGAACTTTGACTTGGTTCCTCATCTAACGGTCGTGGTTTAAATGAAAAACGGAGGGAACTTCAAAAGGTGCAACGCACCGTTTCACTAATAGCTTCTGACTGGGCTTTGGATTCATTGCTAATGCCACCCTCCCAAGCGCAGGCCCAATGATTTTGAACTGAAAATATTGCTTCCTGCACCGTTTTCCTCTTTTTTTTTTAATTTTTGTTATTTTCTGAATGCATTGGGCCCAGACGCGCTTGCTATGCGCGCCCCCCAGTCTGGGCCCATTCTCTTATTTTAACTGAGTTTCATTACTTGTTGCACCCTCATCCATTTAATTCACATTTAATTTCTTTCAAAAATGTTAATTCTTTCAAAAATCATAACAAATTGGAAAATGCATGATTTTAATTGGTTCTTTTTGCATATTATTCATATTTCTGTCAAGAGAAATATCACATAAAAAAATTAATATTTCATTTTATTTTTGTATTTTTAGCATATTTTTCTCTTAAATAGCATTTTAAGTAGTTTAATTTGATGCATGATTTTGTTAATTTTAGTTTGAATATATGCTTTAAGATTTTTGTTCCATTCTTTTTAGGTTGATTAGTATAGAATGATAGCTTGTATATAAAGTTTAGTTCATATTTTTAGGAATTAATTTTAGGTGATTTGTTTAGGTGTGAATAACATGATCAAAACTAGGGTTTAGGAGATAACATAGGAGAATTAAATCATTTCCCTTAGGAATTGTAGATTGAATCTTTGGGGTGTGGGACTATAGGGATTATGGGTAGTTAATAGATCCCTTAGAAAATATTAGGATTCCCCTACTGCTATTAGTATACTGTCTGTATCTGTTTGACTGTGTGGTGTGCCCTCTCTAGGGTTATTTCATTTGTCTGTGTGGGGTATTGGGTTTGCTTGGGGATTGGGAGAGCTGAAGCCTTTGATGATGAAGTCCATTGGAGATCCAGAGTATGAAGACCAACTTCCAAGGTTGATGGAGAGATCCTTTGCTGGTAGCTGTTGAAGGCTATAGGGTTTAGGAGCTAGGCAGAGCTCTAGAGTAGTAAACTTGATTCTCAAACATGGAAGGTCTTGATTGCCTCCATTCCTCTCTGTGATGCAGAGTCTCTCTAAGACACTCACCCCCTTCCTTTGGAAGGCTTGGTGATGGTGTCTAAGAGATAGAACTCTTGAGAGAAAATATCCTGTGTGTTGTTAGCAGTCTGTTTGCCACCTTTGGTGGTCAACTAATTGCTTAACACCCAATTCACTCTTGTGATTGATTCCTCAGCTTGGAGATTGAGACTTGAAGAAAAGCCATTGCAGATGGAAGACTGATGATAGAGACCTTGCTTGAAGGCTGTAGAGACGAAGATTGATGCTTGCTGAAGGTTGTAGCTGATTGATGGTGACTTGAAGTCAGATGTTGATGCAGAGCTGCTGTGGCTGTTTATTTTTGCTGTTTTTCCTTTCTGATGTATTGATTGGTTTTCCCGGACTGTATTGTTTGCTGTTTAACCTGTTAGGTTGAAAGTGAATCCTGTTCACTTTTGCCTGTTGTTTTCTAGGTTCGAGGTTGAATGGGACTCCCTTGCCTCGCTTGTATTGTTGCATCCATGCATTTTACTGCTTTACTGTATATATCTGCTATTGTTTCTGTTTCCGTCTATTCCCTTAGGATCTCTGTTTCTCTCTGCGCAAGAGAGGAGCATGATAGACATTAGGTCTTAACCCATGCATGATAACATTAGGTTAGTTTGATTCCCTTTGCAACCGTAGGTTAGAGTTCCGTCTCTTCTTTCTCAAAACAAACAGAAAAACACAATAAAATTTGAAACACAATAAAAGACACTTCCTCCGTAAAAGAAGGTGAACTCATCAAAACGTCATTTTTTCGTCCGCTTGGACTGTTAATCAGAAAAACCCTTTTTCAGAAGGAATAAAAACAATCAAGACCGACTTGTGTCGTACGTGGCCCGAACTACGTTTGCTATGATCTTTCATGTTGTATGAAAGTACGTAGGCATAGGATGCAATATCCTAGCGAGCAAACTTCCCCTCCTTTCCCGTAGGTAGGCGAACTACGTTGACTCTGATTTCTCGTTCCAGACGGGAATACGTAGGCATAAAGTGCGATACTTTGCCGAGTCATTTTCTTTTTTTAACCCCTGACCTGTAGAGTAGATAGAATAACAATCTGTACCAAAAAACAAGCGTGGATCCTGTCGAGTACGACGGACGTGAGAGGTGCTAATACCTTCCCCTTGCGTAACCGACTCCCGAATCCAAGATTTGGTTGCGATGACCATTCCTTTCCCCGTTTTGCGGTAGGTTTACCTCGAGCGTTTCCTTTCCCTCCGTTGGGATAAATAACGCACGGTGGCGACTCTTCTGTTCAGCCGGCGCCGATTTTCGCAGTAGCGACAGCTGGCGACTCTGCTGGGGACCCAACGTCCCCTGGCTGCTAAGGACTGCGATAGTCCTTGTGCATTTGGGATCCAACGTCCCTTAAGAGAGTCAATCCTAACGCTTGTTTTCCCGTCGAGGATTTTGTATGGATTTACATTTTTGTATTTACATTTCAGCATTATATTATCATTATTATTGCTGTATTGTGGGGTGTGATGGGTGTTCCATGATTGAGAGATAAGCCGGACCTGGGCTTGAGTGCACTTAGACTTAGAGTAGAGATTAGTGGGCGTGCACATGCTTTGCATGTCCTAGTGTCCCGCGAAATCTACACTCAGACGAGGTTCTTCTGGTTGGCCTCCTGTCCTGCCCTTTGGGTGGCTCGGGTTGCTGGTTAGTTGGATTGTCGACTCTGGGGACCAATCATTTGGAAGTTGGCTAAGTGAGGCCTCTTCAGGATTTGATGATGCCACTCCTTTTGGGAATCGTATCATCAACCCTGAAAGTCTGTGACGCCGACGACCGCATAGGATGCCATACCTTTGTCAGTTATTAGGATATCCACCTGTGAGAGGGTTTGGGGTTATGCAGGTAACTAGACCTTCAGACTACCGGTCATTTCTTGATCTGAAATCCTGGGTATTTATGGAGAGTTCTAAGGTCTGTCAGAGACCAATTGGAGAGTTCTGAGGTCTGTCAGAGACCAGTTGGAGATATGATTTGAGGTCTGTCAAAGACCAGTTGGGGTTATGTTATGAGGTCTACCAGAGACCAGTGTTAGAGATTCATGATGGGTCTATCTGAGACCAGGGTTTGAGGACTTCTGGAGAGTCTATCTGAGACTTCTTGATATGGTTCAGGCTTCTCAGCCACGGCATTTGGTCCCTGTTGCATGTTACTTGCACTGCATTGTTTGCATACCCATTATCATTGCATCCCATTAACGTGTGTCTGTGCTGCAGGTGCATTTGCATATCCCCTGGTTCTAGTGTCTGGACTTCTGGGTATTGATCATGGCTGGTTTGAGGATGACAGTTGCCTATAAGCTACCTATCCCTGATATTGCTCCCCTCCTGGGTCTGATTTCTCTTGCTGATGAGGATGTCCGTAGAAGCTTCAGGCAGAGTTACGGACGGCTGTTGAGTTTGGTTCGTAAATCCACTGATGATGAATTGAATGGGCTGTACACCTTAATGCAATTCTACGACCCTGATTTGAGATGTTTCACGTTTGCTGATTTTATCTTGGGGCCCACCATGGAGGAGTATGTTGAGTTTACTGAGCTGCCGGTACAGAATGCAGTTCCTTTTATTCACTTTGCCGCTGAGCCCAAGTTGGAGGATTTAGCTAAGGCCTTGCACATGAATGCTTCTGAGCTGCTGATGACCTCTTGGCGAGGGGTTCCGGGTTTCTCTCTCCAGTTTCTGGTTGGTAAAGCTCAAGAGTACGCCAAGAATGGGTGTTGGGTGGTCTTTAACGCTATTTTGGCTCTATGCATTTATGGGATAGTGCTGTTTCCCAATTTCCCAAACTTCGTGGACATGGATGCATTTCATCTGTTTGCTGCTGGCAACCCAGTACCCACACTGATCGGGGACTTCTACCATTCGATGCACTATAGAAATGAGAACAGGAGAGGCAAGAACGTCTCTTGTTGCGTGCCTTTACTGTACATGTGGTTTAGGAGTCATCTTCCCCTGAAGGGACCTTTTGTGGATAGTACAGCTAGCTGGCCAGAGCGGATGATGAGGCTATCTTCTGAAGACATTGAGTGGTTTGATCGAGACTTGCTAGGGTCTGAGCTCATCTTTAGTTGTTCTAGGTATCCTAATGTTCCGTTGATAGGAAGAAAAGGGTGTATCAATTACAACCCTTCTTTGTTCGTTCGTCAGTTCGGGTACGCGTTGAAGAACCCACCAAAGGAGGAAGAAGTACAGGAATCTCTGTACTTCACCGGTGATTTGAAGGGAGAGTTACTAGCCAAGCTTCATCATGCATGGACGCGTATTAACAGAAAAGGGAAACCACTGTTAGGGAAGAATGATTGTTAGGCTTATGCACCCTACAGAGTTTGGATCCAGGAGAGAGCAAGGCAATTACGGATGCCATTTCCAGACGCACCAGTCCCTGTTCCTATTCCGGTAGAAGAGCCAACTACTGTTACTAGGGAGGCATACGAGCAAGTTGTTAAAGAAAAAGAAGCCTTGATGAAGATCAATGAAGGGTTAGAGCAGGAGCTAGCTCAGATACGCAGTGAGAAAAATAAGGCTGTGCATGCTTTCCAACAGCAGATCGAACTAGTAAACAGACTAGGGGCTGAGTTGATTGAGGAGAAGAAGAAGCGCGAACGTCTGGGGCAAGAGTTCAGAAGCTCCCATGACATGCTGGAATCCAAAAAGAAAGCACTCGACGCAGCATACCGAGAAATCTCTTCTTGTAATAAGACTTGGAATGCTATGCTGACCAACAATAAAAAGAGGGAGGATAAATTGAAGCAGCAAATCTTTGACCTCAAAGAGCAGTTGAAGGCTAGCATTAAGAAATGCGAAGAAGAAGTGATGACCAGGTACAGTCTCCAGAATGCGCTGAACAAAGCTATCGAAGGCAGGAACGAGGTTGTGTCTCAGAAGCGGAAGTTAGAGGATCACTTCGGAGAAGGGGCATGGGAGGAAACTGCTGGCGACGTGCGCCGTGTTCTCAAGAGAAGAAACCAGCTTGTTGAAGGGCTGCTTACCCGACCAGGTCATCCAGAGACCAAGAAGTTAATAGAAGAGTACCGGGCTTATGGGAGTACTTGATCATTTCATGTATTGATGCTTTATTTGCATAGTGCTGACCATCACCAGGATTGTTGGTTGAGGTCATGCCTTCTTATTATACTCAGTGATATTGTATTCTTGGCTTATTGATTTCTCTGCAATATATGAGGTGTTTTCTATGATTCAGCTCCGATCTCCGTATTGCTAGCACTGTCACTACACTGGCACCTTCGCACTAGAATCGGGGAATGATCTTCCCTCATGCACAGACACACATTGCATTGCATTCATATTCATATTGCATTACAGGTAATCATTGGATGGTATCTTATTTCCTGCTCTGTACCAGGTCTTTTCAGGATTGCAGATCAGCGTCCGCACCGGTACTCCACTCGCACCAATTGTCGAAGAATCATGGATCAAATGCAGAACGAGATGCAAGATATGCGCGAGAAGCTAGCGCTCTTTATGCAGACCATGGAGACTATTGCAAAAGGTCAGGAGAATTTGCAAGCCATGGTGCAGCCTCTGTTGGCCAGAAATGCTGGGCATGGAAATGAGGATCATCAGTCTGTGTGAGTCGACACTGTTCATGGGGATGGTACTCCCACACCAGTGGCTCCACCTATAGTCAATATACCTGCTGTTAATGTCAACAACGGTACCGCTGCTGGGAACGGTAACGTTGGAATTGGGAACGAGACTGCTGTCCATAACGTTGGGCTTGGTGATGTCAACTTGGGTGATAATATGGGAGGCAACGGCTTCGGTAATGCTGGATTCGGATTCAATGACCAGGGATTCGATAATGCTGGGAAATATGGTTTCAATACTCAAGGCTTTGGGCAGGACGGATTTGGTGTGACTAATCAGGGTTACGGAGGATTCGGAAATGGCAATGGCGCTGGGTTAATGACTTTTGGACCTGCTGGGGTTGCTCCAGGGTACGGCAACAAAGGGCGAGGCCCGATAATGAATTAGATTAGAGCTGGCCGTAATAATGGATACGATGGGTATGGAGCTGGAAATGGTAACTGGCAAGAGGATCAGCAGGAGGACGCCTTCTCCGGTGGAGGTTTCGAAGGGCCGATGGATGACTCCCAGAGGATTAGAATGCTAGAAGAGCAGATGAGGGGGGTCGTAAATCAAAGTGTTGTGGGCTTAGACATGTCAGCAATGGGCCTGGTACCTGGCTTGAGGGTGCCAATCAAATTCAAAGCTCCTAAATTTGATAAGTATAAAGGGGACACCTGTCCAAAAGTGCACGTGCGGTCTTATTACCGAAGGATGTCTGCGTATTCAACTGATGAGAGGATGCTAATGCATTTCTTTCAAGATAGCCTGTCTGGTCCTTCCCTCGAGTGGTATATGGGATTGGAGCCAACGCATATTAAGACATAGAAGCAGCTGGCAGAGGCATTCGTAGCTCACTACAAGTATAACAGCGACTTGGCACCCAATCGGGTCCAATTGCAAGGGCTGTCTTAGAAGAAGGGTGAGAGCTTTAAAGAGTATGCGCAAAGATGGCGCGACATGGCTGCTAGGGTCCGTCCTCCTTTAGAAGACAAGGAAATGAATGACATGTTCATTGGAACATTCACCGGCATGTTTTATGACAAGTTGTTTCACACATCTTTGGCCAGTTTCTCAGACTTAATTCTGATGGGAGAAAAGATTGAAAGCAACATTAAACAAGGAAGATTCCAAGCTGAGGAATCTACTGCATCTGGCAGTAACAGAAAGGGTTTTGGTGGGCGCCGTCAGGGCGATGCAAGCACAGTGTTTGGAGGCCGAGGCAGAGGTCGAAACCAGTATCATCAGCCGCAGCAGGTGGCAAGCGTTACTATTCCGTTTCAGCAACAGCCGTTTCAACAACAACCAATGCAACAACAGCAACAGCAACAGCAGCCGCAGCAGGGGGCACAGCCTGCCCAACGCAGATTCCAGGGGGGTAAACCAAGGAGAGTGTTTGAAAAGCCTCCTTCAACGTATGCAGATTTGTTACAGACGTTGTTGGGTTTGAACTTGGTAGAGAAGAGAACTCTGGCACCGATAACAGGAACTCCTCCGTACGGTTATGATGCAAGCAGGCATTGTGAATTCCACTTTGGGGCCCCGGGCCACGATGTAGAGGGTTGTCATGCGTTTAAGCATGTTGTGCAGGATCTATTGGATAGTAAGGCTATCAATTTTGGAACGGCGGGTCCGAATATAGTGCAAAAGCCCATGCCCAACCATGGGGCAAACGCCATTCTGACTGAGGAGGGTGTGAATTTGATTATGAATGTCGACGATTTAAAGACGCTGTTGGGCGAGATAAAGAGCCGATTATTGCAAGGGGGTGTCTATCTAGGGTGTGACGAGTATTGCTTGGAATGTTAGACACTAGCTGGGGGGTGTGATAATCTAAAGAAGGGCATTCAGGCTTTAATAGATGGCGGCACATTGCAGTTTGACCGAGCAGCAATCGAAGAGCCTGCAGGGGCATTAGCAGATAATCAAAGTGATGTGGCCACTGTAACGATTCCTCGAAAGACAATCACTATAACAGCACCGGCCCAGCGACCACCAATCACCATATCTAAGGCCGGACCAATCCCGTACGAGAGCACAAAAGCAGTCCCATGGTCATATGGGTTGGAAGTGTATTGTGACGGAGTAAAAATTGATGTTAACAAGCAGCCAGCTGAGACGGTAGACAACGTTGTTGGTACCGGAGGTATGACAAGGAGTGGTAGGATCTTCATATCGCCTGAGGTAGAAGCCGAAAGACTGGCGAAGGGAAAAGGAAAGATGGTTGAGAATGTCCCAGTGCAAGCAAGCGGAAAAGAAGCGGCATCGAAAGATGTAGAAGAGTTCATGCGCTTGATTCGAAAAAGTGATTATAAGATTGTGGAGCATCTGCAACAGACGCCGTCAAAGATATCTATACTGTCGTTGCTATTGTGTTCAGAAGCTCACAAAAATGCTTTGTTGAAAGTCCTGGATACTTCTTTCGTACCCCAAGACGTTTCCGTGAATCATCTGGAGGGAGTGTTGGCACATGCGAATGCAGGCCACAACTTGGGCTTTACCGACTTCGATTTGACCCCGAAGGGGAGGGAGCATAATATGGCGCTGCACGTCTCTGTGGAGTGTAGAGGATCGGTCATGTCGCATGTACTGGTAGACACCCGATCGTCTTTAAATGTGCTGCCCAAGAAAGCGATGATGAAACTGGATGTCAGAGGAATCCTGTGCACGCCCAGTGACTTGGTAGTCAGAGCATTCGATGGCACGCGGAGAACAGTTTTCGGATCGATAACGTTGCCTCTACAGGTGGGGCCGGAGGTGTTCGCAACTGAATTTTATATCATGGACATCCAGCCTGCATATAGCTGCCTCCTCGGAAGACCTTGGATTCATGGTGCAGGGGCAGTCACGTCTACCTTGCATCAGAAGTTGAAATATATGGTCGGAGACAGCGTGGTCACAGTGTGCGGAGAAGAGGACATCCTGGTCAGCCATCTATCATCGTTTAAATATGTGGAGGTCGATGGAGAGATTCACGAAACGCCCTGCCAGGCATTTGAAGGGTTGCGTATCAAGGATAAAAGTTCTGGGCCGAGCAAAGCGTCGGAGATAGCCGTCTCGTCATATAAAGAAGCTCAAGCTCTGGTAGAGACTGGTGAGACAAAGGGCTGGGGAAAAGTGCTGGATATTCCTGTGAAGATGGACCGGTTCGGGTTGGGATACCAACCTTCGTCATCAACACCTGCTATGGGGGCACCCCGTTTCAGAGGACCAATAACTATCACTGCCAGTGGAGTATGTCATGAGACCGTCAATGCTGCTTCAGAGTCTGACGAAGGAGACAGCGACTGTGATATGGATGCCTGGATTCAGCCAAGCACGCCAGGACAGGGATTGTGCAACTGGTCTATTCAGGAGATTGTTCCTGTGACTCTTAAACAGTAATGCTTTGTTTTATTAATTGTTGAACAATCTGGTGTCTTTCCCGGGGCATCATGATTTGCTTAGGGCTGTGCTGTTATGAACATTGCGTGTTTATCATTAAATAAAAGGCGTTTTTCATGTGCAAATATTGCGATCTCTGTTTTTCTTGTTTTGTATTCTTCAATAAAATGGCAACGTGGTTATTCGCTTTATACGCATTTTGAAGCATTTAACCATTCTTTTGCAGGATAACATTTTCAGATGACATCCTTGAACCACCTATGACTCGTCCCGACTTTGAACACCCGGTATTTCAGGCCGAAGAAGAGGTTGTTGAAGATGGTGACGTTCCCGAAGAACTGTCTTGGTTGGTGAAGCAAGAAGAGCGTGTCATTCTGCCTCACGAGGAGGTCATCGAGATTATCAACTTGGGATCAGAAGGGGTTGAAAAGAATATTCGTATAGGAGCCGCGCTGCAGAGCGACGTCAAGCGAAGACTGGTTGAAATGCTCAGAGAGTATAGTGATGTGTTCGCTTGGTCGTATGAAGACATGCCTGGGCTCGATACAGATATGGTTGTGCACCGTCTGCCGTTGAAAGAGGAATGCCCGCCGGTCAAACAAAAGCTTTGTAGAACTAGACCCGATATGGCAGTGAAGATTAAAGAAGAGGTTCAAAAACAGTGGGATGCTGGTTTCCTGGCTGTGACAAAATATCCCTCATGGGTCGCTAACATTGTACCAGTGCCAAAGAAAGATGGCAAGGTTCGAATGTGTGTGGATTATAGGGATTTGAACAAAGCGAGCCCGAAGGATGATTTTCCACTCCCTCATATCAATGTGCTAGTCGACAATACTGCTCAATACTTCGTATTCTCCTTCATGGATGGCTTCTCAGGCTATAATCAGATTAAAATGGCGCCAGAGGACATGGAGAAGACTACTTTCATAACGCCTTGGGGAACATTTTGTTACAAAGTGATGCCCTTTGGTTTGAAGAATGCTGGGGCAACGTATCAGCGTGCAATGACGACTCTTTTTCATGATATGATGCATAAAGAGATCGAAGTTTATGTTGACGACATGATTGCCAAATCCCAGACGGAGGAAGAGCATCTAGTGAATCTGCTGAAGTTATTCAAAAGGCTTAGGAAGTTCAGGCTGAGACTGAATCCTAACAAATGCACCTTCGGGGTGAGATCGGGTAAACTGTTGGGGTTTATCGTAAGCGAAAGAGGAATAGAGGTCGATCCTGCAAAAATAAAAGCAATACAAGAGATGTCGACGCCTAGAACAGAAAAAGAGGTGCGCGGGTTTTTAGGGAGGTTGAACTATATCGCTCGGTTCATATCTCACCTAACTGCTACGTGTGAACCATTATTCAAGCTGTTGAAGAAAGATCAAGCTGTAACATGGAACGAAAATTGTCAAAAGGCGTTCGACAAAATAAAGCAGTATTTGCAGGAGCCTCCTATTTTGATACCCCCAGTGGCAGGGAGACCCTTGATTATGTATTTGACAGTTCTTGAGGGAAGCATGGGTTGTGTTCTCGGTTAACACGACGAGACAGAGAGAAAAGAGCATGCGATCTATTACTTGAGTAAGAAGTTCACTGACTGTGAATCTCGATATTCAATGCTGGAGAAAACTTGTTGCGCGCTAGCCTGGGCCGCCAAGCGTTTAAGGCAATACATGCTGAATCATACAACCATGCTCATCTCGAAGATGGATCCTATCAAATATGTATTCGAAAAGCAGGCATTGTCAGGGAGAATTGCCCGTTGGCAGATGGTCTTGACTGAATATGACATCCAGTATGTCTCGCAGAAGGCTATAAAGGGGAGTGTACTGTCTGAGTATTTGGCAGAGCAGCCTATTGAAGATTACCAATCGATGAGGTTTGATTTTCCTGACGAGGATATCATGTACCTAAAGATGAAAGATTGCGAAGATCCGTTGCCAGACGAAGGACCAGAATTGGGTTCCAAATGGAAGATGATCTTTGACGGAGCTGTGAACGCTTACGGTAGCGGAATAGGGGCAATCATCACCACTCCACACGGGTCGCACATCCCGTTTACTGCCCGATTGACCTTTGCAGTTACCAATAATGAAGCCGAATACGAAGCTTGTATTATGGGGCTTGAAGAAGCCATTGATTTGCGAATCAAAAATCTGGATGTATACGGAGACTCAGCTCTGGTGGTATATCAAATCAAAGGAGAATGGGAGACACGTCAGCCCAACTTGATACATTACATGAACTATGCAAGGATATTGTTGCCTTTCTTTGACAAAGTTGAATTGCATCATGTACCGCGAGCGAGGAATCAAATGGCTGACGCTCTGGCCACTTTGTCTTCCATGTACAAAGTCAACTTCTGGAACGAGGCTCCTAGAATTATTATCTCTCGGCTTGACAGACCAGCTTTCGTGTTTGCCATTGATGAAGCGTCCGACGATAAACCGTGGTATTTCGATATCCTTAATTTTCTGAAGAATAAAGAGTATCCGGTTGGGGCATCCAGTCAAGATCAGAAAACTCTCAGGAGATTAGCGAGTAATTTCTATTTGAATCAAGATGGTGTCTTATACAGAAGAAATCACGACTTGGTGTTGTTGCGTTGCATAGATGAGAAAGAGGCAAAGCTGATCATGGAGGAAATACATGAAGGTACCTTTGGTACGCATGCTGGTGGGCATGCTATGACGAGAAAGCTGCTACGGGCAGGTTATTTTTGGCTGACCATGGAAACTGATTGTTTCAAGTTTGCGAGAAAGTGCCACAAGTGCCAAATCTATGCTGATAAGATCCATGTGCCTCCGAGTCCTCTGAATGTGATGTCATCGCCATGGCCATTCTCGATGTGGGGAATCGATATGATTGGAAAGATCGAGCCGACGGCTTCTAACGGGCACCGGTTCATTCTGGTAGCAATCGATTATTTCACCAAATGGGTGGAGGCGGCGTCTTACGCAAATGTAACTAAGCAGGTGGTGGCCAGATTCATCAAGAGAGATATCATTTGCAGATATGGGATCCCCGAACGGATAATCACTGACAACGGTTCAAACCTGAACAACAAAATGATGAAGGAGCTCTGTCAGAATTTCAAGATCGAACATCACAACTCCTCCCCTTACCGACCCAAGATGAATGGCGCTGTTGAAGCGACCAATAAGAATATAAAGAAGATCGTTCAAAAGATGGTGGTGACCTATAAGGATTGGCATGAGATGCTACCTTTTGCTTTGCACGGTTATCGTGCGACGGTACGCACATCAACCGGGGCAACCCCGTTCTCGCTTGTATATGGTATGGAAGCTGTCCTACCATTGGAGGTTGAGATTCCTTCGCTGAGAGTGTTACGAGATGTTCAGCTAGACGAGGCAGAATGGGTGAAGGACAGGTTGAACCAACTGAGTTTAATGGATGAGAAGAGGCTAGCTTCTCTAGCATACGGTCGTTTGTACCAGAGCCGAATGAAGAAAGCATATGATAAGAAGATACATCCGCGGAGCTTTCAGACGGGTGACCTTGTGCTGAAAAGGATTCTCCCGCCGCAGGCAGATCACAGGGGCAAGTGGACCCCCAACTACGAAGGGCCATACGTTGTCAGAAAAGTCTTTTCAGGAGGAGCGTTATTGTTGTCCACCATGGACGGTGAAGACTTTACGTCGCCTGTGAATTCGGACGCAGTTAAAAAATACTTTGCTTGAAATTGACCCGCTGGACAGAAAAAAGAGAGTCCAGGCAAAAATGGGGCATCCTGGCGAACCAAAAACAGAATAAAAGGTTCGGGCAAAAGTTAGGGATAAAATTAAAAAATGTACACCCGCGAAGTTGAAAACCTACACTGGGCGGCTTCGGCAAAAAGGGGTATCCCGGTGAACTGAAAACCCGTAAAGGGCAGTTCACGCAAAAGTTAGGGATTTGAAAAGCAAATGGTTGCGGTCTGAATTTGATACTGCATTGAGCTTTGGTGTGGGAGAATATACCTGAGGGGTCGATTATCAGATACAATCTCTTCGGAAGTGTGGATACCGGGGAAAGCATTAGAGTCAGGCGAGTCATAGGAGGATCAGTTTGTGGTGTTCATCTGCAACCCGTTGCCGACATGTGTATAACTTTAATTTGTCAATATATTTATGCTTCTTGTGCATACCTGTATAGTTGTCATGTGTAGCTTCCTCTTTTCAGGAGTTACATCCCGTGTACAAAACTCCGCCCATTCAGGGGCCCAATCAATAAAATATGTTATTCAGTACTTGATGCTGGTTTTTTACTGTTTTGTGCATGATAAACGCCTAAGTTTGATGAAACTAGCATGTGTATAACGTCACTGGCCCTTGCCAACAATTGCTAAACTTTGAATTAACTGCAAATAATGTCACTAACGCTAACCTGAATGGATTGGTTGCATAGACTTGGCTTGTCGTGTTTGTGGTGTTGCAGGGTTCGTAGCCATATGAAGAGGACGATCAAAAGATTGCAGTAACGAAAGGCTTGACCCCCACGCAGGTCGCGTTCCCAAGATAGCAATGTTCCTTGTTGAAGAAGGATCAAATTCCTCAGCTAGTCGTAGCTTGTGCCAAAGGGCATGCTCCAGCGAAGTCGTCTATCCTCAGCAGAATTGGCGATTCCAAGAGTATAGGCTGTATTCAGACAGTGTGGTGTCCCCAGATGGATTCCTTATCTCAAGCAGAGTGGCTTAGCCGCAGAAGATTAATAGTTGTGAACTGTATTCAGACAGTTTACCTTTCCCCGCAGGGTCATGTACTCTCCCCTAGCGGAGTCAGTTGGTTTCCCCCAAGAGAATCATCCCATCCCCAGCGGAGTTCTCTTTTCAGCAAGTGTTTTCATTCCTCCCAGTGGAATCTGAAGATTAAGACTCTCCCCGGCAGAGTTGGTTGTGTGTCCTGGCATTTATTTTGCCGGAATACCGTGTGATATCCGTTCACTCTCTAGCAGAAGTTCAATCATACCAGGCGCATCTGCTATTCTCCAGCAGAGTTATATTCCCCAGCAGGGTGTTACTTCAATGAGGTGCTTGGTTCAAGTTCCCAATTTCCCAACTGAGTCGACTTCACTGTTCCAGCATTTATTTTGCTGGAATAATTCTGTAGCACCTGGCTATCCCCAGCGGAGTTGGCGTTGTCTTCAGCATGTATTTTGCTGGAGCAGTTCCTGTATCTCAGCAGTTCGAGTCTGCATTTGCATTGGCATACAGTGTCATATTTGCATCCACCAAATAAACACGTGTAACATTTCCACGTCGAATGGAGCATTGCATCACTGTCAAACATACGCATTTTTGAAACATAAACCAGGTTGGCTAACCGTTTGTTTCAAGTATTGTTATCCTGCAGGTGGAGAGATCTCTTGCTCAAATGAATTACCAAGCATTCAAGATCTCGACGTGAGACATTCAATGATAGTGTCAGCTTTGGCATTATTCCCCACAGAGTTATCATGATGAGGTTCTCGTTGTCTCCGAACAAAGTTATTTGTGCAAATTTCTCTTGTTTTCCCCACCAGAGTTAGTAGGCAAAATCTCGCCTTGTCCCAAGCAGAGTTATTTGTCATCAAAGGGTTTCATGAATCAGAATTTCAGAGGCTGCCGCCGGTTATCAGAACAGGCGTCCGGTATTTCGGTTTTCAAATATCCCCAGTAGAGTCCGCTTCAAAGTTGTTGTAACGTCAGTGCTAAGAAGTTTGTGGGTTGGGACCAGTGGAGAAATGAGTCCTGATGTGGACAATTTTATTGATGGATTTTCTTCGTGCTAGAGAAGTGGGTGTCCTAACGTGGACAGATTGATTTCTCCGAGTTAATGAGATGTGTTAGTCCTAATGTGGACAGATTCGGTTTCTTGGTATTGATTGGATGTGAAGTCCTGACGTGGACAAAGTTAGTTACTCTTCGTGTTGGTGTCCTGACGTGGACCATTTATTTCCAGCAGATATCTTTATTCGTAATGGTGAAATGTGCGTCCTGACGTGGACAAGTTTATAGTTTTTCGTGATGACAAGATACGAGAGTCCTGACGTGGACAAATTTATCCTTCTTCGTGTTGTTGGCGAGATGTGAGTCCTGACGTGGACGAGTTTTATTTCCCCAGCAAGTCGAAGACGCGTGAGTCCTGACGTGGACAAGTTTTATTACTTCAGCAGGTTGAGATGTGAGTCCTGACGTGGACGAGTTTTAATTCCTCAACAAGTCAGGAGGGGAGTCCTTACGTGGACAAATCAAGACGAAATGTGAGTCCTGACGTGGACAAGTTTATTCCTTACGTGGAAAGATGGATTCCTTACGTGGAAAGAAGACGGATTCCTTACGTGGAAAGAAGTTATTCCTTACGTGGAAAGAAGTATTCCTTACGTGGAAAGATTGGGGTCCTTACGTGGACAGGGTTAGAAGAAGTTTATTCCTAACGTGGAAAGAAATTATTCCTTACGTGGAAAGAAGTTGATTCCTGACGTGGAAAAGCAAGTTTATTCCTTACGTGGAAAGAAGAAGTGATTCCTTACGTGGAACGAAGGTGGTTTCCTAACATGGAAAGAAGATTGATTCCTTACGTGGAAAGATAAGATTGTTTCCTTACGTGGAAAGATGACATTCCTTACGTGGAAGAACGATGTATTCCTTACGTGGAAAGTTTAGTCCTGACGTGGACAGATTCAAAAAATAAGTTGGTTTCCTTACGTGGAAAAAAGATGTGTTCTTTACGTGGAAGAGTTTAGTCCTGACGTGGACAGATACAGAAGAGATGATTCCTTACGTGGACGGCGTTATTCCTGACGTGGAAGAGTTTATTCCTAACGTGGACGATTTATTTCTTATGAAAGGCAGACGAGCCATCCCCAGCGAAGTCGCCGAGATTTTTCCGGGTTGACAGCAGGTCGAGTCCTGACGTGGACAAGTTTTAGTTGAGATTTCTTCGTGTTGACAAAACAGGAGTCCTAACGTGGACAAGTTCTTCGATGACAAAATCTTTTTCAAGGATGAAAATAATCCCCAGCACGAGATCAGTGGGTTGCTGTAAACAGTTAGATTCAGTTGATGAATGTCGTTCCCCAAGCAGTGGCGCAGTTTATTTCTGCGGTTGGCAAATTTCCGGGTTCTTAGTATTCAACCGTCTCGTACCTCGAATGTTTGAAGGCCGTTCGCTCTTCACCCAATCGGGTCCAAGTCGCTTGAATAGGGGCAGCTGTTGCACCCTAAAATTTGCTCAACCTGCTTCACTTGGTTTATGTTTCAATTGCCTTAGCATTTGCATATAGAGTCATGTACATAGTCTAACCATCTGCATAGCATAGCATAGCAAATCATCCAACAGGGACCAAGCATTATTCTCATCTCTATGAGCCTATCAAGAGGTTATTATTCTAATTCAATCTCATTCAAGTCATCAGAAAGAATTTGAAAGCTAAGAAGTCAATGGATCAATCAGTGCATCTATCTCCTATCTGAGGGTATCTAAGGATCATCAAAGAAGATTGTGGACTGTGGGTTGAGCATGGAGAATATCTAGACATCATGGAAGACTTAGAAAGTCATTTGGAGAAGGAGACAAGTCATTGATGTGATCACAAGAATTGCAGTTGAAGACAGTCAACTAGGGTTTCATCTGGGTCAACCCTGGGTCAACTCTAGGTCAATTGATTGATTGAAAGGCATTTAGGTCTATTAGAGAGATGTGGGGTTCATAATTTGACATGTGGAGAAGGATATGGTGATATGCCAAGAAGAAATCAAGAGAAATCAAGGAGAAGAGGAGCTTCTAAATTAGGGTTTATGTGTAAAATCCCCTAGTTTAGGTCAAATTTCCAAGCAAGATAAGTCAAAATGCAAGATTCAAATGGATCCTTGGTCAACATGAAACTTGTAGAGGATCTCAAGACCTTTAATTTTAGTGGTGGAAGACATCAAGGAGATTTATAGAACTCAAGTTATGGTCCTTGCAAGTTACAGGTCATCTGAGGTATTTGAAATTTTGTCTGTGAAAGTTACTTGTCTTCCAAGCAACGTTTACCCCTCAAGGAGATTTCAAATGAATTTCTGGTCAACATAAGAGTTGTTCCTCATTGTCTTAGCTTTCTAGAATGGTATGGTATGCCTTTATATGATTTGTGTAACTCTACTTATGGTCTTGGCAAGCAAAGGGTATTTTGGTCATCTGAGAATTACAGGTCATTTCAAGCCTATGCCCAAAACTCATACAAGGAAGCTTCAAATGAAAAACTTCACAACATAAAACTTGCTCCAAATGGCATTTTGAGTCTAGAAAAGTGACCATGAAAGATTGTAAAGGCACATAGCCCAAGGTTTCAAAATTGGTGAATTTAATGAATGAAAAATGACCTAAATTTGAGATTTTTCATATTTTGGCCAAATGGGATGAAATTATAGGTCATTTTGATTAAAAAAGATGTTTTAAGAACATTGGCTAAAGTAGAATTTTGAGTTTGGTTCAAGAATTGAAAGTTATGCATGGTTACTTACAAATGAAGTTACATAATCCAAATCCAAGGGAAAGTGTGCATGGGAAGGTTCTACAAACTTCTAGGGCTTTCTATTCTCATCTATATATTGCATTAAGAGACTCCATGCCATGGTTGGTGAATCACTTTGTTCAAAACACAAGTTATACACAATTCTTCCAATTTGCAAAAGCTTTTCAAACTCCATCAAATCTCTCTCAATTTACACATTTCTTGATTGGATCATCATCACCATCTTCCATAGATCACATTCACATCAGAATTTGGTAGAATTGGAGAAGAACTCGTGCTAACCAATTCCGTCATCCAAGGAGCAAGAAAGTTGGAATTGCAAGATTCAAGAGGCTTGGACAAGATTCATTGCATACAGAACTCAAGAGCAAGTTCACTGATCAGTTTCCCATCATTGCAAGTATTGGATCAAGAGAATTCCATAGCTGTTTTCATCGTCACACCAGGTTGGTATCTTCCTTCGAATTGCATGATTTAGTTAGGATCATAGGGAATTGTTAGCATAGAAATGTTAGGATAGGTTAGATGATTGATTTTGGTAAGTTTGGAGAAGTTTCATGGAGGTTGTTAATGGTGTGTCAAAACTGTTGGAGCTTGTAACTCATAGAATATTGCATGATAATCTTGGATCCATAGCTCAGATTGATCAGCATGAAATGTAGAGTAGGTTAGGATAAGGTTTGGTGAGAATTGAAGAGATTGATCTCAGGTGAAAATGGTGGAATCCGAATGTTGCACTCATCGGGTTTGGTTATTGGTTGAGTTTTAGAGGAAGATGTTGATAGGGCTTTGTAGAGGGGAAGATGTAGATCAGTTTTGGTCTTGGAATCGTGGGAATTCATGGAGAGTTGAAGGAGAACAGAATGGTGGAAGTTTCGTTCATGGTGAAGGGATTTTCAGAAACCCTAGGGTTTCTAAGGTTGAAGATAACCCCTGGGCCACACGATCATGCTTTGAACTTTGGCTTGGTTCCTCATCTAACGGCCGTGGTTTAAATGAAAAACGGAGGGAACTTCAAAAGGTGCAACGCACCGTTTCACTAATAGCTTCTGACTGGGCTTTGGATTCATTGCTAATGCCACCCTCCCAAGCGCAGGCCCAATGATTTTGAACTGAAAATATTGCTTCCTGCACCGTTTTCCTCTTTTTTTTAAATTTTTGTTATTTTCTGAATGCATTGGGCCCAGACGCGCTTGCTATGCGCGCCCCCCAGTCTGGGCCCATTCTCTTATTTTAACTGAGTTTCATTACTTGTTTCACCCTCATCCATTTAATTCACATTTAATTTCTTTCAAAAATGTTAATTCTTTCAAAAATCATAACAAATTGGAAAATGCATAATTTTAATTGGTTCTTTTTGCATATTATTCATATTTCTGTCAAGAGAAATATCACATAAAAAAATTAATATTTCATTTTATTTTTGTATTTTTAGCATATTTTTCTCTTAAATAGCATTTTAAGTAGTTTAATTTGATGCATGATTTTGTTAATTTTAGTTTGAATAGATGCTTTGAGATTTTTGTTCCATTCTTTTTAGGTTGATTAGTATAGAATGATAGCTTGTATATAAAGTTTAGTTCATATTTTTAGGAATTAATTTTAGGTGATTTGTTTAGGTGTGAATAACATGATCAAAACTAGGGTTTAGGAGATAACATAGGAGAATTAAATTATTTCCCTTAGGAATTGTAGATTGAATCTTTGGGGTGTGGGACTATAGGGATTATGGGTAGTTAATAGATCCCTTAGAAAATATTAGGATTCCCCTACTGCTATTAGTATACTGTCTGTATCTGTTTGACTGTGTGGTGTGCCCTCTCTAGGGTTATTTCATTTGTCTGTGTGGGGTATTGGGTTTGCTTGGGGATTGGGAGAGATGAAGCCTTTGATGATGAAGTCCATTGGAGATCCAGAGTATGAAGACCAACTTCCAGGGTTGATGGAGAGATCCTTTGCTGGTAGTTGTTGAAGGCTATAGGGTTTAGGAGCTAGGCAGAGCTCTAGAGTAGTAAACTTGATTCTCAAACATGGAAGGTCTTGATTGCCTCCATTCCTCTCTGTGATGCAGAGTCTCTCTAAGACACTCACCCCCTTCCTTTGGAAGGCTTGGTGATGGTGTCTAAGAGATAGAACTCTTGAGAGAAAATATCCTGTGTGTTGTTAGCAGTCTGTTTGCCACCTTTGGTGGTCAACTAATTGCTTAACACCCAATTCACTCTTGTGATTGATTCCTCAGCTTGGAGATTGAGACTTGAAGAAAAGCCATTGCAGATGGAAGACTGATGACAGAGACCTTGCTTGAAGGCTGTAGAGACGAAGATTGATGCTTGCTGAAGCTTGTAGCTGATTGATGGTGACTTGAAGTCAGATGTTGATGTAGAGCTGTTGTGGCTGTTTATTTTTGCTGTTTTTCCTTTCTGATGTATTGATTGGTTTTCCCGGACTGTATTGTTTACTGTTTAACCTGTTAGGTTAAAAGTGAATCCTGTTCACTTTTGCCTGTTGTTTTCTAGGTTCGAGGTTGAATGGGACTCCCTTGCCTCGCTTGTATTGTTGCATCCATGCATTTTACTGCTTTACTGTATATATCTGCTATTGTTTCTGTTTCCGTCTATTCCCTTAGGATCTCTGTTTCTCTTTGCGCAAGAGAGGAGCATGATAGACATTAGGTCTTAACCCATGCATGATAACATTAGGTTAGTTTGATTCCCTTCGCAACCGTAGGTTAGAGTTCCGTCTCTTCTTTCTCAAAACAAACAGAAAAACACAATAAAATTTCAAACACAATAAAAGACACTTCCTCCGTAAAAGAAGGTGAACTCATCAAAACGTCATTTTTTCGTCCGCTTGGACTGTTAATCAGAAAAACCCTTTTTCAGAAGGAATAAAAACAATCAAGACCGACTTGTTTCGTACGTGGCCCGAACTACGTTTGCTCTGATCTTTCATGCTGTATGAAAGTACGTAGGCATAGGATACGATATCCTAGCGAGCAACCTTCCCCTCCTTTCCCGTAGGTAGGCGAACTACGTTGACTCTGATTTCTCGTTCCAGACGGGAATACGTAGGCATAAAGTGCGATACTTTGCCGAGTCATTTTCTTTTTTTAACCCCTGACCTGTAGAGTAGATAGAATAACAATCCGTACCAAAAAACAAGCGTGGATCCCGTCGAGTACGACGGACGTGAGGGGTGCTAATACCTTCCCCTTGCGTAACCGACTCCCGAATCCAGGATTTGGTTGCGATGACCATTCCTTTCCCCGTTTTGCGGTAGGTTTACCTTGAGCGTTTCCTTTCCCTCCGTTGGGATAAATAACGCACGGTGGCGAATCTTCTGTTCAGCCGGCGCCGATTTTCGCAGTAGCGACAACGGGTATATAGTGCTTCTGGTTATATCTTCAATATACCCCTACGGGTATATAGTGTAAGTATCTTGCCTTGCGTACCAAGCTTGCATGAGTTGTCTTCATCAAAAGACAAAAGCCTTTGAAGCTTGATTCTACAATCTCCCCCTTTTTGATGATGACAACCGATCCTTTGAAAATCTTGCTTGATTCTTTGATTTACAACATTTCTCCCCCTAAGTTTGATAGCTCCCCCTAAATGCAAGAGAGATACAATCCTTCTCCCCCTTACACATAAGAGAGATACAAGATTTCTGCATAGGTAAATGTTAGAAAAACACAATCCTTCTCCCCCTTTGTTATTAGCAAAAAGGAAGAGGAGCAAAGAAATTGAAAGTAAATCAATCATACACAAAGTAAGCACTTAAAAGACATTTAACCAAAATTTTAATTAATTTTTCGTTTCTGATTTTTTTGAAAATTTTAACACATTAAAAAATTAACTCAGAATTGAAAAATTAACAGTGTTAATCGGTTAACCATATAGGTTAATTGGTTAACACACGCGAATTTTAAAAAAAACTTAAAAGCAGAATGCACACAGATTGGAAAACATATATTATGCATACAATAAACCAGAGAAAAGATCAGATGTCACCTTCATCGAGAATTTCAAGTTCTCGTCAAATTTTGAAGAACGGTTCTTTCTCCAATGGTTTGGTGAAGATGTCGGTGAGTTGATTGTGTGTATCGATGAAAGTAACATCTACATCTCCATTAAGTACGTCATCTCGAAGGAAGTGATGCCAGATATCTATATGCTTTGTTCTTGAATGCATGGTCGGGTTCTTTGTAATGTTGATGCCACTTGTATTATCACATCGAAGAGGAATGCAACCGAGATCTATACCATAATCGAGGAGTTGTTGCTTGAGCCACACAATTTGTGCACAGCAACTACCTGCTGTAATATATTCTGATTCGGTTGTACTGAGTGCCACACACGTTTGCTTCTTGCATGCCCACGACACTAGTGCATTCCCGAGAATGTGACACGTACCACTTGTTCTTTTTCTATCGGTCTTACATCCTGCATAATCAGCGTCTGAATAACCAATTAAAGAACAAGTACTACCTTTTGGATACCATAATCCGACATTCGTTGTCCCTTTGAGATACTTTATAATTCTCTTCACGGCGGTGAGATGTGATTCCATCGGACTTGCTTGAAAGTGTGCACACAAACAAACACTAAACATAATGTCAGGAAGGCTTGCCGTCAAATATAATAATGAACCGATCATACCGCGATATTTTGTGATATCAATTGGAGTACCGGATTCATCTTGATCAACGTACGTTCCGGATCCCATAGGAGTGGACATCACCTTGCAACTATCCATATCGAATTTCTTCAATAATTCCTTGCAATACTTGGATTGGTTGAGGAAGATGCCATCCTTTGTTTGCTTGATTTGTAGTCCAAGAAAATAGTTCAGTTTTCCCATCATGGACATCTCGAATTCTCCTTGCATCATAAGTGAAAATTCTTCGCAAAGCTCTTTGTTTGTTGATCCGAAGATGATGTCATCGACATAGACTTGAACCAATAAGGTGTTACCCTTGATTTTCTTTATGAACATTGTCTTGTCAACCTTTCCTTTTGTAAATCTCTTTTCACATAAGAAATTGCTAAGGCGGTCATACCATGCTCTTGGTGCTTGTTTTAATTCGTAGAGTGCCTTTTTCAGTTTGTAAACATGTGAGGGATTCTTGAAGTCTTCAAAACCCGGAGGTTGTTTGACATAGACTTTTTCATTGATGTATCCATTCAGGAAAGCGCTTTTGACATCCATCTGGAACAACTAAAAATTCATAGAACACGCGTAAGCAAGTAATAATCTAATTGCTTCTAACCGTGCTATCGTAGTGAACGTTTCATCAAAATCAATTCCTTCCTCCTGGTTGTAGCCTTGTGCGACTAATATTGCTTTGTTACGAACTATGATCCCATTCTCGTCAAGTTTTTCTTGAACACCCATCTCGTTCCTATGATGTGCTTATGGTCTGGTCTTGGTACACGACTCCAAACTTGATTCCTTTCGAATTGATTGAGTTCTTCTTGCATCGCTACAATCCATTGGTCGTCGCCTAAGGCTTCATCAATCTTGGTTGGTTCAATTTGAGACACAAAAGCCATGTTGAGACAAGCATCCTTAAGATTTAGTCGAGTTGCAACGCCTTGGCTGATATCACCAATAACTTTATCTATCGGGTGATCTCTATGAGTTCTCCATTCCTTCGGAAGATCTTGATGTTCTTCAGTGATTTGAGTGACATCTTCTTATGGTATTACTTGATCCTTTGAAGTCTCTTCTTGTTGTTGTGAAGAACCTATTATATCATCATCATCATTCACAATAATATTATCCTCTTTCGAGGGGTTAGTCTCATCAAAAGAAACATGAATGGATTCTTCAATAGTAAGAGTTCTTTTATTAAAAATTCTAAAAGCTCTACTAGAAAGAGAGTAACCAAGGAATATACCTTCGTCGGACTTGTCATCAAACTTACCGAGATTTTCCTTATTGTTGTTGAGAACAAAACATTTGCATCCGAATATGTGGAAAAATGCTATGTTTGGTTTCCTACCCTTGAACAGCTCATATGGAGTCTTCTTGAGAATTGGTCGAATATTGACACGATTGCTTACGAAGCGTGTCGTGCTAACCGCATCCGCCCAAAAATACTTAGGAAGATTTGAGTCGCTAAGCATTATTCTTGCAAGCTCCACCAGTGCCCTATTCTTCCGTTCTACGACACCGTTTTGTTGAGGAGTCCTTGTTGCGGAAAAGTTGTGAGAAATTCCATGCTCTTCGAAAAAAATCATCAAAATCTGAATTTTGGAACTCTCCACCAGGGTCGCTTCTTATGGAGGCTATGGTGAGTGACTTCTCGTTTTGAATTTGCTTCGCATACTTCTTGAATGCTTTGAAAGCATCATTTTTCTGCACTAAAAACAATGTCCATGTGTATCGAGAGAAATCATCAACAATAACTAAAGCATAAATGCTACCTCCGAAGCTTTTCGTTCTCGATGGACCAAAAAGATCCATATGCAACAATTGAAGTGGTCTTGATGTAGAAACCACTTGCTTGGATTTGAAAGTTGTCTTGGTCTGTTTCCCCTTTTGACATGCGTCGCATAACTTATCCTTGATGAATTTTATCTTCGAAAGACCAACAACTAGATCATGCTTTATCAACTTGTTTAAATGCTCCATGTGAATATGAGCAAATCTTTTATGCCATAGCCACGCCTCGTTGTTGTTCGCCATAAGACATTTTACCTTCAAGGATGAGTCATCAAAAGAGATCATAAAAATATTATTAAATCTTTTACCTTTTAGCAAGATGTCATGGGTGACTTCATGTTCTATCAAACATTCATCCTTTGTGAAGTTGATTCGGAACCCTTTGTCACACAATTGACTTATGCTAAGTAGGTTGTGTTTAAGGCCTTCCACATAAAGAACGTCTTCGATGATTGTACATGGAGGTGCACCAATGGTTCCAACTACAAGAATGTTTCCTTTATTATCATCACCATAAGTAACGTATCCTTTGGCCTTTAATGATAGACTTGAAAATTTGTTTATATCTCCCGTCATATGCTTCGAACAACCGCTATCAAGATACCATCGATTAGAAGTTGTCTTCAAGCATACCTATAACACAAAATCAAGTATTGTTAGGTACCCAAATTGCTTTGGGTCCTTGATAGTTAGTACCCTTTTCAACCCACACATAATGCCCTTTAGCAACACCAATGTTGCGCACATAGCAAGCATTAGGTGTATGGCCTTTGATTCCACGATAAAAACAAGTAGGTTGAAAATGACTTCTATATCTAGGAACATAATTTTTTTTCTTCACAATTCTTTTCTTTTTATGACTTTGATGCATAGTTTTAGAATTGTTTGCCTTTTCTTTAACAACTTGTTCACTTGCTTTCATAAAAATGGTTTTATTTGTGCTTGGTTTGGAAAACTTAGAATATCCTAATCCACTTTTATCATTAGGATATCTTTGGTGCCTAAGAACTTCCTCCAAGCCAATTTGACCTTTTTCGTATCTTTCCAAAACTCTCATTCTCCCATGATTTGTTTAACCACTAGTGTTGAATCTCCATATACATCCAAATTCTTAATTCTCAAATTAATAGCCTCTTCTAGGCCCATGATGCACGCTTCATACTCGGCTTCAATTAGTGCAAGGGAATGTCAATCTGGCAGTGAACGGGATATGAGTACCATGAGGATTTATAATAATTGCCCAAATTCTACTACCATAGGAGTTGACAGCGCCTTCGAATATCATCTGCCACTGAGAACCTTTCTCTGGACCTTCATCAGGCAACGACTCTTCACGGTCTTTTGCTTTGAGGAACATGATATCCTCGTCAGGAAATTCAAACTTCATTGGTTAATAGTCTTAGATTGGCTGCTTAGCAAGGTATTCTGACAGAACACTTCCTTTGATGGCTTTCTGGGAAACATATTGTATATCATACTCTGTCAGTACCATCTGCCACCTAGCAATTCTTCCTGAGAGCGCTTGCTTCTCAAAGACATACTTGATCGGTTCCATCTTCGAAATCAGCATGATTGTGTGATTGAGCATATATTGTCTCAAACATTTGGCATCCCAAGCAAGTGTGCAACACGTTTTCTCGAGCATTGAGTAACGGGACTCACAGTCTGTGAACTTCTTACTCAGATAATAGATCGCATGCTCTTTCCTTCCAGTCTCGTCATGTTGACCGAGAACACAACCCATACTGTTCTCAAGAACCGTTAAGTACATGATTAAAGGCCTTCCAGCTACTGGGGGTATCAATATCGGAGCCTCCTGCAAATATTCTTTTATCTTATCAAATGCTTTTTGGCAATTTTCATTCTAGACAACCGCCTGATCTTTCTTTAACAATTTAAACATTGGTTCGCACGTGGCTGTGAGATGAGATATGAACCGAGCAATGTAGTTTAATCTCCCCAAGAAACCACGGACTTTCTTTTCTGTTTTTGGCGCTGGCATGTCTTGTATAGCTTTATCTTTGCAGGATCGACCTTGATTCCTTTTTCACTAACAATGAACCCCAATAACTTTCTGGACCGAACTCCAAAAGTGCACTTATTTCGATTCAACCTCAATCTGAACTTCCTGAGCCTCTCAAATAGCTTCAACAAGTTGACCAGATGCTCTTCTTCCGTTTGCGACTTTGCTATCATGTCATCAACATAGACTTCAATCTCATGATGAATCATATCATGAAACAAAGTGACCATAGCCCGCTAGTAAGTTGCCCCTGTATTTTTCAACCCAAAAGGCATTACCTTATAACAGAACGTACCTCATGGTGTAATAAACATCGTCTTCTCCATATCTTTCAGTGCCATCTTTATCTAATTATAGCCCGAAAAACCATCCATGAAGGAAAATACGGAGTATTGAGCAGTATTGTCAACCAATACGTCAATGTGAGGGAGCGGGAAATCATCCTTTGGGCTCGCCTTATTCAAATCTCTGTAATCTACACACAACCGTACCTTACTGTCCTTCTTAGGTACAGGTACGATGTTGGCGACCCACTGAGGGTAAGTTGTTACGGCTAAAAATCCAACGTCCAACTGCTTTTGGACTTCTTCTTTTATTTTTACAGCCATATCTGGTCTTGTCCTTCTAAGCTTCTGCTTGACCGGCGGATATTCCTCACGCAACGGCAAGCGATGAACCACTATGTCAGTGTCAAGCCCTGGCATATCCTCATATGACCAAGCAAAAATGTCACTATATTCTCGAAGCATCTCGATCAGTCTTTTCTTGATGTCACTCTGTAGCGCAACCCATATTCGAACATTTCTGACAACTTCTTCAGAACCCAGATTAACAACCTCGATTTCCTCCTGATGAGGCCGAATGATCTTCTCTTCTTGTTTCAAGAGTCTAGCTAGCTCTTCAGGCAAGTCTTCATCCTCATCAATCTCTTCTTCAGCTTGATATATCGGTTGATCGAAGTCGAAGCGAGTCATAGGAGGTTCTGAATTGGTGTCATCTGCAATAGGAATCCTGCAATAAAAATGGTTAAATGTTTCAAACAATATGCAAACAAATACATACCACATTGCCATTTTATAGTGAAAAACAAAAATAAGAAAGACAAAGATCACAACATTTGAATGAGAAAACGCCCTTTGATTAATTGATAAAACAATGTTCAGACATAAACAATAAGGCCCTGAAATAAAATACCACTATACTTCGGGTAGAACATAGGGTAGTATAATAATCGGAAAAAACAAAGCATTACTGTTTTGTCGTCACTTGAACGAATTCTTCAATGGACCTGTTGCGTAGGCTCTGTCCTGGAGTACACGGCTTAATCCAGGCATCCATATCACAATCACTATCTCCCTCTTCATCTGACACAACATTAATTTTTTCGAAGATAACTCCCCCTTAGTGAACTGCACAGGTCCTTTATAGCGCGGCACGCTCTACGAGGATGAAGGAGAGGAAAATGACGGGCGGTACCCTAAACCAAACTTGTCTTGCTTGTGGGGAATCTCCAATACTTGGCCCCACCCCTGCACTGCCCCAGTCTGTACCACTGCTTGAGCCTCTTTAAAAGAAGACACGGCCACTTCCGACACTTTGTTCACAACAGGAGACTTGTCTTTAATCTTGACCGCTTCGAAGGCCTGACAAAGAGTTTCATGTATCTCTCCGTCCACCTCGACATACTTGAAGGATGATAAGTGACTGACCATTATATCCTCATCCCCGCACACTGTAACAACACTACTGCCAACCATATACTTTAGCTTTTGATGCAGCGTGGAGGTCACAGCTCCTGCCGAATGAATCCATGGACGGCCTATAAACAACTGTAGGTTAGCTGGATATCCATAATGTAAAACACTGCATCAAAGACTTCCGGTCCCACCTGAATGGGCAAAGTTACCTCCCAAACACAGATCTTCGGGTTCCATCAAACGCACGCACCACCAAATCACTTGGTGTGCAAATCGACCCCTGCATGTCCAACTTCATTAGGGCTTTCTTTGGGAGTACGTTCAAGGATGATCTCGTATCCACAAGTACATGAGACATGACAACCCCTCGACATTCTAATGATACGTGCAACGCACAGTTATGGTTTCTGCCTCTTGGCGTCAAATCCAAGTCTGTAAAACCCAAGTTGTTTCCTCCATTTATGTGCGCCACAACTCCCTCGAGTTGATTAACCGAAATTTCTTGTGGCACATAAGTAGTGTTTAGTATTCTCAACAGTGCATTCCTATGCGCCTTAGAGCAAAGTAACAACGACAAGATAGATATCTTAGCAGGAGTTTGCTGCAAATGATCGACTATCTTTTAGTTGCTTTTCCGTATCAGCCTCATAAACTCCTCTGCGTCCTTTAACAAAGATTCCTTCTCCCCAGACTGAGAAGTTTCCTCTACCACTGGTCTTTTTCCCCTGTCAACCTTATCAACAACCACTTCAGGCGACGAAAAGACCCGGCCACTACGAGTAATGCCTCCTGCTCCCACAAGATTATCTACTGAATCCGCAGGGGGACCATTCAAATCTATTTTTTGTCTGTTGCAATACACTTCAGCTCCGTAATTCCACGGAATAGCCTTGGTGCTTTCAAACGGTACATGACCTGCTTTAGTTATGGTTATTGTTGGTGGTTTTGGCACACAAATGGTAACAGTCTTGTACGGAATGGAGATTGTTGCAATCTCATCCCTTTCTTCAGCCACCAACTCTTCAGGCTCTCTTCCAACAGACCGGTCGAATTGCAAAACTCCATTATCCATCATCTCTTGAACACATCTTTTCAACAGTCTATATCCTTCGGGATTAAACAGACACTCAGCATAATTCTCAGCACAACCTGGGAAAACACCCCCCCTCTCAACAATCTGGCTTTCACAAAGCTCAAAGGTGTCTTCAGCTCATTAACATCCTTTACCAAATTCAAAACGTCCTTCTCGATAATTGCATTAACCCCAGCTTGCCCATGATTCGGCATGGGATTCTGTACCACATTAGGAACATCATTGGAGAAGTTAATCGCTTTACTGTCAATCATGTCCTGCACCTTATGCTTAAAGGCTTTATAATTATCGATGTTATTCCCCGGGGCACCAGAATGAAACTCACAGCGAGCGTTTGCGTCGTACCCGGGTGGAGGAGGCCCAGTCAAGGGAGCCGAAGTTCTTTTCTGAATCAATTGCAGCTGTAACAAAGCTTGCAATAGCTGAGAGTAAGGCATGGGAGGCGCATCAAAATGCCTGTTCACTTCCCGACCTCTGTCTTGATATCTTCTGTATCCCTGTTGATTCTGTTGCGGTTGTTGTTGTTGTTGACGCTGTTGTTGTTGTGGTTGTTGAACTGCGGGAATTGTAATACTGGCAATCTACTGTTGCTTCCGATTTTGACCTATATTTCTCCCACGTGAAGTGGACACAGAGTTAGTATCTCCCTCTCGCCTTTTGTTACTGAACACCTTCTTGCCTCCTCCAGCTGAGGGCGTTTCACAAGCACTTATCTTTCCTAACTTAATACCATTTTCCACCCTCTCTCTAGTGATGATTAAGTCAGAGAAACTTCCTGACATGCTTCTAATGAGTTTCTCATAATAAACGCATGGCAGAGTGGCGACAAACATATCAACGAGCTCATGTTCCACCATAGGTGGCTGCACCCTGGCTGCCTCCCGCCATCTATGAGCATATTCTTTGAAACATTCATTGCTCTTTTGTGAAAGATTTTGAAGCTGGCCCCTATTGGGAGCAAGGTCGCTTTTGTATTGATAATGTTTCACAAATGCTTCGGCCAAATCCCTCCAACTAAGGACATTCACGGGCTCCAGGCTCATGTACCATTCCAATGATGGACCAGACAGACTATCCTGGAAGAAATGCATGAGCAATTTCTCATCGTCTTAGTAGGCAGACATCTTACGATAATAGGACCTCAGATGAACCTCGGGCAGGTGGTACCCTTATATTTATCAAAGTCTGGGACTTTGAACTTTGACATCACTCTCAAGTCCGGGATCAGTCCTAGGTTAGCCATATCCAGGCCCATAGAGTTTTGACTTTCAAGAGACTTCATTTTCTCTTCAATCATCTTAATCCTCTTATCAGCTTCGGAGGGTAACTCAGCAGCCACAACCCTCGGCGAGAACACGTCCTCTTGCCTGTCTTCATTCCAGAGATGGTCCATGTTACCATGTATAGCACAAGTGGTGTCATGACCATAACCATTCCCATTAGCATTTCCACTTCCAACATTACCCAAACCAGCATTGTTGAAACCTACAGCACCACCAGCAGCATTACCACTCCCCTCAACAGCAGGGATAACCAAAGTAGGTATGGAATTATCAGCTCTAGGAGTCTCAACATGTGGAGGGTTAGCAAAATTCCCATCATGTAACACACCATTTCCATCAACGCGTGCAATCAAGGGCTGCACTAGATTCCGGAGTTTCTCTTGTCCATTAGCCACTCCTTGCATTACTTCCATGAACTAGGCCATACGGTCCCTCATTTCATGCATCTCTGCTTGCCTCTTCTCCATTACTCTCTTCTGATTTCCCCTAGTTGCGTACCAGTGAGTCGTTAGATCGGCAATCCTGAAACACTAACACACCACAGGAAAATAAGATTAACAGTTCCGATGCACCTGCAATGTGAGAAAATGCTAAAATGTAGACATGTATGTATGCAACAGGGAGATTTCCCCCTCGATTCTTGTTTCCAAGAGAAAAACACAGCAATGGAGAACCCTACAGACAAGCATAGAACAGAAACTCCTCGAATATAACCCCAGGCCAACAGGCAAAGTACAAACTACAACTGAGTACAAAAAAAAAAGAAAATACCTCAACCAACAAGCCTGGTGATGGTCAAAACAGCAAACAATAAGCACCAAAGCCACAACAGAGATAAACAAGATAGTCAAGCTATATGACGAGCTCAGAAGTCCTCTAGTAGCTTCAACGTCTCAGGATGATCTGGCCTAGCAAGCAGTCCCTGAATAAGTAGCTTCTGTCGGCTAACAATATGTTATAGACTATCAACATGGTCTTCCAAAGCTCCTTCCCCGAAACATGCCCCAAGCCTGCATCTCTTAGAATCAGCTCTCAACCTGAGATCCTTAAAGTTTGCAATCTCTTCATTCAACCTGTACTAACTATCCCATCTAAGTGATGCTTCTACTGCAATCTCCCCATCTTTGGCATTGAGTTGCACCTTCAACTTGCTGATCTGTAGCTTTAACCTGTCTTCGCGTTCCTTATTGTTGGTAAACGTGGCATTCCATTGGTTCTCAAAATTTGAAATCCTCAAGTAAGCTATATCCAACTCTTCCTTCTTAGTAGCAAGAACACTATTAACAGCTTTGAAGTCCAAACCCAAACGCTCCCGAGAACCAGTCTCCTTGGTCAGATCCATACCCAGTTTGTTTACAAGCTCAGTTTGTTTCTTGAAGGAATAAACAACGTCAATCTTCTCACTTTGTAGCTGAATGATTTCTTTCTCCAATTCCTCATTAGCTTTTCTCAATTCTTCCTTCTCAAACAGTACCTGATTGTATTTCTGAATGTCTACTCTAGTGGGTTCTTCAATCTCAAGAGGGCACACAGGCTTAGCAGATGGGTATGGCATCATCAGCTTCTCGGCTCTGCTCTGAATCCAAACCAAATAGGGGTCGTAGGCTCGAATATTGCTCTTTCCCAAGGAAACCTTTCCTCTTCTGTGGATGTTGCTCCAGACATGTCCAACTCTAGATAAGGTATCCCCCTTCAATAAACCGGTGAGATACAGAGATTCCTGTATTACTTCATCTTTCGGAGGACCTCTCAATGCATACCCAAATTGTCTGATTGCAATAGACGGGTTATAGTTTATGCAACCCTTCCTTCTGACCAGCGGGACGTTAGGAAAGCTTCCACAACTATAAATAATCTCGATACCCAATATATCCCTATTAAACCAGACAATATCTTTAGCAAATAATCTCATCAAATGTTTGGACCATTCCGACATACCTGCAGTAACAGAGAACGGACCAGTCTTGGGAAGGTGGCTTACGAACCATAAATAGAATAAAGGTGCGCAACAAGATACACTTTTCCCCCTTCTGTTCTCATTCTTATAGTGTACGGAATGATAAAGATTGCCTAACAACGTGGGTATGGGATTCTTCTAAGCAAAGATACGGAATGCATCCACATCTACGAAGTCCGGAATATTCGGGAACAACAAAATACCATAAATACATAGGGCCAAGATAGTGCTGAATACCACCCAACAACCTTCCTTAGCAAAATGTCAAGCTTTATCCACAAGAAAAGGTAATGGAAACCCAAACATTCCATTCCTATTAGCTACTTTCTCTTCCAACTCAGAGGCATCTAAGTGTAAAGCTTCAGCAAGTTTAGCTAGATTCGGCTCATCCTCAGTATGATAGAATGGTATCTGGTTAAGAATGGGCACTCCTAACAATGCAGAGAATTCCTCTAACGTTGGTGCCAACACATAACTCTGAAAAGTAAAGCCTCTCAACTGAGGATCATAGAACTGCAACAGTGTCTGAAGACCATTCAACTCATTCAAAGAAGGTTTACATACAACGCTCAAAAGCCTCCCATAGGACTGTCTGAAGTCTTCCATAACTTTCTTGTCAGCTAAAGAAATCAAACTTCGCAGAGCTCTAATATCAGGTATTGGAAATTTATAGGCCAAGGTCCTCCTTAAGGGCTCCATATCAGCAATAAGGGAACAAGATCACTAGAATCGGAGAGGAAATATACACCTGCAACATAGACACATGTTAATGAAATGCAATATGAAAATGCACATGCAAATGAAAACAAGGGATCAAGATTGATGTGTTGTCGATCGAGAAGAACCAGCGCTTCACTTTAGCAAGAACAAAGCACCGACAATAGGACCCACTGATACACAGATTCAAACTATAAAGAACCGGGGAATTCTGAAAGTCAAGGTTTCCTGCATAACCTAATCCCTCTCATAGGTATGAACCTATCCACAGACAAGGTTCGGCATCCTATGCGTTCATCAGCGTCACAGACTTTCGAGAAAGGATTAAATGTTCACCATTTCTGGTTTGGCATCATCATCTCGTGAAGATGCCTCACTTAGCTGAATCACAGATGATCGGTCCCTAGAGTCGACAACCCTCAGATCTGAAATCCTCTCAATGGCCCACTGGGCTGGAAAGAAAGTCATTAAAGAGAATCTCGTCTGAGCGCGAATTTCGTGGAAACTAGTGCATGCCTAACATACAGGTTCACCACTACTTTTCGCTTCTAATGCTATGTTTGTACTAAAGCCTAGGTCCGACTTATCTCTCATTGGAACATTCCCTTCCCACAGCACAACAATAATAATATATGATGCTAAAAATAAATGCGGAAAAAATAAATAAAGCACACATATACAACACCCAAAGGTAAACAAACAAGCGCTAGGATTGACTCGAATAAGAAACCAGAATTCCCCAGCAAAGTCGCCAGCTGTCGCAACTACGAAAAACACCCGGCAGAAAACAGCAGAGTCGCCAGCTGTCGCAACTCCGAAAAACAACCGGCGGAAAATAGAAGAGTCGCCACCTTTCGTTATTTATCCCAAAGAGATGGAAATGAAACGATCGGAAAAAACCTGACGAAAAAGGGAAAGACAAGGTCATCGTAACCAAGTCCTGGATTCGGGAGTCGGTTACGCAAGGGGAAGGTATTAGCACCCCTCACATCTGTCGTACTCGACAGGATCCACGCATTGTTGTCTATCTAAAAAGGGGTGTGTTAAAACTATATATGCTAAAGATCAAGGGACAAAAGAAAAAGAAAGGAGACTCGGCAGAGCATCACCGTTTTGTGCCTACGTATTCCCTCGTGCAATGGAAAAGTCGGAGTCAACGTAGTTCGGCTAACTACGGGTGAAAGGGGGAAAGGTTGCTCGCCAAGACATCGCGTCTTGTGCCTATGTAGTTTCATCTGGTATGAAAGATCAGAGCAAAAGTAGTTCGGGCTAAAAAGATCGTAGGTTGGTTCAAAAGTTTTTAGGCCCGAGTAGGGTTAACAAGTAGTTATAGCAGTTGGCGTATGCAGCTCGACCATTGGAGACTTAGGCGTTACCGTTTGCGGTAGAACTAAAATTTAAAAACACTCTTTTGTTTGAAAAGATTTTCCTGATTAGAATCCCGAAGGATGAAAAAGGTTTGAAGTGTTTTTGTGTTTTTTTAGAGAAGAAGTGTTTTGAGTTTGATTTGTAACTCATGTTGCACTAAAGACTATGACTCAGGAGCGAATGCGTCGCATATCGTCCAAAGTACATATACTAACATTCTATAAAATTGAGAGGTAACCACCCAATCATCATTTCCCAAGTAACTTAAGGCTCGTAGCGTACAACACTTGTCATTCTTTATTAGATGCTTTATGAGTGTTTGAAGATGAGAAGAAAAGAAAGGGCCACTAATGGGAGACTAAATCAATTCTAAAAGTTATCATGCAAAGTGGACTTAAAGTTGGGATACAAAAAGGAACTACCTAATGTTATCATGCATGGTTAAGCACTTAATGTCTATCATAACCTCAAGAGGTTAGAGAACTTATGGGGATCATGGCAAATAAAAGCAAAAGAAGAAGAAGAAGAAAGAACATGCAAATGAAAATGCAAACATAAGATGCCAAGTAGAATGAAAGTGGAAGAAAAAATAGTGTGGGGCAGTAGCCTCCACAAGCTCATCTCAACCAAGCATACACATGAGAAATGTAAAGAAGAAAGGAGGAGAAGATGCACCAAAAGCAAACACACCAAAGCAACAAAAATGGGATGAAATGGCCTAAGCCAAACAACATCAACCATTATGCAAAAACCAAACACAAATGAAAAGGTAGAGCAAACCTAAAACAAAGTAAGGATGGGAGACCAAATGAGGGAAGCAAGAACCTCATAATATGTACTCAACCATAAGCATCACAAACAAAGTGCAAAAGAAGCACAAAAGAGTCCTCAAGGATTCATCATTTTAGGTATACTTCAAGTACCTCCTTAAGAGGGACTAAGATACCTTAAATGAGGCTCCAAAGCATGGGACAGAAGAGGAGATGAAGTAAAAGAATGCCTAAAACAAACATCAAACACAACCAAAAGAAATGCAAGAAAAGGCAGGGGGAAAGACCTAGGTCTTACACACATTATCACTTGAAACTCAAGTGGAAAGCCTAAAAAGAAATGCACAAACCAACAAGCAATGAACATAATTTTGACCTAAAAATGAACATACAGCAAGCTCAACATGTCTATTATATGAAACAAGAGGAGTTGAGAGCTTAATGGATCCACAAAGGTCATTTCCAACTCAAACTAGGTCATGCACTTGTATGAACCTCCCTTGGAGGTAACTTGACTTGCAAGTTACCTCAAAATTAGGAAAATGATTCAAAAATTAACAAATAAAATACAAGAGGTACCTTAGGATGTTAGAAAATAGAGGAAAAAACATCAAGGAAATATTCCCTCAAAGCACCATCAAAAGAAAATAATCCTCAAGATGTACCACTTTGAAATGGGAGAATCGAGGGTCAAAAGAAAAGTAACAAAAGTCAACCCAAAAGTCAACAAAACAGGGGCAAAATGGTCCTCAAAATTTGATCAACTCATCATGGATAGGTGGATCAATTTTCATTTATTGGATAAAAAAAGGAAAGGAGAAACAAATCAAAAACAAACACATGTCAAGATTTAACCCAAAATAAACACTTCCAATGTTTAATTCCATTTTTAATTGAAAATAAAACCAAAAAATAAAATAAAAATTTCCTAAAATCAGAGAACATCTCAAAGAGTCTAAAACATATTTTTTTTGGAATTTTTGGACCATTGGAAGTATTTTAAAATGATTTAAATCTAAACAGATACAAAACAAAAATTAAAAAGAAAATAGAACTAAAAAAGGAAAGACCAAGGTGCAAATAGCAATGAGAAAGCGTTCAAAAGCAAGCTGGGCTCACAAAGGGGGTGCAGAAAGCACGTACAAGCCCAAGTCTAAACAAACAATAAGCAAAAACAGTGAACCAAAAAGATCTAGTGTGATGAATCAACATACGTGCATGGTGAGTCTCGATCGTGGTTGTTGGATCAAGAAGTAAACGCATCCAATGGTATAAACACACACACACGTGGCCAGGCAAGGATATTTGAATGAAACGGTGAGTTTCATCATGATAGTGTGTGGTGAGGTCAACGCAAGCGCATGGTACGTCTTAATCTCACACGTACAATCAAAAGTAATCAGATCCAATGGCGTACATGAAGCCACGCCATCATCATCAACATTCAAATATTTAAAAAACAGACGGTGGCTGGAAAATGTCTCCGGTCATCTTCAACCTTGAGACAGCCACCGTGCACAGTAAACACAAACACGCAGGTATCAGATGTTCACCAAAATTAATAAATTAATAACCAAAAAACATATACATCTCACATAGATCTCAAATCCACTGTCCATTAAGCATAAAACCTCAAGAATAAGCCAAAACACAAGCGACAAGTTTGGAGCTCAAATCACAAAAGTTCACAAACAGCCACCAATTCATACCAGAAATCAACTACAATGTTCAAGGATCACAAACATACAAAAATGGCGTGTAAACATGGCTTAAACAGAGAGCATGGATGAGAAATGATTTACCTAGTGGACAACCTCCACTGGGCCTTGGAATGGTGTTGAAGTTTGAAGAAAACCAACCAGAATCACTCTATAATCCTTAAGGAAGCTTTAGATGAGCTTAATTTGGTCTGAAATTGAGTGAATCTCCAAATTCGAATTTCACTTTCTCTTGAGCTTTAGCAATGGAGTTCTCAGCCAATTCTTCACCAAATTCTCTTCTTAGGGTTTTTGAAGCTTCCTAAACTTATATATGATGTATTTTGAGGAAAAGAAAGCCCAATTGCTGTGGTTTAAGTTCAAAATGAAATTCAATTTTTTTGCACATGGAGCCTTCAAATTGCACATGAAAATGGGACTGCCAAGCTTGGAAATTAGCTCAGGTAGCTTGCATATGGTGTAGGGTACCTTAATGGCTGAGATTGATCCCTTGTTTGATTTCAATGGTGTGGATTAAAAGTGTTGCTTAAGCTTGAAGTAATACATGAAATGTCATGATTTTGAACCTCAACTTGCAATTGTGAAAATGCCATTGTGTTTAGAATGTTCTTTGCACTCAAAATATGCATAAACTTGGTACAAAATGATCCAAAATGCATTTAATTTGATTTCCTCCTTTTAAGGCTTTTTCCATGGAAGTTTCTTCATGAATTCTTCAATCCAAGCTTCTACCATGACATGAGATGGTTTTGTGATGAAATTAACACAACATTCATGTTTTGGTACTCTTTGGAAAGATAAGATCATGAGGAACAACATTCATGTTTTGGTCAAGGTGAGGAGAAACATCCTTCTAGGTCAAAATTGGCTTGGAAGTTGTTTGACTTTTGTTGACGAAAATCGCATTCATCTGAGGACCCATAACTTGTCAGCATCATAACTTGAGTTCTAGAAATCACATGAATGACTTCTAGTACTCAAAATAAAGCTAAGAACATTCTATACAAGTTTCATGTTGGGGTCAAGATGAGATGAGGCTTGTATCTTGAGATAAGTGATCTTGAAGTTGGGCACTAAATAGGGGATTTTACACTGAGAACCCTAATTTAGTAACTTCTCACACTCTTAATTCTTCTTGATTTGATATTGAAATGATATTTTAGGCATCTCAACACAACATCCCATGACCATAGAGACTTGGGATTGAGTCTTAATCTCCTTTGATTTCACAATTGCCGGAGGGTTGAGCAGATGAAAACCCTAGATGCACCACTCTTGACTATGGCTTCTTCGAAATGACACAACAACTTGAACAAGCTCCAACATGGCCCTCAAAGCACTCAATGAGCTTTCTCAACATCCCATATCCATAATTATGAATTCACAATCCTCTGATGATATTCAATTGGCCTTCAAGTTAGGAACTGAGCCACATACACCCATCAACTCTTTCAAAAAGCAATGACCACTTCTTGATGACTTGATAACCATTCATGCTTGAGTAAAACTCTTTGCTTGAGCTTAACACTCTGGGCATCCTCATCTTGTTATGCACAACCTCTTGATTCCATGTTCAATGAACAATGCTATGCAATGCAAATGCTTGAAGAAAATGAAATGGAACATAAACCAAGTTAAGAAAAGGTTGGTCAAATTTTGGGGTGCAACAAATAGCATATCACAAATCGAAGTCCGGCGACGCCACTGGGGAATAACATAAATCGAGGGTGAAATAAATGCATCAAGTTTGCCGGGACTGAAGACCAACACGGGTGAAGACAAAGGTCACCTGCTAGAGATATACCTGAAATTAAGGAGGTAACAACCTGGCTTATGTTTCAGAATGCAGATGTTTGAAAATGGCGTAATGCCCCATACAAAATTGAAATGCTACGCATTTGGGTAGATGTTATGCACAATGCAAAATGCAACGGAACCGCTCCAGCAAAATAAATGCTAGAGAGACAAAGCCAACTCCGTTGGGGAAAGAAACGATCCTGCTGGGAATAGCTTATACGTGCCAACACCGATTGGAATTATACTGAGGATCGAAACTTGACCGGCTAACTCAGCTGGGGAAAATTCCATGAACAACTTTCCAAGATACGAACTCTCCTGGTGAACAGACGGATCTACCGGGGAGACATACAAATCTACGGAGGAACAAACTCTACCGGAGACCTTGGTCCGAACTGCTTAGAGTTGAATGCTTACAGACAATCGGCTGGAGAAAACCGCATGCTAACTCACTGCTGGGAAAAATACCACACTTGCCTAGTGGAATGAACCCTGAGCTCGACTTGCTGGGGAGTAAGCATATACCTGCAAACTGTGGGGATTAACATATACTGACCCACTGCCAAGGACAACGGGTACATACTTGACCGTTCTTGTTATCTTGCACATACCTCTACTGGGGGTACGAGATGCAAACTTCACTTTCTAGGGAATGGACTCTGGTTGACGAGAACGTATCTCGGCTTGGGGAGACAACTCAAGGCTCATAGTCCAATGTTCAGACTCTGTGGGGAAACACAACTGAATCTGTTGAGGAGTAGGCTCAATACTCCGCATATACCTCTATTGAGGATACACTTCTGTCAGATGCCTCAAGGGTTATGACCTTGCAAAATAGTCCCTGGGTCATTTTATCCTGAACGGAAAAAGTTTGTCATGAAACGAACTAGAGATGGCTTGCCCCAGAATCTGTAATACCTTTTGATAAACTCTGTCGATATGAAGAGGAATAATTCATGTATTTTCCCTTTTGCCCCAGCCTGTGGGATCTCCGTAACATCTTCTCGAAAAGGAAACCTGAAATCTTATGTACTCTGGCGGTTTGATATGAACGGTCTCAGCGTTTTGAACCTCACATAGGTGTTTTGCATTAATTGCTTTCTGGGCGAGAATGGCTTTTGCGCTCCTAGGGTGGTCTGCCCCAGCCTGCAATGACTTTGCCCCTGATTGGCATATTTATGGAGCGGTGCCCTTGGTTGCGAGAGATTTATCAAATCTCGACCTGATTGCACCTAATTAACTGACTTTCGGATGGCTGACTCCCATGCTGTGATCATCTGATACAGGTTGCCCTGGTTCACCGGAATATTCAGGCGTTCTGCATTCTATCCTGATCAAATCTTTCCATTGTGGAAACTTTCCTGCTGTCAAGCACTTACTCGTCGGTAAAATAAATTGTTTTGCATAAAAGATATATTAAATGCAATGCATATGACAGTTTTTAAATCCAATTCTGTTCACCGGACAAAAACTTTTATGACATAAAATGTATGAATCATTCATCAACATGTCAAAATTAATACAACGCTGCAAGAGGAATCCTTTCAGGGAGTCAATTTCGATGCGATCTTTACCGAAGTATGCTCTCGAAACAAACCTGCTTCAATTAGGACTTTTTCAGGTTGTAATGTGGTCAGGTTCACAGTTTAAGAAGGAAAGGATATAAGGATCAAAAATCATTTAAACCCACCCATTCTCCTTGATGTTCTCCAATCCTACGTTCAGCTAATTCGACCTTAGCGCTCACCTTTCAAAGGTTGAGTAGCAGTTCAAGAAATCACACTTTTTCGAAGCGACAGTTACTCTCTTTTCGTCTTTCGGTGCCTGGAGTCACACGATTTGCTTTTGAGGGTTTTTCTTTCGTAATCCTTTTTGTTTTTCGTCTATCCCCTAATTTTTGCATGGACTAATTCTTTTGAGTTTTCTCGATTTTGAAGTCCAGCGGGGTGCCCTAATTTTTGCCTAAGTCGCTTGTTCGCAAGATTCGACCTAGCGGGCTTTTTTCTTCTGATTTTTTTTGTTGCTTTCTCTCTTTTTTTTTGAACAAATCGCATGACACCGGCTCGTATGACTTGTTTGCAAAGAGACTGTGACTGTTTCACTCCTGATCGGCCAGGTTTAACCATTATGGTTTTTTTAGGCACGACCTATATAGGTGTGATTGATCCTCGGATGGGAACACTCCTTTTTTGCAATTTTGAACGCTTGGTCAAATCAACTGACACCTACCCTGCTTCGGGTTAAGATTGAGGGTTTTTCATTTTCAGAAAGAAACTCCTACTACTAGGTTAAAAGGGGTTGACAATGGACTATCTTCCTTATATCTCCGGTGTTTATGGATTGAACAATGCATGTACATCATCAACAGGTTTTTGTTCAAAAGTATACAATCGAAAACTTACGCGTCTTTAGATTTCGTCATCCTCCCTTGGATTCCGCTTAAACAAGCGTTTGACATCAGTTAAAACATTGAGTGAACACGAATGGATTAAATTAAAACATGCATATTTATTTCATTATCAATATCAATTGAAAACAACAAGTTTTACAAATGGAATTTGCAATTAAACAGGAAAGAAATCACAAATGTAAAGGAAATGACACGATAAAAATGCAGATTTCCAGCTCCTCGGAACTAGGCTTCTTGTATCTTGACTTGTTGGCGAATCAGCCATCTTCAGCTTGTTCGTGGTTTGGCAGAGGATTTTTTATAACGTTGGGAACGTCATTAGAGAAATTAATTGTCTTGCTATCGATCAAGTCCTGTACCTTGTGCTTGAATGCTCTGCAATCATCAATAGTATGACCGGGTGCCCCGGAATGGAACTCGCAATGAGTGTTTGCATCATAGCCAAATGGAAGCGCACCTGTTGGCGGAGCTATTATACCGGTGTTGGGCGTAGTTATGATTTTGCCGCTGCGGTTGTTGCTGTTGTGGCACGACAGGAATAGTAACACTAGAAACCTGTTGATTGTTCTGGTGCTGACCCCTTCTCCTTCCTCGTGAGCTAGATATGGAGCTGGTATCTCCCTCTCATTTCTTACCGCCGAAAACCTTATTTCCCCCTCCAGCTGAGGATGAATCCCCAGCTTGAATCTTTTCGAGTTTTATGCCATTCCCTATTCGTTCTCCTGTGATTATCAAATTTGACAAACCGCCTGACATACTGCCGACCAGCTTCTCATAGTATACATCGGGAAAAGTAGCGACAAACATGTTTATCATCTCGCGTTCCATCATTGGAGGCTAGACCCTGGCAGCAAGCTCCCGCCACCTTTGGGCATACCCTTTGAAGCATTCATTATTTTTCTGGGAGAGATTTTGCAGTTGGACCATGTTCGGAGCAAGGTCACTATTGTATTGGTAGTGTTTAATGAACGCTTCTGCAAGATCCTTCCAGCTACGGACCTGGGCGGGCTCCAGCCCCATGTACCATTCTAGCGATGGTCCGGACAAACTGTCTTGGAAGAAGTGCATTAACAGTTTTTCATCGTCTGAGTACGCCGACATTTTCCTGTAGTAGGATCTCAAGTGGACACGAGGGCAAGTGGTACCCTTGTATTTATCAAAGTCAGGCACTTTGAATTTTGGAGGTACTTTTAAATCCGGAATAAGACCCAAATTGGTCATGTCAAGGCCCATGGAATTCATATTCTCAAAGCCTTTCATCTTATCTTCGAGCCATTTGAACCTCCGGCTGGCCTCAGGATGCAGTTCAGCCTCAGCTCCTCTCATCGAGAATACGTCATCCTGAAAATCCTTATTCCAGGGTTGATGGACATTTCCATGGACAATACCTGCAGCTTCAGGCCCATGGAAGTTACCGTTTCCAGCATTACCAATATTAACTCCAGCGTTACCACTTGTACCAATGTTACCATTAGCAGCCCCAATGGTGCCATTACCAGCCCCAGCACGGCCAGTACCCATTACAGTGTTCCCATTGCCCACAGTGTTGGGAATGATCACAGTTGGCCCAGAGTTGTCAGCTCGGGGAGTCTCAACTTGAGGAGGGTTGGTAGTTTCACCTCCGTGCAAAACCCCATTGGTGTCAACGCGTGCAATCAAGGGCTGCACGAGAGTTCTGAGTTGGTCTTGCCCACTGGCAACTACCTGCATGATGTCCATGAACTGGGACATCCTCTCCCTGAATTCTTGCATTTCAGCTTGAACCTGTTCCATAGCTCTGAGTTGATTAGCTTGGATGGAATAATGGTGAATTGGTCTGCAATCAATCTTGAAACACAATATGTTTTGACAAACACAAAGAGGTTAGATAAATGAGTCCAAGGTACCTGTTATGCAAAATGATATGCAAATGCAAACATGTGTTTGTGCCTTAGGAGAGATTTCCCCCGATTCTAGTTCCAGAATAACAGTGAGACAAAATGAGAAGCCAAACACGGAGATGAACAATATCTGGTGTATATATATATATATATATATATATATATATATATATATATATATATATATATATATATATATATATATATATATATATATATATATATATATATATATATATATATATATATATATATATATATATATATATATATATATATATATATATATAAAGAGCCCACATAAGCAGCATACAGGAGTAACTGAGTACAACGAAATCGATAATAGAGTAACCTCAGCCAACAAGCCTGGTGATGGTCAACAATACAGCAGCAGTGAGTGAAAGCTACAGAGAAAATACAAAAGAAATCAAGTGCGGCAGCAGGCACAAAAATCTTCTAATAGTTTCTTCGTCTCGGGGTGATCAGGCCTGGTAAGCAATCCTTGGATAAGCAGCTCTCTCTGTCTGACGGTGCTCTGGATATCCTTAACAAAGTCTTCCAAGGCTGCTTCTCCGAAGCAACCTTCCAATTTACGTCTCTTGGAAACGTCCCTCAGTTTGTACTCTTTCAGGTTTGCCATAGCTTCTTTCAACTTGCGCTCAGCGTTATGCCTGAGTGATGTTTCAGCTTCAATCTTCTCGTGCTGAGCCTTAAGCTGAATCATCAGTTTGGAAATCTGCTGCTTTAGCTTCTCTTCCTGTTCTTTGTTGTTAGACAAGGTGGTATTCCACTGAGTATTGAATTTGGAGATCCTCATATAGGCTTTGTCCAACTCCTGCTTATTGGTGGCGAGAACACTGCTAACAACTTTGAAGTCCAAGCCCAGGCGCTCACGAGTGTCGATCTGCTTAGTCAAATTTGTACCCAGTTGATTCACGAGTTCAGTTTTCTTTTTGAAGGCGTACGCAGCATCACTCTTTTCTCCTTGGAGTTGGGCAATTTCTTTTTCTAACTCCTCATTTTCTTTCTTCAACTCTTCTTTTTCTTGTAGCACCTGGTTGTATTTCTGAATATCCACCGTGGTTGGCTCTTCGACCACTGGAGGATATAATGGCTCAACTGCAGGGAATGGCATCAGAAACTTGGCGGTTCTCTCTTGGATCCAGGCCAAATATGGGCCAAAGGCTTTGTTGTTGCTCTTTCCTAGCAAAACTTTTCCCTTTCTATGAATCTTGCTCCAAGCTTTCTCCACTTTAACCAAAGCGTCGCCTTCAAGAAACCCTGTGAGATACAGAGATTCCTGTATCTCCTTTTCAATAGGAGGACCTTTCAGCGCATATCCAATTGTCTTACCAGCAAGGATGGATTATAGTTGATGCACCCTTTCCTTCCGACCAGAGGGACATTAGGAAAGCCACCACAACTATACACAATTTCTTTGCCTAGCAAGTCTCTATCAAACCAAGTGATATTGTTAGCAGACAGACCCATCAAGTGTGCGGACCATGCTGAAGCCTCAGCAGTATCAATAAATGGATCCGTTTTAGGAAGATGGCTGGCAAACCATTTGTACAATAAAGGAGTACAACAAGACACATTCTTCCCCTTTCTATTTTCATTCTTGCTATGAATTGAATGATAAACGTCTCCGAGAAGAGTGGGCACCGGATTCCCGGAAGCAAATATGTAGAAGGCGTCTGTATCTATGAAATTCGGGAGATTAGGGAATAGCATGATACCATATATATATAGAGCTAAGATGGCATTGAACACAACCCAGCAACCTTCCTTGGAAAACTTCTGGGCTTTCTCCACCAAGAAAGGCAAAGTGAAACCAGAAACTCTGATTCTCTTAACCAACTTCCCATCTAAATGAAGTGCAGCAGCCAACTTATCCAAGTCAAGTTCAGCATCAACACGATAGTAAGGCATCTGGTTCAACAAGGGTATCCCCAACAAGTCAGAATACTCTTCTAGGGTTGGAGCTAGGACATAATCTGGAAAAGCAAAGCATCTGAGTTGCGGATCATAAAACTGCAGAAGAGCGTAGAGGCCATTCAACTCATACGTAGAAGGTTTACACACAATATTCAGAAGTGTCCCATAGCTTTTCCTGAAGTCTTCCATCACCTTCTTATCAGGTAGAGAAATCAAACTCCGTAACTCTTGGATATCAGGTGTAGGTAGCTTGTAAGCCACTGTTTTCTTCAAAGGTTCCATGGTGGCAATAGGGATCAAGACCACTAGAATCGGAGAGGAAATAAGCACCTGCAACACAGACACACGTTAATGAAATGTAGATGAGAATGCAAAGATGCAAATGCAAAAGGAAGCAGCAGGAGATCAAGATTGTTGTACTGTTGATTGAGAAGGACCAAAATTCCGCTTCAACAAAGACATGGCACTGTTCTGAAGATAAGGACCCCTGATACCATTACCATTGATTCATACTGTCAAGAAACCGGGTAGTCTGGAGGTCAAATTTTCCTGCACAACCCAATCCCTCTCACGGGTATAGACCTATCCACTGATAAGGTTCGGCATCCTATGCGTTCATCAGCGTCACAGACTTTCGAGAAATGATGATACGTTCACCATTTCTAGTTTGGCACCATCCTCTCCCAAATAGGCCTCACTTAACTGAATCACAAATGATCGGTCCCCAGAGTCGACAATCCTCAGATCCAAAATCTTCTAAAGTCCAAAGGACCGGTAAGGAAATCATCAAAGAGAATCTCGTCTGAGTGTGGATTACATGGGAACTGGTGCGAGCAAAGCAAGCAGGTCCACCACTAATCCACTTCTAGTGCTATGTTTGAACTCAAGCCTGGGTCTGGCTTATCACTCATCAGAATCACCCCTCCCACAAACAGCAATAATAATAATGATATATAATGCTGAAAATAAAATGCGGGAAAATAAAGTGCAGAAGCAAATAAAGTACAACATGCATGTACAAAACCCAAAAGATAAGCAAACAAGCGCTAGGATTGACTCGCATAGGGGATGGGAAACAGTCCCAGCATAGGGGATGGGAAAATTCCCCAGCAACTATATATCCCCAGCAGAGTTGCCAGCTGTTGCTACTGCGAAAAAAGGTGCCGACAAAGACAGAAGAGTCACCACCTATCGTTATTTATCCCAAGGGAGGGAAACGAAACGATTAGGAGAAACCTAGCGAAAAGGGATAAGATCGGTCATCGCAACCAAATCTCGGGTTCGGGAGTCGGTTACGCAAGGGGATGGTATTAACACCCCTCACGTCCGTCGTACTCGACGGGATCCACGCTTGTTTGTTTATCTAAAAGGGTTGTTTATCTATCTACGCTAATGGTCTGGGTTAAAAGAAAAAGAAAGAACTCGACAGAGCATCGTAGCTCTGGGCCTACATGTTCCCTCGTGCAATGGGAAAGTCAGAGTCAACGTAGTTCGGCTAACTACGGATGATGGGGGAAGGTTGCTCACCAAGACATCGCGTCTTGTACCTACGTACTCTCAACAGGTATGAGAGATCAAAGCGAACGTAGTTCGAAATAAAATGGAACACATGTTTGTTCAATTGTTTTTACCCGAGTAAAGTTAAACTACAATTCCAACAGTTAGGGACAACGCCTGTTTGCGGTAGAACCGAAGCTTAACAACACTCTTTTCATCTGAAAAAGTTTTCCATTAAGGGAGAGCCCCAAAGGGAAAAAGAAGTTTTATGTTTGTTTTTTTCTTTTATCGGAGAAGAAGTGTTTTTTATGAATGTTTGTAATTCATATTGCACTAGAGTCTATGATTTAGGAGCGAATGCGTCGCATATCGCCCAAAGGACATACGCTAAACACTCTAGATGATTGAGAGGAGACCGCTCAATTATCATTTCCCCAGTAGCTTAAGGCTCGTAGCGTACAATACGAACTTTCCTTTATTAGATGTTTTGTTATTGTTTGAAGGTGAGAAGAGAAAGAGGAATCTACAGGGGACTAAATCAAAACCCTAATGCTATCATGCAAGATGGTCCTAATGTTGAGTTTGAAAGGGAATCTATCCTATATGTTATCATGCAAAGGATTCAACCTAAAGTTCTATCATCACTCCTTAAACAAGGAAGTGAGAGTCTTAAGGAAACATGCCAATGGAAGGAGAAACAACAGGAAATCATCAGGATTATTCAATTGAAATGTAAAATGCGTATGAATGCACATGCAATGAAACAGTACAAGCAAAGGGAGGACACCTCAACCTTTAATGCAAACATGTCAAGTATGAAAGGAAGGTAAACATCCAAGCAAAGGGAGGCAAACTCAACCTTTAAATGCAAGCAAGAGATGCACAGAGAAAGCACACAAGCAAAGGGAGACTAGCTCAACCTTTAATGCAATCATGCACCTAAACAAGAGTATCTACTCATGCAATTCTATCCTAATGCACCACAACAAGCAAGCAATGAAATCAATCCATCAGGAGAGGGATAAACTAGATGAGCAACAAGGAAATCATCCCAAGGCTACATCAGGTTTAGACGTGTATCAACACAAGAGTCCATCCCAGGTTCAACCTCTTTATGGAATGCACAGAATTCAACCAAAGGAAGAATTAGGCTCTCACAAGAGAGATCCTAAGAATGTAGGACATATGAGAATGGTGGAACCTAGATGTCAATCTAAGGTATCTGGTTAATGTGTATATACAAAAGAGTCCTCAAAGGCTCAAACTTCTCATGGAATGCACAGAATTCGACCAAAGGAAGAATTAGGCTCTCACAAGAAGGATCCTAAGAATATAGGACAGATTATGATGAGGCATGAGAAGCATAGTGTGAACCAAAGGAACCCACCATGTCATTAAATGTCCATCAAATGCTCAACCTCTTATGAAATGCACAGAATTCAACCAAAGGAAGAATTAGGCTCTCACAAGAGGGATCCTAAGAATAGGACTGAGAGGAAGTGTGTAGAGCACTTGAGTCCTCAAAGGCTCAACCTCTTATAGAATGCACAGAATTCGACCAAAGGAAGAATTAGGCTCTCATAAGATGGATCCAAAGAATAGAACTAGGGAATGTTGAGATGGAAGGGACAAGGCAAAGCAAAGCAAAAGGAACCACATAAGGAAGAGAAACCAATCACCTAAAAGCTTCCAAGGAACCCTAAAAGCTAAGCTCTAAAGGAGTTCTTTCCTAATCAAGCTATGGACATGTTAATGACTTGAACATTACCCTACAAATGCTTTAACCTATGTACTATAGGATCATGTAATGATTAGGTGCCTAAGGATTGCTAAAAGATCACTTATAATGCAAAACTAGGTGGAAGTTCAATTTGAAACATACAAACATCAGTTAGAATGTAAAATCTAGGAAAAATATGAAAACAACCCTAAAAATCCTAATAAAATTCTTAAGGGATCCTTAAGATGTTAGGAAGCTATGGTTAAAAATGTGGAGAAAAAATCCAAGCCTAGGCAGGTGAACAGGGGTCAAACCCTAATGTGGTCAATGAAGGATGCAAAGAGAAAGGGTGCTAAAGATCTACTTCAAACCCTAACTAAATTGAATCTAAAAATTAGAAAAAATACCTAGAAATCAATCAAGGTGTCTAAAATCAGCATGAAAAATATTAGACATTTATTCCATGCATTGATAAGGAAACAAAATCCAAGAAGCAAGCATGTATTTTTCACATTTAAAGAAGTAACCAATCATGTAAAATTCACATTAAATTGAAAATAAACAGAAAATCAAAATAAAAAATATGAAAAATTTCTATACATGTCAAGGTGCATACCATATTTTTCTCCTGATTTATTGAGGTATTTATCATTTTTAAAAGAATTAGTTCCAAACAGACATGAATATGAAAATAAAAGAAAAGAAAAATAAAATTGATAAAGTTGCATGGAAAATAGCAATTAAGTCATGTTTTAAAGTAAAATGGGCTTGGAAAGGGGTTGCGCGTAGCAAAATTGAGCCCAGGTCCAATTCATGTTTGGAAAAAACTGAGTAATCTCATGCGCTTAGTCAACAAAAGCTCACGGTACGTCTTAATCTCCACTACTCAACCATTAAGTAGTCTGATCCTACGCATATCATGATGCCACATCATTAAAGAAGTAAAAACCTTAGCTGACTTTAACCATGGCCGCGAGATGAAAGGAAAGAGTTAAGGAACTATCAAGATCCAAGGGTCCTGAACGCATCTGGCAATTTCAAAAGGGAAAGGGAGGGAAATGCACCAGCGGTGGCCGGAGAAGACTCTGGTCGTCTTCTCCGGTGGAATTGTACAGTGAGAGTCATGAAACTTCATCAAAACTAAAGTTTTCTAGTACCGATCAACTCGCCTCTCTTCCTAGATTACATATATCATGTTCTTTCTCATTTTTAACCTAAAATCAACTCAAACCGAAGGCTACAAGAATTGGTGCTCTATTGAAAATTGTTGTAATCAAGCCTAATAATCATCCTAAATCCATATACACCTCTCAAGGAACCTAACCACATGAATATTGAGCTCTAAATCATCAAGAATTATGAGCAATGTTGAAAGATAGAAACCTGTTCTGAAGCTTGCGAAGAGCCTTGGATTGAGGCTGGTTCTTTCTCCAATTGATCCAGAAAGCTTCTATGGATCCTTCTAGAGCTTCCTTGATCTTCAATTTGGCTTGAGGATGGATGAAATGTGAAATTCGATTTTGCACTTCTCTTGAGTTTGTTGCAACTGTAACTGCTCTAACTGCCACCAAATTTCATAAATCATCATCTGATCATGATCAGACTGTTATATAGAAGTGATTGAGAATGGATTTGAGACCCAATTGTGGCTGGTTTGGCCCAACCCAAAACTCACTTTTCTTCACTTTGAAGCTTGTCCATGTGCATGAAAATAGAGCTAAAACTCTTGCTCATTGCTTCAATTCAATTGCTGGTAATGTAATGCAGTTCAAGGGTTGAGATTTGATCCTTGTTTTTTATTAATGTTGGATCTTGATCATGTTACTTCAAGATGAAGTAACCTTGAATTTTGCCATGTAAATGACTCTAAACCTCAAATGTGGAAATTGCATTTCTCTTGTAATATCTTGTAGACTCAAAAAATGCACACATATGCCTTGGAATGATCCATTTTGAATTTATTTGAATTTTTTACTTTTAATGGCCTTTAATGTTCACTTCATGAAAATTTCTTCAACAAATCTTCAACCCAATCCATATCAATGTTTCCTTGATATTTGGTTGAGCAAATGACCCCATTCTAAGCAACTTTCAAGTTGGAAAGATTTTTATTTGAGGTATGCAAAGTGGTGAAATTGCCCTATAATCCAAAATGACCTATAATCTTACTTTCCCAAAATACCCTTGCCTTGCAAGCTCCACATCTTGAGTTCTACAAATCCAATCAAGGACTTCTAGTACTCTTTGGAAATCTAATATCATGATGAAAAACATTCATGTTTGGGTCAAGATGAGGAGAGACATCATTCTAGCTCAAAAATGGCATGGAAGCTGGTTGACTTTCAAGGACCAAAATCACATTCATCTGATGACCTGTAACCTGTCTGCTTCATAACTTGAGTTCTATAAATCAGATGAATGACGTCTAGTACTCAAAATAAATCTAGAAACAATCTCTACAAGATTTATGTTGGAGTCAAGATCAAATTAAACTTGTATATTGAGTTATGTGGTCTTGAAGTTAGACACTAAATAGGGGATTTTACACTGACAAAGCTTAGAAACCCTGGCTTAGTAACTTCTCACACTCTTGAATATTAATGAATTGATCTTGAAATGATATATGACATGCCTCAACACAACATTCCATGATCATAGTTGCTCGGACATGAGTGTTAATCTCCTCCAATTTCACGGTTGACTTAGGGTTAATCAGGTGAAAACCCTAATTACACCACCTTTGACTGTGGCCTCTTGTACTTTGAATAATGGCTTGCACAAGCTCCATAATTATCATTTCAAGACATCCTATGAGCTTTCTTAATGCTTTAGTTCCACATCCGTGGATTCAAAATCATCTGATGATCTTCCATGACCTTCAAGTTAGGAGATATGCACATTTGTGTCCACCTTCAACTCTTTGACTTTTCTGATGGTGATAGGTTCTTGAACAGCTTGAATACAACCTCTTGAATAGCCTTAGAACCTTGTGGTAACCCCCTCTTGATAAGCACAACTCTCTCAGTCCCCTGTATATGAATGATGGTATGCAAATGCTAATGTTATATGAAATGCAATGAAACATAAGCTAGTGTTGCACCCTAAAATTTGCTCAACCTTATTCACTTGGTTTATGTTTCAATATCATTAGCATTTGCATATAGAATCATGTACATAGACTAATCATCTGCATAGCATAGCATAACAAGTCATCCAACAGGAGATCAAGCATTATTTTCATCTCTAGAGGCCTATCAAGAGGTTATTATCCTAATTCATTCTCATTCAAGTCATCATAAAAGAATTTGAAAGCAGAGAGTTCAGTGGATCAAGCTTTGAGTCTATCTCCTATCTGAGGGCATCTGAGGATCAACAAGGGAGTTGTGAGCTGGGAATTGAAGGCATGGGGAGTATATAGACATCTTGGAGGACTTAGAAAGTCATTTGGAGAAGGAGACAAGTCAGTGGTGAAGTCACAAGAATTACAGTTGAAGACAGTCAACTAGGGTTTCATCTGGGTCAACCCTAGGTCAATTGACTGATGGAAAGGCATTGAGGGCTATTGGAGAGATGTGGGGTTCATCATTTGACATGTAAAAGAGGATATGGTGGTATGCCAAGAAGAATTCAAGAGAAATCAAGGAGAAGAGGAGTTTCTAAATTAGGGTTTCTGTGTAAAATCCCCTAGTTTAGGTCAAATTTCCAAGCAAGATAAGTCAAAATGCAAGCTTCAAATGGATCCTTGGCCAACATGGAACTTGTAGAGGACCTCAAGACCTTCAATTTTAGTGGTGGAAGACACTAAGATGATTTATGGGACTCAAGTTATTGGTCCTTGCAAGTTACAGGTCATCTGAGGTATCTGAAATTTTGTCTGTGAAAGGGACTTGACTTCCAAGCAATGTTTACCCCTCAAGTAGATTTCAAATGAATTTCTGGTCAACATAAGAGTTGTTCCTCATTGTCTTAGCTTTCTATAATGGTATAGTATGGCTTCATATGATTTGTGGAACTCTACTTATAGTTTTGGCAAGCAAAGGGTATTTTGGTCATCTGAGAATTACAGGTCATTTTAACCTATGCTCAAAACTCATACAAGGAAGCTTCAAATGGAAAACTTTACAACATCAAACTTGTTCAAAATGACATTTTGAGTCTATAAAAGTGACCATGAGAGATTGGAAAGATTCATAGCACAAGGTTTCAAAATTGTTGGATTTAATGAATAAAAATGACCTAAAAAATGAGATTTTTCATATTTTGGCCAAATGAAGCAAAATTATAGGTCATTTTGAATGGAAAAACCATTTTGAGAACATTGGCTAAAGTATAATTTTGAGCTTAGTTCATGTTTTAAGAGTTATCCATGGTTGCTTGCAATGGAAGAAACATAAGCCAAATTCAAGGGAAATCACACAAGGGAAGCTTCTCCAAGTTTCTAGGAGGTTCTAACCTCACCTATATATTGATAAGAGATAGTTCATGCCATGGTTGGTGACTTCATTTGTTCAAAACCCCAAGTTATACACACTTTCTCCATTTTGCATAAGCTTCACAAACTCTCTCAAATCTCCCTCAATTCTCATACTTCTTGATCTGAACTTCATCACCATCATCCATAGATTACAATTCACATATTCATTTGGCTGAATCAATCAAGGATAGTGCCATTCAAGTTTCATCCTTCAAGGTGCAAGAAGTTGGAATCACAAGATCCAAGGATTTTGAGCCCAAACCTTTGCATACAGAATCAAAGTGGTGGTGTGTGGATCAGTTTCAAGTCCTTGCAAGCCTTGATTCAGAGATTTCCATAGCTGTATCTCCATTTTAAACCAGGTTGGATTTCTCTTCGAATTGAATGTTTTTGGTTAGCATGATAGGGTTTTGATAGCTTAGAATGGTTAAGTTAGGTTAGATGATGATTTTCACAGAGTTTGGAGAGGTTTTGTGAGGTTTGGTTATGGAGTTCACAAACTGTTGAGGCTTGTAATTATGAGGATAATGCACGAAAATCTTGTTGGATTAGCATGTTAAGATCAGCTTGAGTTGTAGTTGAACTTAGGACAAGAATTGGTGAGTTTTGGTTGAGTTGATCACAGGTGTTCATGGTGGACCACAACTGTTATCTTCATCGAATTGATTAATTGCTTGAGTTTTAGGGAGATTTATGGTTATGGCTGTGTAGAGGGATTGTCGTAGACCAAATTTGCTTTTTATATCGTGTGAATCCATGGAGGTATGAGGGAGAACAGAGGTGTGCAAGATCGTGCATGGTTAGGGTTTTCTGAAACCCTAGGGTTGCTCAAGGTTGAAGATGATGGCTGGACCACACGATGAGGGTTTGACCTTGACTCAGATTGCAATCTAACGGCCACGATTTAAGTTGAAATATGGAGGGAAATTCAAAAGGTGAAACGCACCGTTTCACTAAAACATTCAGAGTGGGCTCAGACTGTACTTGCTTTTGACACCCCCAAACCAAAGCCCATTGGAAAATTATAAAAAAATAAAAATTGCATTTTATTTTTTATTTCTTGATATTTTTGCCATATTTTCCAAATAAATAGCATTTTAAATAGTTTAATTTTATACATGAATTTGTTAATTTTTGTTCTATTAGTTTCTTTAATATTTTTTGTCCATTCTTTTTAGGTTGTTTAGTTTAGATATTAAACTTGTAGATGCAATTTAATTCCCATTTTTAGGAGTTAGTTTTAGGTGATTAGCTTAGGTGAAAACAACATGAACAAATTAGGGTTTTAAACCAACTTAGGAGAAATAGTTTAATTCTTTTAGGATAGTTTTCAGTTGATTTTTGGGTATGGACTATAGGGGCTATGGGTATAGGATAGATCCCCTTAGAAATCATCAGGATTCCCCTACTGCTATTAGTATATACTGTCTACATTTGATTGATTGGTGTGGTGTGCCCTCTGGGGATTACTGTTTGTCTGTATGGGTATTGGGATTGCTTGGGGATTGGGAGAGCTAAAGACTTGTGATGTGGAAGCCATTGGAGATCCAGAGCCTGAAGGCCAACTTCCAGAGTTGATGATGAGATTCTTGCTAGAAGCTGTTGAGGAGATTAGGGTTTAGAAACTAGGCAGAGCTCTAGATTAGAAAGCTTGATTCTCAAACATGGAAGGTTTTGACTGCCTCCATTCCTCTCTGTGATACAGAGTCTCTCTAAGACATTCACCCCCTTCCTTTGGAAGGCTTGGTGCTATTGTCTAGGGGATAGAACTCTTGAGAGAAAATATCTTATGTGTTAGTAGTAGTTGGTTTACCACCATTGGTAGTCAACTAATTGCGTAACACCCAATTCACTCTGGTGATTGATCCCTCAGCTTGGAGGATGAGACTTGAAGAAAAGCCATTGTAGACTGAAGATTGGTGACCAAAGCCCTTGCTTGAAGACTGTGAAGATAGAGACTGCTGCTGACTGAAGCTTGTAGCTGATTGGAAATGACTTGAAGATGGAGAGTTGTTGTAGCTGTTTATTTTAGTTGTTATTCATTTCTGATGTATTGATTGGTTTTCCTGGCTGTATTGTTTGCTGTTTAACCTGTTGGGTTGAAAGTGAATCCTGTTCACTTTTGCCTATTGTTTTCTAGGTTCGAGGTTGAGTGGGACTCCCTTGCCTCGCTTGTATTGTTGCATTCATGCATTTTACCGCTTTACTGTATATATCTGATATTGTTTCTGTTTCCGTTTATTCCCTTAGGATCTTTGTTTCCCTCTGTGCAAGAGAGGAGCATGATAGACACTAGGTCTTAACCCATGCATGATAACATTAGGTTAGTTTGTTTCCCTTCGCAACCATAGGTTAGAGTTCTGTCTCTTCTTCCTCAAAACAAACAGAAAAACACAATAAGATTTCAAATACAATAAAAGACACTTCTTCCGTAAAAGAATGTGAACTCATCAAGACGTCGTTTTTGTCCGCTTGGACTGCTAATCAGAAAAACCTTTTTCAGAAGGAATAAAATCAACCAAGACAAGCTTGTGTCGTACGTGGCCCGAACTACGTTTGCTCTGATCTTTCATGCTGTGTGAAAGTACGTAGGCATAGGATGCGATATCCTAGCGAGCAACCTTCCCCTCCTTTCCCGTAGGTAGGCGAACTACGTTGACTCTGATTTCTCGTTCCAGACGGGAATACGTAGGCATAAAGTGCGATACTTTGCCGAGTCATTTTATTTCCATTTTATTTTCTTTTTAACCCTTGACCTATAGTTTAGATAGAATAACAACCCATACCCGAAAACAAGCGTGGATCCCGTCGAGTACGACGGACGTGAGGGGTGCTAATACCTTCCCCTTGCGTAACCGACTCCCGAATCCAGGTTTTGGTTGCGATGACCATACCTTTCCCGTGTTGTGCGAGGTTTACTCTGAGAGTTTCCTTTCCCTCCCGTGGGATAAATAACGCACGGTGGCGACTCTTCTGTTCAGCCGGCGCCGATTTTCGCAGTAGCGACAGCTGGCGACTCTGTTGGGGAAATGCGACAGTTCCCTATGTGAGTCTGCTGGGGGATCCAACGTCCCCTGGCTGCTAAGGACTGCGATAGTCCTTATGCATTTGGGATCCAACGTCCCTCTAGAGAGTCAATCCTACCGCTTGTTTTCCCGTCGAGGATTTTGTATGGATTTATATTTCTGACCTTTATTTTCAGCATTATATATTGATTATTATTGCTGTATTGGGGTGTGACGGGTGTTCTGATATTGAGTGAGAAGCCGGACCTGGGCTTGAGTGCACCTTAGACTTAGAGTAGAGATTAGTGGGCGCGCACGTGCTTTGCATGTCCTAGTGTCCCGCGAAATCTACGCTCAGACGAGGTTCTTCTGGTTGGCCTCCTGTCCCGCCCTTTGGGTGGCTTGGGTTGCTGGTTAGTTGGATTGTCGACTCTAGGGACCGATCATTTGGAAGTTGGCTAAGTGAGGCCTCTTCAGGATTTGATGATGCCACTCCTTCTGGGAATCGTATCATCAAGCCTGAAAGTCTGTGACGCCGACGACAGCATAGGATGCCATACCTTTGTCAGTTACCAGGACATCCACCTGTGAGAGGGTTTGGGGATATGCAGGTAACTAGACCTTCAGATACCGGTTATTCCTTGGTCAGAGATCCTGGGTATTTGTGTTATGAGGTCTGTCAGAGACCAGTTGGAGAGTTCTGAGGTCTGTCAGAGACCAGTTGGATAGTTATGAGGTCTGTCAGAGACCATTTGGAGATGTGATTAGAGGTCTACCAGAGATCAGTCTGAGTTATGGTTTGAGGTCTGTCAGAGACCGTTGTTGGAGCTTTATTATAGGTCTATCTGAGACCAGGGTTTGAGGACTTCTAGAGAGTCTATCTGAGACTTCTTGATATGGTTCAGGCTATTCAGCTACGGCCTTTGGTCCCTATTGCATGTCATTTGCATTGCATTGTTTGCATACCCATTATCATTACATTCCACTAACGTGTGTCTGTGCTGCAGGTGCATTTGCATTCCCCCGGTTCTAGTGTCTGGACTTCTGAGTATTTGATCATGGCTAGCTTGAGGATGACCGTTGCGTATAAGCTACCTGTCCCCGATATTACTCCACTCTTGGGTCTGATCTCTCTTACAGATGAGGATGTCCGTAGAAGCTTCAGGCAGAGTTACGGACGATTATTGGGTTTAGTGCGCAGGTCTACTGATGATGAATTGAACGGGCTGTACACCTTAATGCAATTCTATGACCCGGCTTTGAGATGTTTCACGTTTGCGGAATTTATCTTGGGGCCCACTATGGAGGAGTATGTAGAGTTTACTGAGCTGCCAGTTCAGAATGCAGTTCCTTTTATCCACTCAGCCGCTGAGCCCAATTTGGAGGATTTAGCCAAAGCCCTGCATATGAATGCTTCTGACTTGTTGATGACTGCATGGCGAGGGGTTCCGGGTTTTTCTCTTCAGTTTCTAGTTGGCAAGGCTCAAGAGTACGCCAAGAATGGGTGTTGGGTGGTCTTTAACGCTATTTTGGCCCTCTGCATTTATGGGATAGTGTTGTTCCCTAACTTCCCAAACTTCGTGGACATGGATGCATTTCATCTATTTGCTGCCGGTAATCCAGTACCAACACTGATCGGGGACTTTTACCATTCGATGCACTACAGGAATGAAAACAGGAGAGGCAAGAATGTCTCTTGTTGCGTACCTTTGCTGTATATGTGGTTCAAGAGCCATTTTCCATCGAGGGGACCTTTCATGGATAATGCAATCACGCCCGACTGGCCAGAGCATATGATGAGGTTAACTTCTGAAGACGTTGAATGGTTTGATAGAGATTTGCTTGGATCCGAGCTTATATTCAGTTGTTCTGGTTACCCTAATGTCCCGCTAATAGGGAGAAAAGGGTGTATCAACTACAACCCTTCTCTGTTCATTCGTCAGTTCGGATATGCGCTGAAGAACCCGCCAAAAGAGGAAGAAGTACAGGAATCTCTGTACTTTACTGGAGACGTGAAGGGGGAGTTATTAGCCAAGTTGCAGCATGCCTGGACGCGAATTAACCGAAGGGGGAAGCCGTTGTTAGGAAAGAATGACTGTCAGGCCTATGCACCTTACAGAGAGTGGATTCAGAAGAGAGCCAGTCAGTTGAGGATGCCATTTCCAGATGCACCAGTTCTTGTACCTATTCCGGTAGCAGAGCCAACTACTATTTCTAGGGAAGCCTACGAGCAAGTTGTGAAAGAAAAAGAAGCCTTGATGAAGATCAACGAAGGGTTAGAGCAAGAGCTAGCCCAGGCACGCAGTGAGAAAAACAAGGTCGTCCATGCTTTCCAACAGCAGATCGAGCTCATGAACAGATTAGGGGCTGAGTTGACTGAGGAGAGGAAGAAGCGCGAACGTCTGGGGCAAGAGTTCAGAAGCTCCCATGACATGCTGGAATCCAAGAAGAAAGCGCTTGACATCGCTCACCGAGAGATCTCTTCTTGCAATAAGACTTGGAATGCCACGCTCACTAACAACAAGAAGAGGGAGGATAAGTTGAAATAGCAAATCTCCGACCTTGAAGAGCAATTAAAGTCCAGCATCAAGAAGTGTGAGGAAGAAGTGATGACTCGGTACAGTCTCCAGAATGCACTAAACAAGGCTATCAAAGGCAGAGATGAAGCTGTGTCTCAGAAGTGTAAACTAGAAGATCGCTTCGGAGAGGGGGCATGGGAAGAAACTGTTGAAGACGTACGCCATGTTCTTAAGAAAAGGAACCAACTTGTTGAAGGGCTGCTTGCTCGACCTAGTCATCCGGAGACCAAGAAGCTGCTAGAAGAGTACCAGACTTATGGGAGGATTTGATCATTTCATGTAGTAACTTGTATGCTTTATTTGCGTAGTGCTGACCATCACCAGGATTGTTGGTTGAGGTCATGCCTTCTCTTTGTACTCTCAGTGACATTGTATTCCGGGTTTATTGATTTCTCAGCAATATATGAAGCTTTCTGTGATTCAGCTCCGATGTTTGTACTGCTAGCACTGACACTGCACCGGCACCTTCACACTAGAATCGGGGAATGAACTTCCCTAATGCACAGACACACACGTTGCATTGCATTCATATTCACATTGCATTACAGGTAATCATTGGATGTTATCTTATTTCCTGCTCTGTACCAGGTACTTTTCAGGATTGCAGATCAGCACCCGCACCGCTATTCTACCTGCACCAACTGTCGAAGAATCATGGATCAAATGCAGAACGAGATGCAAGATGTGCGCGAGAAGCTAGCTCTCTTTATGCAGACCATGGAAGCTATTGCAAAAGGTCAGGAGAATTTGCAAGCCATGGTCCAGCCTCTGTTGGCCCGAAATGCTGGTCACGGTAACGAGGATCATCAGTCTGTGCGAGTCGATACTGTTCATGGGGACGACACTCCCACGCCAGTGGCTCCACCTGTAGTCAATATACCAGCTGCTAATGTCAACAACGCTACCGCTGCTGTGAACAGTAACGTCGGAGTGGGGAATGAGACTGTTGTCCATAACGTTGGGCTTGGTGATGTCAACTTGGGTGATAATATGGGAGGCAACGACTTTGTCAATGCTGGATTCGGGTTCAACGATCAGGGATTCGATAACGCTGGGAAATATGGTTTCAATGCTCAAGGCTTTGGGCAAGATGGTTATGGTGTGGCCAATCAGGGTTACGGAGGTTTCGGAAATGGAAACGGCGCTGAGTTTATGGCTGTTGGGCCTGCTGGAGGTGTTCAGGGATACGGCAATAGAGGCCGAGGTCCGGTGATGAATCAAATTAGAGCTGGCCGAAATAATGGATATGATGGGTATGGAGCTGGGAATGGTATGTGGCAAGAAGATCAGCAGGAGGACGCTTTCTCCGGTGGAGGTTTCGAAGGGCCGATGGATGACTCCCAGAAGATCAGAATGCTGGAAGAGCAGATGAAGGGGGTCCTGAACCAAAGTGTTGTGGGTTTGGACATGGCAACGATGGGTCTGGTACCTGGTTTGAGGGTGCCAATCAAATTCAAAGCTCCTGCGTTTGATAAGTATAAAGGGGACACGTGTCCGAAAGTGCACGTACGGGCTTATTACAGAAAGATGTCTGCATACTCAACTGATGAAAGAATGCTAATGCATTTCTTTCAAGATAGCTTGTCAGGCCCTTCCCTAGAGTGGTATATGGGGTTGGAGCCAACCCATATCAAGACATGGAAGCAGTTAGCAGAGGCATTTGTAGCTCACTACAAGTATAACAACGACTTGGCGCCCAATCGGGTCCAATTGGCAGGGCTGTCTCAGAAGAAGGGGGAGAGCTTTAAAGAGTACGCGCAAAGGTGGCGCGATATGGCTGCCAGGGTCCGTCCTCCTGTAGAAGATAAGGAAATGAATGACATGTTCGTCGGCACATTCACAGGATTGTTTCATGACATGTTGTTTCACACATCTCTGGCCAGTTTTTCAGACCTAATTCTGATGGGAGAAAAGATTGAGCGTAACATTAAGCAAGGAAAGTTCCAGGCTGAAGAATCAACTGCATCTGGCAGTAATAGGAAGGCTTTTGGTGGGCGCCGTCAGGGCGAGGCAAGCGCAGTGTTTGGAGGCCGAGGCCGAGGCCGAGGCAGGGGACGAAACCAATATCATCAGCCGCAGCAGGTGGCGAGTGTTACTATCCCATATCAGCAACAACCACTGCAACAACAACAATCGGTTCAGCAACAGCCAATGCAACAGCAGCAGCAGCCACAGCAGGGTGCGCAGCAGGCTCAGCGAAGATTCCAGGGTGGTAAACCAAGAAGAGTGTTTGAGAAGCCTCCCTCAACCTATGCAGATTTGTTGCAGACATTGTTGGGTTTGAACCTGGTAGGGAAGAGAACTCTGGCACCGATAACGGGAGCTCCTCCGTTTGGTTATGATGCAAACAGGCACTGTGAGTTTCATTCTGGGGCTCCGGGCCACGATATAGAGGGTTGTCATGCTTTTAAGCACGTTGTGCAGGATCTTTTGGACAATAAGACTATCAATTTCGGAACGGCAGGTCCGAATATAGTGCAGAAACCCATGCCTAATCATGGGGCAAACGCCATTCTAACTGAGGAAGGGTTGAATCTGATTATGAATGTCGATGACCTGAAGACGCCTCTGAGCGAGATAAAGAGCAAATTGTTGCAAGGGGGTGTTTTTCCAGGATGTGACGAGTATTGTTTAGAATGCTGGACCCTGGCTGGGGGGTGTGATGATTTGAAGAAAGGCATTCAGGCTTTAATTAAGGGAGGCACATTGCAGTTTGACCGAGCAGCTACTGAAGAGTCTGCAGGGGCAATAACAGAGGGTCAGAGTGATGTGGCTACTGTAACAATTCCTCGAAAGACAATCACTATTGCAGCACCAGCTCAGCGACCACCGATCACCATAACTAAGGTCGGGCCGATCCCGTACGAGAACACGAAGGCAGTCCCATGGTCATATGGGTTGGAGGTGTATTGTGACGGAATAAAGATTGATGTCCATAAGCAGCCAGCTGAGACTGTCGATAACGTTGTTGGCTCAGGAGGTATGACAAGGAGCGGTAGGATCTTTATATCGCCGGAAGTGGAGGCCGAAAGACTAGCGAAGGGGAAAGGGAAGATGGTCGAGAATATCCCAGTGCAAGCAAGCGAAAAAAAAGCAGCATCGAAGGATGCAGAAGAGTTCATGCGCTTGATTCGAAAAAGTGATTATAAGATTGTGGAGCACCTGCAACAGACGCCGTCCAAAATATCCATCTTGTCTTTACTCTTGTGTTCTGAAGCTCACAGAAATGCTTTGTTGAAAGTCCTGGATACTTCCTTCGTACCCCAAGACGTCTCTGTAAATCAGCTGGAAGGAGTGTTGGCACATGTAAATGCAGGTCACAGCTTGGGCTTTACCGACTTCGACTTAACCCCAAAAGGGAGAGATCATAATATGGCGCTGCATATATCTGTTGAGTGTAGAGGATTAGTAATGTCGCATGTATTGGTCGACACCGGATCGTCTTTGAATGTGCTACCCAAGAAGGCGATGATGAAGCTGGACGTTAGAGGAATCTTGTGCACGCCCAGTGACTTGGTAGTTAGAGCCTTTGACGGCACGCGGAGAACAGTCTTTGGATCGATCACATTGCCTCTACAGGTGGGGCCGGAGGTGTTTGCAACTGAGTTTTATATCATGGATATACAGCCTGCGTACAACTGCTTGCTTGGAAGACCCTGGATTCATGGGGCGGGGGCAGTCACGTCTACCCTACATCAGAAGTTGAAATATATGGTCGGAGACAGCGTAGTCACCGTATGCGGAGAAGAAGACATCCTGGTCAGCCATCTATCGTCATTTAAATATGTGGAAGTCGACGGAGAAATCCATGAAACGCCCTGCCAGGCATTTGAAGGGTTGCGTATCAAGGACAAAGGTCCCGGGCCGAGCAAAGTGTCAGAGATAGCCATCTCGTCGTATAAAGAAGCTCAGGCTCTTGTAGAGGCTGGAGAAGCAAAGGGCTGGGGCAAAGTGCTAGACATTCCTGTGAAGATGGACCGGTTCGGACTGGGGTACCAACCGTCATCATCAACACCTGCTGTAGGGACACCCCGTTTCAGAGGGCCAATCACCATCTCTGCCAGTGGAGTATGTCATGAAACCATCAATGCTGCTTCGGAGTCTGACGAAGGAGACAACGACTGTGATATGGATGCCTGGATTCAGCCAAGCACGCCAGGACATGGACTGTGCAACTGGTCCATTCAGGAGCTTGTTCCTGTGACTCTTAAACAGTAATGCTTTGCTTTATTAATTGTTGAATAATCTGATGTCTTTCCCGGGGCATCAGGATTTGCTTAGGGCTGTGTTGTTATGAACATTGCGTGTTAATCATTAAATAAATGGTGTTTTTCATGTGTAAATACTGTAATCTCTGTCTTTCTTGTTTTATATTTTTCAATAAAATGGCAACGTGGTTTTTCGCTTTATACGCATTTTGAAGCACTTAACCATTCCTTTTGCAGGATAACATTTTCAGATGACATCCTTGAACCACCTATGACTCGTCCCGACTTTGAGCATCCGGTATTTCAGGCCGAAGAAGAGGTTGTCGAAGATAGCGACGTTCCTGAAGAACTGTCTTGGTTGGTGAAGCAAGAGGAAAGAGCCATTCTGCCTCACGACGAGGTCATCGAAATTATCAACTTGGGGTCGGAAGGGGTTGAGAAGAATATTCGTATCGGGGCCGCGCTGCAGGGTGATATCAAGCGAAGACTGGTTGAAATGCTCCAAGAGTATAGTGATGTGTTCGCTTGGTCGTACGAAGATATGCCAGGGCTCGATACAGATATGGTTGTGCACCGTCTGCCACTGAAAGAAGATTGCCCGCCGGTCAAACAAAAGCTTCGCAGAACTCGACCAGATATGGCAGTGAAGATCAAAGAGGAAGTTCAAAAACAGTGGGACGCTGGTTTCCTGGCTGTGACGAAATATCCCTCATGGGTTGCCAACATCGTACCAGTGCCGAAGAAAGATGGCAAGGTTCGAATGTGCGTGGATTATAGAGATTTGAATAAAGCAAGCCCAAAAGACGATTTTCCACTTCCTCATATTGATGTGCTAGTTGATAATACTGCTCAATACTCCGTATTCTCCTTCATGGATGGCTTTTCAGGCTATAACCAGATTAAAATGGCGCCAGAGGATATGGAGAAGACCACTTTCATAACGCCTTGGGGAACATTTTGCTACAAAGTGATGCCCTTTGGTTTAAAGAATGCTGGGGCAACATATCAGCGTGCGATGACGACTCTTTTTCATGATATGATGCATAAAGAGATCGAAGTTTATGTTGACGATATGATTGCCAAATCCCAGACGGAGGAAGAGCATCTGGTGAATCTGCTGAAGCTATTCAAAAGGCTCAGGAAGTTCAGGCTGAGGCTGAACCCTAACAAATGCACCTTCGTGAGATCGGGTAAACTGCTGGGGTTTATCGTAAGCGAAAGAGGAATAGAGGTCGATCCTGCTAAAATAAAAGCGATCCAAGAAATGCCGACGCCTAAAACAGAGAAAGAGGTGCGCGGGTTTTTAGGGAGGTTGAACTACATCGCCCGGTTCATATCTCACCTAACTGCCACGTGTGAACCATTATTCAAGCTGTTGAAGAAAGATCAAGCTGTGACGTGGAACGAAAATTGTCAAAAGGCGTTCGATAAAATAAAGCAGTATTTGCAGGAGCCTTCTATCTTGATACCCCCAGTGGCAGGCAGACCCTTGATAATGTATTTGACGGTTCTTGAGGGAAGCATGGGTTGTGTTCTCGGTCAACACGACGAGACAGGAAGAAAAGAGCATGCGATCTATTACTTGAGTAAGAAATTTACAGATTGTGAATCTCGATACTCGATGCTTGAGAAAACTTGTTGCGTGCTAGCCTGGGCCGCCAAGCGTTTGAGGCAATACATGCTGAATCATACAACCATGCTCATCTCGAAGATGGATCCTATCAAATATGTATTCGAAAAGCAGGCGTTGTCAGGAAGAATTTCCCGTTGGCAGATGGTCTTGACTGAATATGACATCCAATACGTCTCGCAAAAGGCTATAAAGGGGAGTGTGATGTCTGAGTATCTGGCGGAGCAGCCTATTGAAGATTACCAATCGATGAGGTTTGATTTTCCTGACGAGGATATCATGTACCTAAAGATGAAAGATTGTGAAGAGCCGTTGCCAGACGAGGGACCAGAGTTGGGTTCTAAGTGGAAGATGATATTTGACGGAGCTGTGAATGCTTACGGTAGCGGGATAGGGGCAATCATCACTACTCCACACGGGTCGCACATCCCGTTTACTGCTCGATTGACCTTTCCAGTTACCAATAATGAGGCCGAATACGAAGCTTGTATAATGGGGCTTGAAGAAGCCATTGATTTGCGAATCAAGAATTTAGACGTATACGGAGACTCAGCTCTGGTGGTGAATCAGATCAAAGGAGAGTGGGAGACACGTCAGCCCAACTTGATACATTACATGAACTATGCAAGGAGATTGTTGCCTTTCTTCGACAAGGTTGAATTGCATCATGTGCCGAGAGCAGAGAATCAAATGGCTGACGCTCTCGCCACTTTGTCTTCCATGTACAAAGTCAACTTCTGGAACGAGGCTCCCCGAATCGTTATCTCTCGGCTTGACAGGCCAGCTTATGTATTTGCTATTGACGAAGCATCCGACGACAAACCGTGGTATTTTGATATCCTTAATTTCCTGAAGAATAAAGAGTATCCGACTGGGGCATCCAGTCAAGATCAGAAGACTCTCAGGAGATTAGCGGGTAATTTCTATTTGAACCCGGATGGCGTCTTATACAGAAGAAACCACGACTTGGTGTTGTTGCGTTGTGTAGATGAAAAAGAGGCAAAGCTGCTCATGGAGGAAATACACGAAGGTACCTTTGGTACGCATGCTGGTGGGCATGCCATGACGAGAAAGCTGCTGCGGGCAGATTATTTTTGGCTGACCATGGAAACTGATTGTTTCAAGTTTGCGAGGAAGTGCCACAAGTGCCAAATCTATGTTGACAAGATCCATGTGCCTCCGAGTCCTCTCAATGTGATGTCATCACCCTGGCCATTCTCGATGTGGGGAATCGATATGATTGGAAAGATCGAGCCGACAGCTTCTAATGGGCATCGGTTCATTCTAGTAGCGATCGATTATTTCACCAAGTGGGTGGAAGCGGCGTCATATGCAAATGTAACGAAGCAAGTGGTGTCCAGATTCATCAAGAGAGATATCATTTGCCGATATGGGATTCCCGAGCGGATAATCACGGATAATGGTTCAAACCTGAACAACAAAATGATGAAGGAGCTCTGTCAGAATTTCAAGATCGAACATCACAACTCCTCCCCTTACCGACCCAAGATGAATGGCGCTGTCGAAGCGGCCAATAAGAATATCAAGAAGATTGTGTAGAAAATGGTGGTGACCTATAAGGATTGGCACGAGATGCTACCTTTCGCTTTGCACGGTTATCGCACGATGGTGCGCACATCAACCGGGGCAACCCCGTTCTCGTTGGTATACGGAATGGAAGCAGTACTACCATTGGAAGTTGAGATCCCTTCGCTGAGGGTATTGCGAGACGTTCAGCTGGACGAGGCAGAATGGGTGAAAGACAGGTTGAATCAACTGGGTTTGATGGATGAGAAGAGGCTAGCTTCTCTAGCATACGGTCGTTTGTACCAGAGCCGAATGAAGAAAGCATATGATAAGAAGATACATCCGCGAAGCTTTCAGACGGGCGACCTTGTGCTGAAAAGGATTCTCCCGCCACAAGCAGATCACAGGGGCAAGTGGACCCCCAACTACGAAGGGCCATATGTTGTCAGGAAAGTCTTCTCAGGAGGAGCTTTGTTGTTGTCCACCATGGACGGTGAAGACTTTGCGTCGCCTGTGAATTCGGACGCAGTTAAAAAATACTTTGCTTAAAATAGACCCGCTGGACAGGAAAAAAAAGAGTCCAGGCAAAAATGGGGCATCCTGGCGAACCAAAAACAGAATAAAAGGTTCGGGCAAAAGTTAGGGATAAAATTGAAAAATGTACACCCGCGAAGTTGAAAACCTACACTGGGCGGCTTCGGCAAAAAAGGGTATCCCGGTGAACTGAAAACCCGTAAAGGGCGGTTCACGCAAAAGTTAGGGATTTGAAAAGCAAATGACTATGGTCCGAATTTGATACTGCACTGAGCATCAATGCGGGAGAATACCTGAGGAGTCGAGTATCAGATACAACCTCTTCGGAAGCGTGAGTACCGGGAAAGCATTAGAGTCGGATGAGTCATAGGAGGATCAGTTCGTGGTGTTCGTCTGCATCCCGTTGCCGACATGTGTACAAAATTTAATTTGCCAAAGTATTTATGCTTATTGTGCATACTTGTATATCTGCTTTGCGTAGCTTCCTCTTTTCAGGAGTTACATCCCGTGTACAAAACTCCGCCTATTCAGGGGCCCAATCAATAAAATATGTTATTCAGTACCTGATGCTGGTTCTTTACTGTTTTGTGCATGATAAAACGCCTAAGTTTGTTGAAACTAGCATGTGTATAACATCACTGGCCCTTGCCAACAATTGCTAAAGCTTTGAATTAACTGAAAATAACGTCACTAACCTGAATCGATTTGGTTGTATAGGCTTGTCTTGTCTTGTTTGTGTTGTTGCAGGTTTCACAACCATACGAGGAAGATAATCAAAAGGTTGCAATAACGAAAGACTTGATCTCCACGCAGGTCATGCATGATCTTCCTGAAGAAGGATCGAATTCCCCAGCTGGTCGTAGCTTATCCAAAGGACATGCTCCAGCAAAGTCAATTATCCCCAACAGAATTGGAGATTCCTAGATTGAAGGCTGTATTCAGACAGTGCATCTCAAGCAGAAGATTAATATTTGTGAGCTGTACTCAGGCAGTTTACCTTTCCCCGCAGGGTCATTTACTCTCCCCTAGCGGAGTCAGTTGGTTTCCCCAAGAGAATCATCCCATCCCCAGCGGGATTCTCTTCTCCGCAAGTATTTTCATTCCTCCCAGTGGAACTCGAAGATTAAGACTATCCCCGACAGAGTTGGTGCGGGTCCTGGCATTTATTTTGCCGGAATACCGTGTGATACCCGTTCACTTTCCCGCAGAAGTTCGATCATACCAGGCGCATCTGTTATTCTCCAGTAGAGTTGTATTCCCCAGCAGGGCGTTACTTCAGCGAGGTGTTTGGTTTCAGTTCCCAATTTCCCAGCTGAGCCGACTTCACTCTTCCAGCATTTATTTTGCTGGAATAATTCTGTAGCATCGGGCTATCCCCAGCGGAGTTGGCATTTTCTTCAGCATTTATTTTGCTAGAGCAGTTTCTGTACCTCAGCAGTTCAAGTCCGCAATTGCAGTGGCATATAGTGTCATACTTGCATCCACCAAATAAAAGCGTAGCATTTCCATGTCGAATGGAGCATTGCATCATTGTCGAACACATGCATGTTGAAACATAGACTAGGTTGGCTGACCTTTGGTTTCAAGTATTGTTTCTCTTGCAGGTAGAGAGAGCCCTCGCTCAGGTGAATCAATAAACATTCGAAGTCTCGGCATGAGACATTCAACGAAGTGTCAGCCTTGGCACTACTCCCCACAGAATCAGCAGGATAAGTTTCTCCTTATCCCCAAGCAGAGCTATTGGTCATCAAAGGATTCATGAATCAGAATTTCAGAGGCTACCGCCGGTTATCAGAACAGGCGTCCGGAAGTTTGGTTTCCAAATGTCCCCAGTAGAGTCAGCCTCAAAGTTGCTGTAACGTCAGTGATAAGAAGTTTGCGGACCAATGGAAGGATGAGGCCTAACGTGGACAGTTTTATTGACGGGATTTCTTTGTGCTAGAGAAGATTGTTGGAATGAGGAGTCCTAACGTGGACATTTCCTCAAGTTGACGATGTGTGTTAGTCCTAACGTGGACAGATTCGAGTTCGTGGTATTGATTGAGTGTGGAGTCCTGACGGGGACAAAGTTGGTTACTCTTCGTGCTGGTGTCCTGACGTGGACAATTTATTTCCAGCAGATGGCTCTATTCGTAATGGTGAAAGGTGCGTCCTGACGTGGACAAGTTTATGGTTCTTCGTGATGACAAGATGCGAGAGTCCTGACGTGGACAAGTTATCCTTCTTCGTGTGGTGGGCAAAGTATGGGTCCTGGCGTGGACGGGGTTTATTTCCCCAGCAAGTCGAAGACGCGCAAGTCCTGACGTGGACAGGTTCTATTACTTCTGCAGGTTGAGATGTGAGGCCTGACGTGGACAAGTCTCACTTCCCCAGTGGGTCAAAGGTGCATGGGTCCTAACGTGGACAAGTTTTATTTTCTCAGCAAGTCAAGAGATCGGAGTCCTTACGTGGACAAAGCATATCAAGTTATTCCTTACGTGGAAAGATGAGTCCTGACGTGGACAAGGTTATTCCTTACGTGGAAAGAGAAGCTTCAGTTCCTTACGTGGAAAAGCAAGTTCAGTCCTGATGTGGACAGACGCAGAAAAGACGAGTTGGTTTCCTTACGTGGAAAGATCGTGATTCCGTACGTGGAATGAAGTTTAGTCCGGACGTGGACAGATCGAAGTTATTCCTTACGTGGAAAGGTGAGTCCTAACGTGGACGGTGTTGTTCCTTACGTGGACATATCAAGATGAGATTCCTTACGTGGAAAAAAGATGTAGTCCTTACGTGGACGGATCAAGAAAGATTTGATTCCTAACGTGGAAAAGATGGTGATTCCTTACGTGGAAGATTGTGTTCCTAACATGGAAAGATGGATTCCTTGCGTGAAAAAATTTTATTCCTAACGTGGAAAGATTGGAGTCCTTACGTGGACAAAGCAAGGTGAAAGTTGAGTCCTTTCGTGGACAAATCGAAAGAAAATGTATTCCTGACGTGGAAGAGTGTAGTCCTGACGCGGACAAATCCAGATGAAATTTTATTCCTGACGTGGAAAGGGACGATGTATTTCTGACGAGAAGGCAGGCGAGCCATCCCCAGCAAAGTTATTGAGGTTTTCCGAATTGACGAAGCAAGCGTCCTGACGTGGACAGTGTTCTATCTCTGCGATGATAGAATCTTTTTCGGAACGATGAAAATAACCCCCTAGCACGGTCACCCGAGATCAGTGGGTTGCCACGACAGTCAGATTCAGTTGGTGAATGTCATTCCTCAAGCAGGAGCGCAACTTATTTCTGCAGTTGGCAAATTTTTGGGTTCTTAGTATTCAACCGTCTCGTACCACGAATGTCTGAAGGCTCCGGGCTCTTCACCCAATCGGGTCCAAGTCGCTTGAATAGGGGCAGCTGTTGCACCCTAAAATTTGCTCAACCTTATTCACTTGGTTTATGTTTCAATATCATTAGCATTTGCATATAGAATCATGTACATAGACTAATCATCTGCATAGCATAGCATAGCAAGTCATCCAACAGGAGATCAAGCATTATTTTCATCTCTAGAGGCCTATCAAGAGGTTATTATCCTAATTCATTCTCATTCAAGTCATCATAAAAGAATTTGAAAGCAGAGAGTTCAGTGGATCAAGCTTTGAGTTTATCTCCTATCTGAGGGCATCTGAGGATCAACAAGAGAGTTGTGAGCTGGGAATTGAAGGCATGGGGAGTATATAGACATCTTGGAGGACTTAGAAAGTCATTTGGAGAAGGAGACAAGTCAGTGGTGAAGTCACAAGAATTACAGTTGAAGACAGTCAACTAGGGTTTCATCTGGGTCAACCCTAGGTCAATTGACTGATGGAAAGGCATTGAGGGCTATTGGAGAGATGTGGGGTTCATCATTTGACATGTAAAAGAGGATATGGTGGTATGCCAAGAAGAATTCAAGAGAAATCAAGGAGAAGAGGAGTTTCTAAATTAGGGTTTCTGTGTAAAATCCCCTAGTTTAGGTCAAATTTCCAAGCAAGATAAGTCAAAATGCAAGCTTCAAATGGATCCTTGGCCAACATGGAACTTGTAGAGGACCTCAAGACCTTCAATTTTAGTGGTGGAAGACACTAAGATGATTTATGGGACTCAAGTTATTGGTCCTTGCAAGTTACAGGTCATCTGAGGTATCTGAAATTTTGTCTATGAAAGTGACTTGACTTCCAAGCAATTTTTACCCCTCAAGTAGATTTCAAATGAATTTCTGGTCAACATAAGAGTTGTTCCTCATTGTCTTAGCTTTCTATAATGGTATAGTATGCCTTCATATGATTTGTGGAACTCTACTTATGGTTTTGGCAAGCAAAGGGTATTTTGGTCATCTGAGAATTACAGGTCATTTTAACCTATGCCCAAAACTCATACAAGGAAGCTTCAAATGGAAAACTTTACAACATAAAACTTGTTCCAAATGACATTTTGAGTCTAGAAAAGTGACCATGAGAGATTGGAAAGATTCATAGCACAAGGTTTCAAAATTGTTGGATTTAATGAATAAAAATGACCTAAAAAATGAGATTTTTCATATTTTGGCCAAATGAAGCAAAATTATAGGTCATTTTGAATGGAAAAACCATTTTGAGAACATTGGCTAAAGTAGAATTTTGAGCTTAGTTCATGTTTTAAGAGTTATCCATGGTTGCTTGCGATGGAAGAAACATAAGCCAAATTCAAGGGAAATCACACAAGGGAAGCTTCTCCAAGTTTCTAGGAGGTTCTAACCTCACCTATATATTGATAAGAGATAGTTCATGCCATGGTTGGTGACTTCATTTGTTCAAAACCCCAAGTTATACACACTTTCTCCATTTTGCATAAGCTTCACAAACTCTCTCAAATCTCCCTCAATTCTCATACTTCTTGATCTGAACTTCATCACCATCATCCATAGATTACAATTCACATATTCATTTGGCTGAATCAATCAAGGATAGTGTCATTCAAGTTTCATCCTTCAAGGTGCAAGAAGTTGGAATCACAAGATCCAAGGATTTTGAGCCCAAACCTTTGCATACAGAATCAAAGTGGTGGTGTGTGGATCAGTTTCAAGTCCTTGCAAGCCTTGATTCAGAGATTTCCATAGTTGTATCTCTATTTTAAACCGGGTTGGATTTCTCTTCGAATTGCATGTTTTTGGTTAGCATGATAGGGTTTTGATAGCTTAGAATGGTTAAGTTAGGTTAGATGATGATTTTCACAGAGTTTGGAGAGGTTTTGTGAGGTTTGGTTATGGAGTTCACAAACTGTTGAGGCTTGTAATTATGAGGATAATGCACGAAAATCTTGTTGGATTAGCATGTTAAGATCAGCTTGAGTTGTAGTTGAACTTAGGACAAGAATTGGTGAGTTTTGGTTGAGTTGATCACAGGTGTTCATGGTGGACCACAACTGTTATCTTCATCGAATTGATTAATTGCTTGAGTTTTAGGGAGATTTATGGTTATGGCTGTGTAGAGGGATTGTCGTAGACCAAATTTTCTTTTTATATCGTGTGAATCCATGGAGGTATGAGGGAGAACAGAGGTGTGCAAGATCGTGCATGGTTAGGGTTTTCTGAAACCCTAGGGTTGCTCAAGGTTGAAGATGATGGCTGGACCACACAATGAGGGTTTGACCTTGACTCAGATTGCAATCTAACGGCCACGATTTAAGTTGAAATACGGAGGGAAATTCAAAAGGTGAAACGCACCGTTTCACTAAAACATTCAGAGTGGGCTCAGACTGTACTTGCTTTTGACACCCCCAAACCAAAGCCCATTGGAATTTGAACTGGAAAATCTCGCTATTTGCACCGTGTCCGTTTCATTTTTCTTTTATTTTTTAATTCAATTTTCTGAACCAACTGGGCCTTGCATAATTTCTATTTGCACCCCATCCTCTGGCCCACATGGATAAAACCATTGCGCGCATTGGCTATTCTCACCCCTCCCTCTATTTTTCTTTATTTCATTTTTATTTTCTTTTCATTTTCATGCATTCTTCTAAAAATCATATAAAATCATAAAAACATTATTTTTCAATAATTCTTTTTGCATAATTTTCTTTAAAGAGTCTAGAAAATTATAAAAAAATAAAAATTGCATTTTATTTTTTATTTTTTGATATTTTTGCCATATTTTCCAAATAAATAGCATTTTAAATAGTTTAATTTCATACATGAATTTGTTAATTTTTGTTCTATTAGTTGCTTTAATATTTTTTGTCCATTCTTTTTAGGTTGTTTAGTTTAGATATTAAACTTGTAGATGCAATTTAATTCCCATTTTTAGGAGTTAGTTTTAGGTGATTAGCTTAGGTGAAAACAACATGAACAAATTAGGGTTTTAAACCAACTTAGGAGAAATAGTTTAATTCTTTTAGGATAGTTTTCAGTTGATTTTTGGGTATGGACTATAGGGGCTATGGGTATAGGATAGATCCCCTTAGAAATCATCAGGATTCCCCTACTGCTATTAGTATATACTGTCTACATTTGATTGATTGGTGTGGTGTGCCCTCTGGGGATTACTGTTTGTCTGTATGGGTATTGGGATTGCTTGGGGATTGGGAGAGCTGAAGACTTGTGATGTGGAAGCCATTGGAGATCCAGAGCCTGAAGGCCAACTTCCAGAGTTGATGATGAGATTCTTGCTAGCAGCTGCTGAGGAGATTAGGGTTTAGAAACTAGGCAGAGCTCTAGATTAGAAAGCTTGATTCTCAAACATGGAAGGTTTTGACTGCCTCCATTCCTCTCTGTGATACAGAGTCTCTCTAAGACATTCACCCCCTTCCTTTGGAAGGCTTGGTTCTATTGTCTAGGGGATAGAACTCTTGAGAGAAAATATCTTATGTGTTAGTAGCAGTTGGTTTACCACCATTGGTAGTCAACTAATTGCGTAACACCCAATTCACTCTGGTGATTGATCCCTCAGCTTGGAGGATGAGACTTGAAGAAAAGCCATTGTAGACTGAAGATTGGTGACCAAAGCCCTTGCTTGAAGACTGTGAAGATAGAGACTGCTGCTGACTGAAGCTTGTAGCTGATTGGAAATGACTTGAAGATGGAGAGTTGTTGTAGCTGTTTATTTTAGTTGTTATTCATTTCTGATGTATTGATTGGTTTTCCTGGCTGTATTGTTTGTTGTTTAACCTGTTGGGTTGAAAGTGAATCCTGTTCACTTTTGCCTATTGTTTTCTAGGTTCGAGGTTGAGTGGGACTCCCTTGCCTCGCTTGTATTGTTGCATTCATGCATTTTGCCGCTTCACTGTATATATCTGATATTGTTTCTGTTTCCGTTTATTCCCTTAGGATCTCTGTTTCCCTCTGTGCAAGAGAGGAGCATGATTGACACTAGGTCTTAACCCATGCATGATAACATTAGGTTAAGACGGACGTGAGGGGTGCTAATACCTTCCCCTTGCGTAACCGACTCCCGAATCCAGGTTTTGGTTGCGATGACCATACCTTTCCCGTGTTGTTCGAGGTTTACTCTGAGCGTTTCCTTTCCCTCCCGTGGGATAAATAACGCACGGTGGCGACTCTTCTGTTCAGCCGGCACCGATTTTCGTAGTAGCGACAGCTAGGTACAGAAAAAGGTTGGGCAAAATTTGGGGTGCAACACCGGGTTTTTTTAGTATTCAACCTTCTTTTACCTTGATTGTCTGAAAGCCGTTCACTTTTCACCCAGTCAGGTCCAAGTCGTTTGAATAGGGGCAGCTGTTGCACTCCAAAATTTGCCCGACTTATTTTTTCCTTCTCATTGCATTCATATAGTATTAGCATCTTCATACCATTGTCCATGTACAGGGGATTGAGAGAGGTGTTCTTATCAATAGGAGGTTATCAAAGGTCTAAGCTTAATCAAGAGGATGTATTCAAGCTATTCAAGAGCTTATCACCATCCTAAGAAAAGTCAAAGAGCAGGTGAATGTATGTGGTTGTATCTCCTATCTTGGGGATCAATTGAAAGGCATCAGATGATTGTAAGTCCATGGTTATGGATGCAAAGCATTATGAGAGCCCATTTAATGCCTTGAGAGTCATTAAGGAGCTTGTACAAGTCATTATTCAAAGTGCAAGAAGTCACAGCCAAAGGTGGTGTAGTTAGGGTTTTCATCTGGTCAACCCTCAGTCAACTGTGAAATTGTAGGAGATTAAGACTCAATTCCAAGAAACTATGATCATGGAATGTTATGTTGATACATGTAATAGGTTATTTCAAGATCAATTCATCAAGAATCAAGAGTGTGAGAAGTTACTAAGCTAGGGTTTCTAAGCTTGACAGTGTAAAATCCCCTATTTTAGTGCCCAACTTCAAGACCACATAACTCAAGATAAAAGTTTCATCTCATCTTGACACCAACATGAGACTTGTATAGAATGTCTCTAGCTTTCTTTTGAGTACTAGAAGTCACTCATCTTATTTCTAGAACTCAAGTTATGATGCAGACAAGTTACAGGTCATCAGATGAATGTGATTTTGGTCCATGAAAGTTAACCAACTTCCAAGACATTTTTGACCTATAAGGATGTCTCTCCTCATCTTGACCCAAACATGAAAGTTGTTCCTTGTCATCTTAGCTTTCTAAAGAGTACTATAAGTCCTTCATATGATTTGTGAAGCTCAATATATGAAGCTTGCAAGGCAGGGGTATTTTGGGAAACTTGGATTATAGGTCACTTTTCATTATAGGTCAATTTCACCACCTTGCATAATTCAAATGAAGATCTTTCCAACATCAAACTTGCTCAAAATAAGGTCAATTTCATCATCAAACATTAACATGCCATGGTTTGGGATTGGATTGGAAAATTGGTGAAGAAAATCTCATGAAAGAACACTTGAAAGGGCTAGTTTGGATCTAATTCAAATTGAATCATTTCAAGACATAGGTATGCATTTTTTGAGTGCCTTAAGCATACAAAATACAATGCAAATTTCAAAAAAATCAGATTTGAGGTCATTTCCATGAGCATTTTCCATATAACTTCATCATAAAGGAACACATGCTACATTCACCATTGATTCAATTACAAGGGATTAATCTGGTCCATTAAGTTCCTTACACCATATGCAAGCTAGATGAAGCAATTTCAAGTTGTTTAAGCTCTATTTTCGTGCCCTTCCATGAAGCTTCAAGTGAAGATTTTTTGGATTTCTAATTGGACTGAACAAGCTTTGATTGGGCTTAAAAGTAATTGAGATCCATTGTATATAATGTTAGCAACCTTCACAAGCTCAGAGGGGAGGATTTCCATGGAAGAATAACAGAATTCAGTTGGAGAAAACTCAAGAATTAAGGAGTTCAAGCCAAATCAAGATTGTCAAAAGCTCTAGGGAGGTTCAAGGAACGATTCTGGTTGATTTTGCAAAAGCTTCATCATCAATTGAAGACCCAACAGAGGTGCTCCGTTGAGTAAGTCATCCTTCCAAAATTCTCTCTATTTATGTAGCAATTGCACGCCATTTTAGTGGATTCATGCTCCCCTAGTCTTAAGGATGGATTCTGTATAAGTCCTGTTCTTGTTCTTGAGCATTCGTGAAATGACCTTGGAATTTCTTTTAATTCGGCTAAGCTTATTTAGGGAAGACAAAAACAAATGGTCCTAAACTCAACCTTAGGACCATTTTGCATGACAACATTAGAGTTTTGATTAGTCCCCCTATAGAGTCCTTTTCTCTCTTCCCATCTTCAAACCACAATAATAAAACACCTAATAAAGGCTAATGAGTATTGTACGTTATGAGCCTTAAGCTACTTAGGAAATGGTGATTGAGGGGCTTCTCCTCAATTACCTAGAGTGTTTAGCATACGCCCTTAGGACGATATGCGACGCATTCGCTCCTAGGTCATAGTCTCTAGTGTAGTATGAATTACAAACATTCATTCAAAACACTCTAATAAAAGACAAAAACAAACACCAAACTCCTTTTGCCCTTTCGGGCTCTCTCTCTCTAATCTAGGAAAATCTTTTCAGATAAAAGAGTGTTGTTAAGCTTTGGTTCTACCGCAAACAGGCGTTATCCCTAACTGCTAGAACTACTGTTTAACCTTACTCGGGTAAAAAACAGTTGAACGAACCTGTGTTCCTTTTTATCCCGAACTACGTTCGCTCTGATCTCTCATACCTGTTGAGAGTACGTAGGCACAAGACGCGATGTCTTGGCGAGCAACCTTCCCCCATCTTTTACCCGTAGTTATCCGAACTACGTTGACTCTGACTTTCCCATTGCACGAGGGAATACGTAGGCCCAGAGCAGTGACGCTCTGTCGAGTCCTTTTTCTATTTCTTTTGACTTAGACCATTAGCTAGATAGATAAATAACCCTTTAGATAAACAAAACAAGCGTGGATCCCGTTGAGTACAACAGACGTAAGGGGTGCTAATACCTTCCTCTTGCGTAACCGACTCCCGAATCCCGAGATTTGGTTGCGATGGCCGATCTTATCCCTTTTTCGCTAGGTTTTTCCTGATCGTTTCCTTTCCCTCGTTTGGGATAAATAACGATAGGTGGCGACTCTTCTGTCTTTGCCGGCACCTTTTTTCGCAGTAGCGGCACTAACAACCGCAAATCACAACGCAAACTATCTTACAAATAAGAATTAGAAAGTTCAAAAAGTTTCTCAAATTTGTTGCTTCAGTGCGAAATATATAACTTTCACCTCAGACGTTTTATTGACATTCTGAACGGTCAAAAGTTAGATATATGTGTTATGAACCTACCTACCAAATTTGAGCTCGATCCAACGGTTAACGAATCGGGGATAATCGATTTTATGAGACTGGTTGCAAAAAAATGAGAAAGAGTTTCTCTCTTTTGAATCTTTATTTTTTCTCTATCTCTCTCAACACTAAATTGATCCTCCCCAGTTAAATAAATTAGAAAAGTGAGTTAATTATATTTGAGTCTTTCTCCACATAGGAACAGAGTCTAAACCCAACATAAATTACTTATGATATATATATATATATATATATATATATATATATATATATATATATATATATATATATATATATATATATATATATATATAAACTAACAAACGCAAGAAGTTACACTCAAAGATAGCCACACATCTTTAGATTAGAGAAAAAAAAGAAAATATTGAAAGATGGGAAAAACAAGTCAAATGTGGAGGTGCCACAACGAAAATAACTATGCATTACTCGTGTAAAAGTCAAACACGACTAATTTTTGTTGGCTACGTTGTTATGGCTAGTAATTTTCTATAATACTGTACATGTAAATATTTTCAACATACATAAACAATCATGCAATTTATTTTACACTCTTTTATTCTTAAATATTTTTGTCTTTATCTTTCTTTTTATGTATTTCGTGACTCTCTAGTTAAAAAAATTCACAGTTAAGGGACAATATTTCCTCCTCGACAAAATCACTTGAAGAAAATGAAGTTACTATTTAGAACTAGTGTGAATACATCGCATGTCTTTCATGTTCATCAAAATTTAACGGGAGCTGGGGCAAGGGATGTTAGTATTTGCCCTGCACCAAGCCCACCCCGTCCCGTCTTTTCTATTAAATTTAATTTAATATTTTTATTTTTATAATTTTATTATTTAGTTATTCTTCTTAATCTTAAGTCATCAAATTTATTAAAATTGTCATCCCAAGAGATGAACATAACAAACTCGCCTCCACCTCACCTTATTGCGTTCAAGAGGAGCAAGAAATGAACATAACAAACTTTAAAGTATCAAAATGAAATCTCTAAAACAATTTTCATACCATATTATGAATAAAGGAAACCAAATAATAAAGATAATTTTATTGATGAATGATGAATATATTTGTAGTAAAATAGTAGAACATAGTTTAAGGTGTCTAATGTGTAGAGAAGTTGACTAAATTCTATGTACCTATTGGTTAACAATTTAACTAATTTCTTATACAAGGAACTAACTATGATTAATAATTGATGTAGCTTCATTATTATTATTATTATTATTATTATTATTATTATTATTAGCGTCCAAACGGGAACGGAGTGTCTGTTTGTCTGCTTTTTTTATTGACAAATGTATTAAAATATAAATAGATATTTTTTTAATTTAATTTTATTGTTAATATAAATTATTTTTAATATAAATTTTGTGGTATATTTCCTTCATGTGTATTTATATGTTTTTTTAAAAACGTACGTACAACAAATTATAAAATATTTTTTTTCTTAATTTTTGTTTTAAATTAAATAAATTGACAACTTAAATCTCAAATTAGTAAGTATGACCTCTCTCAATGTTAGAAAGATCCTAAAGTCTCACATTGTTTGGAGATAGAGCATTGAAATAGTTTATATAGAGTGACATCCCTCACCTTACCAACCGGTTTTGTAAGGTTGTGTTAGACAAAACTCTAATATGGTATCAGAGCCTATCGATCAGAACTTGGACAGTCCACCGTTTAAAATCCACGTACCAAGCCCAAAAAGAGTGCTGGACGTGAGGGGATGTGTTAGGAAGATCCTAAACCTTATTTGATGGAAATGTAAGTGGCTGAGTAAAGCTACAATTTTCTATTTTACAAATAATTATAATTATCTCAATTCACAATTGCTATGTTTGAGAAAGTTATATATAAAAAATAAAATTCCATTGATTAAAAAACAAGCAAACAAGAGATTGATTGAGAACCTAATTAAACATAAATTTAACGAATTAATTTAAATTAGGAAAAATGTGAGATATATACAAATTAAGAAAAATAATTTAAAAATCTTTTGGAATTTGTATTTTTGTTTCAATTTAATTAAAAGGCGTGAGAGGATATTTTAAAAAGAAGATAATTAAAATAATAAGTGGTTCAAGTTTTAAGAGTATTTATTACAAAAATAGCTGCCCCATTTTCATACTTTTCTCAATGTATTTGATTATAATTGGAGAAATAATATTAAGAAACATAAACTTTTTTCTAAAGATTTTTTTATTTATTTTAAATAATAAAATAAAAAAGAAAATTGTAATCAAGTTGATTATAGTTGGTTATCATTTCGTTGTAACTGTCAGAAAAATTATCACATGCAATTGTACATTGTGTAATGAGACAGCAAATATATGGTGTGTAGAAGAATAAATTAGAAAAATAAATAAGCAAGGGACATAATTGAAGATCATATAAAAGAGAGTAAAACAACATTAATATTTAAAATAAGTTTGAAAATTCAAGAAATTTTTTATAAACACAATATATTCTCATAATCACAATTCTTAAAAATAGTAAAACAATTTTCAAAATAATTTTGATGATTACAATAACAGTAAAAGAGATGGAAAGAGATAAGAGATAAGAGTGAGTGAGATTTTTGTCGTCTTAAAATTTTTTGTTCTCTCCTCTCTTATATCACAATTTAATAGTCATAATAAATTAAAAATAATAATAAATTTATTATCAATAAATATTATTTATGTTTTAGGAAATAAAAAATAGTAATAGTTAATTATAAATAATCTATAAATATTATGTATAACTATATATAAAGCCATACCTTATCTTGGACTGACCTAGATTTGTTTCATATATGTCCTTTACTGTTATTTTAAAACTATAAAATATACTCATTAAATAATAATGCATTGTCATTAAATTAATAATATTTTCTCATTAATAATACTTTCTTTTAATATAAATCTATTTTTAAAAAATAAAGATGACACGATACAATGAGAATCATATCAATGTCTTTTAGAAAAATAAAGAGAAATAATTTTTTTCTGTTATGTTGAATGACATAAAATATATTAAAACAAAAATAAAAAATTAATGACATAATTAGGATTACAAACAAATAGTTAAAAACTAAAAGAAGAAAAAAATTTTGGTTTTGAATAAAGATGCTGAAATTATCATTATAAAATAATATAAATTGTACTTTATACTCAGAATCATGATCACAATCTATTTACACCAAAAGTGCATTAATGCACATGTCAATTATAGAATGAATACAAAGAGCCAAGTAATAGTATGAAATAATTTTTAATAAAATAGTTGTACATGATCAAGGAAAATGATAAAACATAATAAGTAAGAAATTATATCCAAAACAATAAAATTAAAATAAGGATATACTTTAATTTTAAAGCCAAACTTCAAGATAGATAATGGTATGAAGAATACATATTAATTATATATAGTGTGAATGAGTACAAATGTTTCCTGTTTATAATCAACCCATTCAACATGATATTATATTCCACTCATTCAACACGACAGATAATGAAATGAAAACTATAGTTTAATACGTACACATTCACTGTTGTTCAAAATGAATGAGTATACCAGAGAGAATCTGCAAAAATTACAACATAATTGATGACTGACAGTCTCATAATTAAAAACAGCAGTTAGGAGAAAGTGATAATGAATAACAAATTAATAACACATAAAATACACACATATACATCTGCATTTTTTATTTAGATGTCTCATAATTCTTGTTTTCTGCTGAGCAAATCTGATGTTTATACTACTTGATTTACTCATAAAGATAATGATAGTCACACACACATAAAAACAACTCAAAGATTCAATAGTGAAAAGAGAGACAACTTACAATATAAAGATTCAAAATTGGTGTGAAAGAGAAATTTGTAGTAATTACCAAAGAGAGAGATGATTTGCAAGTGAAAGAGAGAATTTGGCAAGAAGTTAACGATAATTAAGAAAGAAAAATAGAATGTAGAAGTTTTAAATTGAGAAATGAGCGGTTATTATGTAGAAGTTTTTAAATTGAGAAATGAGCGGTTATTACTTAATGGGTGTATTTGATAGTTTTAAAATAACAGTTAAAGGACATCTATAACAATATATAAAGGGGATACAAGTTTTTGGTGTGACTTATTTTTGTTTCAAAATTACCTTTCATCGTTTTTATCAACAAAAAAATAGTTTAATTTAAAATCTTGAGTGGTTAATAACTTTGGTTGGTTACCAATTGAAAAAGTAACTTCCATCTCTCACAAAAAATACCTCACACCTATAACTTTCATTAACTACTAAGTAATAACAGAATTTAAAAATTCTCTTCTATTTCTTTATGTAAATTTCATCTCTTTCTCAATGAAAACACTATTTTTTTCTTAAAATTTTTTTCATTCTATAATATTTTCATTTATTCAATTTTAATTAGCGATCTTTTGATTTTTGAAAAATAGGTGAAGCTTATTTCCAGTCAAGATCGCGCCATCATCCCGGTAGAAGAAGTCGTTCTCATTATGGCTGAAAATTGATTGTTGTATGTAGAATTTTTTTTGTAATTGCTTTTGTAGTAATTGTTTTTGTATGACTTTTGTAATTGAGTCTTTTTTAGAATTTTACCATTTACGAAATTTTCCTTTTTTTCAAAGCAGAGTTATCAATTATGGAGTAAAAAAAGATCATGTGATACTTGAAGAAATTTCATACTCTAAAATATAATAAAATTCAAATATTTAATGCAACCACAATGGGTATGAGTGGTTTTCTACTGCACTATTTTTTTCTTACAAAAATTATACCTTACTTTTGTTGCAAAATATTATTCATTAATACTATAGTTTTAACTTTTTTCTTTTGTTGTTATTATGTTTTATTTCTTAATGATACTTATTTGTATTTTGGGAGTATAAACCCATCATAAAATATGTAATTTAGATTTTCATAATACAAACAACTATTTCATCAGTATTATTTTTTGAAATGACGTGGTTTTTAATGGTGTTAGTTCTTTTGTTTTAAATTTTTATTTCTATCTTACTTTTGATTTGTTATTTGCTATTGTAACTATCTATTTGTGTGGTAATTTAATTATGATTTGAAGATGGTTTGTGTTTTTTTAATATTAAAAAATTATTAATTTGGTTAACATTATTTGACATATAAAATAAAAGGAGAGATGAGAGGAGGATATAAGAGTGTTACATATCAATTTCTCATATTGACATTTTTTTTGTTGAATTTTTTAATGAGCACACACATAAAAATATAAATGAATAAAAAATTCAACAACTTATTATCATCTTACTTTTAGATCTACATTTCATTTTTTAGATCTATCATCTCATTTCTCTTCTCTTTTTGAAATATTATGGATGAATTTAACGGAAGGTTGTAATATAACAGTATAGGCCCTTTATCTTGGCTTGATTTCACCGACTTTTTTTTATTGTACCTGTGCTTTTTTTTAACGTGAGTGTGTAATGAGCTTTGTAGCCCACGGTGAGTAATATGAAAGATCGAACAAGATGCATAGACAATAAAATAGTCTTCCAATTAACTTTTTGGTGACAACTTGCATATGGTGAGATGTCCAATCAATTCATTTTATGATGAAATATATATAAACTCGCCTAGACTCGGATAGTTCTTAATTCTCAAGATAAAGATCTCAGTTCTTAATCCTCATATTTGTGATGATATCTCTCTCGTGCCCGCCTGTCCGCTTATTTTTCTATGTTGTGCGCATTAAGAAAATATGCAAGTAAATTCACACATAATATACACACATTTATTTTCCTATGCTGTGCGCATTAAAAAAGCGAACAGACGGGCACGGGAGTGCCCGTCTGAACGCTAGTATATATAAAAGATATAAATATGTTAATTATTATTTTTGTATCAGACGATATGGATGTTGATGAAGCTTTGGAGGATGCAGTAATATCAGATGTTAACATGGAAGCCATAAATGATGGTGCATCATGTCGTCCTCAAGGTATGTTCATAAACATTTTTGTGCCAAATAATTTAGCTTATACTCTTTCTTATTGAATTTCATAGTTATGATGGTCTCGGGTTGGTGCTACAAGGTGTTGTGAATGATTAATTCAGTATGCTTAAAATAATAGTAGCATTAATATATAGTTAATTCACTAAAGTACTTTTAGTATATATACATTTATCATCCTGATTTTAAGACTGCTTGAGAATATCTAAAAACAAATGCATTAATTAATCTTAAATATGATAAAAACTTCATATAAAATATACACACGTTTATATTTCTATGCTGTGCGCATTAAAAAAAGCGGACATGCAGGCATGGGAGTGCCCGTCTGAACGCTAGTAATAGATAAAAAAAAATAGGTTACACCAAACCATTGTTTTCCCTTTATATATTGTTATAGATTATTATTATTATTATTATTATTATTATTATTATTATTATTATTATTATTATTATTATTATTATTATTATTATTATTATTATTCAATTAATTAAGATATCCTGTTGTAAAGGGGAAGAAAAAAGTCAAGTCAAGGGGGTGGTCGCATAGTCCTACCACTTGAGATTGTCACCTCACCCACCTAATTAAATAAATGCATTAAAGAATGAACGACCTACTAGTTGGGTGGAAATGGAGAATCTTCCAAAAGGTTGGCTACTACTTGCCTTCCATGGACCGAGGAACCTTCACTTTTTCCGAGTCCACTTAAAAATAAATGCGCTAGATTTATAAACTCTCAACTAAAGGTTTCTTTTCTTGTATTTGCATCTTATCAGTATTTTTTAAATATAAATAGAATCCCTACTCCTACTTTTTTTTCTTAGGAACTCCTTTGTTCTTAAAAAAATGAAAAATGAGATGGAGCAAATTGTAATAATATATGATAAAAATGCCTAGAAGGAGTTTTGAGAAAGTTGGAATATTAAAAAAAAATCATTAGATTCTAGGTTTTATTTTAAATAAATAAAACCAGTGGATCTATTTGGTGTCCGCTTTGAAGTAAAGAAGACAAGGAATCTTTTGTGTCCTTGTCATCGAATCTCAACGGCACAAAAATGAGTATTGTGGAATCATAAAACCATAAAATATTTGGATTCATAAGTTACCCGTATGATAATTCAATAATAATAATAATAATAATAATAATAATAATAATAATAATAATAATAATAATAATAATAATCTTTTAGATATCACTCATTACATGGTTTTTTAAAGGCAAATAATAATAATATATAATAAAAATTAGAAAAGAGGGATGAATCCAAATTAATGCATTTGTGCAAAAATGACACTAGTGTTAATACTATATTTGACAATTTAATAAAAGAACAAATTAAAGAAGACAAATGAATACAAATGTGAAAAAAGGATAAAAATTATCACAAGACAAACTCTGAAGAAACTCATCCTAAAAACTATACTACAGTGAAATGAAAAATATGTTGGAACAAAATTGGTTGATATCATACCCCTTAGGCTTTGATTATAACAAAGTATTTAAGAATAATTGAATATTCTAACATTTGTTCAAGTTACAGGAATACAATCATTAATAACATATGAAGAAATGCTTGAGGAATATGAATTTGAAGATCATGCTCTAGCTTTTAAAATCACTACTAAAGATTTTGTCTCTGATGGAGATTCAAACTCTGAAGAAGTCAACTCTGAAGAAAATCAGTCTCTGGTGACACAAACTCTGAAGTTTTAGAAGGCAAAAAAGAGGGCTCTGATGTGATCAACCTCTCAAGAATGAAGTCTGAAGGAAAGTCAGCCTCGAAAGCAGAAACTCTTCTACAAGGGCAACTATGACAGACTCAGAGACTTTTTGATCACGTGAAGACTTAAGGAAAAACTCTTCCTTGGTGTCTGATCTTCAACAGGTAATTCCTCTTGTAGAAAAGTGTTTTGTTGATATGTGAAAGCAAATACAAAGCTACCCTAACCTATTTGGTAAAAATCTTCAACGTCTCTTTTTCTCTCTTCTCTATTTAAGGAGCAAAAGAGCTGAAATAGAAAATAATTAAGCGATTGTAGAACTCTTCTACATACTTTAAAACGTGAGAATCAAAGAGAAGTTACTATGTCAATATTGTTAGACTCAGAACATCTTAACACTTGTATATTTTAGATGTTTTTAAGTCTTAGAGTCTTTCTAAGTTGTATTGTATTTACATCTCTGATTGCATATCAAGTGTAATAGTTACCCAAAAATCTCAACAGTTTGTTTAGAGTTAGAAGTCTCTTACTTTAGTGCTTGAGCATTTGAAGTCTTAAGCTTGTGTTCTTAAGCAAGGAAATCTCAGACGTGTGTGTTTGAGCAAGGAAGTCTTTAGATTATGTGCAAGAGCAAGAAAGTTTTGAGCTTGTGTCCTTGAGCAAGGAAATCTTAAACTTATGGGTATGAGAAAAGAAGTCTTATACTTGTGTGGGTAACCAAAGGAAGTTTCTTGCTGATAGGATTGAGCATTTGTAATCAGAATTGGTTATAGTGGAAATCCCTTGAAGAGCAAGGGGAATGGACTACTCTTAGGTTTTAAGAGGAACCATGATAACTGCCTGTGTTTTGTGCTTGTACTTTATTTTCTTCCGAACTATATTCTGCTGCTATCATTTGTTTACATCTGAAACAGACTCTGTTTCAGAATCTGATAAAGAAATGCAAGAGGCCAGACTATGAAGTGACTCTGATTTAGACTTTGAACTAAAGGTTCAGACTCTTATCAAGTTCAATCAGAAATAAAATTTTAACAAGCTTGAAAAAAGAAAACACAATTCAACCCTCGCTTCTTGTGTTTTTCTCACTCTTGGTTGACATCAGAGCACAGTTTGTGTTGAACACTTAACAATGGTACATAAAAGATCCTGAGAAAAACACTTCCTCTTTTATAATGAGTGATTCTGAAGTTGAATCATATCACTCTGGTAAAGGTGGTCCCACTCCACTACCTAATTCTCTTGGTAATGTTAATCATAATCATAACACATATAAAAAGAACAACTATGTTTCTAGACCTCCAATATTCAGTGGGGATTCTACTAAATTTGAATGGCTGAAAAACAAAATGTATACACATATTATAAGTCTTGATGATGAGTTATGGGACATACTTGAATATGACATTGATATTCCTGTGAATGGAGTAGGAGTAGTATATGATAGAAAATATCTCACATCGGCTATGAAAATGATCTACAAAAAATACCATAAATTGAGAGGTATTATTGTTGATGTCTTGCATCATTCTGAGTACTTAAAAATCATTGACAAATCTAATGCCAAAACAATCTTTGATTCTTTATGTGCCACCTATGATGGAAATTAACCAGTTAAAGAAAGCCAAAGCCAATCTTCTGGTTCAACAATATAAGTTATTCATAATGAATAAAGATAAAAGATTTAAAACTATGTTCTCTAAATCTCAAGTTCTTGTGTCTGGACTTCAGGTCTTGAACAAGAGTATGCCACCTCTGATCATGTCAACCAGATTCTTATGAGTCTTTCTTTAAGATACAAACCTAAGGTGACTGCTATTCAAGAGGCTAAAGACCAGAACAAGACCATTCTTGAAAGTATAATAAGTAATCTCCAAAGCCATAACTTAGAACTCAGTGGAGATGAAGAAACTATCAAGCAATCAAAGTCTAGGGCTTTAAAATCTTTTGGGAAGTTTGTTAAATCTTCACAGACTTGGGAGCATAAAGAAGCCACTCAAGATGAAACTTCTGAAGATGATTCTAATGATGAAATGACTTTCACCATTAAGAGAGTTCAATATCCTATCAGCAAGAAAAGAAGATTCTCTGAAAGAAAATGTGGATACAAAGTATCAAGCTTTAGGCTCAACAATGATGATCATAAGGGATGCTTCCACTATCAGAAGCCTGATCATTTTATAGAATATTGTCCAAAATTTAAGAAGGACAAAGGGTATAAAGGAAGCTTCAAGAAGGATGGCTTCAGAAGTATATTCAATAAGAGTTTCATGGAAACATGGGATGAGTTTGATAATGAAGAAGAACCTGATGAGAATAAAGAAGCCAATCTTGCTTTGGTGGCTTCAACATTCCCAGGCTTAGAATCAGAAACTGATTTTGACTTAGATTTAGAAGATATTGATAAGGTATTCTATAAACTTATTAGATTTGATTTAATTACCTTTTGTCAAGATCTTATGGGAAGATATCATCAAAAACACAGAAACATGATAACATTGAAAAAGCAATATGATATTTTGAAAGATGAACTAAGAGCATCTCAAAAGAAAACTGAATCTCTTGAAAAAAAATCATATTTCTCAAGAAAAATATCACTCTTATCATTAGTTAAGGACTTTAAAATTTAAGCCTTCAGAGCAATACAATTTTTTCTTCCTCCTTGTCTTTACCTTCTCCTTCTTAAAATTCTTCTCGTGCTTTTTCTCATGTTTTTCCAAGCAAGTGAGTTGTTGCTCTATTAGAACAAGATTTGTTCATGAAAAATATCCTTTGGGTTTTAATGATAACAAAGTGTTGAAAGAATAATGGTGTTATCTAATGTGTGTTTTATGTATGTAGGTTCTAAAGCTTAAGAAGAAACCATTTAGAATCTGATTGAATAACCCATTTGAGAGAAGCTAAGTTACTGCTTCTGATGACTAAAAATTGATGCATGCTGGTGCGGTAAAGCGGAAAGCAACAAAAGTTTTTGGAAGTATTTATCCCGAAAATTATCGTGTCCACAAAGATTAGTGTTATTAAACTCTGTCGTTCAACAATTTAAATGTTATTGAGTTTGGGTTTAAATGGTTTGGGATAAAAATGCAAAAGGAAAAACATAAAATAAGAAAATAAATACATTCTTAAGAAATGAGAAAATTCGTCAGGAGTTGTAATTTGTTCTACCTATCATGTACTAAAAAATATATGGATCAAATGCATGCAACCTAAATCAATCGTCAATATCATCACCTATCACTCACAACAGAGGTTATGTCTTATGCAAAGTCGAGAGATCAACTGTATCGTCTCATCGGTGATGTCTCACGTAACTTTATAACACAGATCATTAAGAACTGATACCCACGTGAATATTAGACCTAAATCTATGTCTAGAGTTTATAATCTTGGACAAACACAAAAATAACAAATTAAAAAACTACTATAAACATACTAAAAGATCAGGTGAAATTGAATTAAAAAAAGTTGAAAAGTGAAGATTTGAGAATTTTAAGAACTAGTTCAATTTCAACTTGTTTAACCAACTCACCACACTACCTATACTAATACAATAAAAACAATAAAGAAACTAAAAACAATACAACATGCTTGTTTTACGTCGTAAGCTCGACGCCTATTATTTACAAACCAGCGCATTGCTTCGGAAGAGCCAAATGCTTTCACTCTCGCCTTTGCTCTCATTTCTTCGAGCTCTAACCATAACTACACATCAAACCATACTTTTTGTAAACGTGAAGAGAAACAAATATATACACTATATTCACAAGTATGTAAAACATATAAAAATCACAAATATGGTAAACATATACAAGTATCAATATAAACAAGTGAAAATAGACAATATATTCGATATCTATAAAACTCAAAAACAAAGAAACTATTGTAATGCGATTCAATAAAAACATCAATCCCCGACAACGACACCATTTTGCTAGTGCGAGAAAGTGGCAAGCAACACAATTTTTTGAAAGTATTTATCCGGAAATTTATCGTGTCCACAGAGATTAGTGTTATTGAATTACCGTTCGACAATGTAAATGTTATTGAGTTTGGGTTTAAATGGTTTGAGATAAAAATGCAAAAGAAAAAAACATAAAACAAGAAAATAAATACATTCCTAAGAAAGGAGAAAACTCGTCAGGAGTTGTATTTTATTCTACCCATCATGTACTAAAAAATATATGGATCAAATGCACGCAACCTATATCATTCGTGAATATCATCACATATCGCTCACAACAGAGGATATGTCTAACGCAAAGTAGAGAGATCAACCGTATCGTCTAATTGGTGATGTCTCACGTAACTCAACAACACAGATCATTAAGAATTGATACCCACAGTGTTCATCTTAGATCGAGTTCAAACTGTATATGTCTATAGCAATCCAAACCCATTAAGTAAAAAATCAAAGATAACCATCAATAAAGAGTTGTAAAAGAGATTTTATACAAAGATCCATAAATATACATACAATCAAGATAAACTTACATATAAAACCCCAACAAATAGAGGGTACAAAGAGAAGAGAGAAGAAGAACACAAATCTCACGGTTTGTTAACTTCGATTGAAGTGGATTCGACTCCAGATCGTCAAGATATACATTTCATGTGTTGTTTCTAAGCTAAATCTACTCAAGAATGAAGGTTTGATGAATTGGGAACAAATACCCCAAAACATAACCTAAAAAAAATGTGTTTTTACCCCTTTTAATATGTTTCTGCCCAGACAAGTTCATCCGGCAAAGCAACGGTTTGCCCGACGAACTAAGGCGGATTTTTCTGCAGCTTCTGAAATTTATGGCTCGCCTGGCGAGCTCGGGGCGAGAGCTGAGAGTAGAAAAATTCATCATCTTGTTTTCATCACAACTTTTGAACCGTAACTCTGTTTGAGACTCGGTCGGAAGCATCAGAAAGCTTATTAAATGCTCTATCTAACAATGACTAAATATCAATGCTTGAATACCTATAAAAATGAGATAAAAACAATAAAGCTCAATGATATTTACATGGAAATACTAGTATACACTAAATATACACTTTTACAAACAAAGTGGGGTTTTATTCAATGAACTTAATACAAATGAATCGATAAGTGTCGCAGAACTACTACTCAAAACACGACATTTTGGCACTTATCAATGCACATTCTTAAGTGAAGTCTGATGATATAGGTTTACATAGACTCCAAAACTGAATGTATGAGAATTAGAAAAATAATATATTTTCTCTACACTTAGTGAATGTATCACCTTCTGGTTATCTTTCAGAACGATGAACTAATCTAAGTTATCAGTACTACAGAAAGCAAGCTACAATGTCAAATCAGTTTGTCAGCTAGAGTCTGTGTTCACATGGCTCTAGAAGAGTTGACATGCTTTATAGATATTTACTCTCAAAGGACCTATAGACAAATATCACAAGGAAGACACTTTGGTTAAACATGTTACACAATGGATAAAGATTTTTTGGTATATCTATCTTCAATGTATCTTAGTACTATGAAGTAATAAAGACACTTGTACAACGACTATTGTTCTACAACTGCTATATAAGTAGCTGAAGTTTCAATCTGGAATTAACAACAAGGAAAATAAAGAAAGAAACCCAAGAAGATAAGAAGCGTTCCACGCTTCTATCAGAATGGAAGAATAACAAGATCAACAATGGCAACACAATCGAGTATGCAGAATTTCTGTTATATATATTAAATTGTACAAAGCCTTAAGATTTCCTAAACATTGAATATCTTATAAATATTAAGTGTTATGATCTTTGTTATGGTTATTTACCATGTACCTCTGATTGAATATCAAGTACACCTTGTTGCCTATTATGCTAAACAGATTATTTAGTAGTTTAGAAAGAAAGTCTCTTTCTAGGTGCTTGAGCATAAAAGTCTCTTGTTGTGAGCTTGAGGCAAGTAAGGCTCTTGCTATGTGCTTGAGCATTGAATTCTTGATCATTTTTTGATTGAGCAAGGAAGTCTTGGACTATAGGTCTAAGAAGAAGTCTTGAATCCGTGGGATTTGAGCAGGGAAGTCTTGGACCATGGGTCTGAGCAGAAGTCTTGAACTTGAGGGGTTTAGGTAGAAGTCTTGAATCCGTGGGATTTGATCAGGGAAGTCTTGGACTTGAGGGGTTTAAGCAGGAAGTCCCGAGTTAAAGGTCTGAGCGGAAAAGTCTTATGCTTGAGGGCATAAGCAATCGTAATCATGTTTTGATTATAATGGAAAATCTCTTATGATACAAGGAGACTGAACTACTCTCAATTTGGGAGGAACCAAGATAAATCTCTGAGTGCTCTATTGTTATTTATTTACTTCTGTTATTATTTCGCTGCAGCTTATTAATCAGAATTTGAACATTAGTTTAGAATTTGAACTTTGTTCAAAAGCAAAGTAAAAAAAAAAGATAACACAATTTAACTCTCCCTTCTTGTGTATTTTTCTCACCTTCAGTTGGCATCAACACATGGTCAATACATAATACTTAATAGTGGTGCAGACAAAGATTTAATGAGAAAAATATGTTTTCATCTCCGTATGAAAAGAAGGTTGTAGAGATGAAGAATCTATTGAAAACAACTAGTCTCTTTATCAATGGTGTTATCCTTTTGAGAAGACCGTCCAAGATCTTGACTTCAAAACAAATCAGAGAAACTTTATCAAAACAAACTAGGGATCCAAAATTAGAAAAACTATCCAGGTAAGTTCTGTTATTTATTTTCTATTTAAAGCATGATATTCTTTACAAAACTTATTGGTGTGTATAATTTCTACACTTAGTTACTTTGAAGGATATTATTTAAAGAACTTTAAGACTTGTGAAATTGGTATTCTCATCGGTTGTGATAATACTAGTGCTATGTTAAATTAAAGAAATCTCTTCAAACATTATTGATCAAGCTCTCTTACTACTGTTCAAAAGAAATTAGTATGTGTTGAGTTCTTCAGTGATCTGTCAACTGAGATATAACTCTTAATTCTGTTAGAGTTAAATGGTTGGTAAAAATTCTGAACATAGTAATTTATGCTTAATTTCAAATGAAGAATCTGAATTTGATATTAGTCAAATGATGTCTCAGTCAAAAGATTGGGTAATAAAACTTTGATAAAAGATAAACTCTAAAAATTATGTGCTTCTTAAACTTGTGTAGAGAAATCTTGGTGTCTTACATGTACAGAAGTGGAAAATCTTTTTGGCACCTGCCCCACTTTTTACACCTGTCTGAATGTCTTCATCACACTTGAAATTGTTTTGTGTTTTGAATTTGAAGGGGAATGAATTCGTTTTAAATACTTTTGTGTTTAGGTCTCTTTAATATCATTTATTTCTCTCAACACCTTCTTAACACACAACCTTTATCATTGTCTATTTCATATTTTATTTGTAAACCCAAGAAAAAACCCCAAAAACCTCATCAGTGACATCCTTGTCAACCTATCCCTTAGATATTAATTCCATACAAAAACTCAAGATCGAACCGAAGACTATGTCGCTCGACAAAGATGGATTAAAGCTTCTCATTGAACAAGTGGTAGATTTTGATAGCTTTGCTGAAAATGGCCGTGTATTGGAAAGTCATTTTGAGTTTCAAGGATGGATGAACTTCTTTGATTTGCTGAATGGACCAACTTATCAATCTCTGGTAAAATACTTATGGGTAAGAGCATAAGTGTAAAATGAGTATTCAACACAAGATGAAGAAAGAATTGTTATGAAAAAGAAAAAAGTTTGAAAGGAAAATCAAGAGCAAAAATGGGTCAGAAGGAATTCAAATGTGTGGAAATAATATCTGCTGTAATGGGTCTGGACATCACCATATCTCAAGAGAATATTGCTCAGCTAATTGGGGATGAAAATAAAGGAATGGTGATAATCAATAAAAAGGATGGAGGAGATTATGCCTGGGATATTAAGAAGGCACTATTTAAAAAGAAAGATGATTATGGAAAAGTAAAGAACATGCATATCAAGCAAAAATTGTTATTCAAAATTCTTATCAGTTGCTTAATTCCTCAGGAAGGAAGTCCAGATCAAACTTCATGGGATCATAAGATGTTTCTTTGGTATCTGTCTACTGATAAAAGATTGAACATACCAGGTTACATTTTTCATGATCTATGTAAATCTATCAAGGACTCTACTAAGAAGTTCAAAAAAATAGTTCCTTATGCAAGGTTACTTTCTGAACTATTATATCAATGCAAGATGATCAAGACATTGATGGAATTTGGAGCTACACAAGATTTAGAAGGAAAAAGGATATTGCAATGATTCATAATCCTATCAGAATCAGGAAAGACGATAGAAGAGCTTTTCTAGAAAAATATACATTGCTGACCATGGAAGATAATCTCGATGTCATCAAGTTTCTTCTTAATGAAGCCAAGAGGGAGTATGGTGTAACTATAACACATGATCAACTTCTTGATAAGTGTCCTGATGTTCAAGGTTACAGAGGAAGAAGAAAAAGAAAGGAAATCATTTTTGATGAAGATGAAGAAGATGATGAATCAGATACTCCTATACTTGCCAAGAAGAAATTCTATGAGATGTTCAGAAAGCATTTCAGAAAGAAGAAGAAATAATTGCTCAGAAATCTAGGAGGAAAAAGAATCCATATAGCTCTAAGAAGGCTCTACAACATGAAGTTGAAGAACTCATTGAGTCTATTAGGATCTGTCCTACTAAGACTAGAGAATGAGGATCTATTAGTAATCTAAATATGGACAATGAGGTTTCTACATCAAAGAAAAGAAAACTTATAAAATTAAGTCAGCTGGAAGAAGAAAACGAAACAAAAATTTCTCACGTCGTGAAGAATGTTGACAACTTCATGACAACAGTTGTCAAGAGAAGTATGGAAGTTTTATCTGAGGAATTAATTAAGAGAAATCATTTTGATGACTCAATAAAGGTTACAAAGAAGGGCATGGAATTTTTAAGAGAACATCTTGGAGACAAACTTGAGTATATTCTAAATTCTCCTGAAGTGGCTAAGATAACTCTAGAGTTTGTTGAGAGTAGCAAGAAGAGCCCAAATGCTGCTCAAGAATGTGAAGACCTTGGTGTTAAGGTAGTAGAAGAAAATACTCCAAAGGAAGTAATGAAAGTTGTGCCTACAGAAAAGGATGATGGATCTAGGAACTGGTTGAATGAGAGTCCAGCTAAAATTGACAAAGAGGTGGAAGATGTAAAAGAACTTGTTTCATTGGCAGCAGGATTAGGAATTGAGGTTGAACTTGTTAATGTCTTTAATCTTAATTCTTCACTAAGAAAGTCACCTTTACTATAACCTGCTAAATCTAACCAAACCTCTACCGTGTCCATACAACCTTATCAATCAATCATTCCTATAAGTACAAATTTTTCTACTCTTCCAAAGACCTCTCCATATAAAACACATGACAACAACATTGAATCACGTGACCAACCTGTCAACCAAACCAATCAAGACAATATTAATGCTAGAATTCAAGCAGAATCACCTTCACTAATTCCTGTTGAATATGAATGTGCTTTGAATTCTAATCCCCTCAATGATGAATCACCTTTAAACAGTTCCACCAAAACCATTACTAAATTACTTGTTCAGAATCATCTTAATAATGAAACTGAACGTGCTGAACCTGACCCAAAATTAGAAAATAATAACCTAGCTCAACCTTTACCATCAAATCACCAAGAAACCACTCAACACTCATTCCGACCAAAACATTCTTTAGACAAAGAAAACTCAGCTGAATTTGTTCATGAAACACTGCAAACAAACTCACCCAAACCATCTCAGCATATGACCAACTATTATCCTCTACCTAACCATGTACTTTCTCAGTTAGAAGTTTTTAGGATTGGGTTATATAACCAAGAAAAAGCAATAGTGGAAGAAGGGTTCACTTCTACTAATCCTGAGATGAAGTTTTACTACTTGAGAGAACTTGTTATTGAAGGAAGGTTACAATTGGGATATTGCAGAAGTGAAGACCAAGTTGCTGATTTGTTAACTAAGGGAGTCACAAATGATGTGTTAAAGAGGTTGAAGATGACCATGGGCATGGAAAACTTGGAGCACTTGAATTAAGCTGGTGTGTTGAAATTTATGTTGGTAATTCAAGTGATGTAACCGGTTAACAAGGGGTGTAACTGGTTACAGCAAAGTCACTAGTACTTCCAAGTAGAAGAAAAGTGAATATTTCGCAATTGTAATAGGTTAACCTGTAGCGTTAACTGATTATCACAAAATTGATTTAATTTCAATGTCAGTTGTAACTAGTTAACCAAATGGTGTAACCTATTAAGAGCCCGAGTTTTGCACTTCTATGTTATTTCTTTTATTTGTTTTGGATCCTAAATCATAATGTAACTTTTGTATAAATGTATATGATGTCTCTTTTTCTCTCTCTCTCTCTCTCTCACACACACACGCGCGCACACACACATCAATCTTGTGGTTCAAAGTTCTAACAATTATACTTTAATATTTTTTTTTAAAAAAATTGGATACATCAAATATATATATATATATATATATATATATATATATATATATATATATATATATATATATATATATATATATATATATATATATATATATATATATATATATATATATATATATATATATATATATATATATTCAAAAGTATTTTCTAACATACATGAGAATACACAAATCACAACAATTATAAAAACATCAATCAAATGTATACGTCACACAATCGTCCCACCAAAAGAATTGATCTTACCGAGGATTATTGTTGTCATGCCAGGTTATAATGTCAAGATTTTGATCCAAAACATTACTTAGAAAATCATTTACCCTTACAAATGTTATTATATTATTTTAACGATAATTACAAGTTTAGAAATATATATGATTTAAAGTAAAGCAATTATATGTGATTTAAAGTAAAGCAAATGAATTTGGTAAAAACACAATTTTCCCTGTGATTTTTTCAACATCATGCTATTTTTCGGTCGTAAGATGTCAACTTTTATAATCTACATTCATACAAAATTAAACCACACAAAATTAAAAATTTGACAGTTACAAACATACTATTCTTTTGCGTCAAGAACAAGAACTCGATTAAATAGAAAATTACAAAATCTTCTAAAATTACACCAGCCAAAAACACATAAAAGTATTATCTAAAATCTATATTTGCACCATTCAAAATAGAGACTTATAATTACTTAAGCATAAAATAATTTTAGCAAATACAGTTAAGTTTTTTCTTTACACTGCAGTTATATAACAAAAGTGAATCATATCTTAAGAGATACAACGAAAAAATAATATATATTTTTTAAAGCAGTCAATTCTCAACTACCTTTATTACTTTGAAAAAAAAAACTATCAAATCTTTCAGAAACTATTAAACTGCATGGTTTTGAAGTGCATCTCTATTTTCTATCGCAAAATTTTAGAAATGCTAAATTCATTGACCAACTTTATTTTTATATTTTTGGTTTAGAATTTTTAATTATTATTTTAACTTTTACTAGCAACAATGAACAATAATCGCAATACACCAAAAATGACTCATAATCTAAAAGAATCTCAATACCAGAAATACTGAAGGAAAAAAAAGTTGTAAGCTAACAGAAAAAACTGATAAAATACTGAAAAGAACATTTATAAATAAAGAAGATGGTAGCTACTAGCTAGTTAACCTTTTGAATTGAATGATACAATCAATAGCGAACAATCCTTAAACCCAAATCTCACGCATCATGCATGGTTTGGCATACAAGAATTCACAATATACATCACAAAATGAAACTAAAGAAGACACATATAAATAATTGATACATACAACTAAAAGAAATTAATTGCATATTTACACAAATAAAATCAGTTTCCAATTTTGTTTTGGTAAGCATGACCAACACCAGGACTGTGACCTGGGTCTGTTTTTTTGAACTCATTTTTAGTATCCTCAATCACAGATATGCTATGGTCCGGGCTCTGAACTACCGTCTTTTTCGACTTTTCTTCGGTAAAGTATCTATGGCCAACACCAGGACTATTTCCTGGTGTTGTAGGTTGGAATGCATATGTGTGATGGTTTTCACTTGAATCTCCAAAAGAAGTGGCTACTTCATTGTGTGACTTCATTGACGAGTCAATTTTCTTCTCTGGTGTTGAAGTAGGAACGTTGTGTTGGTTCAATGGCTTTAAGAGCCTTGCATGAGATTGAAGGGAATAATTGAAGACTATTAGTGCTAGAAAAAGAGTAAAATGTTGTAGCATGGATTGAAATTTTGCCATTAATAAGTAGAGAAAATAGAGTAGAGAGAATGAATGAATGAATGAACTTTGCAGTGAGATTTATAAGCTTGTTAGTTCAAATTATGGAAGATATATGATATGATTAGTTATGGGATCTTGCGGATATTTATAATGTAAATTGTTGAGTGAGTATGACAGTGCTCTATTATAATATACTAAATAATACTAATTATGTCATTTGACTTAATTGGTGGAGAGTTATGATCTGCAAATTTGGACCGTTTATGTATAAAAATAGCTAGTTTTTACTTATTATAATTCTATTTAGACACCTATAACTCTCCAACACCATTAATATCCCATTGTCTCTTTCTCTTTATATTACATCAGTAGAATATTACATCGTTTAGTTCTATAGTTCCTCTCAGGAGGTATGTCCATTTTTAGAGTGAAAATATATGATGGCTTTGTGTTTTGTAAAATGTGTCTAGTTGAGTTGGGTAGGTGTTGTATATACCTTAATTTTCAAATATTGTGATATTATTGTGATTCTTTTAGTGTAATAGAACACTTTATTATTATAAATAATATATTTTATGATAAAAAATTAAATAAAAAATTATGTATAGTTTCAATTCGCGTCATCTATTCCCTTGACTTTTTAATATAATTGAGGTGAAAACTATTTTATAACATATTTTAAATTCCAATAAATGTAATTTATATTTTAATTTTTTTTAAGGTTATGTTTTTCTTTTTTCTTTTATTTTTTATTTATGAATTAAATGATCTATTTCTTCGATTTGTTTAATAGCAGAGGAGTTAGATAATCATATATTATTATAAAAGAACTCGTTCATTAAGTTTTATTCTAAACCTAATTCATCTATAGTCGTTCCAAACACGTATACCATTGCTTTGAGATGGATTGCAAAATTGAATTTTTTTTATGGTTTTGTGTTGTATATTGTTCTTCAAATGAAAACCTTGAACAAAATATTTTTCTGCTCTTACTATCTATCTCACATTATGGTGTTTTTGTTGTTGTTGTTGTTGTTGTTATTTCCACCTCTTGCAAAATCACTGTTATATTTTGAAATAATCATCCTATGTTGTCAGTCAAAGAAAACACTCCATAATTTATTGATTTCCTTAGTTGACAACATTGAGAAATTTATTCCTAAATATATTATAAATTTCAAGTAATGTTGTTTCACAATACAAGAACTTGAAAATTTTATTTTGAACATTACAATGCACAAAGAATATGGTGAATAGTAAAAAATATAAAATGGAAACAATACATATTACTTTAAATTTTTTTACAATTCATAATTTTTTTGCAAGTAATATATTAACTCACTTCTTTTATAAAATTGAGAGAAAAGTTTCTATTTTATTTTATTTTTTAATTAAAAATAAATAACATTTTCTCTCGATTTTATTAAAAAATCGAGGGTATAATTTTCACGTGGGAACATTTCCTCTTTATTTTGTTGTTTGCGATGTGGTTACTATGTCACAACTTTGTGACGTGTTTACCACGTGGGAAAAAGTTCCCACCATTGCATTACCGACGTGTTTTATCCACGTCGCAAATTCTGTTAGTGAAGTGGTTTTTATGTTAGTGACGTGAATATCACTTGGGAAACTGCAATATTTCTTGTAGTGAACGAACCAATGTCCTGCATTCATAAAGTAACAACGCTTAAGATATTGCTGACACGTCAATCCACAAGAAATCACTACTACAAAATATACCTTTCGTAACACAAATTTTTTAACGGCCATAGAGTTTACCGTGACACTACTTTATTTATAGGTGGTTTTTTTTTTGTATTTATTAGAGGACATGTTACAACGGTCAAATGAAGCAACCGTGATGAAAAATTACACATGGTGAAATAGTTCGAATTCCAGCACCTACAATTAGTCATTTATCGTGATAAAAATGTTATTTACCTTGTATATCACCACGATTTTTATTAACAACCGTGATGAAAGGTGATACTTTATTTATATATAAGCGGAGTTATCTATCGCTTCAGTACATTACAATCGTCTCTCTAAAAAAAACCCTAACAACTCTTTCACTCGTCTCTCTCAAAACAAAATCCTAACAACTCTCTCAATCTTCTCTCTCATATGAAAACCCCAAAATGAAACCATAACAACAAATCTTAGCCAATGGATATTTACAACTTCGTTTTCTCTATAATTTTTTTTTAAATCGGTTTCAATAGCTTGTTTCATGATGTTTGAACTTCTTTCTTGTTTTGACTTGTAGGTATGGATGCTTCTTTCAATAAAGAGGACGAAGACGAATTTAGCCTTACAAACTTGTGTCAAATATCCATAATGACATCCATTCAAATTTTACACAAGTTTACAGGTCTAAATTTATCTTCATCCTTATTTCATTGACAACGTGCCTTTATGACACATGTATGGTATGTTTCTGGAGCTTTTTATGACTTGATATGTTTGTTTGTATTGTTTTTATTGTTTATGGTTTGTTGTTGATGAATGTCTTTTATGAATATTATTATTAATGTTTGTTTAAAAGATGAGTTTATTATATATTATGTGGTTTGAATGTTTTTCCAATCCCGTACCGAATATATAACTTTCTAAAACATATTAGAAAATAATGATATGATAGATAAAACTGTATTAGAAAATAAGTACACGTTCAATTCTTGATAAGAATTCTTCACACTGTTAAGTGCATGTTGTTCTTTGATCGTTATAACTTGGTTTAATGATCGTAGATCTTCAACCACCCCTCTCTCCACCTCAAATTTTGTTTGTAAAGTAAATAATATTTTACAAAAACAATTATAGGTGAAGACATGAGCGGTTGAAGAACTAGGATCACTAAACTAAGTTCTTACTGTCAAAGAACAAAATACAAATAACGCATTGAAGATCGCTTGTCAAGTATTGAACGTGAACTTATTTTTCTAATATAACTTAAATTGTCATATTATAATGTTCTAGTGCAGATTAGAAGGTTATATGTTTAATGAGCATTGCGAAATAAGCATTCCACATAATTTTTAATAAACTCGGGTCTATATTTAATCACGGTTGTTTAGAACAACCGTGATTTAATATGTTGCATTAAATAATATCACAACAGTTGGTTAAAGTAACAATTGTGGTAGGTAGCGCGTTACATGGATACAATCACGGTTGCACGACCGTGGTGGAAATCATCATACATACAATCATACCCTACCTCACAACGGTTGGACCCGCGTGATGGTATCCCTTTTCCAACCGTTGTGATATGTGTTTTTCGTAGTAGTGAATCCTCTACATCCAATAAGAGTGTGAACAACACCACTATATATCTTGGACGCTATCTTGTGAAACTAAAACATCGATAATGAAAGCATTTTCCATAAAAAAAATAATGAAATTTAAATAAGCTCGGAACAGATCTCTAGGATGGATTGCTAGTGCAGAAAAAATATGTTCTAAGATTGGTGTTCTTACATAATATTTTATCTTTTAATTGGAAATTTATGTTACTATCTAATCTTTTTTTATGTTATATCAAAAATTGGATGTGTGCAAAACCATTCTACTTGAAAAGCAATGGGTTGCAACAAAATTGAATTTGTTCTTCTGCAAGAATAACAATAACGGTGATTAATCACATCTATCAAAATTTTGTACTTGTAGATTGAAACCAAAACAATGTAACATAAGAAACTTTGTATGTTAATATAAAAAATAGATGTTTATTAACAATGTTGTTTAATATTTTATGTAAGAAATATAATTTATATTTTTTAAAAAAATTATTTTTCCCACTACTACAAAAAAGTTTTTTAATAGCGCTTTTTTTGCTTTTTAATAGCGCTTTAAAGCGCTATTAATCAAGGTGCTATTGTAAAACAAAATTTTTAATAGCGCTTTAAAAGCGCTATTAAATACAGGTACTATAATAGCGCTTTTAAAAAAGCGCTATTATAGTACCTGTATTTAATAGCGCTTTTGAAAAAGCGCTATTATAAGTCACATATTTGATAGCGCTTTTAAATAAAGCGCTATTATAGCACCGTTAATTTGCTTTAATTTTGATAGCACTTTCAAACAAAGCGCTATTATAATACACATATTTAATAGCGCTTTCAAATAAAGCGCTATTATAAGACAAATATTTAATAGCACTTTCAAAGAAAGCGCTATTATAATTCACATATTCGATAGCACTTTCAAACAAAGCGCTATTAAAATACCGGTAAATTGCTTTAAGTTTGATAGCACTTTCTAACAAAGCGCTATTATAAGATGGTGTTTTATGGGATATATATATATATATATATATATATATATATATATATATATATATATATATATATATATATATATATATATATATATATATATATATATATATATATATATATATATATATATATATATATATATATATATATATATATATATATATATATATATATATATATATATATATATATATATATATATATATATATATATATATATATATATATATATATGTGGCTGGACAATAAAACTACTGATACTACAATAACGCCATTTTGTAAAATAAAACTACCGATACTGTGTAAGAATTGTATGGTTATGTTTGTAAAATAATACCACACATAGTATCTATTTTTAATGCAATGTAATCAGTACAATATGTATGCGTTAATAATTCAAGTTGATTTTACACATATATAACGCCATTTTGTTATTTAGACATTTGTATAAATATTTTAAAAAAAATACATTTTCATATAATTTTTAAATTATTATTTCACATCTTAATAATATAAATATTATAAAACCAAATTTGATAGGACACTTGTGTCTATCCATCTATCCATGAAAACTAGTTTCATAAACAAAATTACAACACCAAAGAGAAAAAAGGTATTGTATCTTTGGCATACAAACAAGAACCAGTGCCCAAGCTTAAAATGTCCTTAAGATCTGATACCGGTAGAACACAACGTAAACTGGTCTAACAACTGTTATATCAGTACTCAGTTCATAAAAACTCAAAAAATACTACTACTACATCCGAGAAGACTTGACCTTCCAAAGAGAATATATATAGAAAAAAGTATCACCTCTGTGTAACCTATTGAAAGCCCCGTAGCGGAAGTTCCGTAGCGCACCCCACGACCCTGGATAATAAAATTAGAAGTCGGCAAACTGTCGAACTCCCACAGCTGTTGATAAAAACCATGTCAAAGACTCATAATCCATTTAAAAACGGGAGGCCGTTGGCGGCGAGAAAACTTGACACAAGAATTACACAACAATTGCTAGGAAATAACATACCAAAGTTGTTGAAATAGCAACTCAGAATTGATTCCAACACCAATCTTCTCGCCAAAGCAATTCCAAGGCTATGCCAAATCCGCAAACTTTATTCGAGGTTTTCAGAACACTTGGACGTCGTCATTGATGTCGCAAGAGGAACTAACAGTCCGGCAAGTTCTTCTTTGCTGTCATAGAATCAACAAAATTATTTAGCATAAGTGTCATCACTTGCTAATTCTTCATACAAACTTACTGAAGTTGGTGATATGCCATGAAAAAAACCTACAACCGACAAAAAACCAAGCCGAGATAGAAAGAAACATGAAAGACGGAATTGCAGCAGCATGTCCACTCAACCTGCATTTCAACAAAGGGATTTGACTTATCATTCAGGTTTAGAATGTGCTTTTGAGCAATCTTAATGTAGAACGGAATTCAAACCGTACTACCTTCTTCATGCACGGAAACCTCAACGACAACTCCGAGCAGGTTTTCTTTGTCAAGCTTTATCACTCTCAATTAGTTATGTTTCCATTTGTTTTCCGTGAGAGCCACAATCCAGTATGCAGTTTCAACCTGTTGTACGAGACTCCTCCACGCCAGCATTCATCAAAACCTCCTAAAACCAGCTTCTGCACAGCAGTGGTTCGTTTGAACTTAAGTAACAACTTCAGCCCTTTAGCAGAAGGTTATGAAATCAAAACAATATGAAAACTAGTACTTACTTGGGGTCACGGTGATAACAGATATAAGAGGTCCATATGCACCTCTCATAGGAATTGCATTAGTTCCTTTTCCCGCCCATGATAAGTGGATTTGAAAGATGCTATCATTAACATCAACATTAAAGTCCCGAGCAATTCCCTTGCCGACTCCACCAGCTTCTTCCATAATGTTAAAGTCTTTTAAATATATATGACCCTATTATTATATAGTTTTGAAATTCAGAACTTTTGATTTATTAGAAACCAGATACAAAATATGAGCAACATTTTGGTAAAAACTAGAAACTAAGCGTCGGTCTGGATTGGTTTGCTTGAGTTTATCTACTGACATAAGTACAAGTAGAACTGTTTGTAAGAGCTTATAGGAATAGCTTAAGACATGTCCATAAGTTGTTTTCAACTAAATTCCATAAACTCTATAAGATAGTTTATGAAAATAGCATATTGAAGATAACTTATGAAAATAGCTTATAGAAGATACCTAATGAAAATAGTTTTCAACTAAATTTCATAAGCTCTCTATAGGATAACTTATGAATATAACTTACAAAAGATAGCTTATGAGAATAGTTTGACTTTATGGTATCTTTTGTTATAGAAATATACTATACATAAGCACTTATATGGTAAACATTAAAGCTATAAGTGCTTAATTAAGTCCATAGCAAATAGTTGAAGAAATAGGTAGTTGTGGATTCAATACTTACTTGAATTGAAACATCGAATATGCGCCTTCCAAGACTGCTAAAAGCCGTGTCATTAGAAAACATTATCTCAACGAAATGAAGTTTCACATTATAGATTTTTGACAATGAGGATGACCCATGGACTGCAATTCCACCTTCTGTTCATGTGTGTTTATTAGTCCTAATCTAGTCTTGTGGTGATTCAAGATGCAGATCATAGTGACCAAATCAATCCCTGTAGCAGAATATCAAACATTGCTTCAAGTGCAGCTGAAAAACTTTTGATTGAGACGCGGCTATGTGAGCTTCATAGTATAGGTATACAGTAGAGAAGTTAGTTATTAGTTAGAATGTTAATCATAAATTAGCAAAGTTGTTAAACATATACATAGATAAGATACTAATACTGAACTGTGATGCAAATCAATCAATACATAAAATCATTTTCGGATTAAATTTTTCCACTCTTTTCTCATCATAGATTTTACCAGAATCGAATTTTGTGGTTTTTGAGTTTCTAAACTTGGTTACAATTAAGAAACCGGAATTGGGCTGTTAGAAGAAGCAATGTAATTCATAACAAACAAACAAACTAATTTTAATTATTGCAGAGTATATTAAATAACATACTACATAAATAACTAAAACATCAAGATTTAAACTAGAAAATAAATCTAGTAAGAAATCAGTAAAAATCACACACACTGTTCGAGATTATTATACAAACAAGTTTACTCACATCTGCTACAAATGGCCTCAATTTGGACAGCAGCTTGTTTAGCCATTTCACCTGAAAAAGCTAGGAATCCTGGCTTCTTAAATTCACGCAAAACTTGGGAGCAAATGCATCTGGATTACGGGATTCAATATGGTGCTTTGTCTCAACAATTGTCTCCTGAAATTCTACTCTATTACCACAGCTATCACAAGCACAACTGTCGCCACAGAAGAGGCCGACGCCAAAACAATCACAGTAACTGCAAAATCATTAGTGAAAGGATAACTGCAACGTTAGATAATGGCAAAGCAACCAGTGGTAATCTGACACTGCTGAATTAGATAATGGCTCTAAAAACTCACACCTTTCTAAAATGTTAGGTGGTGGTGCTCCATCAATGAGATTGGAAGGATAACTGCAACGTTAGACATACGTTTAGCAACAGGAATAATATCGCTACTCCATCCAACAACTACCCACACATCTCCCACTCCAAAAGCCTTTAGATAGTTTTCACTATCAAAGAGTCGAACCTAGAAATACATAAGAGTATAGTAACTTATATTTATAACTTGGAAAAACAGAATGGACAATACTATTTTTTGTCAATTAAACTTTTATGTGTTTTCCCCTCTACTCCAATTAAATGCGACATCAACAGTTGAGAGATCATTGAGTAACAGTACCTGTTTTGCAAGCAATGCTAAATTATGTTTAACTGCATCTCTCCCACCATTAACTTCCAAATTGATGTCATTTGCATTATAGGAAGCCCCCATATACTTTAATACTGCACCAACAACTTCTCTAGGAGAATCTACCTTTTTATGTTCTGGTGTGTGATTGCAATAACAAATTTATATCCTCAGTTTTAAGACCATTCTGCAGATGATTTATCCTACTTTATTCGAACATAGATACCAGTTTTAACACCTTGTTATGGAATGAAAATTATACTGCATTGATGACCTCAATGAAGTGATCAGCATAAAAAGAGAGATAAAGAAAGAAAGAATCCAGAATTTCCTTTAAAATTATAACCCTTCTTTGACCACAATTATACCAGATATTTCTTGTGTTTCCAAACTTTATATTGCACTTATAGTCTCCTAAACACAACTAGTAGATTAGAAAATATAGAATGATCAATTATTGAAGCAATATTTTCTTGTCCAACTCACTTGATTGGTTTGAGCTAGATGAAAGTTAGAGGTAGAGGGATATCAAGAAAGATTGTAAGTTAAACCAATAAGAGAGATCCAGATGCCCTCTCAAGCAAAAAGAGATTTGGCGGTAAAGGTCTGTCTTTGAACTTAATACATGATACGGAATTACGACATTATCTGAATTCTGAAGCATGTAGCAGAAACTCTGAAAAATGTATTTATTTTCAATTAGCAGAAGAATGAGATATTTGGTTCGGTTTATTTCATTAGAAAGTAGAAAAATTGCTTCCTTAAGAAACAAAAAGAATTGACCAAAGTTCACAATCAATGGATATCTGTAGTGTACAATCATATTTACCACATCAAAAACTTCTGCGGGGAAAAAAAAAACTTGTTACATACCTGGACACCACCTCGTAAAGCCTCAATAACCAGGTACTTCAATTGTTCTTTGCTAATAGTAACATCCTTGAGATACTCTCTAGCCAAGATGATCTGCATTTCATAAATATTAAGTCATAACACTGTTTTTGTCAAACTACTCAGCAAAGCCAATATTGTGGGAAATGGAATAAAAGTTGTCAACTCGGAAGTTCCATTTAACTATATATCAAAAGATAAAAATAAAATAGACAAAAGGAATCTAAAAAGCAGATACCGAGCCAACATATAAATCGTAACATTAGTAATTTTGTTGAAAGTTTTACAAAGTCTCAGCTAGGAGACTCAACTGCTTTAGGTCCTCACCACCTATCAACCAGCATTTACATTTTAGAAATGACATTATGAATGTGAACCTATGCATGATTATTAAAATCATACTTGCTAGTCATACAGTGGCTTGTAACTCTCAAGACCAAGTAATTTTATTTATTGTGTGCATAGCTTAGGCTACAAGCTACTCTACTTTACTCTGTTTTCTTGTTGGCAGAACCCAGGTTAAAAAGGTGTTTCTTCGGCAGAATAAGGATGAGTAGAGGGGAATAGAATTTTGGATAGTTTCTATCGTAAAAACCAGGACCAGTTCAAGTTACGGCTGTTTTAACAGTTAGTTAAATATCACAACCAAATTAGAGGAGAAATACAGAAACAACAACATATAAGAAGTGAGTGGAAATAACAGAGATCCGATTGGATTTGCAAGGGAGTGTAGGGACTCTCAAATTTCCTGGGGTTATGTGTACCTATCTATAACTTGTGTTCTTCCATCCCCCCTTGTGATTTTGCAATCATCTTGATTCAGATTCAGGGAGGAGAGTGATATTCAATAAAAATCCTATTGTGTTCCTATCTGTTCGCCTTTTCCGATATGATTCCTATTACACTCCTAGGCGTACCTGTGTCTTTGCATTGTCTGTATCCTCATCGACCATTTTAAATACTTGGCTACAGTTATCCTGAAACTCTGTTGCAATTCCAACAGCTTCAACACGGTTTTCAAAACTCATTGGAAGATCTGCACTGCAGAGGAGTGTATAATTAGAAACAAGAAAGATGATCAAATTTCGATAACTCGTCTAATTTTGGGTTAAGGCTTTTTTAACCATTCAATAATTTTTTATTAGTTGATAAAAATATGACGACTTGAAACATTTTTCAATTTATTTTTCTTACCATCTCAGATTTCAAAAGTAAGAAATAGCAATGAATTAGCTATTGTCACAGAGAAAAAGAGATGAAGAGAGAAGAGACAAATACAAAAGTGAGAAGGAGAAACAGAGGCAGAGGAATGTGAAAAAAATTTCATCACTTCAGGACATTTTCAGAGTATTTTAATTATAATGGCTTCATGACATTATTAATGAACTCAGAATGATGCTTATCTGGCATTTAACACTGAAGTTTTTTTTCTAATTTCATGAAATTATGTAGCTTACTTGTCTCATTGCCACACTCATCTTTGATCTATCTTGTAAGGGGATGAAAATAAAAAAGAATCCTGAAGGAGGAATATTGTAGAGTACAGTCGTACCTCAAATTAATTGCAATGCGGTCTAGCAGATGTTCACGAACAGAACCTTCGTCAGGGTTATAGGTAGCAATCAGCAGGGGCCTGCATGGGTGCCTAAAGCTGATTCCCTCTCTTTCAACAATATTTACTCCTTCAGTCAGTACATTAAGGAGCAAATTACTGATACCCTCGTCCAAAAGATTAATTTCATCAACATATAAAACACCTCTATGAGCTTCAGCGAGTAAGCCTGGTTGGAAAATAGTCGTGCCTATCTTCACAGACTCCTCAACATCAACTGATCCAATGAGTCTGTCCTCTGTGACTCCAAGAGGAATCTGAATCATAAGCAAATATATGATGCATACTTTAATACTTTAATACTTTAATACTTTAATACTTTCAGAATTTATCATACTTAAAGATTTTTCTACAAATGCATGTACTTCATTGTGAAACATAGCATAAGTGAAATCAGGTAAAATGACAATACCGAACCTGATTAGCAGCCACCCAAGAATGGTTAATTGCTACTGTCCCAGTTGCAGCCGCCGCAAATACCACAACTGCTTTAAAATAGAAACATAAGCGTACCAATCTAAAAGGCAGTGTAAATTCAATTTTGAAGAGACTACCAAAAAACCAGTAATATGCATCACTGTTAGCCAAATTCGTGCATTAAGGATGAAAGCCATAACACTTACTGCGCAGGGTATTCAAATGATGTAGCAATCATGTTTCTCCAACCAAGATAGCCTTGACAATATCACAGTGACGGTGCCTGCAGAGTTTCCATTATGACCCTATAACAAAACATAAACAACTCTCAAACTAATCTTATTCATACATAAATAAACAAATGAAGCAGTACTAACAATGTCACATGAAATCCCCTTTCTCTCTCTCTCATAGCAAAACATAAAATCCTGCTAAATTTCAAAAAACTCCAAGGCCCATGGTGATGTATTTTATTAAATTAAAAAAAAATATAGAAAAAGTTGTATTTATCCCAAACGGCTTCACTGGTTCTGTATTAGTTTTCAGCTACAGCAAAACATAATTTGTACAAGATAAAGCCACAAGGCCAAGTTGCTCGCACGGCTCATATCTTATGTAGCAGCCACAACTGATTCACCTTCGGCTGCTATCGTAACCACCTCAATAATGCACAAGAAAAACCATGCTTATCACAATTTAGAAACCAATAAACTAAATTCCATTTCCTGTACAGGACAAAAAACGATAGAATCAAAAAGACCACACCACAATATTTCGTACGAAACGGTTATGTAGAATTCCCACAGCAATAACCAGTACGTCCAAAAAGCAATTTTGCAGCCTCAACTTGTACCATTTCATTGACGTTACAAGAAAACTGTACGCCTACGCCAGCTCACGTAAAAACCGTATCAGTATACATGATTCCAACAACAAACTTTTGTGAAAAAAATTCAAAAGAAAACCTCACCTGCAAACAAAGGACCGATAACAAAACAGAAACACAGAATAAACCTTCTCTTCTTCATTCACAAATACCTTCATCTTCGAAACTCGATTCACTCCATTATAACCTGCAAAACCCACCTCCTCTTTAACCGTCAATTCTGCTAAATAAAAAAACCCTTCTTCAAAAAACTTCTTCAACATCAACTTTTGAAACCCCATTTATCATTCTTCTTCAATCCATAATAAAAACCACAACCCCAAAACCTTCTTGATCCCTAAAAAATGGTCAAGCCCAACCCTTCTTCTTCATAAACGGGAACCCGTTTTTTCTTCAAAACCCATTTGAAAATCCCTCAATCCGCCATTAAAACCCCAACCTCCAAAACGAAAACGAAAGGAGCTCAGCTTCCATCGCACCTTCAGTTTTTCTTCTACCCGACCCTTTCACACCACCGCGTTTCTTCCTTCTTCTGACCACTTTCAAACTCACTTCATATTCAATCCAAAAAAGTCACCAAACCTCTGTCACCATTCATAAAATACCCTTCTCTAAGTCGAACCAAAATACAAGTAGTTTTGAGAAACTGAGATGAAGAAGATTGAGATAAAAAGTGAGAAAAAATCTGAGTTTAAAACATGATTTACTGATGAATTCGAAACTTGAATCAAATCGAGAAAATCAGAATAGATGAAGAAAGAGACTGGATCAAGTTGAGAGTAGGTCAAAATTGAACCTGATTGAGCTGGGACGAAAGGATGCGAAAGCGGATTGTAAGGGGATACACATCGTCGTTTTGATGGTGCTGTTCGAAAATGATTGTGAGCTGATATGTGTATCATATTGTTTGTTTCATCTTGATTTTTTCTTTCTTCTTCTCACCTGATTCACGTTCGCCGCTATGCGTTTCATTTGGTGTTAGAGCTTCTGTGAAGGTTTTCATATTTTAATTAATTTAATTTAGTGAAATACTACGATAGCGCTTTTTAAAAAAGCGCTATCTTAAAATACAATTATAGAAACGATAGCGGTTCCATAGAAAGCGCTATTGTAGTTACATATTTTAATAGCGATTTTTAAAAAGCGCTATCGTAGTGCTTTTAATAATAGCGCTTTTATAAAAGTGCTATTGTAATACAACATTTTAATAGCGCTTTTTAGAAAAGCGCTATCTTAGTGAATATCTATAATAGCGCTTTTTTACAAAGTGCTATTAAAATCATATTCTCTGTACTCTTTAATAGCGCTTTACTATAAAGCGCTATTATAAATATGTTTGTTTCTTTTTTAATAGCGCTTATTTCAAAAGCGCTATTAAAGTAGGCGATACAAAAAATCAATTTTGGCGTAGCTTAGTTTTTAATAAAAGTCGAGAGCTATGTGACGCTAGTTTTGAAAATATAAAAATGTTGTCGAGAATCGAATCAATGACCATTTCATCTATCCCCTAAATTAATCAGAAATCAATGGATAAAATGAAAAGTTTTATGACGTTCTTCATTACCTCGCTTGTGTAACCAAGATAAAACCGTCTTTTTCTTAGAGATAAAAGATATATTTTGTAATAGTGCTTGCCTCCAATCGAGACTAAGAAGTTAAATGGTTCTAACTTCGATCATGTGGCTCTAACCTCTTCTTCTAACGTCATATTTCAAACAATCTAAAACCCGCTAACCACTATATCTACAAGGTATTGTGTGATATTGGTGTGAAAATCTATCACAATTTTGTCTTTTATCTTATTTAATTAAATTTTTTAGTGTATTGAAACACATCAAAATTACAAATTCACCTTATTTATAATAACATTATTCTTTATTTTTTTAGTACTTATCTAATAGTTAAAATTTGTTGTCAAATCTCTTTGTATAATTATCAATGGTAATGATTTAACAAGATTATTAAAATATTATTTTACTATTTTAAAAAGGACTTTTTTTTTTTTGTTTATTTTTTGTTTATTGTCTTAATAACGAAGTGATTGATACGTATAAATTGATTATATATATATATATATATATATATATATATATATATATATATATATATATATATATATATATATATATATATATATATATATATATATATATATATATATATGTTTTTATATTTCCTTCTCTCAAAATGGCTAGGGAATGTATGAGTGTGCAAAGTTATTTTTTCTTAATTTTATATGTCAAATTGGTGGGTAGATTTTTAATTCTATTGGGTGTCATCACTATGTCACGTGGGCGAACATGCACAATTGGGCATGCATATGAATAAAAAAAATCTACATTGGAGTTATAACCTTTCTTTTTTAGTCATTTGCATTACAATACAAGTCTCTTTTGATATTCACCTTTTGTTGAATTGCATACCATTCTTAATATATAGTTTATATCAATCATAATCATTTGATTATATAAAGAGTTGTGTCCTCTTGTAAAAAACTGACACATATATTGATGACAAAAATATAAAAGTTAGGTTCACATGGTTTTTTAAAAACAAATAGAAATATATATAAAAGAAGGCACTATATAGACCAAGACTACACAACAAAGAAATTAAAGGCGATACAAAAGTTATCAAACAAATAACAAGTATCACATCAATTATAAATAAATATAATATTTGATATAAGAGATAATTTATCTAATGATTTAAGATTTCTTTTAAAGAGATATGTTGTCTTCTTCTCTATTGATGTTTTTCAAAATGTTAGAATTTATATATATATATATATATATATATATATATATATATATATATATATATATATATATATATATATATATATATATATATATATATATATAGAGAGAGAGAGAGAGAGAGAGAGAGAGAGAGAGAGAGAGAGAGAGAGAGAGAGAGAGAGAGCGCATTAAACTAGGATGATAATGTACCCTATACATTCTCAAAGTTATCACCATCCACACATTGATGGATAAAAACGATGCCTTGAAATCTTTCTTCTCATCTTCGTTTCTTGTTGCTCGTTGTGCATCCGATGCACCTTTGACAAGAGAGTTCACCTCGTTCTTGATCACTTCAAGAATATATTGGTAACCAAACAATATTTTCATTTGTTTGCACCATTTGTCATAATTCCTCACACTAAGGATGGGTAAGTTTTTAGGGATTCTTTCATTGGAGACAAAATTTATGTTGCACACTAGGTGTTTGTGGTACAAAAACAAAATTTTTACGCTAAATGTTAGAACTTGGAACCACAAGATTGATGAATAATGGAGAAATTAGAGTGTAGAGAAGGAGAGAGAAATTGAGAGTGTGAGATTAATTGAGGGCGAGAATATTTTCATTATAATAGATGAGGATGCCTCCAAGACATTTGTACAAACATTAGAAGTTGATTGGAACATAAGTTACATAAGTCAAATAAAAGAAAAACAAAATTCTCGGACCTGTAACCGGTTACATAAAACCTATAACCAGTTACAGCTGAAATAAAATAGAAATTAGCTAATAGTAATAATCGGTTACTATGAATGCGTAACCAATTACACCAACGCCATAATCACACTTATTCAACTTATTTGACTTATTTTAACACCTGTAATCAGTTACACACTCGTGCTAATAGGTTACATCTCTTAATTACTAAGAAACTCTTAACACAAAAGTCTCCAATGTGTTGGTTTGGGCTCCTTTCTCATGTAGAGAAAGGGGAAATATGATTATCCAATTTATCTCACTTATTTGAATGGTGAGGATCAATGTAGGATTGAGAGAGATATAAAGAAAATAAGGATTCAAAATAGAGAAAAGAGGAGAGATAATCATTCCCATTTTTCTGCAACCAGTATCACTAAATCAAAGATCCTCGATTCGTTAAACGTCGGATCAAGCTCAAATTTGGAGGTCAGGTTCGTAACAAATGCATATAACGTTAAACTATTCAGAATTTCAAAACAACGTTTGAGATGAGAGTTATCTACTTCACGCTAAAGCTGTAGATTTTGGATTTTTTCAGTTTTTTGATTCTTATTTGTAAGCTAATTTGCTTTGTGATTTGTGGTTGTTAGCACTAGTTTGTAAATCACTTTAAGAATCTCTTGTATTCTTAATTGATTAAAATGAAGTTATTTCTTTGGTCTGGATGACTCGTGATTTTTACTCTTATATTGAGGTGTTTTCCACGTTAAAAATATTGGTGTTCTTATGTGCATTTATTTGTTCGATGTATCGTCTTATATTTGTTGTTGATCCTCAGGGTTCCTACATGTTTGAGGAATTTTATATTCGATGTGTATTGGTCTGTTATTGTGTCTTAATTTCCCATCAGATTGGCATCAGAGTTCTTGGTTAATGTCTATTTTACTTGTTTAAATGATGAAGTCAAATACAAAGATGAATATGGTATTGTTAAATGGTTCTAATTAAAATTTATTGAAGGGAAAGATGAGAGACTTACTATTTGTGAAGAAACTTAATTTACCAGATTTTAGTTCCGCAAAAAGCCGGATTCAGTGTTATGAAGAATGAGATTTTGAATATTAATATGTATGTGGTTTTATTCAAAAATATGTACAAGATAATGCTTATAATACTTTTGGGAGAATATAAAGTCCTTATATGCCTCTAAATTAGGGAATAATAAATTATTTTTGTTGAATAGCTTCATAAGTTTGGAGTATAAGGAGGGGACTTCTATTTCTAATCACTTGAGTGAATTTCAAAGGCTCCTTGATCAGCTGTCAAGAATGAGTATCAAATATGATGATGACCTTTTGGGAATATTTCTATTTTCATCTTTACCATAGTCTTGGGAGACATTTCAGGTTTTTACCACAAGTTCTGCTTTAGAGGTGTTGTTTCTTTGAAAATGGCTAAGGGTGATATTCTTAATGAGGAGATGAGAAGGAAGGCACATGGTTCTCCATCTCAACCCGAGGTACTTCACTACTAGAAAACTTCATTTTAGATGTGAATTTAGCCTCGGCCACCGACACCGAGGCTAACTAGCCTCGACAAAACCGAGGCTATTTAAACGTAAAAAAAGCCATTTTAAAGTTTTTCTCTTACAATTATTTTTATTTAATTCATTAGACATGGCTAGGCCGAGGCTAGATATTTTTTAATTTTTGAATTATTTTTTTAAATATTAGACACGGATGAGCCGAGGCTAACTATTTTTAGCTGCGAATTTATCCTCGGCCACCGACACCGAGGCTAACTAGCCTTGACAAAACCGAGGCTATTTAAACGCAAAAAAAGTCATTTTAAAGTTTTTCTTTTTACAATTATTTTTATTTAATTCATTAGACATGGCTAGGCCGAGGCTATATATTTTTTAATTTTTGAATTATTTTTTTAAAATATTAGACACGGATTAGCCGAGGCTAACTATTTTTATTTTTTTCGAATATATTTATTTTATCTGATAGACACGGATGAGCCGAGGCTAACTATTTCCCACTATTGTTTTTCATGTTTCCCTCTTAATTCCTTTCAGAATTAAGAACCCTAAAATTAAACCTTCAGAAGAAAAAAACCCCTAAAATCAACCTCAACTATCTCTGGTTCTTCTTCTGCTTCTTTTCTTCAAAATCATCTCTTCGTTCAAGATCATCTCTTTGTTCACACTTTCTTGCTCAAATTCAACCTCAAACTATCTCTTGTTCTTCTTTTGCTTCTTTTCAATGTAGTGAGTTTCAGTCTTGGCCTTTACCTGTTGAAGGAAGTTTAGAAGATAGAGCTGCAAGTGCTTCCAAGAGTCATAGTCAAGCAGAGAAAAGACGCAGAGATAGAATCAATACTCAGCTTGCTAATCTCAGAAAAATTATTCCTAAGTCTGATAAGGTAGAACAATTTGTTTGTGTTATTTGCCATTTTAAGGTTAAGATTTTGTTATGTTTTTCATTCAACTCATGAATTTCTAATTCCAACCCTAACTGAGATTTAACAGAGCCTAAACTCCGGCACGACGGTGTTGGTTAGAGACTACGGCGAGGCAGTCCGAGAGAAGAAAGTATATTGAACATATTTCTGAACATGTGAGTTTATGGAATTATCATTTCGGTTATGGTATATTGAGTCTTAATGTTCTCATATTTTATTGATTTGCATTACTGTGGTATTAGTTTTGTGATTCAATGTTCATTTCACTTATAAAATTTTGAGAATATTTGCATTACTATTGGAATGGCATGAACGATTTTATTCTGTTTGTGGTTCGGTATGTGTGATTTTTTCTCTGTAAGTGCGTGTATTGTGAATTCTTGTGTAAATGTCTTCATAGCTGCTATTGCAGTTCATTGAGAATTTGTGTTGTTGCTGTTACTTCACTGTGTTGTGTTCTGAGTCGTGTGTTATTTTCACTATGAATTTGTAACTTTTTGATGCCCTTGCTTGTTTCCAATTCTCTGATTTTAAAGGCATACGCCAATTAAGTTTCTGATTTGGAATTAAGTACGAATGATTTGCCGGTAAAGCTTGTTTTACGAAGAAAATATCATGGCCATGAACATGCGATTTTTATGATGATTTGCAATTGGAACTTGCTGTTTTTATTTTGATTTCGTCATGAATGCATGATTCACTGCTACGAATGAATTTCTTGATTTATTTTCAAACTATGAAAACTTTTCATATTCATTTTGTTTTTATCATGAATGTTTAATTTACTGAGATTGATGATTTGGAAATAATAACTCCAGTGATTTAATTCTGCAACATATTCGATGACAAATTCCCCAAGCTTGATATCTCTAAAGCCACATTTCTCAGTGTTAACCAATTTCAGCCTTTTCACAGGGTGATGCTGAAATGCTTTGTTGAGACACATGACCCCATATCTGCAGCCTAAAGAACAACATGACAAAAGCATCCCACATTGGCAATCTATACCACATACACTAGTAGAGTCAGGAGCAGAATATGCCATCATCAAATTTCCTCTTGTTTTTCTAAGTGACATATACTACGCTTTATATGGGTGTACCGTGTTGTCCTTATCTTAATCCAACCTGGAAGTTTAAAATTAACAAGTTCCCCAATCTGGCTCAGCAGCTTGTTGAATACAGTTTCAAAAAGATCATGTTCAGGATTCTTTTTTATGATGGGCATGGAATCTGTTACAGCACTCGATATTTCGATGCTATCAGCCTGGCTCTCGATTTTAGCATAGGCTCAAACCATAAATTTCAACCTTTTTCAAGATTTCCTCGCTTCCTTCAAAGGTATACTTTGCTTCTTTATAACTATTTATAACCGCCTTTTATTGTAAGAGAATGAAACTGCCGTTATTGGTTTTACTCTTGGATATCTTGTAAAAGAATTTTTCATTTTTGTATTGAATTTGACTTGTAGCTCAAAATTCTTGTATAGAATCAATTTGCTTGTCCTTAAAATGCGAATCTCCTATTTGAATTCTTTGAATTTGTAATCCTTAAAAGAATTTGAATTTACTTGAACATGAATCTTGAGTTTAGAATTTAATGACAACCATATGAAAATCTCTTGTATATTGAATCCTTAAGAAGAAGATTGAGAGAGGTGTTGCCTTCCCAACTTGCGTATCTGTAAACAATACTGTGTGTCATTTCTCTCCTCTTGCAAGTGATGAAACAATTTTGGAAGAAGGGGATATTTTGAAAATGTAAGACTCCTTTGATCCATTTTTCTTGGAAGGATGTATATTGCTTTGGTTTGTGCTGTTGTTAGGAGATATATAGTAATGGCATCTTTGATTTTTTGCAGTGATTTAGCGTGTCATATTGATGGTTTTATTGCTGATGTGGCTCACACAGATGTTCTTCAAGAGGGGCCTGTTACAAGACGTGCAGCTGATGTAATTGCTGCAGCAAATATTGCTGCTGAAGTGGCATTAAGGCTTGTTAGGCCTGGAAAGAAGGTAATATAATGTGTAAGAATTTTCATATATTGCTGCACCTGTTATATCTGAGGTCATTTTGATCTGATTACTTTATATTTAGTCTCTTATAGCTTTGATTTGATTCTAATTTGACGGGTTGTTATTATCTTTTGATTTGGGTACTTTAAGTTTTAGAGTGTAAGTTTTCATGTCATTGTCCATATTTAATGAAATGATGTGAACTACTTTGTGATTTATTTCTTGTTTTGATCTCTAAATGATGTAAACTATCATGAGCTATGGATTAACTCCGGTGATGCTTTAATTGTCATAGTTACACTGACAAAGATATATTTGTTTTTACCCTTTTTTGCTGATAAAATGAATTTTTTGTTTTGTTTTTCTATATCTTTGTTGACTAGTTTGTAAGTTCAAATGCTACTGTTACTTCTCTTCTGTGATGAATGCTATAACGTATGGTCGTTGTCTTTGAATTTCTTTCACTATTGACTTGTAGTATAATGATGAGATGTATCATGTTTAATTGCCAGCTGCTTAAATCTACTTAGACCTTTCTGTTTTCTGTTTTATAGCTTACTTGTTTGTACTGTTACACAACTTTCATAATTTCTATTAACAACCAAAATGTCTCTTTCAGGTATAATCTTCTATGTAAAAGTTTCCTACCACGTCATTCACCGGATCTCCAGTTCTTTCTGATTCTGGATTTGATTTGTTGAACAAGCTTCTAACTTATGACCCTGAAAAGGTAAGGGTTGCTTGAGCTTCATGAATTAATTTGTGAATAGTTCTTTGTCTCAGAATATTAAGAATAACACCTACTAATGTATGCAGAGGATCACGGCTGAAGCCGCTCTCAATCATGAATGGTTTCATGAAGTTCCTCTTCCCAAAAGCAAAGAATTCATGCCTACATTTCCCGCACAACATGCTCAAGACAGGTATTTGATCTGTTGGAAAACTACTGGGACTATTTGTTTAAGAATTTTTTAAAATAGTTTGTCCTTAATGGCAAATAGAAAAGGACATTTCTCATGGTTGCCCTGGTGTGGCAGCTAGAGCATGTGGCCTAGTGGGTCTAGAACCTATAAGGGTTAGTGCTGCCTCTGAATTTGTTTTTCTTTATGATAATTGTTTTAACGATGTTCATTGACGGGATTAACCAACCATACTCTTTACAGGTTGCAGAAATCCTTAAAGATTGGCCCTCGTGGTATCGTGATTGCCGAGCTGTGGATGTTCTGAATGTGCTCCCCACAGCAAATGGTGGAACCATTGAGCTGCTTTACATGCAGGTAAAGCAACTCAAATTCAGTGTCTACGAATGGTGACTTTGTAACATAACATACTGTGGATATCTTATTTGCATATTTTTTTATGATCAGCTATATGCGCCAACCACATTGGCTCCTGCACGAGACTTATGGTTGTTGCGCTACACATCTGTTTTAGAAGATGGAAGCCTAGTGGTAAGTCAATGTAAAGAACCTTTAATATTTCTATTTGATTCGATGGTGTAGTCAAAAACAGATATCTCTTATGTGCAATGCCCAGTTCTATTATTTTATTAAAAGCTGTCCTAATTCTGAAGTACATGAGCACATTTGAATCAATTCTTTAATGCTTTCTTTTTTTTCCAAATATGTGAGAGGTCTCTTAAAAACACACAAAATAGTCCAAGCATGCCTCATGTGCAGCATTTTGTTAGAGCTGAGATGCTGCCCAGTGGGTACCTGATAAGACCTTGTGATGAAGGTGGTTCCATCATCCACATTGTTGATCATATGGATTTGGAGGTAGAGGAATTCAACTTTGTTGCATTGGTATTTTCATCCAACGTAAAGTAACTTCAGCATGTTTGTTATTTTGTACTTCATTATTGACAATGATTTTGTTTTAACTTAAAACAATTTTCAACTCTACAATAGGAAACTACATATCATGCTAAAGAGTGGGACACATGAATTAGTGCTTCACCAAAGGCTCTATTTTCTTAACATGTTTCTTTTTTTCATCCAGGTATTCACATGCTCACATGTAGAAGCTTAGGAAGCAATCATTCATGATATATCCAATTTGGAAAAGGATCTTTTGTGCCTTCAGAATGAATTGGCTTGGACTGAGAATGAAAATTGGCCTGAAATATGCTCTAGTGCTTTGACCGAAAGAATCAACCAGCTTGATGTTGCAGTTACTGCTTTGAAGAGTAATCATGCTGATGATACAGAGATGCAGCTACGGTTGCATAGTAAACCTGCTGAGACACTTCATGAAATAGTGAAGGCTCTACATAAAGATCACTGCCAAGATAAACATGTCCAGGTTTGGTTATTGAAACCAATTTCCCTCCCTGGGTTTATATTAGTATGTAATTTTTTTCCTTTTGAAGATTGACAAGAGGCTGCTATACTTACCTTTTTAATGTTCCTTTAGCCTCGACCAAGACCAAGGCTAAATATAGTGTTGGCTTATGGAATTTGACTTTAGCCTCGGTCAGGCCCAGGCTATTTTTTGTTTTTTGACACGGCTTCACCGAGGCTAATGTAGACACGGCTAAACCGAGGCTAAAGTAGACACGGCTAAACCGAGGCTACTGTAGACACGACTCTTTTTGGCCAAATCTAAATGTTAGCTTCGATCGTTTTAGCCTATCCTCGACACCGACGCTACGCCAAGGCTAATTGGATAGTAGCGACGGTTTTTTGCCTTGTAGTGTCGGAAAATGGCCGAGGCTAAATACTGTGTTTCTAGTAGTGCTTGTCATTGAAAATAGGGGGAGAAGTCATAAAAAGGAACCGAAAGATGGTAGAGAGTGTATTGTCCTTAGTTTAAAGCTTTTAAGAAAAACTAAGTATTGTAATTGGAAGAGTGTTCTTCTTCTTTTTGGTTTATTGAGGTATTGTCACTAGGATTGTGATTGATTAGGAAGTGAAAGGGGGATCTCATATCTAGAGGGTTTCTAGGTATAAGTTGCACAAGGTAGTGATTAGGTGAGAAGTTGTAAACGAGAGAGTTTAGATTTGAACTAATATTGTCATAGTGAATTTCCTTCCTGGCTTGGTAGCCCTACAGATGTAGATGACATTGCACTGAACTGGGTTAACAACTACTGTATATTATTTAAATTTCTGCAATTTTTCTTTAAATTGTTCTTGTGTTAATTCTGTTGTTACGACATCCTGACATCATATCCGACATCTGTCTACTATGTGCCAGAATTTCAACCAGGTTAAATAAGCATTTGGGAAAGTCATTTGCCATGAAAGACATGAGAGCAGCTAAACAGACTCTTGGCATTAGAATCATGCATAACAGAAAAGTGAAGAAACTTAGGATGTCATAAGGATATTATATTGAAAGAGTGCTGCAAAGATTCAAAATGGAAAGTTCTAAGGCGGTAAGCGCTCCTCCCGCTACACATTTTAGGTTGAGTTCTAATCAAAGTCCTTCAAGTGAAGATGAAGCGTTTGATATGAAACGTGATCCTTATGCGTTTTCTGTGTGTAGTTTGATGTATGTAATGATGTTTACAAGACTAGATATAATACATGTTGTTGGTACCGTCAGTATATTTTTGTCAAATCCAAGTAGAGATCATTGGAAAGTTGTAAAATAGATTTTAAGGTATCTTCACGGTACTACTTCTGCAAGGCTTTGTTTTGGGTGAGATAAACCTACTATAGTGGGGTACTATGACTTTGATATGGCTGGAGACATTGATTCCAGAAAGTTATCTTCGGCCTACATGATTAAATTTGCAAGGGGAGTTGTGGCTTGACAGTCTAGATTGCAAAAGTGTGTAGCATTGTGTAGCACAGAGGTTAAGTTCATTGCAATTACCGAAGCATGCAAAGAGTTACTATGGTTGAAGAATTTGTTGCAGGAGCTTGGTTTTGTTCAAGATAAATATGTGTTATTTGTTGATAGTTAAAGCGCAATTCATCTTGGTAATAATCCGACTTTTCATAGTAGGTCTAAATACATTGATGTGCGATATCGTTGGATACTTGATGTTTTGGATGCTAAGTTGTTGGAGTTAGCTAAGGTTCATACATATGATAATGGTTCTGATATGATGACTAAAGCATTATCAAAGGGAAATTTTAAGCTTGTTGTGATATCGTCGGTTTGCCGATTTCCTCCACATAATTGTGAGGATTTGTTGGGTTTCGGCTCCCTGCTATGTGAAGAATAACCCAAATATGATTAGTCCATCTGTCTCACTTATTTAAGTGGAGATGATCAATTTAGGGTTGAGAGAGATAGAGAGAAAATAAGGATTCAAAATAGAGAAAAGAGGAGAGAAACTCATTATTGTTTTTCTGCAACCAGTCTAACTAAATCGATGATCTCTGATCCGTTAACCGTTGGATCGAGCTCAAATTTGGAGGGCAGGTTCGTTAACCGTTGGATCGAGCTCAAATTTGGAGGGCAGGTTCGTAACACATGTATCTAACTTTTAACGGTTTAGAATTTTAAAATAACGTTTGAGGTGAGAGTTATCTGTTTCACACTGAAGCTGCAGATTTGAGAAATGTTTTAGCTTTTTGAATCTTATTTGTAAGGTAGTGTACTTTGTAATTTACGGTTGTTAGCACTACTTTGTGAATCACTTTAAAGTTCTCTTGTAACCTTAATTGATTATAGTCGAATTATTTATTTGGTCTTGAAGATTCGTGATTTTTACTTTCATATTGAGATATTTTCTACGTTAAAATTATCGATGTTATTATGTGCTTTTATTTGTTCGATTTGTTTTTTATCCTCAAGATTCTTAGAAGTTTGAAAAATTTTATACCCACTATATATTAATCTATTAATCTATTATTGTGTTTTAATTTCTCGTTATAACAAAACATTAACACAACTACAGATTTAAATATAGTTGACAATGGTTTTGTGAAACAGCGGTATCAAATTAGTTAACTTGAAGGATGAGAGAGTGGCCTTTGAAAAGACCTTGGGACATGTTAAATTGTTACAAATATTTAACTTACAATAAATCAATAAAGTATATTTGAAGGACTGGTGCATCATTAAAATGGACCCTGAGGAAATTAAGTATGTATATATGGGATTCTCCTGTACCTTTGCCTCCACTAACAGTGGTATAGTTTTAATTGATTATACTACAATTTAGCAGTTTATGGTCTCTGTTTGATTTCAGAGAAAATATCATTTTATTTTGGTGGACAAGTTGAAGTGAAAGCAGCTTTTTATGGGTTTGACTGTTATTTGAAATTTATATATATTTTGGTTTTGTAGTATGTTAATTTACAAATGAGGTGCATGATTACACGCATGCTATATATATATATATATATATATATATATATATATATATATATATATATATATATATATATATATATATATATATATATATATATATATATATATATATATATATATATATATATATATATATATAATATATATATATATATATATATATATATATATATATATATATATATTTAGGATTTTGGTAGAATAAGTGCCTCATTTTTCTTATCATTGATATCTAATTTATTTAACGAGGTAAATAAATTTGTGATCCTCTTTAACTAATACAATTCTAATCACATTGCATTAATTAACTATTGTAAATGCCTTAGAGCATCTCTAACCGTGAATTTATTTTTGGATTTTTTGTGGGACTTATTAAGTCACGTCAGTTTGAAGCAACTCAACTAATTTTTCACTTTAATGGTGCAACTCTGAAGAACTCATATTGGGTTCCACAACTTTACTTTATATATTAATATTTTATTCATATTAAATTTTATATTATTTAAAATAATAATTTTAATTTTTTTTACAGAAAATTATTCCATTCTACTATATAGCCCAACGGGTATATAGTGTTGTTTTAAGGAAAAATATTTCGTTCTACTATATAAACTTAAAAGAATTACATTAAACTTAAAAAAATATTTCAATCTCTCCTTAGTTAATTTTAGTGTTTTAAATTAAATTTGATATAAAATTTGAAAAAAAAATCGAAATTAAAATTAAAATTTAAAATAAATAAAAATAAAATAAATAAAATTCAAATTAAACTTATAATTTAAACTTATAATTAAAATATAGTTTTTATATTATAAAATTAATATTTTAATATTGTAATTATAATTTTCATATGATAATTGAAATGATAAATAAAATTTTATATTAAATTATAATTTTTATATTACAAAATTAATATTTTAATATAAAAACCGTTGCATAATTAAAAACTGTTTAACAAAAAATGGCAATCTTGAAAACAAAAAATATAAGTGTTATGTTGGCAAACTCACCTTAAAAACTCTTATTGGAGTTGATCTTATATTTTAAAATGCATAAAAGTAAACTGAAAAATTGATTAAAAATGACTAAAGTAAATGACTATATATAGTATTAATCATTATAGGCAAATGATGATCATAAGCTAAAATATCAGGCTTATTATTCCAAAGTATTGATGGAGTGGGGAAAACTAGGTATTGGAAAGAATTAATAAATATTGTTAGTGCACCCATGCATATTGACAACTGTGAATGTACCTCAATTTATCATGCTGAATATAGCCAAAATAGAGTCAAGTCAAAAGCAGCATGGACTTGTGGTTGTGGCCCCAAAACCCACTTGAATTTGTCACCAGCTATAGTCCATGTTTTATACAATATTTAATATATTTATAGTAAAGAATCTATGAAATATGAAGTACTGTGTGGTGGCAATTGAATTATATTAGGCTTGAACAAGCAGTACCACTAGTGTAACTCCTTTTGGACAGAGTGAGAATCTGCCAAAATGTTGGCTCCATATACTAGGGAGCCCTCTTTTCTCCTGGCCATCCACTTGCCAATAAAATAATGAATTTGTTAAAGTAAGGAAATTTAATGTGGCTCAAATAAAACAAAATGATACTATAAATTAATGTCATGTGGGAATTTAAGTGTCTTTTCTAAAATCTAGTAATTGATTAGTGTTTTTAGTAAATTAGATGGTATGGACTTTGCTTGGAGTGTGCAATGAACATAATCGTGTAGTCTATAGATATGTGGTAAAGGAATTGTTTAAGAAGTGTTATATTATCAAAACTTTAAGTGTTTTAGAGTTATGATTAGCTATTTAGGATTTGTGATCGGTAAATACGAGAAGTAATTGATAATATCTCTTCCCCTGATGGGTGGGAGTATGGAGGCATTCAATTTCTTTCTTTTTGTGTTAGTGAGACAACATTATTGTTAACATGTTTTGATTTAGGCAGAAAGTGAGTTGTTGGAACCCAATTGTTCCATATGCACATTCACAATGTGACAAGTACAATTATCATATTCATAATGATTGTCTTAACTTTGTACAAGAACAAAGTGATTGTATTTTCAATTTCAACACAGTAAGCTTGTAATAGTATCGGATGGTGTGCAAAACACGATTGATTTGATTTGTGTGCTTAACTATTCTTAAGAATATGGTTTTACAACTTTGCAACTTCCTTGTTAGTGAGAGTATCTAATCTCAAGACAACCCGCTTCATCTAAAGTAACTTCTAGAATGTTAAGAGTATTCAATCACAATTGTTGATATTTTAATAGCACGTAAATAACAAGAATAAATATGGTTTTAAACCTTGCAACCTTTCAAATATTAAGAATATCTAATAGCAAAGCAATGTTCTTTGTCTTAAGCAACCTCCCAGATGTTAGGAGTATCCAATTGCAACTGATAAATATTTTTAAGCATGTAAATAAGAAGATTGTTTACAAAACACAATTTTCCAATCTTGCAACCTCATAAATACTTGGAATATCCAATCCGCAACCTCCAAAATACTGGGAGTTTCAAATTGTAATTGTCAAAGGTTGAATGGCGTGTAAAGCTAGACTAATGCCTAAGATCATTCCTATCACAACATGAGCAATCATCACAATTCCACAATCTCAATAGTTGGATGTGCAAATATTGTGTTAGGTCTTAGTTCATATCAAAATCAATTTTCTTAATTCTGTAGACGGGAGAAAATATTAAACTCTAATAAAATTATATATTTATAAAACATAGATTCATTACAAAAACAATCACAAAAATTTACATAGATCACATATTTATGATATAATAATAATAATCTAAAAGGGGGCCTAATCTAAGATAACTATGCACTCATTGTGAAAGGATTCATGGCTTTAACGTTAGAAAGTCAAAAAAATAAAGACTTACAATAATTAGCAATGGTCTCATAATAGTAGCCTTCATTTTCACCTCTTCTTGATACATTAATATGCCTTAGACTATCTAAAAATCCAAACCATAATGACCAAATACATTTTTTAATTTATAGAAAAAATTCTAAAATTATAGGATTGTGTCGCACCTACACTTAATCGTGTCAAGATTTGACGTTTATTTTGTTTTACTATTTTGGTAGATTGTTTGGATCACATTGTTGGTACTGTGAGCATGCAACTATGATGATCCTTTTGAAGCTGATAGCGTCATTATGCTAGAGGGTAGAGGGTAGAGGTTTTTGACATACTTATGTATTATCTTTGTCTTCTTTGGAGGATACATCTCTTCCTCATCTTTTATCGCTTGTTGCTTCTTCTCATAGATTTCTTCTTGATTATCTCATAAAGGTTTCAAGTCATCATACACCTTCATTATCATTTTTGATTTCCAAATTTTGAGCCTAAGCTCACTAGTTTTCCACGTCAAGATTTTCCTTGGTACTACGTACGAATGACCTACCCAAGACGATAGGAGCATCTGCTTCTTCTTCAATATCAACAATTACAAAGTCAACGGGATATGCAAATGTTCAAAAATTAATTAATACATATTCCATTATTCCATGAAGAACTATAGAAGATTCATCTTCTAATGTCAATGTCATGTTGTGTCCATTTCCTTTCCTCAAATTATTCTCATCATAGGAGTCATTCAAGAGATGTGAATGAAAGAAACACATGGTAAGATTAATAGCTCAATAGATGAGCATATTACTGACCTATTCTTATACTTGATAAATACGTAGTGATAATATCTACCCCTAGCAAGTTTTCTTAGTGTTAACACCGAAATTTTAATTTTACTTCCTCTCTTTTATTTTCTGTCATTTACTTTCATGCATCACAACAACTATAAAACCTTTCTCTACTTAAAATCTTTAAGAATTTTGAATGGTTTTTGAACTTTACCAGTCTCTATGGATACGTTAATTATAAAACTTTCTTTTGCGCTCACAACAAAATGGCTCGTTGTCAGGGCCTGGTGTTAGTTTTTTAAAAGACATTGTGATAGTTTTTTTTTATTATTTTAATTTTTGGTTATATATGTGTATAATTTGTTTTATAGTCATTAACCTATTAACATTTAAAATCAATTATGTTGTTGCTGGTTTATGTGAGGTAAGGGTTCCAACAGAAAAATTGTTATTCGATACCAATCGAAAGAACCTTAGGAAGAAAAAACAGTAAGAATAGAAAAAAGAAACAAAAATCCAATAGGCTAGATTTAGAAGAGTCTTCTGTCTCAAAACAAAGAATCATGGCTGAAATTATTGACAACAACAATAACAACATTGGATGAACTCCATGTCACAATAGTCTAAGACGTCTAACTCATCTTGCTATAATGCAAAGGAACTTCCAATCAAGTGAAATGAAAATGGGCTTAATACAAATTCTTTATTCTAAGCCTTTTGCAAGATTAGATCATGAAGACCCTTACACACACATCAAAAAGTTCAATGAAATTTCTGGTACACTAAGAGCTCTAGAAAATGAAGAAGAAACAGAATTCCTAAGGTTGTTTCCATATTCTCTAATTAGAAAATAAAAATATTGGTATCTAGATCAACCCACATCGATATGAAAAATTAGAACTTGTTGGAGGAAAAGTTCTTAAGCAGATTCTTTTCTCACAACAAATTCATGGAAGTTAAGACAACCAACAAGATGTTTTCCCTAGGCTCAACATAAATTATATATGAAGTGTAAGAAAGATTTAAGTCCACGCTTAGATGATGTTTAAACCACGGTTTTGACAAACTTGAGAAAATACACATCTTCAAAATTGGACTCCAAAAACAACCAAAGTTATTTCGAGATGCTACTGTTGTGGGTTCTCTTCATGTACAAAAGTGGGGAAGATGCAACAAAAATCATTGGTAGAGTGACACTCATTGATCATCAAGGACAACACAATAGAAACCTTTCCTAGAGAAAGATTGGTATCATGAAACCTGACTACCAGTGATTCTATTCTTGCTAGGAACAAGTTGTAACCTAGATGGTGGATGAACTGATTAAACAATTGTCAAAGCTTCCACAACAACTAAAATAGATTAATGAAATACCATAAAAAAAGACAAATTTCATTTTGTGAACTTTGTATTGGAGACCTTCTTACCATATATTCCCTCTACTGATGAAGATGTAAACTATGTAGGCAACCAAATTCCTAGAAAGTATTGAACAAAAAAATTCCCATAAAGTAATAATCACTAGTACAATAAACACATTTAATCTCGGACGCGAAGTTTGATTTAACCTCGGTTATAGAGACGGGGTAACAAATGGCGTCATGAAAAGCTTCTACTTTACTCATTGGTTTTAGAATAACTAAGGGGATAGTTGAAATGGTCATTGGTTCAATCCCCCAATAATAGATTTTTTTATATTTTCAAAATTAGCTCCACATACCTCTTAATTTATGGCCAAAACCGAGGGGAAATATATATATATATATATATATAAATATATATATATATATATATATATATATATATTATATATATATATATATATATATATATATATATATATATATATATATATATATATATTATATATATATATATATATATATATATATATATATATATAAAAAATACCCATTATATTGTTTACATAGAATACTAATAAATTATTTTGTTTACAAACTACATTATTTACACATAATATTACATTGTTAACACATACTATTAATTTAAAAGTATATAATAAATTTTGAATCTGATTAATCATCATCATTGTCGGTGAAGAACAAATGTTGGATATCTTAGGGGAGAACAAATATCAGGGATCCTCGTTTCATTGATCTTAAGGAAGATCAAATATTGGATGCAAAATATTCTCTATAAGTTTTTGCATTCATTTGTTTTTGACATAAAACAAAAAAAGGTTAGATAAATAAAATAAATATTTAGTTATATGATTGTTTAAGAACACAAACCTTGAGCCCAAATGATTTCTTGCTCTTGCAATCCACCGTAGAGAAATTTTCCAAACTAAAACACTTTCTTAAGTTTCAAAGTTTTCATGTCAAATGTTTCATTATCATATATAATATTCAAAATTCTTTATAGAGAGGGTTTTAGGTTTCACGCGGATCACTAATGGTAGTCTATTGAGTGTTGATACTCATTAAATGGACGACAAATTTTTTTTTAAGGACGGTAAATAAACTGAGTAAACACGCTTATATTTTACCTCAGTTATTACTCAAAACTGAGGTAAAATGTTGTTTCTTTTTTGAATAAAAAATACAATAAAATGTGTTTCATCCCAATTGTCACATACCTCTCGGTTTTTGTAAAAATAAATTATGGGAAAAAGTTTTTTTTAAGGTATATTATTTACACAATATTAAAATAAATTTTTTAAACAAATCCGGATTTTGACAATGGATTTCTTTTCTGATAATTTATATGTTCCTACCAAGAGAATTTTTTTCTCCACTTGTAATGCATCAGAGAGATTTCATTATCATGAGCAAATGTTTTTATGGTGAATTCTTTCACATGAAAGAGAACAAGATACACGTGCTTGCAATTTATAGAATATTTAGGAATAAAATTTTTCAATGTTGTCAACCGAGGAAAACATTAAATTAAGGAATGTTTTGTTTGATTGACAATTTAATAAGAAGGCTATTCTAAAAATACAACAACAACATCAACTCCATTATGTTGGGATAGATTACAAGAGCTGAAAAATGATTTGTTGAAGATAGAAAAATATGGAAGATTTGTTATGTCTAGCAATCCATCCCAAAGTATGATGCATACAAGTTTGGAGTGGTTACATATAAGTTAGATTTAGGGTAAAATATGATTAGCGAGTGCTTTTATAGTGAAATATGATCATATGATCATTTGGTTATTAAATATAACCAAAGGAGTAAATCATTAATTTAAAAATAAAAATAAATAAAAAGAAAGATACCACTTTAAAGAAATAAAAACATAAACGGTTGTTGTTTAGGATTCGAAGCATGTCCTAAATTATTTTTCTCCTCGGTTATATTTGGAAACTGAGGGAATATGTTATATTTATTTTAAAAAATAAATAAAACATGCTGCTTCTTGGAATTATGCCTCGGTTTTTTGTTGGGCGAGGTGAAAACTTTTTAATGAAATGTATTATTTGTAGTAGTGAATTTTAGACAAGGATGGAGATACGAAACTAGTCCATCGAATAGATTAGCGTTTCAGCATTACTCACAAGCACCTCACTAACAAGACAAAACAACAATGTTGGAGGATACACTAAATCAATTTATGCCAGTGTATATGGCCAATTACAAAAATATTGAAGCTTCCATTAAAAATTTTAAAACATAAATGTGCCATTTAAATAAGCAGTTGTCAGATATCCTAAGTAACATATTCAGTGCAAATACAAAGAACAATCTAAAGGATCACTGTTGTGTTGTTCTTGTTGATGAAATAGTTGTTGTCAGAGCTAGGGGGAAGGAGCAGAAGAACCAGATGAATGAGAATTGCAAGATGGATCCTGCAAAGTTAATCAGCAAGATCTACCTAGGAAAGAAGCTGATCCTAGTGTAGTTGTATTATATGTTTCCATAGGTAATAAGAAGGTTGGAAATGCACTTATTTATTAATGTGCAAGTATGAATATATTAACATCATTAGTGGTAGAAAGGATTGGGTATCTGCAAATAGAGCCAACTCCATCAATATTGCAAATGGGAGACAAAACATGTAGGATACCGGTAGGAACTGTTAAAAATTTATTGATACATATTGATAAGTTATTATTTCGTGTAGATTTTCTTATATTGGATAAAAAACAGAACTAAAGATGCCTCTCATATTTGGGGGACCATTCATGAAAACCTTGAGGATGCTCATGTATATTGATATAGGAAAAGTAAGGCTCATAATCAAAGATTGCGAGGTATGTTATAAGATAATTGATATTACATAACATTGATAATTGTTAAGCTACTGAAGTGACATAAGTGCTTGTTGGTAAACAACCCAACCATATTTTACAATTTTTTAAACAATCTTTAGTTTAGTTATTTCTTTTTAAAAAACACAATAATGACTGAAAAATACCAATGCAAACAAAAGATGGTCTTTCTAAGTGAAAAATAGCCATGCCATTTCTTGCCTAGCCCACCCAGTGTAACACCCAAAATTTAATTAACTAATTTAATTGAATTATTTATATTTTTATTTAATTATTTTGGTGTTGGGTGTGCCTTTAAAATAAATTTGATGATTACATATGTTGTTGGAGTGTAATGATATTGGTAGGGTGTGGCGAGAACATGGGTGTTAGGAAGAAATTAGAAATAACTTGAATATTAATATTTTTAATTCATTAATATTAGAAATAAATAAATAAAATTTCTGGCTTTACATTAAAAATTAATTAATTAATTAAGTTAAAAAAAAGAGTTAGTAGAGAAATAAGGGGAAATGAGAATATTTGGGAGAATAAGTTGGGGTAGTAACACTACGCCAAAAAAGATTTTTGGCAGCACTGCTAAAGATTTAAAAAAACAAACAAAGGAAAAAAGCGCTACTATAACATGGTTTTAGAAAGCGCTTTTAAAAAGCGTTGCTAAAGGTCATTGTTATGCAATAGAAAGCGCTTTTAAGAAAGTACTGCTAACTGGGGGGGGGGGGGGAGGATACAAAAGCACTGCTATAGGGGGGATACGAAAGTGATTTTCTAAAGCGCTGTTATAGGTCATGCCTAAGGCAGACCTTAGAGAGCGCTTTCCTAAAGTGCTGCTAAGAGGGGGGGGGGGGGGAGGGGTACGAAAGCGCTTTTTAGGAGAAAGCGCTGCTGTAGGGGGGGTTTACAAAAGCGCTGCTATAGGTATTTAGTTTTCTAAAAATAAAACAAAATTTTCATTTCAGACACATTCTTTTTTTCTCTCTTGCGTATCATTCTCTCTCTCTCTCTCTCTCTCTCTCTCTCTCTCTCTCTCTCTCTCTCTCTCTCTCTCTCTCTCTTGCGTATAAAACTCTACTCCCTCCATTATACTCCCTCTGCCACACTCCCACCTCCGTACTCCCTCCGTCTGTCCGACCACTTCTCGTTCTCCCTCTGTCCGTCCGCCGATGGTTTCTCATTCTCCCTCTGTCCGACCACTTCCACCATTTTCAAGGTATTTATGCATTTTCTTCATTTTCATGTTTATGGTTTGATGAGTTTTTTTGTTGTGGAAATAATGAAGATAATGTTGATGTTGTTGATGTTAATATTGATGTTAAATGTTATAAGGTATGTTAATATTTTTGAAGTTAATGTTGATGTTGATGTTAAATGTTGGTGTTAATGTTGATTGTTGTTGATGTTAATGTTAATGTTAATGTTGAATATTGTGATGTTGTTGATGTTAATGAAAACATGAATTAATTTTGTATGTTAATTTTGTATATATGTTAATGTTGTTGTTGTTGATGGAAACTTGAATTAAGTAACGAGAATGTTGTTGTTGATGTTGTTAATGTTGATGTTGTTAATGTTGATGTTGATGTTGATGTTGTTGATGGAAACATGAATTAATTTTGTATGTTAATTTTGTATATATGTTAATGTTGTTGTTGTTGATGGAAACTTGAACTAAGTAACGAGAATGTTGTTGTTGATGTTGTTGATGTTGATGCGGATGTTGATGTTGTTGACGGAAACATGAATTAATTTTGTATGTTAATTTTGTATATATATTAATGTTATTGTTGATGGAAACTTGAATTAATTGTTGAACGTTGTTGATTGAATTAATTGTTGATGTTTGAATATTCGTGAATTAATTGTTAAATATTGTGATGTTGTTGATTAATTGTTTGAACTTAAGTGATGAAGTTGTTATATTAGGTACACCATCATCTACTAACTTAGTGAATTTGTTATAGGGGTTACTTGTGAAGAGTAAGATTGTGATCGTTTCCAAGAATCTTACTGTGTAGTTCTAGAAGTTGTTGACTTCTCTACAATTGCTACAGGTAATCACTGTTTTTGTTTAGCTTACTTAGTTTAGTTTAGCCTACTTAATTAGTATGGATAAAAAATGGATATCTTCCAATCGATTGTCAAAAGAGTACGAGAACTGGGTATCAAAATTTGTTAAGTTTGTTGTTGAACACGCCAAAGACCCTAGTAGGATCACATGTCCTTGCTTAGGTTGCTGTTATGGGCGTCAGATTGACGCAGTTCAGTTGGAATCGCATTTAAAGAGGCATGGAATTGATCAAAGTTATACATGTTGGACATTACATGGTGAGATAAGTAACGAGAATGTTGAACCAGAGGATAATACGACCTATGCTTCAAACGACAATGGTACATATACATACGACTATGATCGAGTCAAAGAGATTGCAGAAGCACTTGAAGAAGATCTTCAGGATTGGTAAGTGATGCAGAGAAACCGTTGTATAAAGGTTGCACTACTTTCATAAGATTGTCTGCGGTATTAAAGTTGTACAACTTAAAGGTGGAAAATGGATGGTCGAATAAAAGTTTCACATAGTTATTAGCCCTTATGAAAGAGATGCTTCTGGAGGATAATGTTCTTCCCATTCTAACCTATGAAGCCAAAAAAATGTTGTGCTCTATTGGCATGAGCTATGATAAGATACATGATTGTCCAAATGATTTCATTTTGTTTCGAAATGAATATGCATCATTAAACGAGTGTTCTAAATGCAATGTATCTTGGTATAAGAAAAAGTTGTCCCCAACAAAAGTCTTATGGTATTTTTCTATAATTTTCATAGTGAAACAAATGCAAAACACTTGACTTGACATGCAGATGATAAAATTATAGATGGAAAGTGTCGACATCCAGCAGATTCACCACACTGGATGAAAATTGATAATGAGTATCCTGATTTTAGAGAAGAAGCGAGAAACATTCGCTTGGCATTATCTACTGATGGAATGAACCCACATGGTCTGCAAAGTATCTCACATTCCACATGGCCTGTGATTATTATGATTTATAGCCTACCTCCATGGCTATGTATGAAACGTAAGCACATGATGTTATCTATATTAATTTCTGGTCCTAAACAACTAGGGAATAACATAGACGTATACTTGACACCTTTAATCGAAGACTTAAAGAGTTTGTGGGAGAACAGTGTGGAGGTTTATGATGGATATAGGAAAGAAAGTTTCAATTTGAGGGTGATGTTGTTTGGCACAATTAATCATTTTCCAGCATACAAAAATCTATCGGGGTATAGATTAAAGGTTAATGTGTGTGTCCTATTTGTGAAGAAAACACAAATTGGACGCAATTGGAATTTGGTCAGAAGCATGTCTTTCTCGGTCATCGTAAATTCTTAAATTCTAGTCATTACTACCATAGGTGGAGAAAAGCATTCAATGGAAATTCAGAACAAGGTAGAGCTCCACCTACATTGACAGGTGAACAAATTTTTGAAAAGGTGAAAGATGTGAGTACTAAGTTTAGCAAGCCTTTTGCTCATACGCTTGTCACACGTGGGTGGAAGAAGAGGTCAATTTTTTTTGAATTGCCGTATTCGAAGTCGTTGTATGTAAGACATTTTCTTGATGTTATGCATATTGAAAAAAATGTATTTGAAAGTGTTATTGGTACGTTACTCAATATACAAGGAAAGTCTAAGGATGACCTTAAAGCAAGAAAGGACTTGGTAGCGATGGGAATAAGAAATGAATTAGGACCCTTGAAGAAAGGAAATCGAACATATCTATCACCTGCTGCTTATACTTTATTTAGAAAGGAGAAAAAGATATTGTGTAAGTTTCTAAGTGAAGTTAAAGTTCTGGAAGGATACTCTTCAGATACTAGAAGACTTGTGCCTATGAAAGACCTTAAGTTAAAGAGTTTAAAGACACATGATTGCCATGTTATAATGGAACACTTTCTACCAATAGGTATACGTTCTATTTTTCCAGAAAAAGTAAGAAGCACAATAACTAAATTGTGTTTTTTTCTTCAGGTCAATTTGTAGTAAGGTGATCAATCCTGCGATCTTACCAACATTGTAAAAAGAAATAGTTATTACTTTGTGTGAGCTTGAAATGTATTTTCCTCCATCATTTTTTGAAATAATGGTACATCTAGTTGTTCATCTTGTGAAAGTGACACAATTATGTGGACCAACTTATATGAGATGGATGTACCCTGTTGAACGTTATATGAAAATATTGAAAGGGTATGTGAAAAACCGAAGTTGACCAGAGGGATGTATTGTTGAACGATACATTTTTGAAGAAGCGATTGAGTTTTGTACTGAATATTTGTCCAATGTTCAATCCATTGGCCTCCCAAAATCTCAGGTTGTTGAAAAAAAAGTAGGAAAAAAGTAAATTGGAAATAAAGTTGTGACAGTTTCAAGGGCTGAATGGGAGCAAGTGCATTAGTATGTTTTGCATAATGACAGTGAGGTTGAGCCGTATGTTGAAATGCACAAGGAAGTTCTCCGAGATTTAAATCCTAATAGAAATGAAAATTGGATAGTACGAGAGCATAATCGAAGTTTTATACCATGGTTCAAAGATCATATTTATTCAAAGTTTTATTCTGATCCCGCTTCAATAACAGAAAGGTTGAAATGTTTAGCATATGGTCCAAGTTTGTATGTGTTTTCTTATAGCGTATACGCAATTAATGAATACACATTTTATACCAAAGAACAAGATGATAAAAGTACAATGCAAAATAATGGTGTCACCGTTATAGCTGAAGCAATGCACATTTCAAGTGTGAAGGACTTAAACCCCAAATATGCAAATCTGTCATATTTTGGGGTTATTAAGCGCATTTGGGTGTTTGATAATGAGAAGTTTCAGATTCCTATCTTTGGATGCAAGTGGGTTGAAAATAATAGTTGCATATTGTCGCATCGCTGCGAAGAGGGGCCGGCAAAGACAGACGAGTCGCCATCGTTCGTTATTTATCCCAAAGAGAGGGAAAGGGAACAATCAGAGAAAAACTGACGAAAAAGGGAAAGACCGGTCATCGCAACCAAATCTTGGGTTCGGGAGTCGGTTACGCAAGGGGAAGGTATTAGCACCCCTCACGTCCGTCGTACTCAACGGGATCCACACTTGTTATCTATCTAAAAGGGTGTTTATTTATCTAAGCTACAGGCTACAAGGACAAAAGAAAAGAAAAGAGACTCGATAGAGCATCACCGCTCTATGCCTACATACTCCCTCGTGCAATGGGAAAGTCAAAGTCAACGTAGTTCGGAAAACTATAGATGAAGGTGGGGAAGGTTGCTCGCCAAGACATCGTCGTCTTGTGCCTACGTATCCTCGTCTGGTACGAGAAATCAGAGAAAATGTAATTCGGGCTAACAAGACCACAGGATGGTTCAAATGTTTTACCCGAGTAGGATTAAAACTTAGTTCTAGCAGTTAGGTGTATGAAGCTCGACCATTAGAGAGTTAGGCTTTACCTGTTTGCGGTAGAACCAAGAGTTAACAAAACTCTCCTTATGAAAAAGTTTCCAAATTAAATCCCTAAGGATAAAAATATTTGAGGTTTGTTTTTGTGTTTTTTAGACAAGAAGTTAATTGATTTTGGTTTATAATTCATGTTGCACTAAAGACTATGACTTAGGAGCGAATGCGTCACATATCGTCCAAAGGACATACGCTAAACACTCTAGACAATTGAGAGGAGGCTCCCCAATCATCACTCCCCAAATGCTTAAGGCTCATAGCGTGAAACATTCATTATCCATTATTAAGTGTCTTGAAGAAGTTTGAAGATGAAAAGAGAGAGACACAACTCTAAAGGGAGACTAAGACTCAACCTAATGTTCTCATACAAAGTGCACCTATGATTGGGATGAAAAGGGAATGCTACCTAATGTTATCATGCATGGTTTAAATCCTAATGTCTATCATAATCTCTCTTGAACAAGAGAGATTAAAGGTCCTAAGGGAACATGGCAAAGGAAGACAGAAGAAGAAGAAGAAGAAAGCATAAGTGAAAGGAGAAAGAATGCAAACATGTAATGCACAGCAAAGAATGAAGAAAAGAGGGAGAAAAAAGTGTGGGGCAGTAGCAACCACAAGCACATCTCAAACTCAAGCATGACAATGAGAGATGCAAGAACCAAAAGGAAAATCACACACAAGAACTTAAACAAGTTCACACCAAAATGGGATGAAGTGGGAGAAAAATGAATTCCTACAACCACTTGTCATCAACCACAAGCCCAAAGGCAAACCAAGAAGAAAAGAGAAGGAGGAATAATCATAATGGGAATGGGAGATAAGATGAGGACAGAAAGGAGCTCATAGAGACCACTCAACGATAAGCACCACAAGGATTATGCAAAAGAAGGCACAAAAGTCCTCAAAATGAATCACCATTCATGATATGTTCAAAGTACCTCCAAAGGAGAGACCAAACCATCTCAAATGGGATTCAATGGTCCTTGGATAGAGGTAAGAACAAGGGAAGAGAGTGCAAAAAGCCAAGAATGAAACACACAAAAAGAGATTGCAAGATTAGGCATGGTAAAGGACCTAAGTCCTAAACACTTTCAACATTTAACTTCAAATGGAAAGCCTAAAACGAATGCAACTCAAAACCAAAACGAAAACACTTTATGACCTAAAAATTTTCATTCAACAACTTCAACATGTTATGAGAGTGAATCAAAAATAATTGGGAGCATTTGAAGTCCATAAGAATCATTTCCCATCCAAACTAGGTCAAGTATGTGTGTGAACCACCCTTAGGGATAGCTTGACTTGCAAGCTACTCCAAAAATATGAAAGTCGCTCAAATAAATCCAAATAAAATCTCAAATGCACAAGAGAAGGTTGGAAACCAGAGGCCAAAAGCACACAACCAATATCCATTCAAAGCATCACCATAGAAATTGATTCACTTGGGTGCTCCACTTTGAAGGAGGGTGGTCGAGGGTCAAAGAAATGATCATAAAAATCAAACCAAAAATGGTCAAACCTTGACCAAAATTATCCTCGGAGACACTTCAACTCATTAACAACATTAGGAAGAAGTCTCATTCATAGGAGATTAAAATTGGATCAAGAACAAACAAGAAACAAAAATGACAAGTGAAAAGTTCATTTAAAAACACCTCCAAATATAAAATCCCATTTTAATTGAAAAATAATTGGAAAATGAAATTAAAAATCATCAAAAATTAAATGACACATTAAAGTGTCAGAAAACATTTTTTGTGGAATTTTATCATGCTTGGAGATATTTTTAAAAATAAAAAACGAAAACAGAAATGAAATAAAATAAAATAAAACAAATAAATGACCAACGGTGCAAATAGCAAGATATTCAGTTTAAATCAATTGGGCTCAGTTGGAAGGGGGGGGGGGGCGCATATAGCACACATGGCCCAAATAAATTGAACTGATTAGTGAAACGCACCATTTCACTAATTGACGTGGCCAGTCAAATAACACGCAGGCAAGGTCAAAGCCATCACAACCGTTCATCTGGCTTGGTAAAGGAGTCAAATGGATCACACGTAAGCTAGCCAGAGGTTTGAACCAGACACCGGAGTCCTAGCTCCGGTCATCTTCTTCGGCAAGGTGACCGGAGTTACAGGTTCAAAACCTCACCAAATCGTGCAGAAATTTATACCAAAATGAAGGCCAGCTCACGTACTATCCAAATCCAAGTTTCAAATTCATTTATCATGCATAGACAAGGAAAATCGAACGAGGGAAAATTTGAGCACAAAACTGAAATAGCATCAAACATCACAAACAAGCTACCAGAATATTCCTACCATGTGTAGGGCTTCAGATGCAACAATAATGGCATGGATCTAATGGCTAAGATGAGACATATTTGGATTTGAAAGTTACCTAATGGAGTCTCTCCGTTGGAACTTCAACTGAGCTTGAGCTTGCTTCAAACTATGCAGAATCACTCCACTGAACTTGAGAAAGAAGAGGATCACTTCAATTTTCCTTGAATTGTGCTAGATCTGGATTTGAGATTTTCAAATTTCTCTTCACTTTCCAAATTCGAATTCAGAGCTCTCTCCACCAATTTTTAAGGATGAGCTCTCAATTTTCATCTAGAGCTTTTATATTATGGATATTTGATGCAATGGAGGCCCAATATGGCTTGGTTCACTTAAATTTTGAAAATGCCCAATTTGAAAAGTAGCTTCATGAACACGTGAAAACCATCTTGTACACACATGAAAATGATTTGAATTATCAGCTAGCAATGTGAATTGAACATGTGAATTGAAATTGGGCCTTGATTTGATCTAATTGTCAAGTTTTAATGTGAATCTTTCTCATGAAGCAAACTTCATTTCCACATGAATTACTCATCATACACCAAAACAAACTTGTGCATTTTGCTCTTGGGGATATTGTGAATCATTTTGAGCACAAACATGGCATGAAAAAGTCTTAAAACCAAATCAATTGAATCCACCTTTTTAAGTCCATTTTCCTTTGAAATTTCTTCACCAATCTCCTTTTCCAAGAATAAGTCATGATAATCTCGAGTTTCATAGTGAAATTGAAGTCATTTGGGACAACTTTCATGTTGGTCAAAGTTCCATTTGAAGTGCACAAAGGTATGAACATGACCTATAATAAAAATGACCTATAATCAAAGTTTCCCTAAATACCCCTGCCTTGCAAGCTTCATAACTCGAGTTATAGAAATGCGATGAAGGACTTCTATGAATTTTTGGAAAGCTAATATCCTAAGGAACAACTTTCATGTTCATCAAAAGTTGAGGAGAAACATGATTCTAGGTCAAAAGTTCCTTGGAAGTTGGTTGACTGAAAAATATGTTCCTCTGAGACCTATAACTTGATGGCATCATAACTTGAGTTCCACAAACCCAATGGATGAGTTCTAGTACTCAAAAGAAAGCTTAGAACATGACCTACAATTCTCATATTTATAAGAAAATGATACTCAACTTGTATCTTGAGATATGTGGTTTTGAAGTTAGGCACTAAACAGGGGATTTTACACTGACAAACCTCTGGAACCCTAATTTAGTAACTTCTCACACTCTTGATTCTCCTTGATTAGATCTTGAAATAAAATTATAGATGTATCAACACAACTATCCATGACTCCAATGAATTAAAACCAAGTCTCAATCTCCTTCAAGTCTTCAGTTGGCTTTGCACTAAGTAGATGAAACCCTAGGTGTATAATCCTTGACTACAACCTCTTGCATATGAAATAACAACTTATATGAGCTCCACAATGGCTTCCAAAAGCACTCAATGAGCTCTCCAATCATCTACCTTCCATAACCATAAACTTGTGATCCTCTGATGATCCTCAAATGACCTCCAAGATAGGAGATGAGCAACACATACCAATCCATTCTCTCAATGATCTCTGACCACTTCTTGGTGACCATAAGCACTAGACCACTTGAGTAAACACTCTTGCTTGAGCTTGGACCCCTTGATACTCTTCTCTTGGATACACACTTCTCTTGATCCCCTGTTAAGCATAATGCTATGCACATGCAAGATGCTAATGAAAATGAAATGAAACACAAGCTAGGTAAAGAAAAGGTTGGGCAAATTTTGGGGTACAACAGCTGCCCCTATTCAAGCGACTTGGACCTGAATGACTGAAAAGTGAACGAATTTAAAAAATAAAGGTAGAAGACGGTTGAATACCAAAGAACCCGAAAATTTGCCAACCGCAGAAATAGAACTGCAAACTCTGATTGGGGACAAAATCTCCGGAGATAACTGAACCTGGTAGTTCCAACGGAATCAAGTTAACTGATTACCAATCCAAAAGCCTCGACACGCAGTCGGAATAAACATCTTCTAACACGCAAGCAACAACACTAAGTCGGAAAGGGTAATCTGATATCACCATCAGACATCTATTGGAATAATAGGCATCAAACCCGAAGGCCGGCTCAACCTGAAGTTGAGACAAACATCTGACATCGCCGCCAGGCATCTGTTAAATAAAAACAGGCATCGAACCCGAAGGCCGGCTCAACACGAAGCTGAGAAAAACCTCTGACATCGCCGCCAGGCATCTTTTAAATAAAAACAGAAATTGAACCCGAAGGTCGACTCAACACGAAGTTGAGACAAACATCTGACATCGCCGCCAGGCATCTGTTAAATAAAAACAGGCATCGAACCCGAAAGCCGACTCAACCCGAAGTTGAAAAAAAACCTCTAACATCGCCGCCAGGCATCTATTAAATAAAAACAGGCATCAAACCCGAAGGCCGAATCAACACGAAGCTGAGAAAAACCTATGACATCGCCGCCAAGCATCTGTTAAATAAAAACAGGCATCAAACCCGAAGGACGGCTCAACACGAAGCTGAGACAAACATCTGACATCGTCTCCAGGCATCTGTTAAATAAAAACAGGCATCGAACCCGAAGGCCAGCTCAACACAAAGTTGAGAAAAACCTCTAACATCACCGCCAAGCATCTGTTAAATAAAAACGGGCATCGAACCCGAAGGTCGGCTCAACACGAAGCTGAGACAAACATCTGACATCGCCGCCAGGCATCTGTTAAATAAAAACATGCATCGAACCCGAAGGCCGGCTCAACACGAAGCTAAGAAAAACCTCTGACATTGCCGCCAGGCATCGAACCCGAAGGCCGGCTCAACCCGAAGTTGAGAAAAACCTCTGACATCATCGCCAAACATCTGTTAAATAAAAACAGGCATTGAACCCGAAGGCCGACTCAACACGAAGCTGAGAAAAACCTCAGACATTGCTGCGAGGCATCTGTTAAATAAAAACAGGCATCGAACCCGAAAGTCGGATCAACACGCAGTTGATAAACTTCTTCTGCTAACCAGCAAAAGAACTCTGTTGGGGAAACAGAAACTTAAACAAGCAACTCTGGGGGGGAGAGCAAAGAGAGAAACTTAACCAAGCAACTCTGGTGGTGACCCCACTGGAGAATGCAGAGAAACTTAACCCAGTAACTCTGTTGGGAAACATCAAAAATCTTTTACCGAGGTCTGGATACCTGTACGAGATAGAGAAACATGTCACAAACTGCCATGGTCTGGATACCACGGGGAATAAAGAAATATCAACGCTTGTCGGGGTCTAGGTACCGCACGGGCAACAGAAATTAATATTTGTCATAAGCTGCCATGGTCTGGATACCACAAAGGCAAAATAAATCAACCATCTGCTGGAGATACACCTGAAAGCAGAGAGATAACAACCTGGCTTATGTTTCAAATGCATATGTTTGAATATGGCGTAATGCTCCATACGAAATGGAAATGCTACGTGTTTCGGAGCATGCTATGCACAAATGCAAATGCATCGAAACCGAATCAGCAAAATAAATGCTGAAGAGACAAAGGCGAACCTGCTGGGGATGGATGTAACATGCCAAATACAATTGGACTTAAGCTAGGAAAAACAAGCCCTGGATGGCTTTCAGAAAAAGAACTCTCCTGAATAATATTGCTATGACGAGAACAAACATCCAAAATCCACCCTGCTGGGGATCAACACAAACTCTACTGAGGAAAAGTGCCCTGAATGGCCAACCAGAACACAACGCTTCTGGGGTTCGCCCGACTCGACTGGGGAGAACAACTCCACTCTACTGGGGAGATAACACAACATGCTAAACAACAAGAAAACTCTGCCGGAGATCGAATCAAATCCTGCTGGGGGAAAATGCCTTGAACGACCTTCCAAGATACAACTCTCTTGGGGAATAGACGACCCGACTGGGGAAAGACAAACCATACGTAGGAGATAAGTCTAACCTATTGGGGGAAATCAACGAATCTGCAGGGGATAACAATCAACCACTGAGATTAACTTCACATTACCGGAGAAATCATCCCTAGATGGCCTCCTAGAATACCATTCTGGGGGAACAGACGAATCTATCAAGGAGTCACAACTATTGCTGGGGGGGGGGGGGGGGTAACCAACCACACTCTCTTTGCTGAGGATAACAATTCTCTAGGGGTGACTTCACTCTGCGGGGAAGAAAAATTGTTCTGCCGACTCCGCTAGTGATTAGCCAATGAAAGGGAACCTCTTCGACCTCTGCTTAGGGAACGAATCATCACTTAACTCTGAGGGTATACTAGATCATATGTCTAGATTCTGTGGGGAAACCAACTTTTGCTGACTCTGCTAAGGAGTAAATGTTTACCTGCAATCTGCTAAAGATACAGACACATACCTGACCTGCCCGAGGGATATCAACCTCAACTCTCTAGGGATGATTCTACCCTACTGGAGAAATCAACCTGAACTGCCGAGGAATAAATGTGTACAATAATCTGCTGGGTAAAAGTATATACCCTCTACCTGCACACCTTCTGCTGGAGAAACAAACCCTTGTTGGGGATGGAGATGCACGACCTCCACTTGCTGGGGAACAGTGATCTTACCAAGGATACACCTCTGGAAATCTGCCCCAAGGGTAGCGGCCCTGCAAAAATGAACATACAAACAAGATATCTTGCACGAAGGGAACTATCTCGGTCATCATCTGTGACATTGTTCAAATAAATCCAAGTTTTAATGATTATTAGCCAAAGCCTGCAAGTTTATGTATGCACAATTTTATCAAACAACAGGCGTTTTTCATAACCAAAACAACAAAGATTAAAGCAAGGAAAACAATTACTGAATAATATATGTTTTATTGACACGTGGCCTATAAATAGGCAGATTTTACAACAGATGCAACCCCTGAAAAGAGGAAGCTGCGCAAAAATTTACAGAAATGCATAGAAATATACAGAAATGTCGGCAATGTGGCACAAACAAACACTATGAGATGATCCATCTATGACTCGCATGACTTCGATGATTCCTCGACGATTCGTCCTCTTGAAGAGATTGATTCGGATAAACGGCCCTCAGGTCTTCCCTCAATCCACCATACTCTGAAGATCAAAACACAGACCGCAATCATTTGGTTTTAAATCCCTAACTTTTGCCTGAATTGCCCTTTCGGGTTTTCAATTCACCGGGATACCCTTTTTTTGCCAAAGTCACATTTTCAGGTTTTCAACTTTGCGGGTTTACATCTTTTTTTTATATCCCTAACTTTTGCCCGAACCCATTCTTTTTATGATTCGCCGGGATGCCCCATTTTTTCCTGGATATTCTTTTTTCATTCTAGAGGGTCTCTTTAAGCAAAGTATTTTTTAACTGCGTTTGCGTTCACAGGGGACGTGAAATCCTCACCATTCATGGTTGATAATGTCGCTACTGCAAAAAAAGGTGTCGGCAATGACAGAAGAGTCACCACAGTTCGTTATTTATCCCAACGAGGGAAAGGAAACGAGCATAGAAAACCTGACGAAAAAGGATAAGATTGGTCATCGCAACCAAATCTCGGGTTCGGGAGTCGGTTACGCAAGGGGAAGGTACTAGCACCCCTCACCTCCGTCGTACTCGACGGGATCCACGCTTGGTTGTCTATCTAAAGAGGTGATTGAAACTATCTAACTAAAGGTCTAGGATAAAAGAAAAGAAGAGTGACTCGGCAGAGCATCGCAGCCCTGGGCCTACGTATTCCCATCTGGCACGAGAAATCAGAGTCAACGTAGTTGGGCTAACTACGGATGAAAAGTGGGGAAAGGTTGCTCTCCAAGACATCGCGTCTTGTGCCTACGTATTCTCATATGGTATGAGAAATTAGAGCAAACGTAGTTCGGGTAAATATGAACACCGGTTGGTTCAAATGTTTTTACTCGAGTAGGGTTAACAATCAGTTATAGCAGTTAGGTGTATGCCGGCTCAACACGAAGTTGATCTTCTGCTATCCAAAGCAGGGATTTGCTAAATAAAAGCGAGCATCAAACCCGTAGGCCGGCTCAACACGAAGTTGATCTTATGCTATCCAAAGCAGACATTTGCTAAATAAAAGCGAGAATCGAACCCGTAGGCCGGATCAACACGCAGCTGATCTTCTGCTAACCAAAGCAGGCATTCACTAAATAAAAACGAGCACCGAACCCGAAGGCCGGCTCAACACGAAGTTGATCTTCTGCTATCCAAAGCAGGCATTTGCTAAATAAGAAGCGAGCATCGAACCCGCATGCCGGATCAACACGCAGCTGATCTTCTTCTAACCATAGCAGGCGTTCGCTAAATAAAAGCGAGCATCGAACCCGTAGGCCGGTTCAACATGAAGTTGATCTTCTGCTATCCAAAGCAGGCATTCGCTAAATAAAAGCGAGCATCGAACCCGTAGGCCGGATCAAGACGCAGTTGATCTTCTTTTAACCAAAGTAGGCATTCGCTAAATAAAAGCGAGCATCGAACCCGTAGGCCGGATCAACACACAGCTGATCTTCTGCTAACCAAAGCAGGAATTCGCTAAATAAAAGCAAGCATTGAACCCATAGGCTGGCTCAACACGAAGTTGATCTTCTGCTATCCAAAGCAGGCATTCGCTAAATAAAAGCGAGCTTTGAACCCGTAGACCGGATCAACACGCAGCTGATCTTCTGCTATCCAAAGCAAGCATTCGCTAAATAAAAGCGAGCATTGAACTCGTAGGCCGACTCAACACGAAGTTGATCTTCTGCTATCCAAAGTAGGCATTCGCTAAATAAAAACGAGCATCGAATCCGAAGGCCGGCTCAACACGAAGTTGATCATCTGCTATCCAAAGCAGGCATTCGCTAAATAAAAGCGAGCATCGAACCCGTAGGCCGTCTCAACACGAAGTTGATCTTCTGCTATCCAAAGCAGGCATTCGCTAAATAAAAGCGAGCATCGAACCCGTAGGCCGGATCAACACGCATCTGATCTTCTGCTAACCTAAGCAGGCATTTGCTAAATAAAAGCGAGCACTGAACCAGAAGGCCGGCTCAACACGAAGTTGATCTTCTGCTAACCAAAGTAGGCATTCTCTAAATAAAAGCGAGCATCGAACCCGAAGGTCGACTCAACACGAAGTTGATAAACATCTTGATGAATCACAAGAAGACTTCGCTGGGGAAAAGAGAACCCCAATTAAGCAACTCTGACGAGGAGTACATGATAAGATGAACACATCTATCACAAATCTTCTGCCGAGGTCTGAACACCTGTACGGATTTATAAAGACACAGATACCACAACTTGCTACATTCTGAACACCACGGGGATACAGAAATTAGCCGTCTGCTGAAGATACATCTGAAAGCAAAGAGGTAACAACCTGGCTTATGTTTCAAATGCATATGTTTGAAAATGGCGTAGTGTTCCATACAAAACGGAAATGCTACGCATTTGAGTAAATGCTATGCATGCATGCAGATGCAACGACACCGAATCAACAAAATAAATGCTGGAGATACGAAGACCACACAAACCTTCCAGAATACAAACCTTCTAGAGAATAGGCGACCCTATCGAGGAGGGAGAACCACACAAGGGAATCCGTCTGCCTGCTGGGGAATCAACAACTCTGCGGGGGATGACGGTCCACCTTCCGAGATTAACCATGTTTTACTAGGGACATCAGCCCTAAATGGCCTGCCAGAATATAGCATTCTGGGGAACAGGCACCTCTGCTGGAGAAACGACGCAAATTGCGAAGACCTAACTCCAATACTGGGAGTAGTCAGATAGGGAAGAGATGTTTCTCCTCTGACTCTACTGGGGATAACGCAATAAGGGAATCAAACTCAACCTCTACTTAGGGAGATGAGGAATGGGCTCATCAATGGCAACTTGACCTCTGAGGGGATACAAAATCGCCTGCTCAGATTCTGTGGGGATTACTTACTCTGCTGAATAAGACAACCCTGCACCGCCGAGGAATGAGTGCACGCAGACCACCTGCTGGAGCTGAAGGTGTACTGACCAACTGCTGGGGAAGATTCCAAACCTGCTCGGTGGAAAGAAATCCAATCCTGACTTACTGGACAATAAGCACATATCTGCAATCTGCGGGGATTAAATGTGTGCCGATCGACTGACGGGTATAAGCATACACACTACCTGCTCACAACTCTACTGAGGATAGAGATACGACTTCCAATTGCTGATGACGGATTCTGGTTGGGGAGAATACGAATTTCATCCATACCTTTTTGCCCCAAGGGTAACGACCCTGCAAAAAACAAACAGACAAGATATCCTGCACAAAAGGAGCTATCTCCATCGTCATTCGTGACGTTGTTCAGTTAAATCAAAGTTTTAACAATTACTGGCCAAGGCCTTCAAGTTTATACATGCGCAAGTTTATCAAAAACATCGGGCATTTTTTCACAAACAAAACAGTAAAAGTTAAAACAAGGCAAACAAATTACTGAATAATATATGTTTATTGATAAACGGCCTGTAAATAGGCAAAGTTTTACAACAGATGCAACCCCTGAAAAGAGAAAGCTGCACAAAAGCATACAGATATGTACAGAAATAAACAAAAATGTATAGACATGTCGGCAATGTGGTGTAGACGAACACCATGAGCTGATCCCTCTATGACTCGCCTGACCTCGATGTCTTCCCTGATGCTCCAGCTTCAAAAGAGATTGATTTAGATGAACGGCCCTCAGGTCTTCTCAAACCACTAAGCAATGAAGTATCACAAGTAGATTGCAGTCATTTGCTTTTCAATCCCTAACTTTTGCGTGAATCGCCCTTTTGGGTATTCAATTCACTGGGATACCCATTTTTACCAAAGTTGCCCTTTCGGGTTTTCGACTTTGCGGGTTTACATCTTTTCATTTATATCCCTAAATTTTGCCCAAACCCATTCTTTTTATGGTTCGCCGGTGTAAGTGCTCTTGATTGGCTGCATTTTGTGGCAAAACATTAGAGTTTGCATGTATGTCATATTGAATGTTAGGACATACTAAATGATGTGTGTGCAGGGTAAGTTAACTATAAGTTAAGCTGAATGTCATACAGGATGTCATGACACTGACCGTATGACATCCAGAGGGCAAGTTAGTTTTTCTGGTATCTAGAAATCAGAAATCAAATCAGGAGCTCAAGCTGAAAGACAGGAGACATTTGAGAAGCCCTAAAGCGAAACAAATGATCCTGAATTAAAGGGCAAGCGTGCAGAGAATTGAAGAATAGGGTTTGTTATGGATAAACCTAATTTATGTGCCAAGGCCCAAAGGACTGTTTTCACTATAAATATCCGAAGGAGCAATCCTAGAAATTAAGCTCTTGACAGAAGAATAGAGAGTGCTACTTAAGATTCCTTGTGAGTGAAGAAGGCTAGTCTTCACGTGTGAATTGTGTCTTAGGAATACTTGTACTCCAAGCAATTGTCTGTTAGATAATTGCATTGGTTAGGTATATTCTAAGCAGTGTCTCACTCAAAGATGTGAAGCAAGAGTGTGTGTACCTTGATCAAAGCTGTGAAGCAAGATCAAGGTGTGTATGAAGTGGTCCTTCATATTGTTTTTGTAATTGTGAATTAAATATCACTGTGGTGTGATTGAGGGGGAGTAAGTGGGAATACTCAAGTCTAGAGTGTCTCTAGGTTGAAGTGTCATTGGGTAGGTTTTAAGTGAGGAGTGTAAACTGTGTTGTTTGACTCTGAATTAGTTATGCTAATAGTGAAGTTCCTCCCTGGCTTGGTAGCCCCCAAATGTAGGTGTTGTTGACACTGAACTGGGTGAACAATTGTTGTGTTATTTACTGTTTTATTATTATTGATTATTAGCTGTTAAGTAGCAGATGTCACAGTGGATGTTATAACTTTGGCAATAACATCCATCGTGTGCTTTCCAGAATTTCAGTCGGGATGCCCCATTTTTGCCTGGACATTCTTTTTTTGTCCAGCGGGTCATTTTTAAGCAAAGTATTTTTTAACCGCGTCCGTGTTCACAGGGGATGTAAAATCCTCACCATCCATGGTGGACAATAACAAGGCTTCTCCGAAAAAGACCTTTCGTACGATATATGGACCTTCGTAATTGGGGGTCCATTTGCCCCTGTGATCTGATTGTGGTGGGAGAATCTTTTTCAGTACAAGATCGCCCGTCTGAAAGCTTCAAGGGCGCACCTTCTTATCAAAAGCTTTCTTCATCCGGTTCTGATACAACCGACTGTATGCAATAGACGCTAGCTAACCGGTAAATTAGCAAGTGTACTAATTGTACCGATGTAGTAATAAGGGGAAATTCCCTGAATATCGATCTCGCGGACTGCGTATGAACACAAGTTCTAAAATAATACAATTGAACAAAAAGTCATAGGGGTTTTGGTTTGTTTCTTACAATTTTAAAGGCCAAAAGGCAAAAGCAGTAAAATAAAGGTTTTAGACAGTTATGAGAAGCATGCTAGAGTAGGGTGTATGAAAAAACCTTGTAATAACCTTACTCCTTATTTTTCAGAAATCACTGCTCAATTCAATCATTACCGGTTTTAAAGATTAGTTGACTCTAATTCCTTAGTAGAAAACCCTTTGGTATTCTTCCTATGCCCCAATTCCTTGGCGGTATAGGAACAATCCCAAGCAACGTATTTTATCTAAAACATTACGGTTACTATAGGGTATCCCCATTCCTAGGCAATATCTACTATAGTATTATCGTATAAACGCGTTAACGATCGTTTTTCCAAACCTAAGGTTAACCGTAAAACAAATCCTTATTTATCAAATAAGAAAAGCCATAAGAAAATTATACAATAACAACGATGATTAGAAAGTAGTGAAATCCATTATTCAAAGGAAACAAGGTTATTACAGAGTCAATTCAGGGACACCCCCTAGCATTGGGGGGTTTAGCTACTCATAATAATAAAGATAAAATCAACAATAAGACTAAACATTACAAGATAATTGGTTGCCTTGATCTTCAATCGCTTCCGCTCATGAGGACCTTCAGTTTCCCAAATCCTTGATCGCTCTAATCTTTCTCGTCAAAATTCTTTTCCGTTCAAAAGTTCAATCCTTATTATTTCTCCAAACACGTATTAAATAGTCTCAATTCAAACTAATCACTAGGGAAATACCCACAATACCCTCGGGGATCACAAGAGTAAAAAATACAAGAAAAATAGGGAAAAAAGCGCTTCCTGCAACACGGGCCGTGTCAGGAAACACAGGCGCCCGTGTTGGCTTCCTGAAAGATTTTTCACGTGACATTTGCAAGTCCCAGGTGTCACAACACGGGCTGTGTCACACAACACGGGCACCCGTGTTGTGCCACTGTTTTTTCTCCAAAAATCGCCTTTTCTGAGCAAATCCTGCAACACGGGCCGTGTCACACAACAAGGGCACCCGTGTTGCACCCCTGTTTCGAATCTGACTTCGACTCCAACACGAAAGTCGTAGCTCTCTCTCTTAGCTTTCCGGAGGTTTTTAGAACGCCTCAAACGGATTCCCGAAACTCCATTTATGATCGTTTTCGTGCAGACTGCTAAAGATTTCACAACAAAACTCTTCCGAAATCTTGCCATTTTTTCCCAGTTTTCGCTCTACTTCTCCTTTGTTGTATACCTGAACCTAGAAACAGTAAAAATACCAAATCGACGCGTAAAATGTAATAAAAACAACTAAAATGAGACAAGACAAAACAAATGATTAACTGACATAAACGGTAAAATAACGTGTAAAAACCACCGATCAAACTCCCCCAAACTTAAACCATTGCTTGACCTCAAGCAAAAAGCTTGGATAAATAATTTTCAAGTCAAACAGCACATCAAGTGAAGGGTTCAGGGTGTAAGGCGTGTCGATACTCATACGTGAGTCTTAGTTCCGATCGGCTAAAATCAGCTCTTTCGGTACTCATCTGTTAACGAAGGCATTACATAAACACATACCACAGTAAACTTACGGACCTAAATCTCCCTTTCGGCCACCTCTCCAAATATGCTTTGGGCTTAAGTCTTTTCTTCGATTTTCTACCCCTTTCATTCGGATAATCAGATTAAGGCATACACATTTGCTCGAGATTTTTTTCTGTGGCACCTTTATTCTTTTTCTCGCTCACAGGCGTTTATTAGTCCACTTTGGAACGACTATAGAGATTCAACCGCCGTTAGGCTAAATAACCGGGTGAGGGTTACCCAACTTAGAAGGACAGGTTGTCTTTACCTTCATTATTCAACTCTTTTTTTTTTGTCACACATCATTCTCAAAACAATTTTTTTTATTATGCAGGACTATCACAATGAACTAATCGGGGTATACTTTTCAAATCCAAGTACTATGGCACAAATCTACACGTTGGACTCGTTTCCTTACTCTGGGGAACCTAGGGTGTTCAAGTTATACCTCAATTTCCAAACATTCCCAAGTTCCTTAGTTCAAACTCCACTTCCCTTGAACTCTAAATACTTTCTTGACTACCTTACACACCTACCAATCACAAGAAAAATGTTACGGTCTCCGTAGGGGCGAATTCGATGTGATTTTTACTGAACTTACCGAACTTAAAAATAAAAGGTATTTAATTGGACAATACAAAACGGTAAAACCTCCCCCCAAACTTGAACTAAACATTGTCTCAATGTTCAAGAATCAAGAGAAGAAGAGGTGTACTTACAGAGATCCTCACAGAGGGGTCGACAAGTAATGCAGTACCTCTTCGCTGCTTCCACGTTTTCCCTTGTAAAATCTCGTTTATTCCTGCAAAAACAATAACAACAAAAGAAACAACATCAATTCATAAAACCGTGGGTTGCCTCCCACGCAGCGCTTCGTTTAACGTCGCATGGCTCGACGATCGACTCCCCATTATTATGGGGGGTACTTCAACTTCCAAACTCTATTGCTCGACTTCTTCGCAACAAAATATTATGCCGGTTCAGAGATATGAGCAACTTGAAATGGTTTTGATCGTTCTCCCTTCTTAGTTGTGTTAATCTTCCCAACTGAAGGTTTGACATCTTTCTCCTTACCTTTCTTTCGACCCTCTTGAGTTTTTAAAGTGATTTCCTCATCAAAAAATTTCAAAGTGAGCGTACCTTTTTCCACATCAATATTGCACCGACTAGTAAGCAAGAACGGCCGCCCAAGTATGATCAAAGTTTCTTCATCCTCGGGTATATCCATGATTTGAAAATCAACGGGGTAAGTGAAGTTATTGATTGTCACTAGAACATCCTCTGCTAACCCATATGCCATCTTGGTTGTGTGGTCGACAAACTTCAAGCTTGTTCCCGTATCGCTCACTTTTCCAATATCCAGCTTTTTGAAAATTGATAACGGCATGAGACTCACACTAGCACCTGAATCGATCAAGACTTTCTTAAAAGTTCGATCCTTTATAGTACATGGAATTACAACTGGTCCAGGATCCTTCATCTTGATTGGTATTTCCCTTTCTTGTGCTATTTCCTTGCATTGCTCAGTTGTGGTCTTCGATTCTTCACCCATTGGTCTCTTTTTACCTATAACCTCTTTCATGAGCTTCTTGTACAAAGGCATTTGCTCAAGTGCTTCAAAGAAGGGCATGTTGATTTCCAATTTGTTGAACATTGCACTGAACTTTCCGAAGTCTTTCTCGTTCTGATCCTTCTTTGTAACTCTTTGAGGGAATGGTAATTTGATTTTTGGTTTGACCTCCTCTATCTTTATCTCTCCAGTTGACTTTTTAGTTAGTACAGCTTCTTCTGGTTCTTTTATTTTTTCTCTTACCTCACGTTCCACCTCTATACATTCTTCCCCCTTTGTTTCCCCCTCTTCTATCGCTTTCTGATTTCTTGTTTTGACAGCATTAATACTCTCTTGATTTTTCGGATTCGGTACTGTCGCGCTCGGGAGGGTTCCTTGAGCGTGTGTTGAGAGGTGTTGGGCTATCTGTCCCATCTACGACTCAAGGTTTTTTATGGAAGTTGTGATGTTCCTTTGAATGTTTCGGGTTTCTTCTTGGAATTGCATACTTTGAGCTGCCATTCTTTCAATAGCTAACTCCCATTCTGCTTTTTGAGGAGCCTGTTGTTGTTGCGGATATGGAGATTGGTTTTGGTCTTTCCAAGAAAAATTAGGATGATTCTTCCATCCTAGATTATAGGTATGAGAATACGGATTGTTTTGCCTCAAAACTTTTATCTCTTCAATTTGTTGAGCAGTAGCAAGACAATGCACAGTAAAATGGGGACCATTACATACCTCACAACTCACAACTTGGACAGGTTGTACCTGAGCTACAGTTTCAATACCCACATTCATTCCCTTAAGCCTTCTTTCCACTTCAGCTTTGATTTGATCTTCCATTTTCACAACTTGTGCGGCCAACTTCAAGTCAACTATTTCTTCCGGCTTACTCACACTCCGGTCATATAATTCCAGATGTTCATTTGCAGCGATCGCTTCAATAATTTTTCTGATTCCAGTGGCTGTTGTAAAGTTGGATGAACCACCAGCTGCTGTATCGATTAGCTGCTTAGTCTTCATCTTAAGACCATTCAGAAACATCTGCATCTGTTCAGTTTGATCCAGATTGTGAGTAGGACATGCAACCAATAACTGTTTGAACCTTTTATACGAGTCCCCGAGTGATTCTCCTTCCCCCTGTTTAAAATTCATAATATCATATCGTTTGCGAATATAAACAGAGGCAGGAAAATACTCATTCAGAAAGGCTTTTTCCATTTCTTCCCACGTAGTAATACTTCTGGCTGGTAAGGAGTAAAACCATTCTTCAGCTTCTTCAGATAAAGTGAACGAGAACATTCTTAACCTTTTAGCTTCATCTGTGTGTCCTTCAATCTTTAGAGTAGTGCTCATCGTCAGAAATCTCTGTAGATGCTTATTTGCGTCTTCGCTAACCTTTCCGGTGAAAGGTCTCCTCTCAAGGTGAGTGATTGTGCTTGGATGCAGTTGGAAATTTGTGATATTCACTGGTTGATTCACAATGGTCATCCGGTTTGGTTGAGCATTTGCCCCTCCATAGTCTCCCAAAAGTCTCTCCGCTGGTGGGAGATCCGCCATAGCTTCGGTATCTCTTTCTGATTCTGAACCTGAATCTGAATGAACAGAAACTCTTTCCTCTTCTGAAACTAATAGTCTAGCTTGACTACGTCTTTCGCGTAGAGTCCTTTCAATTTCTGCGTCCAAAGAAAAATTAGCTGAGGGATCTCCTCGCATGAAAGTGTTAGACGTAGATTAGTAGTAACAAAATAAAAATAATAAAAATAAAAATTAAAAACTGAAAATAAAATTTTGGTCGCAGAGCAACAAAATTTTAATTGAATTAGAATTAAACTTATATTCTGGCAGTCCCCGGCAACAGCGCCAAAAACTTGACCGGTAAATTAGCAAGTGTACTAATTGTACCGATGTAGTAATAAGGGGAAATTCCCCGAATATCGATCTCGCGGACTGCGTATGAACACAAGTTCTAAAATAATACAATTGAACAAAAAGTCATAGGGGATTTGGTTTGTTTCTTACAATTTTAAAGGCCAAAAGGCAAAAGCAGTAAAATAAAGGTTTTAGACAGTTATGAGAAACATGCTAGAGTAGGGTGTATGAAAAAACCTTGTAATAACCTTAATCCTTATTTTTCAGAAATCACTGCTCAATTCAATCGTTACCGGTTTTAAAGATTAGTTGACTCTAATTCCTTAGTAGAAAACCCTTTGGTATTCTTCCTATGCCCCAATTCCTTGGCGGTATAGGAACAATCCCAAGCAACATATTTTATCTAAAACATTACGGTTACTATAGGGTATCCCCATTCCTAGGCAATATCTACTATAGTATTATCGTATAAACGCGTTAACGATCGTTTTTCCAAACCTAAGGTTAACCGTAAAACAAATCCTTATTTATCAAATAAGAAAAGCCATAAGAAAATTATACAATAACAACGATGATTAGAAAGTAGTGAAATCCATTATTCAAAGGAAACAAGGTTATTACAGAGTCAATTCAGGGACACCCCCTAGCATTGGGGGGTTTAGCTACTCATAATAATAAAGATAAAATCAACAATAAGACTAAACATTACAAGATAATTGGTTGCCTTGATCTTCAATCGCTTCCGCTCATGAGGACCTTCAGTTTCCCAAATCCTTGATCGCTCCAATCTTTCTCGTCAAAATTCTTTTCCGTTCAAAAGTTCAATCCTTATTATTTCTCCAAACACGTATCAAATAGTCTCAATTCAAATTAATCACTAGGGAAATACCCACAATACCCTCGGGGATCACAAGAGTAAAAAATACAAGAAAAATAGGGAAAAAAGCGCTTCCTGCAACACGGGCCGTGTCAGGCAACACGGGTGCCCGTGTTGGCTTCCTGAAAGATTTTTCGCGTGAAATTTGCAAGTCCCAGGTGTCACAACACGGGCTGTGTCACACAACACGGGCACCCGTGTTGTGCCACTGTTTTTTCTCCAAAAATCGCCTTTTCTGAGCAAATCCTGCAACACGGGCCGTGTCACACAACACGGGCACCCGTGTTGCACCCCTGTTTCGAATCTGACTTCGACTCCAACACGAAAGTCGTAGCTCTCTCTCTTAGCTTTCCGGTGGTTTTTAGAACGCCTCAAACGGATTCCCGGAACTCCAGTTATGATCGTTTTCGTGCAGACTGCTAAAGATTTCACAACAAAACTCTTCCGAAATCTTGCCATTTTTTCCCAGTTTTCGCTCTGCTTCTCCTTTATTGTATACCTGAACCTAGAAACAGTAAAAATACCAAATCGACGCGTAAAATGTAATAAAAACAACTAAAATGAGACAAGACAAAACAAATGATTAACTGACATAAACGGTAAAATAACGTGTAAAAACCACCGATCACTAGCCTTTTCTCATCCAGCAAGCTGAGATGGTTCAATCTGTTTCGTATCCATTCTGCCTCATCGAGCTTGACATCGACCAGAACTCTTAAAGAGGGAATCTCGACCTCCAATGGTAGGACATCTTCCATACCATACACAAGCGAGAAAGGAGTTGCCCCGGTTGAAGTGCGTATCGTAGTACGATAACCATGAAGAGCAAAGGGCAACATCTCATGCCAATCCTTGTAAGTGACAACCATCTTTTGCACTATCTGCTTGATATTTTTGTTGGCCGCTTCAATAGAGCCGTTCATCTTCAGACGATAGGGCGATGAGTTGTGATGCTCGATTTTAAAGTTTTGGCACAATTCCTTCATCATCTTATTGTTAAGTTTTGAACCATTGTTAGTAAAGATCCTCTCGGACACTCTGTATCTACAGATGATGTCCTTCTTTATGAACCGGGCTACCACTTTCCTGGTTACATTGGCATACGAGGCTGCTTCGACCCATTTGGTGAAGTAGTCGATGGCGACCAAGATGAAACGATGGCCGTTGGATGCGGTTGGCTCAATCCTTCCAATCATGTCAATGCCCCACATAGAGAAAGGCCATGGAGACGCCATAACATTCAACGGGCTCGGCGGTACATAAATTTTGTCTGCATAAATTTGGCATTTATGGCATTTCTTTGCAAATTTGAAACAATCTGACTCTATGTTTAGCCAATAATACCCCGCTCGTAATAGTTTCCGAGAAATTGCATGCCCACCGGCATGTGTACCGAAAGTGCCCTCGTGGACCTCTTCCATAAGCAACGTTGCCTCCTTCTCGTCCACACATCTCAATAACACCAGGTCATGGTTCCTTCTGTAAAGCACACCGTCTGGGTTCAGATAAAAATTACCAGACAACCTCCTCAGAGTCTTCTTATCCTGGGTCAAAGCCCCTAGCGGATACTCTTGTTTCTTGAGGAAGTTCTGTATATCATAAAACCATGGCTTGCCATCGGCAGCTTCCTCAATGGCGAATACGAATGTCGGTCTACCAAGGCGAGAAATGACAATTCTGGGAGCATCATTCCAGAAGTTCACTTTGTACATCGAAGCCAACGTAGCCAGAACGTTGCCATCTGGTTCTCCGCTCGAGGCACATGATGGAACTCTACCCGGTCGAAGAATGGCAACAATCTCCTTGCATAGTCTTTGTAAGGAATTAAATTAGGTTGTCGGGTTTCCCACTCTCCTTTGATTTGATTAACAACAAGCGCTGAATCACCATGCACATCAAGATTCTTGATCCTCATATCAATGGCTTCTTCTAAACCCATGATGCACACTTCATATTCCGCTTCGTTGTTGGTGCACGGTGTTGCACCCCAAAATTTGCCTAACCTTTCTTTACCTAGCTTGTGTTTCATTGCATTCATTTTAGCATTATCATCTGCATTGCATTGACATGTGTGCAGGAGATCAAGAGGTATGACTACCAATCCAAGATCTACACAAGACTATGAAGCTAGCTAAGAGGTTTATTCAAGTGCTCAAGGGTTGATATCCTCACCAAAGAAGCCAAAAATTCTCAGAGAAGTCGTTGAAGCCAAGTATGCATATCTTCTAACTTGAGGGTTATGGGAAACTATTCAGATGATTCTGAATCCATGGAGTTGGACTTGAGACCTTGAGAGATCTCATGAGAAGTGTTGAAGTTCATTTTGAAGCCTAGACAGGTCAATATGCAAAGGATATGAAGCTACTACCAAGACTGGTACAACTAGGGTTTCATCTGGTCAACCCTGAGTCAACTGATGATTTGAAGAGGGTTGAAACCTAATTTCAAGGCCATTTGATCATGGATAGATGTATTAAGATGCCCAAGGGATGATTCCAAGGTCAACTTATCATGAATCAAGAGTGTGAGGAGTTCCTAGGCTAGGGTTGCTATGCTTGACAGTGTAAAATCCCCTAGTTTAGTGCCTAACTTCAAGACCACATAAATCAAGATGTGATTTTCATCTCACCTTGACCCCAACATCATTGTTGTAGATCATGATCATAGCTTTAATTTGAGTACTAGAAGTCCTTGATAAGGTTTATAGAACTCAAGTTATGAGCCAGACAAGTTACAGGTCATCAGAGGATTGTGAAGTTGGAGCTTGAAAGTCAACCAACTTGCATGACACTTTTTCCCTAGAAGGATGATTCTCATGAACTTTTGGCCAACATTAATGTTGTTCCTTATCTTCTTAGCTTTCTAGAAAGTACTAGAAGTCCATGATTGGAGTTGTAGAACTCGAGTTACAAGCTTTACAAGATAAGGGTATTTTGGGAATTTGGAATTATAGGTCATTTTTGGTTATGGGTCAATTTCATCAACTTAGAAATCTCAAATGGACTTTTGATCAACTTGAAAGTTGTTAAAAAGGATTTTATTTGTCTAACCATGACCCAAAGATTCATTGATATGGATTGAATTAAGAAGTGTATGAAGAAAATTTGAAAAAAAGATAATTAAAAGGCATTAAAAAAGGAAAAATTCAAAATAAATCATAAGTGTTCAAAAAATGACAAGTTGGTACATATTTTGATTGGAAATAACATTTTGAACACAATGGCAGTGGTAGAATTTCAATTTGACTCATATTTCATGGACTTTCTTTTGGTTGCTTCATGGTGAAGTTACACAACAAAGATTGAACATTGAATGGAATTAAGGGTGCAATCTGATCCATTCACCTTCACCAAGTCATAAGCAATGAGTTTGAAGAGAGTTTAGGCTGAAACTACACAGAACCCATGTCTGCCATAGTTGCACATTGAAGGAAAAATTTAAATTTGGATTAATTGAATTGGGCTACCATTGGGCCTGGGAATTATCCAAAATAGTTCTATATAAACCCTGGATCCATTTCAGATCGATTTTGGGCGCCATTTTGGTGAAGAAGCAGTTATTCTAGTTGGAGTTTTGGAGCTTTCAAGCAAGAAACATTTTTGGATTTTGAGGAAGAATCAAGAGCTTCTGAGTATCAAGAATCATTCAGGATCGTTCGGTGAAGAAATCTGCAGCAATTGAAGCCAAATGGAGCACTCAAGAACACCTCAATTAGAGCTTCTGAGCAGGTTTTCATTTCTCAAAATTTTAATTTATGCACATATTAGATGAATTTGGCATGTGGTTAGGTTATAGATGAACCCTAGGTGGATTTAGGTATGATTTGGTAAGGTTTTGAGATGATTCTTGATGATGAGTGATTTGCTTAGAGGCACGGTTAGGCTTGAATCTTGAAGGATTTCAAGAATTGGACATAGATAATTGATCGGGGAGAAGAGTAGAGTAGATTCGTGACCTTAATTTGGAGTTTGATGACAATTGTTGAATTGGTGTTTTTTCTGTTCATCATCGTGTTTAGAGATTCATGGAGAATTAGGGTAAATGGATGAGAGATTCATGATTAGTGAGAAAATCCGAGCATAACAGTATAGGTTTCATGAGTTTTGGCCAGGTTTGATGACATGTCACTGTTTGCCTCACCGGAGAAGATAACCAAAGGTCTTCTCCAGCCACCGTCCCCCTTCCCTCTCTTTTCCTCAGTTTGAAACGAAGAAGATGAAGGAGAGCCTTTAGATCTAACTAACCTAGTTGACTCAGTATTACAATCCTGCGTGCCAGATCCATTCTTGGCTAGGGCTGACCTTGACCAGCTTAGGTGTCACCTTCTAAATCCTAGGATCCTCATACTTTTCCATTCAACGTACATGATTAGAGCACACCATAAGCCTGAGTCAACTGAACCACACTACATCCATGATCAAAATGCAGAGTTTAAATAATTGATGTGGTGCGCGCATATCCCTTGGATTAGCTGACCAGTCATTAGATCTAGTGGTTGTGGCTTTTTGTCTTTTTTTGAATTTCTTTATTGAATTTCTTTATTTCTTTTTATTCATTTTGTCACATAAAATGCATTAAAAATAGAAATAATGATCAGAAAAATATGAGAAAACTTGTGGATGACTCCTACCTTGTTTCTGATTTTTGTATGGCATTTGTTTTCATTTTTGGATAATTTTCCATTTATTTGGCATTTTTCTATTTTTAATAGTTGATTAAAAATGCATAAAATGAGTAGTTTACTTGCTGATTTTATTACTAGTTCATGCTTTGGAATTTGAGGCTGAAATTTTGCATGCTTGTTATAGACTCCTTGATAGGTTTGTGACATTTTTGTTGTATTTTTAGATCATTCTAAGTAGGAGTTTGAGATAGATATTTAGGAGCTTGCCTTGATGGATCCCCTTTAGCCCACCCTTGGAATTTAGATTTTATTAGAACCTTTAGGATTAGGTTTTGCCCTTGAATTTTCTAATATGATTCCCTAAAACATTTAGGATCATTTAGGATTTTTCTTAGCATTTATAGAAGTGATCTTCTATTATTCCCCCATTTTGCAAGTTGATTATGGTTTAGGTGACCCTAACTAGGATAACTTCATAGATTAGCCTTTTAAGTGAGCATTAGATGGTTCTAAGTTTCAAATCCTTTCTTGATAGAATAGAACTTAGGTAGATACCTCATTAGAACATTGATTAATCCTTGATATAGCTTTTGAATCCCCCTAGTTTAGGTGATCCTTGTAGCTAGTCTTTAGGGTTTCTTAGAGGTTGCTGTGGTGCCTTCTTTCCCTTGTGTGGTTTCTTCCCTGGGCTTTGCCCTATCCTCTTTCTCCAAGTCTTGAAGAGGAGCCCTCCTGGGAGAGCCTAATCCTTCCTTTGGTTGGATTCTTTTCATTCCTCAATAGGTTGAACCTTGAATTGACATTCATCAGTATAGTACATTCCTTTGGTTTGCACTATCTTTCTCCTTCAAGTCTTGATGAGGAGCCCTCTTGGGAGAGCCTAATCCTTCCCTTGGTTGGATTCTGTGCATTCCTCAGGAGGTTGAGCCTTGGATTGAAATTTCTGGCATGGTATATTCCCTTGGTTTATATACTGTCATCCCTCTCCAAGTCCTTTTATTAGGATCCCTCTTGGGAGAGCCTAATCCTTCCCTTGGTTGGATTCTGTGCATTCCTCAACAGGTTGAGCCTGAGATGGACATTTTGTGTTGATTCACTTTAACCAGATACCTTAGATTGATATCTAGGACCCATACCCAGTCTTTTCTGTCCTATTGACATAGGATCCCTCTTGGGAGAGCCTAATCCTTCCCTTGGTTGGATTTTGTGCATTCCTCAAGAGGTTGAGCCCATGATGGACTCTGGTGTTGACACACATCCAACCTGATGTAGCCTGGGATGAATTCCTTGTTGCTCATTTTGGTTTCTTTTCTCTCCCTTGTTTGACATTGCTTGATGCATTAGAATAGGTTCATATATAGATTATTTTAGGCTAGGAGTATGACTTCATTAAGAGGTTGAGTGGGTCTCCCTCTGCTTGTTTGCATTAAGGGTTGAGGTGATCCTCCCCTTGCTTGTGTGTTGTTTTTCTTTTGTATCTGATGTATTTGCATTGAAAGGTTGAGTTGAGCTCCCTTTGCTTGTCTGTTTTGATTGTTTTCTTTGCTTGATTGCTTAGAGGTTAAGTGAGTCTCCCTCTGCTTGTATTGCTGCATTGCATGTGCATCTTTACTGTTTGGTTTTTTCTGTCTTATCTGCTTTATGATTTCTGCAGTTATTGTCTATTTCCCATTGACATGATCCCTTAGGAGTCTCGCTTCCTTTGATAAGGAAGTGATGATAGAACGTTAGGTTGAAACCTTTGCATGATAACGTCTAGGAGTTCCCTGTTTCAAACCTCAACCATAAGATGAATCCTTGGCATGACAATATTAGGGCTTGATAGTTTCCCCCGTAGAGTTCGTTCTCTTCTTATCTCCAAAAACAACAGTAAAACATGGTAATAAAGGCAAGTTGGTACAAGCGCGTTACGAGCCTTAAGCCACTTGTGAAATGATAATTGAGCGGTCTCCTCTCAATCGTCTAGAGTGTTTAGTATACGTCCTTTGGATGATATGCGACGCATTCGTTCCCAAGTCATAGTCTCTAGAGCTGTACGAACCACAAACGTCCATAAAAAACACTTCTTCCATAAAAGACAAAAAACAGACTTCAAACCTCTTTTTGCCCCGTGGGCCTGTAATTCAAGGAAAATTTTTTTGATGAAAAGAGTGTCGTTAACTCTCAGTTCTACCGCAAACGGTAATGCACGAGTCTCTGACGAGAAAGCTGCATACACCAAACTGCTATAACTGTTTGTTAATCCTACTCAGAAAAACAGATGAATCTGAACCCGTAATCCGTATTATCCCGAACTACGTAAGCTATGATCTCTCACACCTGTTGAGAGTACGTAGGCACAATACTGACGTATTGGCGAGCCACCTTCACCCGTAGTTAGCCGAACTACGTTGACTCTGATTTCTCGTTCTCTGACGAGAATACGTAGGCACGAAGCGCGATGCTTTGCCGAGTTTTTTTTTTCTTTTCAGACCAGCCTTGATAGGTAGATAGTTAAACCAACCCGTCAGATAAACACAACAAGCGTGGATCTCGTTGAGTACAACGGACGTGAGGGGTGCTAATACCTTCCCCTTGCGTAACCGACTCCTGAATCCAGACATGGTTGCGATGACCTTGTCTTATACCTTTTCATCAGGTTTTTCCGATCGTTTCCTTTCTCTTTCTGTGGGATAAATAACGAAAGATGACGACTCTTCTATTTTGCCGGCACCTTATTTTCGCAGTAGCGACACACAGGAATGTTAACCTAGCAGTGAATGGGATATGAGACCCATGGGGAGTCGTAAGGATTGCCCCAATTCCACTTTCGTACAAATTAACGGCACCGTCAAATATCAATTGCCACTGAGAACTCCTCTCTGGCCCTTCATCGGGTAATGGCTTTTCGCAGTCCTTTCTTTTAAGGAACATAATGTCTTCGTCAGAAAATTCAAACTTCATTGGTTGATAGTCTTTGATAGGCTGTTCAGCAAGGTACTCTGACAGAACACTTCCTTTGATGGCCTTCTGGGAAACATACTGGATGTCACACTCTGTGAGTACCATTTGCCACCTGGCAATTCTACCTGAAAGCGCTTGCTTTTCGAAGACATACTTGATCGAATCCATCTTCAAAATCAGCATGGTTGTATGGTTAAGCATATACTGTCTCAAATATTTGGCAGCACACGCGAGTGTGTAACACGTTTTTTCGAGCATCGAGTAACGGGACTCACAATTTGTGAACTTTTTACTCAGATAGTATATGGCGTGCTCTTTTCTTCCGGTCTCGTCGTGCTGACCGAGAACGCAACCCATGCTGTTCTCAAGAACCGTTAAGTACATGATTAATGGACTTTCAGCTACTAGAGGTATCAGTATCGGAGGCTCCTGCAAATATTCTTTGATTTTGTCAAATGCCCTTTGGAAATTATCATTCCAGACGACCGCCTGATCTTTTTTCAACAATTTGAACATTGGTTCACATGTGGCTGTTAGGTGAGATATGAACCGAGCAATGTAGTTCAACCTCCCCAAGAAACCACGAACCTCTTTTTCGGTCTTTGGCGCTGGCATATCTTGTATAGCTTTTATCTTAGCAGGATCGACCTCGATTCCCCTTTAACTAACAATGAACCCCAGTAGTTTTCCGAATCGTACCCTGAAAATACATTTATTGGGATTCAACCTTAATCTGAATTTCCTGAGCCTTTCAAACAGTTTTTGCAAATTGACCAGATGTCCCTCCTCCATTTGGGACTTTGTTATCATGTCATCAACATAGACTTCAATCTCATGATGAATCATATCATGAAACAAAGTGACCATAGCCTGCTGGTAGGTTGCCCCTGCGTTTTTCAACCCAAAAGGCATTACCTTATAACAAAACGTCCCCCACGGCGTGATAAACATCGTTTTCTCCATATCTTCCGGTGCCATCATGATCTGGTTATAGCCCAAAAAACCATCCATGAAGAAGAATACAGAAAATTGAGCAGTATTGTTGACCAATACGTCAATGTGAAGGAGCGGGAAATCATCCTTTGGGCTCACCTTATTCAAATCTCAATAATCAACACACATCCATACCTTACTGTCTTTCTTTGGTACATGCACGATGTTGGAGACCCACAGAGGGTAAGTTGTCACGGCTAAAAATCTTGCGTCCAACTGCTTATGGACCTCTTCCTTGATTTTTACAACCATGTCTGGTCTCGTCCTTTTGAGCTTCTACTTGACTGGTGGACATTCTTCGCGCAACGGCAAGCGATGATCCAGTATATTAGTGTCAAGCCCAGGCATGTCTTCGTAGGACCAAACAAAGATGTCACTATACTCTCGAAGCATCTCGATCAGTCTTTGCTTGATGTCACTCTGCAGTGTGGCCCCTATTCTGACATTTCTGACAACTTCTTCAGAACCCAAATTGATGACCTCAATCTCTTTCTGATGAGGCAGAATGATCTTTTCTACTTGTTTCAAGAGTCTAGCCAGCTCTTCCGGCAAGTCATCATCCTCATCAATCTCTTCTTCGGCTTGAAATATTAGGTGATCAAAGTCGAAGTGAGTCATAGAAGGTTCTTGATCGGTGTCATCTGTAATGTGGATCCTACAATGATGATGGTTAAATGATTCAAATGATATGCAACACAAAACCACATTGCCATTTTATTGTTTAAACATAAAACAAGAATAACAAGGATCACAAAATTTGAATGAGAAATAGCGCCCTTTGATTTATTGACAAAAATGTTCAATTATAAACAAGCAAGGCCTTGACAAAATACCATTATGCCTCGGGTAGAACATAGGGTCGTACAATCATCGGAAAAATATATCATTACTGTTCAGTAGTCACTTGAATGAATTCCTGGATAGACCAATCGTGCAGGCTCTGTCCTGGTGTGCAAGGCTTGATCCAGGCATCCATGTCGCAATTGTTATCCCCCTCTTCACTATCTGAAATAGCATTGATGCGTTCAAGATAACACCTCCCGGGGTGAACAATAATGGTCCTTTTTATCGCGGCGTGCCCTGTGAGGATGATGAAGCAGATGGGTTGTACCCTAAGCCAAACTTATCCTGCTTGTTGGGGATGTCAAGCACCTGGCCCCAACCTTGCGCTGCCCCAGACTGCACTGCTGCCTGGGCTTCCTTGAAAGAAGATATGGCCACCTCGGGCACTTTTCTCGTTGTAAGAGACTTGTCCTTAACCTAGACTGTTTCGAATGCTTGACAGAGAGTTTCGTGGGTCTCGCCATCCACTTCCACATATTTGAACAACGATAAACGACTAACCATTATGTCCTTTTCCCTACATACGGTAACGATGCTGCCACCAACCGTATATTTGAGTTTCTGATGCAGCATGGAGGTCACAGCTCCCGCTGCGTGGATCCATGGACAGCCTAATAGACAACTATAGGCCGGCTGGATGTCCATTATGTAAAACACTGCATCGAACAGTTCTGGCCCTACCTGGATGGGTAATGTAAGCTCCCCGAACACTAACCGTCTGGTTCCGTCGAAAGCTCTCACCACCAAATCACTAGGCGTACAGATCAACCCCCAAGTGTCTAGTTTCATTATAGCTTTCTTGGGAAGTACATTTAGAGATGACCCGGTGTCAACCAAAACATGGGACATAACAGCTGCACGACATTCAATCGAAATATGCAACGCGCTGTTATGGTTTCTGCCCTTCGGCGTCAACTCTAGGTCCGTAAAACCAAGCCCATTCCCTACGTTTACGTGTGCGACAACTCCTTCGAGTTGGTTTAATGAAATGTCTTGAGGCACATACGCAGTGTTCAATATCCTTAGCAACGCATTTCGATGTGCTTCCGAGCACAACAACAACGACAATATGGAAATTTTAGAAGGAGTTTGTTGTAGATGGTCGACTATCTTGTAGTCGCTCTTTCTTATTAGCCTCACAAACTCTTCTACATCTTTTTCCAACAGTTCTTTATCTCTCGCCTGAGAGGTTTCTTCCACGACCATTTTACCCTTTCCTTTGTCTGCTTTATCAACCACCACTTCGGGTGGTGAAACGACTCGACCACTTTGGGTAATTCCTCCTGCACCGACCAGATTCTCCATTGACTCAACAGGTGGACTCTTCAAATCTAGCTTTTATCCGTTACTGAAAATTCTAGCCAGCCCATGATGGATGTTCTACCAGAAGTTATAACATCCACTGTGACATTTACTACAGACCTAATATTATGCAGTAATAATAAAGTAGTAAATAACACAGTTAGTTGTTGACCCAGTTCAGTGCAACACACTTACATCTAGGGGCTACCAAGCCAGTGAGAAATTTCACTATCAGCAGTATCAATTTAGAGTCAAACCTCCAGTTTGCACTCCTCACTTAATCACTACCCAATGACAGTTTAACCTAGAGACACTCTAGACCTGAGTATACCCACTCACTCCCTACAATCACACAACAGTGATATCAAACAGTAACAAATTAAGTAGTAGAATGAAGAGACACTTCAACTACACACACACCTTGATCTTGCTTCAAAGCTTTGATCAAGTGACACACACTCTTTCTTAACAGCTTCGAGTGGTACACAACCTAGAAACTACCTAACCAATGCAATCAACAGTTGCTTGGATTACAAGTGTTCCTAAGACACAATCGTGAAGAACAACCTCTTCGCTTCTAAACCACTATGGTGATTTCTCTGCTTTTCTATCTCTAATAGCTGCCTTTTAGGATTCCTTCTCCTGGTATTTATAGCAGCAGATCAGTCTGTGGGCCTGGGTGCATACATTAGGTTTTATCCATCATCAAACCTCTATTTTGTATTCTCCACGTTTTCCACTTTAATCAGGTACATATTAGTTCCCCCAGGGCGTCTAAAATGTCTCCTGCATTCCAACTTGAGCTTCTGAGTTGTTTCCTGAGTTATAGCTACCAGAATAACAAAGTTCCGCTTGATGTCATACGACCTATGTCATAACATTGAGTATGACATCCAACTTAACTTATAGTTAGCTTAGTTAACTTACCCTGCACCGTCTATATTATGAATGTAACAACATCAGACATGACATTCATACATATACTAATATTTTGCCATAAAATGCAGTCAATCAAGAGCACTTACAAACTCCCCCTTTGGAAAATTTTTGGCTAAAACACTCTGTACTTACATCAGAGATTTCCACACAGTAGAAGACTTAACATAGGTCCTGTCATGCAGGTAAGTCACTTGCTGCTCAAGCTCTCAGAATCCTCACAGTTGGCTTTCAGCCCTGTTAACACTCACTTTGTTAACTCTCTGTAGGCTTCTACTACAGTTGTCACCCTTTGTTAGTTGAGTAACAGAGTTACTCCCCCTCAACTGATGCACTTATCAGCTGTGCAATATCCAGTCTGAACTGGATGCTATAGCATTCAGCATGACCTTCTGATGTCACACATTTGTGCTACTCCCCCTGCAAGGATGCATTTTGCTCCTTGCAGACATACATAGAACTCCTAAGCACCTTGTTAGGATCACCCATGTTAGTACCTACAACATGTCAGTCCTAGTTCTAACATACATGGCATACATATCATATCAGTAACAGCCCAAACAACTGTTATCACATACACACATCTCATTAGCATCACCTGTCTCATTAGCATCACCTGCAAGCTTGCAAGTATACTGTCATATGCAGCCACAATGGCACATATGCTCAAGCACAATCACGGCTCATGGCAGTCTTGTTCTTCCACCTGCTGTTACTCCAACATAACTTGTGATACATATTGGTTATCTTAACCAACTCTTCCATCTGCATCTGTTGTACCTGCTGTTTCAGTCTGTTATCTATCATGTTATCTATCATTCTCTCCCCCTTTTTAGCCACAAATTAAGATCCAACTAACAAATAGCATATATCATACATGTGTTTGGGGTTACATAACCTGCTCATATAGATAAAAAAAACAGATTGTCTTAATAGTTCTCACACAAGCCTAACAAAACAAATCAAACCAATACAGCAGCAACACTTCTTCTTGCATCACCTCATCCAACAGTGATTTGAGCTATACGACATTAGTCTTCTTCTGCAGCTGAGCTGGACCTGTCCTCCTCAGTCTCTCCAGAGCCTTCTTCCTCAGCATCAGTGCCTTCCTCAACATCTTCTGAGCCAACTTCCTGATTTCCTTCTTCCCTAGTAGCACCTTCTTCCCTTGTAGCATCCTCTGAGCTGTCAGTATCCTCATCTTGCTCAAGAGATTGTAGCAATTTTTCAAGTGTGTGCTTTCTTGCATCCAGTTCCTTGCATGTTTCTTTAATGATGGTCATCACTTCAGCTTTCCTGGCTTTGGGACCCCTTTTTGATGTCTCAGTGGATGCCATGGCAATGTCTGAAACATGGGTTCCTTGAAACAGTTTGTGGTGAAAGGCTAAGGGAGTTTCTATTTTTCTTGCTACATCACTGGTCTTGAGGATATTTGGGAACTGTGCTAACATGATTCCATAGATGAGGGAAGGAAATGCTATAGGTCCTTTGATGCTATAACTGCCAGCATGCTTCATTGTTTGATCAAAGGTGTATGTGCCATAATCCATTTTGGTCTTGGTTCCCACAGCATAGATGACCCTCCCCAGGATGGTGGCCACTGATGATTTGTGATTAGTTGGCACCCAGTTTGCAGCACCAATCTTGTGCAGCAAGGCATATTTCATGCTCAACTTACTGGCAGCAAGCTTCCCTTTTTATGGCCACTTCCTGACTTGATTCCCAGTTATCACTTAACATATTTTGTTGTCAGAGATGGTTAACTCAGGCACAGCCTCATTTGTTCTTTCAAGGAAGTTGTTGATGACGGTGGGAGTGAAGACAACACCATTTCCCCTGACAAACACTTTCCCAAACTCAAACGATTTTCTATCAGCACATTTATCAGATAAATTGACTATAAATTCTTTGACCAGAATTTCATAGCATTGGGAGAACTGAGTGACAGTTTTCATCAAGCCAGCTTCACATATGAGGTTCACAATCTCCTTGTTCTCCAGAGCATTTTGAGAAAGCTCTCTCTCTCTAGGGCCAACCTCTTTTGGTATACATACTTCCACCTGATGACACCTGAGGGATAGTGAAAGGAGATGTTGTCAAGGGGCACTTCAGGAACATTTTCAGCCAGCTTGCTGGAAGTAGGTTTCCTCTTTGTTTAGGTGTTAGTGACATCCATATCAACATCATAATCGGTTTCTTGTTCTGGTCTTGATTCAATCTTTCTCTTCTTGATGGTTACCTTGCTCCACCCTTTGCAGGGTCCAACCTGAGTCCTCTTAGTTCCAACCTTCTTGTTGGTATCCTCTTGCTCAATAGTCTTCTCAACATCCCTTTTCTTGGGTGAGCTTTGGTCAGCTACCTTTTTCCTTTTTCTTTTCATCAATCTTTTGGCAATGCCTGGATTGATCATTGCTATGAGATCATTGTCAGAATACTCGTCTAGGTTTACTACCTCAACATCTTTATCTTCATGCAAATCATCATCCCTTTTATCATACCTTTCATCCTTATTCTTCTCTACTGGAGAGTTGTTTCCCAATGCTTTGACATTGTGTGGGACATTACTTTAATCACTTTGATTAAACTCAGTCCCCTTAATGGTAGATGATGTGGGAATGTTGAGGGCACTAGCAACCATCGCAATAATTTCAAGGTGTGTTCGTCTTGCTTCTTCTGTATCTAGGTCATCAGATATAGTCGTAGGAGGAGCTTGACCTGGACCAAATATTTTTGATTGTCTTGCATGCATCATTTTAGGTTTCTTTACTAGCAATCCTTCAGGAGTCATCATACGCAGTGGAGCAATCTCTAGAGCCTCATTAAGGTTCGCTTCAGCGGGGCTGATGTTTATCCTGGAGGTTGGTTGTGCCATAGTTGTTGACGTTGATGAAGATGAGGGAACTTTTTTGTGCTTGTTTGAGACGGTAGGGAAGCTGGAGCGTTTGTGAAGAAGCCAAGAGTGGTGAGAGTCTGTTATATACGTGGGAGTGAAGTATGATTGCCCACTAGGAGGGAACGTACCGTTTTGACTCATCATTAAATAACTTAGTGTCAAAATGTAATTCCCCATTTCCTTTAATTGCTATAACTCATCATCACTAGAGGAACTTACTTTTTAAAATTTATGTTCCTTGATGTTTCTTGACTCCTTGTCAGCAATATTTAGGATATAGTCACCAGGTGTTGCACACGCTTTTTTCCCTTTCCACACGTTACCCCCAAGTCTGTCTCCCTTGAACTCAGCAGATCTTGTTAGACTGGTGCCCTTAATGTCACAGAACAAGGTCATGACATTAGGAATGACATTGCTTCATTTCTGCAGAGTATCCTCCATGGACTCCATCAGGTTCCAAAATAGTCTATCTAGTTTTACCTGATGCCCAATCTTTACGTATCGCATCTTGTCTACCTTTCCTACCTGAATTTTCTTACAACCTGTTCTTCTTTCTGAAGCATACATTGTGTATCCTTTTGCTGATGCTTTGGATCTGGTTCTTTTCTCTAGCCCTAGGTGGTCCTTCTTCTCCTCATTAACCAATTCATTTATGTTACTTCTGGGCTCCCATAGGTAACAGTTATTCTTGGATCTAGTTCCTCTCATTTCTTCCTTACCCTCTTCATTGATCACCACACACTTGTCTTTAGAAAAGTGTACTTTTAAACCTTGATCACATAGCTGACTTATGCTTATTAGGTTAACAGTTAGTCCTTTAACTAACAGGACATCCTTCAATTCTGGAGCTTTAGGACTGTCAAGTTGTCCAGCACCTGTGATTTCTCCTCTAGCTCCATCCCCAAAGGTTACATGGCTAGATGAATGAGGCTTGAATTTGATCAACAGATCCTCAACTCCAGTCATATGCCTAGAGCAGCCACTGTTAAAGTACCAGTCCTCATTGGTTGGCATTCTTAGGGAAATGTTAGCTGTTAGAGCTACAGTCCTGACAGCCCATTGTTCTTGCTTCTTAGGCACTTCCTTCTTCTTGGTTTTGGCTTGAGGCTGCCTCCAGCTCTGGTTGGCATGATGCTGCCTTTGTCCATGATGCTGCCTTTTTTGATGCTTACCCTGGTTATCACTTCTTTGACTAGGAAATCCATGCAACCAGAAGCACACAGCTCGAATATGCCCAAGCTTTCCACAGTGGTAGCATCTATGCCTTTGGAATTGTCTCTTGACTTGATTCCAATTTCTGTGTGAATGATGTTGTAACTTTGAATGTGACATCCTTTGTACCTTTTGAATCTCAGGCTGCAACTTCTTGAGTTTCAAGACAGGATTTTGTTTTTCAACAAATCCTAGACCAGACCTATATCCTGCAGTCAGACCACTCTGAAGAATCTCCTCTAGGGTGTCAGTTCCAGAGTTGAGCATCCTTATGGAATTTGTCATTTGCTCCTTTTCTCCTTTCAACTTCTTTATCTCTCCTTGGAGTGAGTTTATAGTAACTAGATGCTCTCTCTTTTCAGCTTCTAGCTCTTTGATGAGCTTCTTCTGATGCTCTCCTTGCTGGTATAGTTCTGTGCTTCTGATTGACAACTTCTTATATGATTTAGCTAGTTCATTATAAGTTATCTCCTCTTCACTTGAGTCTCTATCAGATACACACACACTGTTGAGAATAATTACATGTTTGGATGATTCTCCTTCTGATCCACTGTCAGAATATTCATCAGACCAAGTGACTGTTAGACCTTTTCCCTTCTTTTTGAGGTATGTGGGACATTCCTTTCTAACATGTCCATATCCCTCACACTCATGACACCGTACTCCTCTGCTTTGGTTGGCTTTGTCTTCAGCTTTTTCTTTGTCAGCAGGCAAGCTTTTGAAATAAGGTTTAGACTTAGCATCTATCCTTTTGGCCAGTTTGTTGAACTGTCTCCCAAGCATGGCTATTGCCTCTGATAGATCTTCCTCCTTTTCATGATCTGAAGTCTCAACAGTGTTTGAGATAAGAGCTATACTCTTGCTCTTTTTCTCCACAACCTGATCACACATCCCCATCTCAAAGGTTTGAAGGGATCCAATGAGTTCATCCACTTTCATGTGGCATATGTCTTGAGCTTCTTCAATGGCTGTTACCTTCATGGAAAACCTTTTAGGTAGTGACCTTAGTATCTTCCTTACAAGCTTTTCTTCAGCCATCTTTTCTCCCATAGCTCCTGAGGTGTTATCTAGTTCAAGAACATTCATGTAAAAGTCGTGAATGGTCTCATCTTCCTTCATTCTTAGACTTTCAAATTTTGTGGTCAACATTTGAAGTCTTGACATTTTGACCTTCAAAGCTTTGATCAAGTGACACACACTCTTGCTTAACAGCTTCGAGTGGTACACAACCTAGAACCTACCTAGCCAATGCAATCAACAGTTGCTTGGATTACAAGTGTTCCTAAGACACAATCGTGAAGAACAACCTATTCACTTCTAAACCACTATGGTGATTTCTCTGCTTTTCTATCTCTAACAGCTGCCTTCTAGGATTCCTTCTCCTGGTATTTATAGCAGCAAATCAGTTTGCGGGCCTGGGCGTATACATTAGGTTTTATCCATCATAAAACCTCTCTTTTGTATTCTCTATGTTTGCCATTTTAATTAGGTACATATTAGTTCCCCTAGGGCGTCTAAAATGTCTCCTGCATTCCAGCTTGAGCTTCTAAGTTGTTTCCTGAGTTATAGCTACCAGAATAACAAACTTCCGCTTGATGTCATACAGCCTATGTCATAACATTGAGTATGACATCCAACTTAACTTATAGTTAGCTTAGTTAACTTACCCTGCACCGTCTATATTATGAATGTAACAACATCAGACATGACATGCATACATATACTAATATTTTGCCATAAAATGCAGCCAATCAAGAGCACTTACAGTTATAATATACCTCGGCTTCATAATTCCATGGAATAGCCCTAGTATCCTCAAAAGGCACGGGACCAGCTTTCGTAATGACAATCGTCGGTGGTGTAGGAGCAGAAATGGTAATAGTTTTATACGGAATGGAGATCGTTGCAATCTCATCCCTCTTCTCTGCTATCAACTCTTCAGATTTACTCTCCACGGCCCGATCAAACTACAATTCCCCACTATCCATCATACGTTGAACACAACCCCACAATTGCACACATCCCTCAGGATCATTCAGACACTCGGTACAATCTTCAGTACAGCCCGGGTAAACACCCCCTTTCAACAGCCTAGCTTTCACGAAGCTCAACGGCATCTTCAGCTCACTAACGTCTGATATCAAATCCAACCCATCATCCTCGATGATCGCACTGACTCCGGCTTGTCCGTGGTTTGGCATAGGATTTTGTATGACGTTGGGGGCGTCATGGGAGAGGTTGATTGCCTTACTATCAACATATCCTGCACCTTATGTTTGAATGCTTTGCAATTATCAATGGTGTGCCTGGGTGCCCCGGAGTGGAACTCGCAATGAGCATTCTCGTCGTACCCGAGTGGAGGCGCACCCGTCGGCAGAGCTAACATTCTCTTATAAATAAGCTGCAACTGCAGCAAAGTCTGGAGTAATTCCGAATACAGCATTGGCGGAGCTAACATTCTCTTCTGAATACTCTGTTTACTACCTGGCCCTGATTCTGGAATCTCCTAGGGGCATAATTCTGATTCTGATTCTGCTGCTGTTGTTGTTGCTGTTGTTATTGTTGAATCGCAGGAATTATAATACTGGCGGCCTGTTGCTGTCTGTCGCTACTGCGAAAATCGGCGCCGGCTGAACAGAAGAGTCGCCATCGTGCGTTATTTATCCTAAAGGGGGGAAAGGAAACGCTCGAGGTAAACCTACCGCAAAACGGTGAAAGGAATGGTCATCGCAACCAAATCCTGGATTCGGGAGTCGGTTACGCAAGGGGAAGGTATTAGCACCCCTCACGTCCGTCGTACTCGACGGGATCCACGCTTGTTTTCTAGTACGGATTGGTATTCTATCTATTCTACAGGTCTGGGGTTAAAAGAAAAGAAAATGACTCAGCAAAGTATCGCACTTTATGCCTACGTATTCCCGTCTTGGAACGAGAAATCAGAGTCAACGTAGTTCGCCTACCTACGGGAAAGGAGGGGAAGGTTGCTCGCTAGGATATCGCATCCTATGCCTACGTACTTTCATACAGCATGAAAGATCAGAGCAAACGTAGTTCGGGCCACGTACGACACAAGTCTGTCTTGATTGTTTTTATCTCCTTCTGAAAAAGGGTTTTTCTGATTACTGGTCCAAGCGGACAAAAATTGACATTTTGATGAGTTCACATTCTTTTACGGAAGAAGTGTCTTTTATTGCGTTTTAAATATTTATTGTGTTTTTCTGTTTGTTTTGAGAAAGAAGGGACATAACTCTAACCTATGGTCGAAAAGGGAATCACACTAACCTAATGTTATCATGCATGGGTTAAAACCAAATGTCTATCATATTCCTCTCTTGCGCAGAGAGAAACAAAGATCCTAAGGGGATAGACGGAAAAACAGCAGCATATACAGTAAAGCAGTAAAATGCATGAATGCAGCAATACAAGCGAGGCAAGGGAGTCCCACTCAACCTCGAACCTAGAAAACAACAGGCAAAGTGAAATAACTTCACTTCAACCTAACAGGTTAATTGACAAAACAATACAGTCAGGGAAACTCAAACAATACATCAAAGACTTATAAACAACAAAAATAAACAGCAAACAGCAACCCTGCACAACAAGCTCCATCATCTTCTATCTTCAAGTCCTCTTCAAAACATCTACAAGCTTCAAGCAAGCATCAATCTTCATCTTCACAGCCTTCAAGCAAGGTCTCTATCTTCAATCTTTCAGGGCTTTTCTTCAAGTCCCACTCTCCAAGATGAGTAGCAGTTAACAAGATGAATTGGATGTTAAGCAGTCAGTTGCCTACCAAGGGTGGCCTACTGACTGTTAACATGATACAAACAATTTTTTCTCAAAAGTTCTATCTTTTAAATACATTCACTAATCCTTCCAAAGGAAGGAGGTGAGTATTTAAAAGAGACTTTGAATCATAGAGAAAGAATGGAGGCAAACAAGACCTTCCATGTTTGTGAATCAAGTTTCTATTCTAGAGCTCTACCTAGCTCCTAGGTCCTATAATCTTCAATAGCTGCAAGCAAGATACACTCTTCACCAACTCTTGAAATTGATTTTCACTCCTTTTGTCTTCAATGGGCTTCAACAACAAGATCTTCAACTCAGCCCCATACCCCAAGCAAGCCCAATAACCCACACAATCAACAATAACCCTAGAAAGGGCATACCATACAATCAATCAAATACAAAAATATACTAAAAATATTAATCCCATGGGGAAAATGTTAATATCCTTTCTAGGGGATCTATTATGCTTACCCTTAATACCCCTATAGGCCCAGGTCCTAATTCAATCTAAAAACCCAAAAGAAAATTGTTTCAATACACCTATGTTATGTTCAAAACCCTAATTAACTAGTCTAATAGTTTCTAACTAAACTACCTAAAATGAAGTCCTAGAAATTGTGGTATAAAAACCACGGGCACCTAATATCCATATCTAGTTGTACTAAAAAGAATGGGGTGAAAATCCTAAAGGAAACTCTTAAACTAAATTCAACAAATGATAGCATCAACTAAAAGAATTAAAAAAGCAATTAAATGTAAAAATATGCAAAAAATATAAAAATGAAGTAAAATGACCATTTTATGATTTTATATTTTTCTTGACAGAAAATGGAAAGTGGGAAAAAAAGTCCCATTAAAAAATATGGATTTTCCAATTTATTATGAATTTTTTAAGTGAAATAAAATTTGGAGAAGAATTAAAATGAGAAATGATGAGGGGGGTATGAACAGAAATTAAATGCAGTTAGTTTGATGCTTTGGGCCCAGATAGGGGGTGCGCATAGCATAGCGCCTGGGCCCAGCTTGATTCAAAAAATCAAAATAAAATGCAAGAGAAAAAAAACAAAACGCGGTGTAAATAGCATTGAAATGTAGTTATAATATGAAATTGGGCCTGCATGGGGGGGGGGGGGGTGGATAGCAAAATTCATTAAAAGCCCACGCCAGCGTTTTAATGAAACGCTGCGTTCTACACACCAGCTTCCCTCTCATTTCTTCGTTCGAATCTCAGCCGCTAGATCATTCTCCAGTCAACAAATCTTAGGCGCATCCAACGGCGATGAGGTCGTCACTAACCTTGAGCCACTAGGGTTTTCAGGAACCATGGAAATACATCCTCCATGCAACAGAATTCGACCAGCTTGTTCTCCCTCGTTCCTCCACCAAATGCCTCGATACAAAAACCAATTTTAATCCATTTTTTCCGTAGAATACAACCATGGTGTTGGTTTGCATTAAAACTCTCTCTATCGTCCAAACCGAAAGGTATAACATCATGGATTCAACATTTCATCAGGTTTCGATCATCACCAAACTCACCATTCTTTGTACAGAAATAATCCTTAGGCTATACTGATCAAAAATAACTAATCATCTAAGATTTTAACAACTTAATCACTATGTTCTATGTCAAAACAGATTTCATGCTCACATGTCAACCTTCACCATATTGTGCCAAAATCTCCAGAAACAATCCTCTAATCATCTAGATCATGCTTAACTTAGCAATTCTACCTAATGCTATCTAGATCACGCCAAATTGTGAGAAACACTAACCTGGTAAGAAGTTGAAAACAGATGGTGATTTTCTTCACTTCAAAGCCTACAATGCTCCAAGATCCATCAATGGACTATACTCTTGCTTCTGTTTGCAATAATTCGAGCTCAAACCACCTGGATCCTTGTAACCGATTTCAATTGCACTTGGATGTGAGAATTTTGCAGAGCACGATGCAGGCCACTATTCACTCAGATCTTGATTGCAATGTGATCAATGATGATTGTTGAGTAGAATAGGAACAAAATCTTGAAGGAATGATGAAGAAATAAGAAGATTTGAAGGAATTTGCAAAAAAGCAAGATGAAGTAAAACTATGAGTTTTTGATCAAAACGAAGTTCAACCTTGCTTTGGATCAGTTAGAATGAATATATAGATGATGATGGAAAGTTCCAGAACTTGCTAGATTGATCTCATGAGAAGTTTCTTATATCTTTGCATGAGAAAGTGAAATTGGTGAGTTGAGAAAATCAGTCCATGAAACCTTGTTGCAGCTCCTCATTCTCAATTGAAAATCTCATTAGGTGATATTTTGAACATGTGGAAAGGCCTTGCTAGCTTGCACATTAATCCCTTGTATGCATTGGATGTGTAACTTCAATTATAAGCAAGCTATGGTAATTCCCAAATTTTGACCTCAAACCCAAAATCTAACATTGCCAATGGTCTTAAAATGTCTTTTACCTTCAAAATGGTTGGTCATATGCTTGGTTTTGCTTTTGTATCAAAAATTCACAATTTTGGTCATTTAAAAAGGTACTTTTCCCTTTATAATTGGTCAATTTTGCAATTCTAAGCTATGAGCATTTCCAAACTTCCATGACCACTTTTATAGAATCAAAATGCCATTTGGATCAAGTTTGATGTTGAACATTTCTTCATTTGAAGTTTGGAAATAGGAGTTTTGGGTATATGCTTGAAATGACCTGTAATTCCACTTTCCCAAAATACCCCTGACTTGCCAAGATCATAAGTAGAGTTCTACAAATCAGATGAAGAAATACCATACCTTTCTAGAAATCTAAGATCATGAGGAACAACTTTCATGTTGTCCAGAAATCCATTTGAACATTCCTTGAGAGGTAAAAGTTGCTTGGAAATCAAGTAACTTTCACAGACAAATTTCAGTGTCCTCAGATGACCTGTAACTTGCAAGAACCATAACTTGAGTTCTATAAATCTCCTTGATGCCTTCCACCACTCAAATTAAAGGTCTTGAGATAATCTACAAGTTTAATGTTGGCCAAGTATCCATTTGAGACTTTAATTTTGAATTATGTTGCTTGGAAGTTTGACCTAAATCAGGGGATTTTACACAGAAACCCTAATTCAGAAACTTCTCTTCTTCTTGATTTCTTTTGATTTCTCCTTGGCACAACACCACATCCATATCCACATGTCAAATGAGGCATCCCACATCTTTCAAACAGGCCTTGATGCCCTTCAATCAAGCATTTGACCTAGGGTTGACCCAGGGTTGACCCAGATGAAACCCTAGTTGACTGTCTTTAACTGCAGCTCTTGTAATCACATCAATGACTTGTCTCACTTTCAAAATGACCCTCTAGGTATTCCATGATGTCTATATGCATTCCATGCTTTCAATTCATAGTCCACAACTTCTCTGATGACCTTCAAACCCTCTCAAGATAGGAGAAAAACCCACTGATTGGTCCACTTAACTTCTCAAGCTTCAATTTCTTTCTGATGACTTGGATAGGCTTGAATTTGAATAAGAACTTCCTGATAGGCTCATAGAGATAAGAATGGCACTTGGTCCCTTGTTGGATGGCTTGCCCATACTATGTTATGCAGATGAATGAATATGTACATGACCAAATATGCAAATACTAATGCAATTGAAACATAAAATCAGGTGAAATAAGTTGAGCAAATTTTAGGGTGCAACAGCTGCCCCTATTCAAGTGACTTGGACCCGACTGGGTGAAGAGCGAATGGCCTTCAAACATTCGAGGTACGAGACGGTTGAATACTAAGAACCCGGAAATTTGCCAACCGCAGAAATAAACTGTACCACTGTTTGGGGAACACTATCTACAAATATGATTTCAGCATTATCTTGTCAATACTGGAACGAACTTATTGACTTCACTGGGATAAGTACTTCTGTCAACAAAACATGACCCTGCCAACGATACAGAAAAATCACTCTGTCACCATTACAGAAAAATAACATCGTCATCGCTACGGGAAATAACACTGCCACCACCGCGGGAAGTAACTCCGTCACCACTACGGGAAAATAACTCCGCCTTTGCTACGGGAAATACTCTGTCAAATACAGGAAAGTAACTCCGTCACCATTACGGGTACACTCTGTCAAATACAGGAAAATATCTCCGCCTTTGCTACGGGTACACTCTGTCAAATACAGGAAAATAACTTCGCCTTTGCTACGGGTAAATACTCTGTCAAATACAGGAAAATAACTCCGCCTTTGCTACGGGTAAATACTCTGTCAAATACAGGAAAATAACTCCGCCTTTGCTACGGGTGATAATACTCTGTCAAATACAGGAAAATAACTCTGCCTTTGCTACGGGTAATAACTCTGCCAAATACAGGAAAATAACTCCGCCTTTGCTACGGGTGATAATACTCTGTCAAATACAGGAAAATAACTCCGCCTTTGCTACGGGTAATAACTCTGCCAAATACAGGAAAATAACTCCGCCTTTGCTACGGGTGATAATACTCTATCAAATACAGGTTTTCTGCCTATCTTTGCAGCAGCTGGCTCCATCAATCATATGGATGACACAATATGAGTCTAGTCTTCCAATTTTTCAGTGCTGACATGGCAGCAAATCTGAGAAGGACTCTACTGGGATTTTCTGCATCCACACTGCCAGGCAACTTCAAAAATCGATTCACGAAATCTTTTGATATTGTTTTAACAGCAATCCTGAAGAAATACTCTGATGGAGGGGTAAGAGAAACTTAAACAAGCAACTCTGTGGGGAATAATGCCACAATTGACATTATCGTTACATGTCTCACGCCGAGATCTTGAATGTTTGGTACTTAATTTGAGCAAGAGCTCTCTCCACCTGCAAGGAAACCAATACTAGAAACAAACGGTTAACCAACCTGGTTTATGTTTCAGAATGCACATGTTTGACAATGGCGTAATGCTCCATTCGACATGGAAATGCTACACGTTTTTTATTTCGGTGGATGCAGACATGACACTATATGCCGATGCAAATGCAGGCTCGAACTGCTGGGATACAGAAAACCGCTTCAGCAAAATAAATGCTGAAGACAACGCCAACTCCGCTGGGGATAATCAGGTGTCACAGAACTATTCCAGCAAAATAAATGCTGGAAGAGTGAAGCCCGCTTCGCTTAGGAATAACTGAATGCGCCAATCATGATTGGACTTCTGCTGGAGAGTGAACGGGTATCATATGGTATTCCGGCAAAATGAATGCCGGGACACACGACCAACTCTGTCGGGAAGATTTTTTCTTCGATTTCCACTGGGAGGAAAGAAACTACTTGTTGAAAAGAGAGAACTCTGTTGGGGACGAAACGACTCTCTTGGGGAAAATCAACTGACTCCGCTGGGGGAGAGTAAACGACCCTACTGGGAAGGGAATCTCTACTGGGAAGAGTAGACTGTCTGGGTACAGCTCGCAAATTAGGAAATATTAATCTTCTGAGGCTAAGCCACTCTGCTCGGGATACACTGTCTGAATACAACCTTCGATCTTGGAGTCATCAATTCTGTTGAGAGTAAACGACCCTGCAGGAGGATGTCCTTCGGATAAGCTGCGACTAGCTGGGGAATTTGATCCTTCTTCAGTAAGGAACATTGTCATCTCAGAAGCGCGACCTGCGTGGGGATCGAGTCTTTCTGTTACGAGCTTCTGGTCAGTACTACAATCTTTTGATCATCCACTTCTTATGGTCAAAAACCCTGCAACACCACAAACGAGACAAGACAAGTCTATGCAACCAAATCTATTCAGGTTAGTGTTAGTGACATTATTTTCAGTTAATTCAAAGTTTTAGCAATTATTGGCAAGGGCCAGCGACGTTATACACTTGCTAGTTTTATTAAACCTTGGCATTTGTCATGTACAAAACAGTAAAGAACCAGCATCAAATACTGAATAACATGTTTTATTGATTGGGCCCCTAAATGGGCAGATTTTTGTACACGGGATGTAACTCCTGAAAAGAGGAAGCTACACACAACAAATATACAAGTATGCACAAGAATCATAAATACAATGACAAATCAAATTTGCACACATGTCGGCAACGGGATGCAAACGAACATCATGAGCTGATCCTCCTATGACTCGCCTGACTCTAGTGCTTCCCCGGTATTCACACTTCCGAAGAGATTGTATCTGATAATCGACCCCTCAGGTATATTCTCACGCACCAATGCGCACCGCAGTATCAAATACGGACCGCAGTCATTTGCTTTTCAAATCCCTAACTTTTGCGTGAACCGCCCTTTACGGGTTTTCAGTTCACCGGGATACCCTTTTTTGCCGAAGCCGCCCAGTGTAGGTTTTCAACTTCGCGGGTGTACATTTTTTCAATTTTATCCCTAATTTTTTCCCGAACCTTTCATTCTGATTTTGGTTCGCCAGGATGCCCCATTTTTGCCTGGACTCTCTTTTTTTTGTCCAGCGGGTCAATTTCAAGCAAAGTATTTTTTAACTGCGTCCAAATTCACAGGTGACGTAAAGTCTTCACCGTCCATGGTGGACAACAACAAAGCTCCTCCTGAAAAGACTTTTCTGACAACATATGGCCCTTCGTAGTTGGGGGTCCACTTGCCCCTGTGATCTGCCTGTGGTGGGAGAATCCTCTTTAGCACAAGGTCGCCCGTCTGAAAGCTCCGAGGGTGTATCTTTTTATCATACGCTTTCTTCATTCGGCTCTGGTACAACCGACCATATGCTAGAGAAGCCAACCTCTTCTCATCCATTAAACTCAGCTGGTTCAACTTGTCTTTCACCCATTCTGCCTCGTCTAGTTGGACATCTCGTAATACTCTCAGGGAAGGAATCTCAACTTCCAGTGGTAACACTGCTTCTATTCCATATACCAACGAGAACGGGGTTGCCCCGGTTAATGTGCGTACCGTCGTACGATAACCGTGCAAAGCGAAAGGTAGCATCTCATGCCAATCCTTATAGGTCACCACCATCTTCTGAACAATCTTCTTTATATTCTTATTGGCCGCTTCAACAGCGCCATTCATCTTGGGTCGATAAGGGGAAGAGTTGTGATGATCGATCTTAAAATTCTAACACAGCTCCTTCATCATTTTGTTATTTAGGTTTGAACTGTTGTCGGTAATTATCCGCTCAGGGATTCCATATCTGCAAATGATATCTCTCTTGATGAACCTGGCTACCACCTGCTTGGTCACATTCGCATAGGATGCCGCTTCCACCCATTTGGTAAAATAATCGATTGCTACCAGAATGAACCGGTGTCCGTTAGATGTCGTCGGCTCGATCTTTCCAATCATGTCGATTCCCCACATTGAGAATGGCCATGGCGACGACATCACGTTCAGAGGACTCGGAGGCACATGGATCTTATCTGCATAGATCTGGCACTTATGACACCTCTTCGCAAACTTGAAACAATCGGTTTCCATAGTTAGCCAATAATAACCTGCCCGCAGCAGCTTCCTCGTCATAGCATGCCCACCAGCATGCGTACCAAATGTACCCTCATGTATTTCCTCCATGAGCAACTTCGCCTCCTTCTCGTCTACACAACGTAGTAGCACCAAGTCGTGATTTCTCTTGTATAAGACACCGTCCGGATTCAGATAGAAATTGCCCGCCAATCTCCTGAGAGTCTTCTGATCGTGACTGGATGCCCCAGCCGGATATTCTTTGTCCTTCAGGAAATTCTGGATGTCAAAATACCAGGGTTTATCATCAGATGCTTCGTCAATGGCGAATATGAAGGCGGGTCTGCCAAGCCGAGAGATAACAATTCTGGGAGCCTCATTCCAGAAGTTGACTTTATACATGGAAGACAATGTGTCCAGAGCGTCGGCCATCTGATTCTCTGCTCGCGGTACATGATGCAATTCAACCTTGTCAAAGAAGGGCAACAATCTCCTTGCGTAATTCATGTATGGTATCAAATTAGGCTGACGTGTCTCCCATTCTCCTTTTATTTGATTCACCACCAGAGCTGAGTCTCCGTATACATCCAGATTTTTGATTCGCAAATCAATGGCTTCTTCAAGCCCCATGATACAGGCTTCGTATTCGGCTTCATTATTGGTAACCGGAAAGGTCAATCGAGCAGTAAATGGGATGTGCGACCCATGTGGAGTAGTGATGATTGCCCCTATTCCGCTGCCATAGGAGTTCACAGCTCCGTCAAAGATCAACTGCCATTTTGAACCCAACTCTGGTCCTTCATCCGACAACGGTTCTTCACAATCTTTCATCTTCAGGTACATGATATCCTCGTCAGGAAAATCAAACCTCATCGATTGGTAGTCTTCAACAGGCTGCTCTGCCAAGTACTCAGATAATACACTCCCCTTTATAGCCTTCTGTGAGACATACTGGATGTCATATTCGGTCAAAACCATCTGCCAACGGGCAATTCTCCCCGATAATGCCTGCTTTTCAAATACGTATTTAATAGGATCCATCTTCGAGATGAGCATGGTTGTATGGTTCAGCATTTATTGTCTCAAACGCTTGGCGGCCCAGGCTAGCGCGCAACAAGTTTTTTCGAGCATTGAGTACCGAGATTCACATTCGGTAAACTTCTTACTCAAGTAGTATATTGCATGCTCTTTTCTTCCTGTCTCGTCATGTTGACCGAGAACACAACCCATACTTCCCTCAAGAACTGTCAAATACATAATCAAGGGTCACCCTGCCACTGGAGGTATCAAAATAGGAGGCTCTTGCAAATACTGTTTTATTTTATCGAACGCCTTTTGACAATTTTCATTCCATGTTACAGCCTGGTCCTTTTTTAACATCTTGAATAACGGCTCACACGTAGCTGTTAGGTGAGATATGAACCGAGCGATGTAGTTCAACCTCCCTAAAAACCCGCGCACCTCTTTTTCTGTTTTAGGCGTCGGCATCTCTTGTATGGCTTTTATTTTTGCGGGATCAACCTCTATTCCTTTTTCGCTCACGATAAACCCCAGCAGTTTACCCGACCTCACCCCGAAGGTGCACTTGTTAGGGTTCAGTCTCAGCCTGAACTTCCTAAGCCTTTTGAATAGCTTCAGCAGATTCACCAAATGTTCTTCCTCCGTCTGGGATTTGGCAATCATATCATCGACATAAACCTCGATCTCCTTATGCATCATATCATGAAAAAGAGTCGTCATTGCACGCTGATACGTTGCCCCAGCATTCTTTAATCCGAAGGGCATCACTTTGTAACAAAATGTTCCCCAGGGCGTAATAAAGGTAGTCTTCTCCATGTCTTCTGGCGCCATCTTAATCTGATTATAGCCCGAGAAGCCATCCATGAAGGAGAATACAGAGAATTGAGCAGTGTTGTCGACCAGCACATCGATGTGAGGAAGCGGAAAATCATCTTTCGAGCTCGCTTTGTTCAAATCACGGTAATCTACGCATATTCTCACTTTACCGTCTTTCTTTGGCACTGGTACAATATTAGCGACCCATGAGGGATACTTTGTAACAGCTAGGAAACCAGCATCCCACTGCTTTTGAACCTCCTCCTTAATTTTTACTGCCATATCCGGCCTAGTTCTGCGAAGCTTCTGCTTAACCGGCGGGCATTCTTCTTTTAGCGGCAGACGGTGCACAACCATATCCGTATCCAGCCCAGGCATGTCTTCATACGACCAAGCGAACACATCACTGTACTCTCTGAGCATTTCAACCAGTCTTTTCTTGACATCGCTCTGCAGCGCGGCTCCTATACGGATGTTCCTTTCAACCCCTTTCGACCCCAGGTTAATAATTTCAATGACCTCCTCATGAGGCAGAATGATCTGTTCTTCTTGCTTTACCAACCAAGACAACTCTTCGGGAACGTCGCCATCTTCAACAATCTCTTCTTCGGCCTGGAATACCGGGTGCTCAAAGTCGAAATGAGTCATAGGCGGTTCAATGATGTCATCTGAAAATATTATCCTGCAAAAGGAATGGTTAAATGCTTCAAAATGCATATAAAGCGAATAACCACGTTGCCATTTTATTGTAAAACACAAAAACAGGAAAAACAGAGATCGCAATATTTGTACATGAAAAAAACGCCTTTTATTTAATGATTAAACAACGCAATGTACATAACAGCACAACCCTAAGCAAAATCACGATGCCCCGGGTAAGACACCAGATTGTTCAATAATTAAGAAAACAAGGTATTACTGTTTGGTAGTCACAGGAACAATCTCCTGAATAGACCAATTGCATAATCCTTGTCCTGGCACGCTCGGCTGAATCCAGGCGTCCATGTCGCAGTCACTGTCTCCTTCTTCAGAATCGGAAACAGCATTGATGGCCTCGTGATACACTCCACTAGCTGTGATTGTTATCGGTCCTTTGAAACGGGGTGCCCCAGCAGCAGGTGTTGATGACGACGGTTGATATCCCAGCCCAAATCTGTCCATCTTCACGGGAATATCCAGAACCTTGCCCCAACCTTTTGTCTCACCAGTCTTCACTAGAGCCTGAGCCTCCTTGTATGACGAGACGGCCACCTCTGACGCTTTACTCGGCCCTGGAACTTTGTCTTTGATGCGCAACCCTTCAAAGGCTTGACAGGGTGTTTCATGAATCTCGCCGCCGACTTCTACGTACTTGAATGATGACAGATGGCTAACCAATATATCTTCTTCTCCACAGACCGTGACCACACTGTCCCCTACCATGTATTTCAGCTTTTGGTGCAAGGTAGATGTGACTGCCCCAGCACCATGGATCCATGGTCGTCCGATAAGGCAGCTGTATGCTGGCTGGATGTCCATAATGTAAAATTCAGTTTCGAAAACCTCCGACCCTACCTGTAGAGGTAACGTTATGGATCCAAAGACTGTTCTTCGTGTACCATCGAATGCCCTGACCACCAAGTCACTAGGCGTACAAATGATTCCCCTGATGTCCAATTTCATCATTGCTTTCTTTGGCAGCACGTTTAAGGAAGATCCGGTATCTACCAGTACATGGGACATGACTGAGCCCCTACACTCAACTGAGACGTGCAACTCCATGTTATGCTCTCTCCCCCTCGGGGTCAAATCAAAGTCGGTAAATCCCAAGCTATGGCCTGCGTTCACGTGCGCCAACACCCCCTCCAACTGATTCACAGAAACATCTTGGGGTACGAATGACGTATCCAGAACTTTCAACAATGCATTCCTATGAGCTTCGGAACACAATAGCAACGACAATATGGATATCTTCGATGGCGTCCGTTGAAGGTGCTCAACAATCTTATAATCACTCTTACGAATAAGACGCATAAACTCTTCTACGTCCTTCAATGACGTTTCTTTTTCATTCCTCTGTACAGGGACATTCTCATTCATCTTTCCTTTTCCTTTCGCCAACCGTTCAGCCTCTACCTCAGGCGATATAAAAATTCTCCCACTTCTCGTCATCCCTCCGGTCCCGACGACGTTGTCTACAACCTCAACTGGCTGTTGACTAATATCAATTTTTACCCCATCACAATATACTTCCAATCCATAGGTCCAGGGTACTGCCTTAGTGCTCTCATAAGGGATTGGTCCTGCCTTGGTGATAGTGATCGGCGGTCGCCTGGCTGGCGCTGTTATAGTTATTGTTTTTCGGGGAATTGTCACGGTAGCTACGTCACTTTGCTCATCCGCTGATAACTCTACAGGTTCTTCAACTGCCGTTTTGTCGAATTGTAATGTGCCTCCATCTATCAAGGTCTGAATACCCTTCTTCAATTCAGCACAACCCCCATCTTGGGTCCAACACTCTAAACAAAACTCATCGCAGCCCGGATACGCACCTCCTTTCAATAACCCGCTCTTTATCTCACACAATGGTGTCTTTAGGTCATCAACGTTCATGATCAAGTTCAAACCCTCCTCAGTTAAAATAGCATTTGCCCCATGGTTGGGCATGGGCTTTTGTACTATGTTCGGACCCGCTTGTCCAAAATTGATGGCCTTACTATCCAACAGATCCTGCACCACATGCTTGAACGTGTGGCAACTCTCTATGTCGTGGCCAGGAGCCCCGGAGTTTAACTCACAGTGCTTGTTCGCGTCAAAGCCGTACGGAGGAGTGCCTGTTACTGGCGCCATAGTCCTCTTTTCCACCAAGCTCAAACCTAGTAACGTCTGTAGCAATTCTGCATACGTTGAAGGAGGCGTTTCAAACACCCTCCTTGGTTTGCCCCCCTGAATTCTGCGTTGGGCAGGATGTGCCCCTTGTTGTGGCTGCTGTTGCTGTGGTGGTATTGGTTGTTGCTGAAATGGAATTGTGACACTTGCCACCTGCTGCGGATGATTGTACTGATTCCGACCTCTGCCCCGGCCTCGGCCTCGGCCCCCGAATATTGCACTTGCATCACCTTGACGGCGCCCACCGAAAGCCCTTCTGTTACTACCAGCTGAAGTAGATTCCTCCGCTTGGAATCTTCCCAGTTTAATATTGCTTTCAATTTTCTCACCCATCAAGATTAGGTCCGAGAAACTGCCCAAGGAAGTATGAAACAACTTGTCATAAAACACACCAGTAAATGTTCCTATGAACATATCATTCATTTCTTTGTCATCTAAAGGAGGATGAACTCGTGCCGCCATGTCGCGCCACCTCTACGCATATTCTTTGAAGCTCTCGTCTTTCTTCTGGGACAACCCCTGCAATTGGACCCGGTTGGGTGCCAAGTCACTATTGTACTTATAATGAGCCACAAACGCTTCAGCCAGCTGCTTCCATGTTTTTATCTGAGTTGGCTCCAACCCCATGTACCATTCAAAGGAAGGACCCGACAAGCTGTCTTGAAAGAAATGCATCATCATCCTCTCATCGTTCAAATACGCCGACATCCTTCTATAGTATGACCGCACATGCACCTTTGGACAGGTATCCCCCTTATATTTGTCGAATGTGGGAGCTTTGAATTTTAGTGGTACCCTCAGACCAGGCACCAGACTCATTGTGGTCATATCTAAGCCAACAACGCTTTGATTCACGACACCTTTCATCTGCTCCTCGAGCATCTTGATTCTCTGAGAATCATCCATAGGACCTTCAAAACCTCCACCAGAGAAAGCATCTTCTTGCTGATCTTCTAGCCAATTACCGTTCCCATTTCCGTATCCATCATAACCGTTGTTACGGCCAAGTCTAGTCTGATTCATTACAGGGCCCCGCCCCCTGTTACCATACCCCGGAGCGACTCCGGCAGGTCCAAAAGACATTATCCCAGCACCATTCCCATTGCCGAATCCGCCATGACCCTGATTGGTAATACCAAACCCGTCCTGTCCGAAGCCCTGAGCGTTAAAGCCGTACTTCCCAGCATGATCAAACCCCTGGTCGTTATAGCCAAATCCGTTGTTACCGAAGCCATTACCTCCAATATTATCACCACCCAGATTGACATCTCCGAACCCAACGTTGTTGACGACAGTCTCGTTACCGATTCCTGCGTTACCGTTCCCGGCGGCAGCGTCGTTGTTCACATTGACAACAGGTATGTTCACCACAGGTGGAGCTACCGGTGTAGGAGTACCATCCCTGTGAATAGTGTCAACTCGCACAGAATTATGGTCTTCGTTTCTGTGCGCAGCGTTTCTCATCAGCAAAGGCTGCACCAAAGTTTGCAAGTTCTCCTGGCCTTTCACAATGGTCTCCATTGTCTGCATGAATAGCGCCAGCTTCTCACGCATGTCCTGCATTTCATTCTGCATCTGATCCATAACTCTTCTGCAGTTGGTACGAGTAGAGTATCGGTGCGGGCGTTGGCTTTCAATCCTGAAAAGACCTGTACAGTGCAGGAAATGAGATACAGTTCAATAATCACCTGTAATGCAATATGAATGCGAATCCAATGCAATATGTGTCTGTGCATTAGGGCGTATCACTCCCCGATTCTAGTGCGAAGGTGTCAGTGTGGTGACAGTGATAGCAATATGAATTTCGGAGCCGAATCATAGAAAACACCTCATATATTGTGGAGAAATCCATCAAGTCAGGAATACAATATCAATGAGTGTACAATAAGAAGGCATGACCTCAACCAACAATCCTGGTGATGGTCAGCACAATGCAAATAAAGCATACACATTAATACATGAAACGGTCAAGTACTCCCATATGCCTGGTACTCCTCTAATAACCTCTTAGTCTCTGGATGACTTGGTCGGGTAAGCAAACCCTCAACAAGTAGATCTCTTCACTTGAGAACACGTCGTAAATCACCAGCAGATTCCTCCCATGCCCCTTCTCCGAAGCGATCCTCTAGCTTCCGTTTCTGAGCCACAACCTCTTTCTTGCCCTCGATGGCCTTGTTCAATGAGTTCTGAAGACTATATCTTGCCATCACCTCCTCTTCATACTTTTTAGTGCTAGCCTTCAACTGTTCTTCGAGTTCAGAAATTTGCTGCTTCAATTTGTCTTCCCTCTTTTTGTTGTTGGTTAGCGTAGCATTCCACGTTTTGTTGCAAGAAGAGATTTCCCGGTGGGCGGCATCGAGTGCTTTCTTCTTGGACTCCAACATATCATGAGAGCTTCTGAATTCTTTCCCCAGGCGTTCACGCTTCTTTTTCTCTTCGGTCAGTTCAGCACCTAGCCTGTTTACCAACTCAGTCTGCTGTTGAAAAGAATGCACAACCTTGTTCTTCTCACTATGCATCTGAGCCAGTTCCTTTTCTAACTCTTCATTAGCCAACAGCAAGGCTTCCTTCTCTTTTACAACTCACTCGTAGACATCCATAGTAACGGTGGTTGGTTCCTCTACTAGAATATGAACATGGACTGGTGCAGCTGGAAACGGCATCAACAACTGTTTTGCTCTCTCTTGTATCCAAGCTTTGTAAGGTACATAAGCCTGCTAATCATTCTTCCCCAATAGTGGTTTCCCTCTTTTGTTGATACGCATCCAAGCGTGCTGAAGCTTGGCTAGTAACTCTCCATTCAAGTCACCAGTGAAGTACAGAGATTCCTGCACTTCTTCCTCCCTAGGTGGGTTCTTCAATGCGTATCCAAATTGGCGAACAAACAGCGATGGATTATAATTGATGCACCCTTTCCTTCCTATCAAGGGCACGTTCGGATACCCAGAGCAACTGAAAATAAGCTCAGACCCCAGCAAGTCTCGGTCAAACCACTCGATGTCTTCGGAAGATAGTCTCATCAGGCGCTCTGGCCAGTCATCTGTAGTTGCACCATCTACAAAAGGTCCCTTTAGGGGGAGGTGGCTCTTAAACCACATGTTCAACAGCGGCGCACAACAGTAAACAATATTTCCTCTCCTATTTTCATTTTTGTAGTGCAATGAATGATAGAGATCTCCAATCAAAGTGGGTACAGGGTTGCCAGCAGCAAACAGATGAAAGGCGTCTAAGTCCACAAAATCGCGTAAATTGGGAAACAACACTATTCCGTAGATGCACAGAGCCAAAATAGCATTAAAGACTATCCAGCATCCGCTCTTGGCATATTCTTGGGCTTTGCCAACCAGAAAACCGAGGGAGAAGCCTGGAACCCCCAGCCAAGAAGTCACTAATAGTTCAGAAGCGTTCATGTGTAAGGCCTTAGCTAAGTCCTCCAGCTGGGGCTTAGTGTCACAATGGATGAAAGGAACCTTATTTTGCATCGGCAGCTCGATAAACTCTGCGTACTCTTCCATGGTAGGCCCCAAAATAAAGTCGGCAAATGTGAAACATCTCAAGGCAGGGTCATAGAATTGCATCAATGTATACAGCCCATTCATCTCAACAGCAGTTGGCTTGCAGACCAGTCTCAACAGTCTTCTGTAACTCATCCTGAAACTTCTCCTGACCTCCTCATCAGCAAGGGACATCAGACCAAGTAGGGGAGTAACGTCAGGTGTAGGTAACTTGTATGCAACTGTCTTTCTCAAACCAGCCATGACCAATAAGCAGAAGTCCGGACACTAGAATTAGGGAATATGCAAATGCACCTGCAGCACAGACACACGTTAATGAAATGTACATGATAATGGTTATGCGAACAATGCAATGCAAATAGATGCAACAGGGACCAAATGCCATGGCTGAGAAGCCTGAACCACATCATAAGTCTCAGATAGACCATCCAGAATTCCTCAAACCCTGGTCTTAGACAGACCCAATGCAAAGCTTCAACTCTGGTCTCTGATAGACCCCATAACATAACTCCACCTGGTCTCTGATAGACCCCTCAACTGTCCATAAATACCCTGAATCTCAAATCGAGAAACAAACCAGTATCTGAAGGTCTAGTTACCTGCATAGCCCCAAACCCTCTCACAGGTAGGTGTCCTAGTAACTGACAATGGTATGGCATCCTATGCGGTCGTCGGCGTCACAGACTTTCAGGGTTGATGATACGATTCCCAGAAGGAGTGGCATCATCAAATCCTGAAGAGGCCTCACTTAGCCAACTTCCAATTGATCGGTCCCCGGAGTCGACAATTCAACTAACCAACAACCCCTTCGACCCAAAGGGTAGAACAAGAAGTCAACCAGAAGAACCTCGTCCGAGTGTGGATTTTGCGGGACACTAATGCAAGCAAAGCCGGCACGCACCCACTCTTTCCACTCTAATTCTAAGTGCACTCAAGCCCAGGTCCGGCTTATCTCTGAATCATAGAACACCCGTCACACCCCAATACAGCAATAATAACAATAATATAATGCTGAAAGTAAAATACAGAGAAAGTAAATCCATACAAAATCCTCGACGGGAAAACAAGCGTTAGGATTGACTCGCTTAAGGGACGTTGGATCCCAAATGCATAAGGAACTATCGCAGTCCTTAGCAGCCAGGGGACGTTGGATCCCCAGCAGAGTCGCCAGCTGTCGCTACTGCGAAAATCGGCGCCGACTGAACAGAAGAGTCGCCACCGTGCGTTATTTATCCCAAAGGGGGGAAAGGAAACGCTCGAGGTAAACCTACCGCAAAACGGGGAAGGGAATAGTCATCGCAACCAAATCCTGGATTAGGGAGCCGGTTACGCAAGGGGAAGGTATTAGCACCCCTCACGTCCGTCGTACTCGACGGGGTCCACGCTTGTTTTCTAGTACGGATTGGTATTCTATCTATTCTACAGGTCTGGGGTTAAAAGAAAAGAAAATGACTCGGCAAAGTATCGCACTTTATGCCTATGTATTCCCGTCTTGGAACGAGAAATCAGAGTCAACGTAGTTCGCCTACCTACGGGAAAGGAGGGGAAGGTTGCTCGCTAGGATATCGCATCCTATGCCTACGTACTTTCATACAGCATGAAAGATCAGAGCAAACGTAGTTCGGGCCACGTACGACACAAGTCTGTCTTGATTGTTTTTATCTCCTTCTGAAAAAGGGTTTTTCTGATTACTGGTCCAAGCGGACAAAAATTGACATTTTGATGAGTTCACATTCTTTTACGGAAGAAGTGTCTTTTATTGCGTTTTAAATATTTATTGTGTTTTTCTGTTTGTTTTGAGAAAGAAGAGACACAACTCTAACCTATGGTCGAAAAGGGAATCACACTAACCTAATGTTATCATGCATGGGTTAAAACATAATGTCTATCATATTCCTCTCTTGCGCAGAGAGAAACAGAGATCCTAAGGGGATAGACGGAAAAACAACAACATATACAGTAAAGCAGTAAAATGCATGAATGCAGCAATACAAGCGAAGCAAGGGAGTCCCACTCAACCTCAAACCTAGAAAACAACAGGCAAAGTGAAATAACTTCACTTCAACCTAACAGGTTAATTGGCAAAACAATACAGTCAGGGAAACTCAAACAATACATCAAAGACTTATAAACAGCAAAAATAAACAGCAAACAGCAACCCTGCACAGCAAGCTCCATCATCTTCTATCTTCAAGTCCTCTTCAAAACATCTACAAGCTTCAAGCAAGCATCAATCTTCATCTTCACAGCCTTCAAGCAAGGTCTCTATCTTCAATCTTTCAGGGCTTTTCTTCAAGTCCCACTCTCCAAGATGAGTAGCAGTTAACAAGATGAATTGGATGTTAAGCAGTCAGTTGCCTACCAAGGGTGGCCTACTGACTGTTAACATGATACAGACAGTTTTCTCTCAAAAGTTCTATCTTTTAAATACATTCACTAATCCTTCCAAAGGAAGGAGGCGAGTATTTAAAAGAGACTTTGAATCATAGAGAAAGAATGGAGGCAAACAAGACCTTCCATGTTTGTGAATCAAGTTTCTATTCTAGAGCTCTACCTAGCTCCTAGGTCCTATAATCTTCAATAGCTGCAAGCAAGATACACTCTTCACCAACTCTTGAAATTGATTTTCACTCCTTTTGTCTTCAATGGGCTTCAACAACAAGATCTTCAACTCATCCCCATACCCCAAGCAAGCCCAATAACCCACACAATCAACAATAACCCTAGAAAGGGCATACCATACAATCAATCAAATACAAAAATATACTAAAAATATTAATCCCATGGGGAAAATGTTAATATCCTTTCTAGGGGATCTATTATGCTTACCCTTAATACCCCTATAGGCCCAGGTCCTAATTCAATCTAAAAACCCAAAAGAAAATTGTTTCAATACACCTATGTTATGTTCAAAACCCTAATTAACTAGTCTAATAGTTTCTAACTAAACTACCTAAAATGAAGTCCTAGAAATTGTGGTATAAAAACCACGGGCACCTAATATCCATATCTAGTTGTACTAAAAAGAATGGGGTGAAAATCCTAAAGGAAACTCTTAAACTAAATTCAACAAATGATAGCATCAACTAAAAGAATAAAAAAGCAATTAAATGTAAAAATATGCAAAAAAATATAAAAATGAAGTAAAATGACCATTTTATGATTTTATATTTTTCTTGACAGAAAATGGAAAGTGGGAAAAAAAGTCCCATTAAAAAATATGGATTTTCCAATTTATTATAAATTTTTTAAGTGAAATAAAATTTGGAGAAGAATTAAAATGAGAAATGATGAGGGGGGTATGAACAGAAATTAAATGCAGTTAGTTTGATGCTTTGGGCCCAGATAGGGGGTGCGCATAGCATAGCGCCTGGGCCCAGCTTGATTCAGAAAATCAAAATAAAATGCAAGAGAAAAAAAAACGCGATATAAATAGCATTGAAATGTAGTTATAATATGAAATTGGGCCTGCATGGGGGGGGGGGTGGATAGCAAAATTCATTAAAAGCCCACGCCAGCGTTTTAATGAAACGCTGCGTTCTACACACCAGCTTCCCTCTCATTTCTTCGTTCGAATCTCAGCCGCTAGATCATTCTCCAGTCAACAAGTCTTAGGCGCATCCAACGGCGATGAGGTCGTCACTAACCTTGAGCCACTAGGGTTTTCAGGAACCATGGAAATACATCCTCCATGCAACAGAATTCGACCAGCTTGTTCTCCCTCGTTCCTCCACCAAATGCCTCGATACAAAAACCAATTTTAATCCATTTTTTCCGTAGAATACAACCATGGTGTTGGTTTGCATTAAAACTCTCTCTATCGTCCAAATCGAAAGGTATAACATCATGGATTCAACATTTCATCAGGTTTCGATCATCACCAAACTCACCATTCTTTGTACAGAAATAATCCTTAGGCTATACTGATCAAAAATAACTAATCATCTAAGATTTTAACAACTTAATCACTATGTTCTATGTCAAAACAGATTTCATGCTCACATGTCAACCTTCACCATATCGTGCCAAAATCTCCAGAAACAATCCTCTAATCATCTAGATCATGCTTAACTTAGCAATTCTACCTAATGCTATCTAGATCACGCCAAATTGTGAGAAACACTAACCTGGTAAGAAGTTGAAAACAGATGGTGATTTTCTTCACTTCAAAGCCTACAATGCTCCAAGATCCATCAATGGACTATACTCTTGCTTCTGTTTGCAATAATTCGAGCTCAAACCACCTGGATCCTTGTAACCGATTTCAATTGCACTTGGATGTGAGAATTTTGCAGAGCACGATGCAGGCCACTATTCACTCAGATCTTGATTGCAATGTGATCAATGATGATTGTTGAGTAGAATAGGAACAAAATCTTGAAGGAATGATGAAGAAATAAGAAGATTTGAAGCAATTTGCAAAAAAGCAAGATGAAGTGAAACTATGAGTTTTTGATCAAAACAAAGTTCAACCTTGCTTTGGATCAGTTAGAATGAATATATAGATGATGATGGAAAGTTCCAGAACTTGCTAGATTGATCTCATGAGAAGTTTCTTATATCTTTGCATGAGAAAGTGAAATTGGTGAGTTGAGAAAATCAGTCCATGAAACCTTGTTGCAGCTCCTCATTCTCACTTGAAAATCTCATTAGGTGATATTTTGAACATGTGGAAAGGCCTTGCTAGCTTGCACATTAATCCCTTGTATGCATTGGATGTGTAACTTCAATTATAAGCAAGTTATGGTAATTCCCAAATTTTTACCTCAAACCCAAAATCTAACATTGCCAATGGTCTTAAAATGTCTTTTACCTTCAAAATGGTTGGTCATATGCTTGGTTTTGCTTTTGTATCAAAAATTCACAATTTTGGTCATTTAAAAAGGTACTTTTCCCTTTATAATTGGTCAATTTTGCAATTCTAAGCTATGAGCATTTACAAACTTCCATGACCATTTTTCTAGACTCAAAATGCCATTTGGAACAAGTTTGATGTTGAACATTTCTTCATTTGAAGTTTGGAAATAGGAGTTTTGGGTATATGCTTGAAATGACCTGTAATTCCACTTTCCCAAAATACCCCTGGCTTGCCAAGATCATAAGTAGAGTTCTACAAATCAGATGAAGGCATACCATACCTTTCTAGAAAGCTAAGATCATGAGGAACAACTTTAATGTTGGCCAGAAATCCATTTGAACATTCCTTGAGGGGTAAAAGTTGCTTGGAAATCAAGTAACTTTCACAGACAAATTTCAGTGTCCTCAGATGACCTGTAACTTGCAAGAACCATAACTTGAGTTCTATAAATCTCCTTGATGCCTTCCACCACTAAACTTAAAGGTCTTGAGATAATATACAAGTTTCATGTTGGCCAAGGATCCATTTGAGACTTGCATTTTGAATTATTTTGCTTGGAAGTTTGACCTAAATCAGGGGATTTTACACAGAAACCCTAATTCAGAAACTTCTCTTCTTCTTGATTTCTTTTGATTTCTCCTTGGCAAAACACCACATCCATATACACATGTCAAATGAGGCATCCCACATCTTTCAAATAGGCCTTGATGCCTTTCAATCAAGCATTTGACCTAGGGTTGACCCAGGGTTGACCTAGATGAAACCCTAGTTGACTGTCTTCAACTGCAGCTCTTGTAATCACATCAATGACTTGTCTCACTTTCAAAATGACCCTCTAGGTCTTCCATGATGTCTATATGCATTCCATGATTTCAATTCATAGTCCACAACTTCTCTGATGACCTTTAAACCCTCTCAAGATAGGAGAAAAACCCACTGATTGGTCCACTTAACTTCTCAAGCTTCAATTTCTTTCTGATGACTTGGATATGCTTGAATTTGAATAAGAACTTCCTGATAGGCTCATAGAGATAAGAATGGAACTTGGTCCCTTGTTGGATGGCTTGCCCATACTATGCTATGCAGATGAATGAATATGTACATGACCAAATATGCAAATAATAATGCAATTGAAACATAAAATCAGGTGAAATAAGTTGAGCAAATTTTAGGGTGCAACACTGACGATATTGATTCTGACTTTTGTTACTCCGGCGAGAACTGGACACTAAGTTGGTATCTCCTTCACGTTACTTTTTACCGAACGCCTTCTTACCCCCTCCTCCAGATAAGGAACTCTCTCCAGCTTGGATCTTTCCGAGCTTTATACCATTTTCTACCCTTTCTCCAGTGATTATCAAATCAGAGAAGCTACCCGACATGTTACAGACGAGCTTCTCGTAGTAGACACCTAGTATAGTGGCAACGAACATATCGATTAACTCGCGCTCCACCATTGGAGGTTGCACCCTTGTCGCGAGTTCGCGCCACCTTTGGGCGTATTCTTTAAAACATTCGTCGGTTTTCTTAGAAAGGTTCTGAAGTTGGACCCTGTTGGGTGCAAGGTCGCTGTTATATTGGTAATGTTTTACGAAAGCCTCAGCAAGGTCCCTCCAGCTTCGGATATTGACAGGCTCCAACCTCATATACCATTCAAGGGACGGCCCGGACAAGCTGTCCTGAAAGAAGTGCATCAACATTTTCTCATCGTCTGAATACGCGAACATCTTCTGGTAGAAAGAGCGCAGGTGAACTATTAGGCATGTGGTGCCTTTATATTTGTCAAAGTCAGGGACTTTGAACTTTAGGGGCACTTTTAGGTTGGGGATAAGTCCCAGATTAGCCATATCAAGGCCTATGGCATTTTGTTTCTCCAGAGACCTCGTCTTTTCCTTAATCAACTTGATCCTCCTATAAGATTCAGAAGGCAACTCAGCAACCACAACCCTTGGTGTAAACACATCATCCTGTCTGTCTTCATTCCATAACTAATCCACATTACCATGTGCAGCACAGGCGGCACCAGGCCCATGAACATTCCCATTAGCAGCATTAACATTTCCAGTATTACCATTTACAGGATTCCTAAAACCAATGTTATTGAAGCCAACAACATTACCTAAACCAGCGACATTGCCATTACCATTACCATTCTCTCCAGCATGAGGAGTCCCATTTTCATTGAGAGGAGGATTAGCATTTTGTCCTCCATGAAGAACATCGTTGCTGTCAACTCGTGCAATCAAGGGCTGCACCAAAGTATAGAGTTGTTCCTATCCGTTAGCGACCCCCTGCATGAGGTCCATGAACTGATTCATCCTTTCCCTGAACTCTTGCATCTTTGACTGAATTTGCTCCATCACTCTTCTCTGATTTCCTCGGGTAGTGTACCGGTGAGTTATTTGATCAGCAAACCTGAAACACACTAACGGAGAAACAGAGATGAGATAAATGGCCCTGCTGTACCTGTAATGCAAAAATGATATGCCAACATGTATGTATGCAACAGGGAAAGTTTCCCCTCAATTCTAGTTTCGGGAGAAAAGCACGACAATGCAAAACCCCATACACAAGCAATAGTAGAAACCCCTCATATATAAATGAAAATCCGCGCAGGCAGTGTACAAGCATACCAACTGAGTACAATCTGAAAGGACCTCAACCAACAAGCCTGGTGATGGTCAGTACAACAAGCATAAGCAACAATTACCGAGAGAAAAGAAAGTAATCAAGCTGGATGACGAGACCGGAACTCCTCTAGCAACTCCTGCGTCTCGTGGTGATCTGGTCTGGTGAGTAGCCCCTGAATAAGCAGCTCTCGCTGGCTAATGGTGCGATGTAGGCCCTCAGCGTAGTCCTCCCAGGCTCCTTCCCCAAAACAATCTTCAAGCTTGCATCTTTTGGAATCAGCTCTCAGCCTGCAATCCTCCAAGTTTTCAATAGCTTCATTCAGTCTTTACTCGGTGTCACGCCTGAGTGGGGCCTCTGCTGAAATCTTCTCGTCTTTAGCTTTCAACTGAGTCTTCAATTTGTTGATCAGTAACTTCAACTTATCTTCGCGCTCTTTATTATTGGACAAGGTGGCATTCCACTGGGCATTGAATTTGGAAATCTCCAAATAAGCTTTGTCCAAGTCCTGCTTTTTGGAAGCGAGCACCTACTAATAGCTTTCAGATCTAGACCCAATTATTCACGGGGTTTAACCTTCTTGGTCAAGTCCATGCCTAACTTGTTCACTAACTCAGTTTGTTTCTTCAAAGAATAGGTTGCTTCGGTCTTCTCACTTCGGAGCTGAGCAATCTCTTTCTCCAACACCTCATTAGCTTTTCGTAGCTCCTCCTTCTTGGCCCATAACTGGTTGTACTTATGAATGTCCATAGTGGTTGGCTCCTCAATCATGAGGGGATACAAAGGTGCCACTGAAGGAAACGACATCAACAACCTCTTCGCTCTATCCTGAATCCAACTCAAGTAGGGATCACAGGCTCATCTATTACTCTTTCCCAACAATGCTTTCCCTCTCCTGTGAACATTGCTCCAAGCATGCTCAAGTCTGGCCAGTGTATCACTATCCAACAGCCCGGTGAGGTACAGAGATTCTTGTACCTCTTCTTCCTTGGGAGGATCTTTCAATGCATATCCGAACTGCCTAATCAACAACCACGGATTGTAGTTGATGCACCCCTTCCTTCCGACCAAAGGGACGTTAGGAAATCCGGTGCAGCTATAGATGATTTCTGTAACAAGTATGTTCCTATCAAACCAAGTGATGTTCTTAGCTGACAAACCCATCAAACATTCCGGCCATTCCAATGTACCTGTAGAAGTAACAAAAGGACCTGTCTTGGGCATATGAATGGCAAACCACCTGTACAATAAGGGAACACAACATGACACATTTTCCCCACTTCGGTTCTCATTCTTGTAGTGAACCGAGTGATAAACGTCACCGAGCAGTGTGGGTATTGGATTCCCTGAGGCAAAGATATGAAATGCGTCCAAGTCTACGAACCTCAGCAGATTAGGGAACAAAATAATGCCATAGATGCAAAGAGCTAGAATGGCATTGAATACAATCCAACATCCATCTTTGGCGCACTGTTGGGCCTTTTCAACCAGGCACTGCAAAGAGAAACCAGGCACACCATTCCACTCAGTCAACTTTCCTTCTGTCTCTGAGGCATCCAGATGTAATGCGGCAACAAGCTTAGCCAGATCAGGCTTAGCGTCAGTATGGAAGAACGACATCTGATCCAGGATCAGCACATCTAACAATGCAGAATATTCCTCCAAGGTAGGTGCAATGATGTAATCAGGAAATAAAAAGCATCTCAGTTGTGGGTCGTAGAATTGCAGGAGAGCATACAACCCATTCATCTCGTAGACTGAAGGCTTGCAGACAAAACTGAGCAGTTTCCTATAAGATTTTCTGAAGTCTTCCATTACCTCTCTATCAGCAGTGGCAATCAAACTCAACAGAGAACTAATATCAGGAGTAGGAAGTTTTTAGGCAACTGTTTTCTTCAAGGGTTCCATGTCGAAGATGAGGAACAAGATCATTAGAATCGAGGAAGGAAATATGCACCTGCAACATAAATACATGTTAATGAGATGCAGATGAAACATGCAAAATTCAAAATGCAAACAGGGGATCAAGATTGATGTGCTGTAGCTTGAGAAGAAACGGCGCTTCGCTTTGACAAGTACAATAGCATAGCTCTGGAAATAGGAACCACTGATGTCAATAACTCAGATTCATAAAGAAAACCGGGTAGTCTGAAAGCCGAGGTTTCCTGCATAACCCAATCCCTCTCATAGATATGGACCTATCCACTAATAAATTTTGGCATCCTATGCGTTCATCAGCGTCATGGACTTTTAAGAAATGATGATACGTTCGCTATCTCTGGTTTGGCATCATCATCTCACTTAGCTGAATCACAAATGATCGGTCCCCAGAGTCGACAACTCTCAGATCCAAAATCCCCTCAAGCCCAAAGGGCTGGAAAGGAAATCATTAAAGAGAATCTCTTCTGAGCGCGAATTTCATGGGGAACTGGTACATGCAAAGCATGCACGCCCCCCATTAATCTCCACTATTAATGCTATGTTTTTACTCAAGCCTGGGTCTGGCTTATCACTCAACAGAACCTCCCTCCCCACAACATATCAATAATGATATATAATGCTGAAAATAAATGCGAGAAAGTAAAAATAAAGTACAACACATACGTACATACACCCAAAGACAAACAAACAAGCGCTAGGATTGACTTGCATAGAGAACCATTGGATTCCCCAGTAGAGTGGCCAACTGTTGGGGAGCCCAGACAGCCAGAAAAAAATAAGGCGAGACTGCAAAAGAAGTCCCTAGCAGAGTCGCCAGCTGTCGCTACCGCGAAAAAAGGTGCTGACAATAACAGAAGAGTCGCCATCGTTCGTTATTTATCCCAACGAGGGAAAGGAAACGAGTAGAGAAAACCTGACGAAAAAGGATAAGATTGTTCATCGCAACCAAATATCGGGTTCGGGAGTCAGTTACGCAAGGGGAAGGTAATAGCACCCCTCACGTCCGTCGTACTCGACGGGATCCACGCTTGGTTGTCTATCAAAAAGGGTGATTAAAACTATCTAACTAAAGGTCTGGGACAAAAGAAAAGAAGAGTGACTCGGCAGAGCATCGCATCTCTGAGCCTACGTATTCCCGTCCGGTACGAGAAATCAGAGTCAACGTAGTTCGGCTAACTACAGATGAAAAATGGGGAAAGGTTGCTCGCCAAGACATCGCGTCTTGTGCCTACGTATTCTCATTTGGTATGAGAAATCAGAGCAAACGTAATTCGAGAAAATACGAACACCGGTTAGTTCAAATGTGTTTACCCGAGTAGGGTTAACAATCAGTTCTAGCAGTTAGGTGTATGCAGCTCGACCTTTGGAGACTTAGGCGTTACCTGTTTGCGGTAGAACTAAGAGTTAACGAAACTCTTGTTTATGAAAATGTTTTCCATTGTTAAAGGTCCCAAAAGACAAAAAGAAGTTTGATCATTTGCTTTTGTGTCTTTTAAGAAGAAGTGTTTTAAATTCATATTGCAGTAGAGACTATGACCTGGGAACGAATGCGTCGCACATCACCCAAAGGGTGGACACTAAACACTCTAGGCCATCAAGAGGAAACCCCCCAATAACCATTTCCCAAGTACTTAAGGCTCGTAATGCACAATATTCATTAGCCTTTATTAATTAGTTTGAAGTTGTTTTGAGATGAGAAAGAGAGAGGACACAACTAAGGGGGACTAGACTCAAACCCTAGAGTTATCATGCAGAATGGTCCTAAGGTTAGGATTAAGAAGGGAATTCTATCCTATTTGTTATCATGCAAAGGATTCAACCTAATGTCTATCATCACTTATCCTTAAAAAAGGAAGTGTGAATTCCTAAGGGAACATGGTAAGAAAAGAAGAAGAAAAGAACAACATGAGATAAAACATGAAATAGAAATGAATGAATGAATGAATGCATATACAATGCAACACACAAGCAAATGGAGGAAATTGTGTGGGGTGAAAACCTCCACAAGCTCATCTCAACCTTTACTGCAAGTAAGAAATTCAAAAAGAGAAAATAACATCCAAGCAAAGGGAGGAAATAGTGTGGGGCAAAGGCCTGCACAAGCCCATCTCGACCTTTTAATGCAAGTAGGAAAAGAGAAAGAAAAGCTTACACATGCATACTTATATCCTAATGCACAAAATCATACAAAATGACATGGAAAGAAGTAGAGGATTTAATGAGATGATGGGAGGCAAAGTGATAACCAAGGGAACTCACAAGGGCTACTCAACTAACATACTTCATCCAATATGCACACAAATCACACAAATCGTCCTCAAAGGTTCAACTATCTATGGCATGCCTTAAGTTCCTCCAAGGGAGGAACTAAGCTTCCACAAGTAGGAGCCTAAAGTCCTAGGATAGAAAGAGATGAAAGCAAAGAGTGCACAAGCTCAATCACAAGATTATCAAAAGAAATTGCAAGTTCATGTACAAGATAAAGCAAAACATGTATCATGAAAACCCTACTTGAAATGCCTAAAAGAAAGCCAAACTTAAACAAGTTAGGAACATAATTAGTATCTCAAATTTAACATACAAACACCTTGTTACATTCACAACATGAATCCATAAGAATAAATAGCTCAAACAATGCATAAAATACTTTTACAAGGCAAACTAGTTCATGTATTAATGTGAAAACCATGCAAGGGTGACACAAGATGGAAAATACACTAAAAATAGCATACAAATCCTAAAAATACCAAATAAAATGCTATAGAACCCCTATGGTGTTAGGAACCATAGGTCCAAACTATGGGGAAAAAATCTAAACCTAACCATACAAACAGAGGGCAAACCCTAAGGCATACCCTAAAAACTAGGGTAAATCGGGGGTCCTAAAAACCCAACCAAAAACCTAACCAAAAGGTGATAAAATCAAGGGGAAAAATATCACAAAAATCAATTGATATGTCATGGATGTGCACAAGAAATATCAGCCAAGAATATGTACATTTGATCACAAAATGAAATTAAAATCACAAGGATATCAATTTTAACTCAATTTAAACACTTCCAAATGAAATATTATTTTTTAATTGAAAAATATTCAGAAAAATAAAACTGAAATTTCCTAAATTTAATTTACATCCTAAAATATGCAAGAACTATCTTTGTGTATTTTTAAGCCATTTGAAAGTATTTTAAAAGAATTAAAATGAAACAGATTACAATATTGGAAAAAGAAAGAAAAAGAAAAGAAATTGGAAAAAGAAAGAAAAAGTAAGAAATTTCAGTTGTGCGCGTTGGGCTGGTGAGAATGGGGGTGCGAGTAATAGCCTAAGGCCCAGGTCCAAACAAAGCTGAGTGAGGAGTGAAACTCACCGTTTCACTAATCCAGCATGGCAAGTCAACTAGTCAAAACACCCCAAGATTGAATCGTGACCGTCAGATAGGGATAGGTCAATAGGTCCAATAGGTGATGTGGCCTAACACGCAAGCATCTAAGACTAACACATAGGCGCCAGAGATGACGAGCCAGACGGCGGCTCTGGTTTCTCCGGTCGTCTTCAACCTCTAGCACACTACAGTGCCCAAACTTAAACCTCACAAAAACTCAAGATTTTTAACACCATTTCACTCGTCTCAATTAGCAGGTCATGATTCCATGGTTCTTTTTCAGTAATTGTCCATAAAAAAGGGAAACCGAAAGCAACAATATTTGATCAAGATTCACAAATCATCACAAACAATCATCAAACCTATATAGAAACAACCTATGGTACTAGGGGATCATGAATATGTAAAAATGGCAGTTGATTATGGCATAACAATGGAGAATTTGTGAAATGTAACTTACCTAACGGAGCACCTCCGTTGGGTCTTGATTTGCAGATGAACCTTGATCAAAACCACCCAGAAACTTTCCTTAAACCTCAATGGAGCTTTTGGCAATCTCAATTTGGCTTGAAATGGCTTCAACTGCAAAACTCAATTTCAACTTGCTCTTGAGTTTTTGCAACTGATTTCTTGATCAATTTCGCTCCAAAATCGCTTCTGAGAGTCTGTGAATGATCCTAAAAATATATACTTTGGATCCAGATGAAATTCAGGCCCAATCAAAGCCTGTTTTGGTCCAATTGAAATCCAAAAAAATTACCTTGCAAGCTTCCAAAATTCGCGTGTGAACTCTGTTCCAATGGCTTCCAAAGTGATTCATACATGTTGCTCATGACATGGAATTTGGCACACCAAAACTCATCCAAAGTTATTTTTGAGATTGGCATTGTAATTGGTACATTTTTGAGACTCAAAAAATGCACAAACTTGATTGGAAATGGTTCAAAATGATTTTGATTCAAATTATGGCTTTCAAGTGTTCTCTTAGGGAAATTCTTTCACCATTCTTCACATATGAGACATATCCATGACAAGTGATGGTTTGGTTTGGTAATTGAACTCATCTGGAGTAAGTTTGATGTTGGACCAAGTTCCACTTGAAGTGTGCAAAGTTGTGAAAATGACCTATAACAAAAATGGCCTATAATCAAAGTTTCCCAAAATACCCCTGTCTTGCAAGCTTCATATCTTGAGCTTCACAAATCAGATGAAAGACTTCTAGTACTTTTTGGAAAGCTAAGATCATAAGGAAAAACGTTCATGTTTGGGTAAAAGTGAGGAGAAACATCCGTCTAGGTAAAAAATGTCTTGGAACTTGGTTGACTTTTGTTGACCAAAATCACATTCATCTGATTACCTGTAACTTATCAGCATCATATCTTGAGTTCTAGAAACCCAATGGATGAGTTCTAGTACTCAAAAGAAATCTAGAAACATGCTTTACAAGTTTTATGTTGGAGTCAAGATGAGATGAAACTTATATCTTGAGATATGTGGTCTTGAAGTTAGGCACTAAGCAGGGGATTTTACACTGACAAGCTTAGAAACCCTAGCTTAGAAACTTCTCACACTCTTGATTCTTCTTGATTTCATCTTGGAATAACTTCTTAGATATCTCAACACACCCTTCCATGATCACAAAGACTTGGAATTGAGTCTTAATCTTCTTCAGATTCACTATTGACTTAGGGTTGACCAGATGAAAACCCTAGTTGCACCACCTTTGACTGTGGCTTCTTGCACTTGGTATAATGACATAATGTTCTCCATCCATAACCATGGCCTCAATATCATCTGATAATCCTCACATGGCCTCCCATATAGGAGGTAAACCATATTCATTCATCTGCCTTTTTTCAAAGAACTTTGACTTTCCTCTGATGATGATAAGCACTAGATAACTTGAATAAGAACTCTTGGTTAGGCTTAGAACCTTTGGGTGATCTCCTCTTCCTAAGCACGCCTTTCTCAATCCCCTGTAAATGGACAATGGTATGCAAAATGCTGATGTTATGAGAATCCAATGAAACATAAACCAAGTTAGAAAAAAGGTTGGGCAAATTTTGGGGTACAACAGATAACAACAAGGCTCCTCCAGAGAAAACCTTTCGCACGACATATGGACCTTCATAGTTGGGAGTCCATTTCCCCTGTGATCTATTTGTGGAGGGAGAATCCTCTTCAATACTAATTCGCCCGTCTAAAAGCTTCGAGGGCGCACCTTTTTTTCGAACGCTTTCTTCATCCGACTCTGATACAACCGACCTTACGCAATAGATGTCATCCTTTTCTCGTCCATCAGGCTGAGATGATTCAATCTATTTCTTATCCATTATGCCTCATCAAGCTTGACGTCGACCAGGACTCTTAAAGAAGGAATCTCGACTTCCAATGGCAGGACAACTTCCATACCATACACCAGCGAGAAAGGAGTTTCCCCAGTTGAGGTTCGTAACGAAGTATGATATCCATGCAAAGCAAAGGGCAACATCTTGTACCAATCCTTGTAAGTTACAACCATCTTCTGCACTATCTTATTGATATTCTTGTTGGCCGATTCGACCGTGCCATTCATCTTCGGATGATAGGGAGATGAGTTGTGATGCTCGATTTTGAAATTCTGGCACAATTCTTTCATCATCTTGTTGTTCAAGTTTGAACCATCATCAGTAATGATTCTCTCGGGCCTTCTGTAACGACAGATGATGTCCTTCTTGATAAACCGAGCTATCACTTGCTTAGCGAGATTAGCATAGGAAGTCGCTTCCACCCACTTGGTGAAGTAATCAATGGCTACCAGGATGAAATGTTGTCCATTAGATGCGGTGGGCTCAATCTTGCCAATCATGTCAATGCCCCACATGGAAAAGGGCCAAGGAGACGCTATGACGTTCAACGGACTCGGCGACACATAAATCTTGTCAGCATAAATTTGGAATTTATGGCACTTCTTAGCGTACTTGAAGCAATCAAACTCCATAGTTAACCAGTAATATCCTGCTCGTAACAACTTTCGAGACATGGCATGCCCATCGACATGTGTACCAAAGGCTCCTTCGTGGACCTCTTCCATAAGCAAGCTAGCTTCTGTTTTGTCCACGCATCTTAAAAGCACCAAGTCATAATTCCTCATGTAGAGTACACCATCCTGGTTCAGATAAAAGTTCCCAGCCAACCTCGTTAGAGTCTTCTTATCCCGGGTCGACGCCCCTGGCGGATACTCTTGGTTCTTGAGGAAATACTGGATATCATAATACCATGGCTTGCCATCGGAAGCTTCCTCAACGGCGAATACGAATCCCAGCCTATCAAGGCGAGAGATGACTATTCTTGGAGCATCATTCCAATAGTTCACCTTATACATCGAGGATAAAGTAGCTAAGGCATCCACCATCTGATTCTCTACTCTCGGCACATGGTGGAATTCTACCTTGTCAAAGAAAGGTAACAACCTCCTTGCATAGTTCATGTAAGGTATCAGATTAAGCTGCCGGGTCTCCCATTCTCCCTTGACCTGATTGACAACTAGCGCTGAATCGCCATACACATCTAGATTTTTGATCCTCAGATCAATGGCTTCTTCCAAACCCATGATGCACGCTTCATATTCGACTTCATTATTGGTGCAAGGAAATGTTAACCTGGCACTGAAGGAAATATGAGAACCATGAGGAGTCGTGATAACTACCCCACTTCAACTACCGTAAGAGTTAACAACGCCATCAAATATCATCTTCCATTGGGAACCCTTCTCCGGACCTTCATCGGGTAATGGCTCGTCGCAATCCTTCATCTTTAAGAACATGATATCTTCATCAGGAAATTTAAACTTCATAGGTTGATAGTCATCAATTGGATGTTCGGAAAGATACTCTGACAGAATACTCCCCTTGATAGCTTTCTGGGAAACATATTGGATATCATACTCTTTCAAAACCATCTGCCACCTGGCAATTCTCTCCGAAAGTGCTTGCTTCTCAAAGACGTATTTAATCAGATCCATCTTCAAAATCAGCATGGTTGTATGATTCAGCATATACTGTCTCAGACGTTTGGCAGCCCAAGCAAGTGCGCAACACGTTTTCTCCAACATTGAGTACCTGGATTCACAGTCTATGAACTTCTTACTCAAGTAATATATTGCATGCTCTTTTCTTCCAGTCTCGTCATGCTGACCGAGAACATAACCCATGCTGTTCTCAAGAACCATTAAGTACATGATCAATGGCTTTCCAGCTATTGCAGGTATCAGTGTCGGAGGCTCCTGCAAATATTCTTTTATTTTATCAAATTCCCTTTGGCAATTTTCGTTCCAGACAATCGCCTGATCTTTCTTTAGCAATTTGAACATGGGTTCGCACGTGGCTGTGAGATGAGATATGAACCGAGCAATGTAGTTCAATCTCCCCAAGAAACCACGAACCTCTTTTTCGATTTTCGGTGCTGGCATATCTTGAATAGCTTTTATTTTTGCAGGATCGACCTCGACTCCTTTTTCACTGACAATAAACCCCAGCAACTTTCCGGACCTGACACCAAAAGTGCACTTATTCAGATTCAACCTCAGTCTAAAGTTCCTTAGCCTCTCAAACAACTTCAGAAGGTTTACCAGATGTTCCTCCTCTGTTTGCGACATTGCTATCATGTCATCAACATATACTTCAATAAAGATAACTAACTAATCATTATATCTTTCTCTCCACAAGCTGTGATGACACTGCCACCCACCATGTACTTCAACGTTTGGTGCAACATAGAGGTTACGGCGCCTACCGAATGTATCTAGGGACGTCCCAAAAAACAGCTGTAAGATGGTTGAATATCCATAATGTAGAACACTGCATCAAGCACCTCAGGACCGACTTGAATAGGCAAAGTCAACTCCCCGAATACGAACCTCCGAGTCCCATCAAAAGCTCGTACTACCAAATCACTTGGCGTACATAATATACCACGGGTATCTAACTTCATCAATGCCTTCTTCGAAAGTACATTCAAGGATGACCTTGTATCAACGAGCACGTGTGATAGAACGGCTCCTCGGCATTCAATAGATATGTGCAACGCACAGTTATGGTTCCTCCCCTTCGGGGTCAAGTCCAAATCCGTGAATCCCAGCCCATTACCTGCATTTACATGTGCTACAACCCCCTCGAGTTGGTTCACAGAAATCTCCCGGGGTACATAAGCTGTATTCAGGATTCTCAATAAAAGCGTTCCGGTGCACTTCTGAACATAATAATAGGGACAAGATAGATATCTTGGAGGGAGTCTGCTGCAAGTGATCAACAATCTTATAATCTCTCTTTCTTATCAAGCGCATGAACTCCTTCGCTTCCTTATCCAAAGAGTTCTTCTCATCGGCTTGAGAAGTTTCTTCCACCACTACTTTCTTCCCCTTATCAACTCTTTCAGCAGTCACTTCTGGTGACGAAAACACTCTTCTGCTTCGAGTAATTCTACCAGCTCTAATTAGATTATCCACAACATCCACCGGTGAATTCTTCAACTCCTGTTTCTGTCCGTTGCAGTATACCTCGGCTCCGTAGTTCCACGGAATCCCCCTGGTACTTTCATATGGCACAGGGCCAGCTTTGGTAATGAAGATAGTTGGTGGCCTCGGAGGCGCAGAAATAGTAATAGTCTTGTACGGAATCGAGATGGTAGCAATCTCATTCCTCTCTTCAACCATTAATTCCTCAGTCTTTTTCTCTACAACTCTATCAAATTGCAAGACATCATCGTTCATCAACTTTTGAATATGATTTCTCAGCTTCTCACATCCCTCGGGATGGCTCAAACATTCAGCACAAGCTTCATCATAACCTGGGAATACCCCTCCCCTCAACAACTTATTCATTAGAAAACCTAGCGGCGTCTTCAACTCATCAACCTCCGACACCAAATTCAAGCTCTCATCTTTAAGGATAGCACTGACCCCAGCTTCCCCATGGTTAGGCATGGGGTTCTGCACGACATTGGGCGCATCGTGAGAAACGTTTATAGCCTTACTGTCTATGAGATCCTGAACTTTGTGCTTAAACTCCTTATAATTGTCAATATTGTTTCCCGGAGCACCAGAATGAAACTCACATCGAGCATTAGCATCGTAACCAGGTGGTGGGGCACCTGCCAATGGAGCCAAGGTTCTCTTCTGTATTAACTACAACTGTAGCAAGTGCTGGAGTAATTCAGAATACGGCATCGGAGGCGCGTCAAATTGTCTATTTACCGCCCTGCCCCGATCCTGAAAATGACGAGGAGCATAGTTCTGCTGATTCTGTTGTGGCTGCTGTGGTACTGCAGGTATTGTAATACTTACAACCTGCTGCTGCTGACGTTGATTTCTATTCCTTCCCCTGGAACTAAACACTGCGTTGGTTTCTCCTTCATGTTTCTTATTACCAAAAACCTTTCTATTTCCTCCTCCGACCGAGGACCCTTCTCCAGCTTGAATCTTTCCCATATTAATTTTGTTCTCGACCCTCTCCCCAGTAATGATCAGGTCAGAAAATCTTCCAGACATATTACCGATCAGCTTCTCATAGTATACGCCTGGTAGCATGGCAACAAACATATCAATTAACTCCCTCTCTACCATGGGAGGTTGCACCCTAGCTGCTAACTCATGCCACCTCTAGGCGTATTCCTTGAAGCATTCACCATTTTTTTGAGATAGATTCTGCAATTGGACCCTGTTAGGCGCAAGGTCGCTATTATACTGATAGTGCTTAACGAAGGCCTTAGCCAAATCCCTCCAGCATCGGATATTGACTGGTTCCAAGCTCATGTACCATTCAAGAGAAGGCCCAGAAAGGCTGTCTTGGAAAAAATGCATCAGCAATTTTTCATCGTCTGAGTAAGTGGACATCTTGCGATAGTACGAGCGCATATGAACCCGAGGACAAGTAGTGCCTTTGTATTTATCGAAGTCGGGAACTTTGAATTTCAAAGGTACTTTCAAGTCTGGGATCAGCCCCAGATTAGCCATGTCCAGTCCCATGGAGTTCTGATTCTTAAAAGACTTCATCTTCTCTTCAATCAGCTTAAACCTCTTATCAACCTCAGACGGCAATCCTGCATTGATATCTCGCATAGAGAAAGCATCTTCCTGCTGATGTTCGTTCTACTGAGGAATATTATTACCATGCACAGTATACGCCATTTCAGGTATATTGATTCCACCTACATTACCTCCACCCGGAGGGATCACAACTAGAGGAATAACATTGGCATGTGGCGTGCCACCATCATTACAAGGAGGATTAGAAGCAACTCATCCGTGAAGTATACCATTACCAACCCTTGCAATAAGTGGTTGCACCAAAGTCCTTAGTTGCTCTTGACCATTTGCCACACCCTGCATCAAATCCATAAATTGGGTCGTCCTGTCCCGAAGTTCTTGCATCTCAGCTTGCATCTGCTCCATGATCTTGCGCTGATTTCCCTGAGTGGTGTAACAGTGATTAGTCTGATGTTCAATCTTGAAATAAACTAACAAACCACAGAAATAAGGTTAACGGTCCCGGTGCACCTGCGATGCAAAAATGCAGAATGATGCAATATGCAGACATGTATATATGCATTAGGGATATTTCCCCCTCGATTCTAGTTCTGAGATAACAACACAACACTGGAAAACCCACAGACAAGCAACAAACACTCCTCTCATAAATAAAATGAGAGCCAAGAGTCAGATACAGAGCACAATGCTGCAGTGGAATCAGAAATGACCTCAGCCAACAGATCTGGTGATGGTCAATACATACATCATAACAACAGACTAAAAAGAAAATACAATCAAGTACGACACCAAAACTGGAAATCCTATAACAACTCCTTTGTCTCAGTATGGTCTGGCCTGACAAGAAACCCTCGTATAAGTAGCTCTCTCCGGCTAATAGTAGTCTGCAGATCCTGAGCCTAATCCTCCCAGGCGCCCTCACCAAAATCCTCCTCAAGCTTACACCTTTTCATATCAGCTCTAGACTTGTAATCATCCAACATTGCAAGCGCTTTGTTCAGTCTATAATTACTGTCATGTCGAAGTGAGGCTTCAGTTGCAATCTTCTCATCCTTCACTTGGAGTTGAGCTTTTAATTTAACAATTTGTTGTTTGAGTACATCTCCCTGCTCTTGTTATTAGTACTAGTAGCATTCCACTGATTATTAGACCTGGAAATCTCTAGGTAAGCTCTATCCAACTCCTTCTTCTTAGAAGTAAGGACATCACTAACGACCTTCAAATCTAAACCCAGACGCTCATGAGTGTGAATCTCCTTGGTAAGATCTGTACCCAGTTTGTTGACCAACTCGGTTTGTCTCTTGCAAGAATGAGTAGCTTCAATCTTTTCACTTCGGAGTTGAATAATCTCTTTCTGCAACTCTTCATTAGCCTTGCACAACTCTTCTTTCTCAGACCACAACTGGTTATACCTCTGGATGTCGACAGTAGTAGGATCCTCAATCATCAGAAGATATAGAGGCTCACGAAATGGAAAAGGCATCAATACTCTCTCTACTCTCTCCTGGATCCAAGTGATATAAGGGTCATAGGCTCGACTATTACTCTTCCCCAAAGAAACTTTCCCCTTCCGGTGGATGCTGCTCCAAGCTCTCTCAACTCTAGCCAAGGTATCACCCTCCAGCAAACTAGTGAGATACAAAGATTCCTGTATCTCCTCTTCCTTAGGAGGATCTCTCAAAGCGTACCCAAACTGTCTGACTACCAAGGATGGGTTATAGTTTATGCATCCTTTCCTTCCGAACAACGAGACGTTAGGAAATCCACCGTAACTGTAAATGATCTCATTACCCAACATGTCTCTATCAAACTAGATAATGTTCTCAGACATCAATCCCATCAACCTCTCTTACCACTCTAGAGTACCTGCAGTATCAATGAAAGGACCGGTCTTGGGAAGATGACTCACAAACCACATGTACAACAAAGGTACGCAACAAGATACGTTATTCCCTCTCCGATTCTCATTCTTGTAATGCACAGAAGGATAGACGTCGCCTAGAAGCGTAGGTACAGGATTCCCTGAGGCAAATATGTGGAATGCATCCAAGCCTATAAGTGTAGGAAACAACACGATACCATAGATACACAGTGCTAAGATAACATTAAACACAACCCAACAACCATATTTGGTAAACTGCTGAGCTTTGTCAACCAGAAAAGGGAATGGAAATCCAAGCATCCCATTCCTCTTAACCACCTTCCCTGAAATCTCAGAAACATCCAGATGAAGGGCAGCAACAAGCTTATCCAGATCAGGCTCAGCATCAGTATGATATAATGGCATCTAATCTAAGATAGGGACCCTTAACAACATGGAGAACTCCTCTAAGGTAGGCGCCAGAACATAATTCGGAAAGATGAAACACCTCAATTGTGAATCATAAAACTGCAACAGAGTATAGAGACCACTCAACTCATATGCTGATGGCTTGCAGACAACACTCAAGAGCTTCCCAAAAGATTGCTTGAAATCATCCATCACCTTTCTGTCAGCCACAAAAATCAAACACAACAAAGATCCAATGTCTGGAGTAGGGAACTTGTATGACACTGTCTTCTTCAGGCTGGATTCCATATCAGAGAAGAATAAGATCACTAGAATCGAGGGGAAAATGTACACCTACAGCATAAATACATGTCAATGAAAATTCAAAATGAAAATGCAAATGCAAATGCAACAGAGGATCAAGATTGTTGTGTTGTTGATCAAGAAGAACCAACACTTCGCTTTAGCAAGAACATAACACAATCATAAGGACCCACTATATCAAGTTCACAGGCTCATTCTGACAAGAAAACCAAGTAGGTTGAAGGTCAAAGTTACCTGCATAACCCTCCCACTCACAGGTATGAACCTATCACTGATAAGGTATGGCATCTTATGTGGTCATCAGCGTCACAGACTTTTGAGAAACGATGATACGTTCACCATTTCTGTTCGGTCCCCGGAGTCGACAATCCTCGGATCTAAAATCCTCTCAACGGTCCTACAGACTAGAAAGGAAATCATCAAAGAGAATCTCATCTGAGCGCAAATTTCAAGGGAACTAGTGCATGGTAAGCATACAAGTCCACCACTACTTTCCACTTCTAATGCTAGGATTGTCCTCAAGCCTGGGTTTGGCTTATCTCTCAAAGGAACAGTCCCACCCAACAGCATAGCAAAACTGATATATATAATGCTGAAAGTAAAATGCAAATAAAAATAAAGTACAACACATATATACATACACCCAGAGATAAACACATAAGCGCTAGGATTGACTCGCATAGGGGATGAGGGAGTTCCCCAGCAGAGTCGCCAGCTGTTGCGTCGCTGCGAAGAGGGGTCGGCAAAGACATAAGAGTCGCCATCGTTCTTTATTTATCCCAAAGAGAGGGAAAGGGAACGATCAGAGGAAACCTGACGAAAAAGGGAAAGACCGATCACCACAACCAAATCTTGGGTTCGGGAGTCGGTTATGCAAGAGGAAGCTATTAACACCCCTCACGTCCGTCGTACTCGACGAGATCCATGCTTGTTATCTATATAAAAGGGTGTTTATCTATCTAAGCTACAGGCTACAATGACAAATGAAAAGAAAAGAGACTCGATAGAGCATCGTCGCTCTATGCCTACGTACTCCCTCGTGCAATGGGAAAGTCAGAGTCAACGTAGTTCGGAAAAGTACAGGTGAAGGTGGGGAAGGTTGCTCGCCAAGACAACATTGTCTTATGCCTACGTATCCTCGTCTGGTCCGAGAAATCAGAGCAAACGTAGTTCAGGCTAACTGTTGTGGTGACAATCGCGATACCAAGCTATTGATTAACTTGAATCTTAAATTCTTAAATTCAAGACCGAACTTTAATTTATCCAAAGGAAAGGTCTAAAGAAAGAAATAACCTTTTGCTCGATGTAACAACAAGCTAAGAGATTCGGGGATCAGGGGTTGGTTATGCACAGGGTAGGTATTTCACATCCTAAACATCTGTAGTACTCTATAGGAACCTTTTGTTTGTTTGTATGCTAAGTTTTCTAAATGTTTGCTGGGGATTGGGATTGGGTAAAAGGTGTATGTTAAGACCTAAAGATAGTTTCTAAGTTTGCTCGGAAAGACATCGCGTCCTCTGCCTATGTATCCTTACTAGGATAGAATCAGAGCAATTGTAGTTCACCTCACTAGGGATAAAGAACACTTGATTATGATCAAGGTTCCAAGGGGAACAAAGATTACAATGCTTGTGTAGAGTTTAAGAAAACTCTCTAGATCTACATTGAACACTCAAGAAAGGGGAGTAAGTAATCATTTCCATGATTCTTACATAGAGTTAACAAACTCTATCTTAAGTTCTAATGGAAGGAGCACTCCTAACAAAGGGTAAGTTTCTTATACTTAAGCAAAGTCTAAATGATAGGTTCTAACTTAATTAAGTGTATAGATGACTTAACAAAGTCAAGGGAGGGTGATGAGCTATCTATGACCCAAAGTTCAATAGAGAGACTTTCCTTTGGAAGGATAGAAGGGGAGGCAACTTGGATGAGAACTAAAGAGTTCCATCACTTGGGGAAAATAAACTTAACAAAGCATAAACAAATCATTCAAACATGATGAGTACAAGAGGTATGGTTACAACCCAGAATAAACAAGCATATCACAATAAGCAAGTACTTCAAATATGATGAATGGTTACAACCAAATCATGGTAATAAGGATATCACAATATCAATGATTTTTAACAAGATAGATGGTCACAACCAAAGCATGCAAGCATATTACAATAGGCAAGCAAAGATGAGTTCTTACAAGACTAAATGAAAGATAAAGACCTAAGCATATCTTGACAAAGATGAAGGTAACAACCAATGCAAATAAGTTATAACTTCATGGGGATTTCTAAATGAAAATAAAATGAAACAATTATGATGCTTACAAGCAAAAGTAATTACAATCACATACACAAAGGGTTTGACAAACAAAATCTTACAACAAGCGCAAGAATAAACTTAAGAAACATGAATCAAAAGTTTTGAATGATTAGGAGGGTAAAAACCATAAAAGAAGCATGACCATTTTTTAATGCAAAGTGTTTTCCAAAATGAAAATTCTTAGGATATTGAAATACCATGTGAAAATATGCAAAAGTACAAAACCAATGCAAAAATAATAAATATTGACGAAGTTATGACATTTGGAATTTTAATGACAATTAAATGAAAAAACCAAAAGATTTAGTAATTAAAAAGAGGGAGGGCGCTTGGTGGGTGTTGAACCCACCACCTCATGATCAATAGCCCAAAACCTGGCCAATTCAACTAGAAGCGCGCGCATGTTAAGGGAAGGAAGCAAAGAGTGAAATATGAAAAACAAGGCAAATATGAAAAAAAAAAAAAGGCAAAAGGGTTGATCTCCACACGGATCGAACCCAGGTTTGGTAGCATGGCAAGGCGTGTGTAAGTAAAGGCATAACCACTGGGTTGGCGATACATCCAAGTATTATGCCACCCCAAATAATACATGTACTTAACAAAGTTGGTTTTCTGGGCCAGGGCAAGATGAGCAAGAAAATCAAGTCATAGCATGAAAACGGTAACACCACAAATCACTCAAAACTCAACTAAATTTAGCAAAATTTAGGTCTAACTCATGTGAAATTTACCAAGGAAAACAATGGCAATCTCAGTTTTTCAAGATAGTGCATCAAAATTAAAATTCGAATGCAACTGAAAATGGAAGCTAGGCAATGCAATATGATAGCTACAGCTCATGACATCAATGATTAAGCCTAGGTAATGGTATGCACAAGTGTCAAATATGCAAACCATGGATTCTAGATGCAAGGATCAATCAAACACAACTCCAAATAGAATTTGGTATGCAAGATGCAAGAATGGAACAACAATGTTTGAAATGTTGTTTTGATAAATAAAATCAATTCATGAGGCAGCACGCATGCTCAATTCAATCAACACTTATTAAAAGATCCTCATATGTCAAAACATGGATTCACAACAACTTGCAAGAACTTAACAAAAATTGATAGCACATGAGTTGAAACATAAAACAAAAGTTGACAGCAAATTATATGACAATCAAGATCAAATTTTCAACTAGCCACACATTATGAATCTCTGCAATGCCTTTACTAAAGCAATACACCTTAAGAAATTTGCACCAATTCAAACAAACTGGTCTGTCTGGACAGTTTAGCAATCTTGTGCTCATGAAGTAGCAATTAAACATATTATAGATCCAACATGTAGAAAACTTATATACATAACAGTAGCAGTTGGCCCTTAGTCAAAAATCATGCCAAATCCAACACATCAAATTTAAATCATGCCTTAAAAAGTGAAGGTTACAACCACATGATAATGGACATAGACAGATTCTAACAAGAAAATCACACTAGCAACAAGTAGTACAAGATAACAAATAGCACCAAACAAGACATGCTCTTGGTTTACAAACAAATCACAATAGCAAAACTTGACAAAGTTTGGAAGTAAGGCATAGCAGCAAAACTTGACAAAGTTGGAAACAATCATAGCAGCATGGTAGTGGTTCATAAATTTAGGCAGTTATGACAGCAACATATGACAATGCCAACGATCAACAGTTAGCCCTAATTCTACATGCACATATCATCTTGCATACATATGTCAAATGTTAGCCTACAACAAATAGTGCTATGACAAATTCATGAACTTAGGAAGTTGTGGCAGCAGGTATGGATTTTAAAAAATGGCAAAGCTAGCACAATCATCAATTAGCCCTAAAACTCCTAATGCATATGACAAATTGCAAGCTTATGACAAAGGCTTAACTTAACAATGCTATCATGACAGTTTGGTTCTCAACAGAATAAACATGACATATGGATGCAAGTACTCAAAATATTGACCAATGAGGCTAACTTGAAGTCAAAACAGATTCTCACAAAGGTTTTCAATGCATCAAAACAAAGACATACAGGCTCATCATAGTTGACAATGTAAACAATATATGGACAAATCATGGTCACAGCCACAACCCTACTATGATGCCTAAGGATGACAGTAGTTGATGCAAAAGATGAAACAATACCAACTATCTAGAAAACAGGATCCAAAGAGTATCATATTCTCATTTTAACAAACATATACAACAATGGACAATGGCAGGCAACAACTTTAATGAAAATAAGATATGATCATATCAAGCTTGAAAACAGTCCTACCATATAAAGCTAATGAAGACACCAACTGATGCAATAATGACAGTGCCAACCATCCCATAACACATGATTCCAAGGTACAAAACTCTCATGTTAACAAACACAAGTCAAACACAAAGCAAAATTTCAAAGTATCATAAAGGCATACTTAACATGACAATGGTAAGGATCAAGTTTAAGGCACATATCATGATAGTTACAAACATTAAGACATCAAAAATAGGTATTGGTCCTCAACATTCACATGAGTCATTCCAATGACCTTTGACAAGTCCAATGAGGCTGAACAACTTACAAGCATGTTCAAAATATCTTAAAGACCAAGCTCAAGCACATAAATGAACCCAAAAGATGCTAGAACTAAAAATGACCTTTGAGTTGAAGAATACATATGAACTGAAAATGGTAAGAACAGAATGGTAGCCAAGCAAATCATGGTATAGTTCCAACTAACACCAAGTCAACATCTCATGAATCAAACATATAAGTGACTTATACTTACAATGCTAGAAAATAGATCAAGATATAAAGAAAGTTGCTACAACAAAACCAACTTACCATCTTTCACAAACAGAACCAAAACCAAACAGCATCAAGCTTCAAAAACAGTTGTAAACATTTTCTCATATGTTCATTCATGACACAAAGTAGCATTTTAAGAGAAACTCCAAGCATAAACACAACAACAAACCATATTGTAGTGATGATCATAAGAGTAATACACATTAATGAGTAAAACAAGCAATCTTGGCAGATTCAAACATGAACTGCATTTATATTGAAAACACATTATAACAACTAATGCATTTTAAACATGTTCATGACAGTTTTAAAAGGGATAGTATCTAACAACCTCTTGTAGACTTCCAAGAAAGATAATATAGAAGGGAAAACCTTGAAGCCTCCAAATAAAATCCAATCCAATGCCTTGGTGAAAATGCAGCCTTTCTTGCACTTGAAGTAAACAAGTGGATCTTGGACCAGAACTTGAAATAAGTGATGATGATGGTATTTTAGGTTATGGACAGTTGGTACATCATAAACCCTAAGGTGTTTGGAGGTTTACAATGATCAAAACAGGCTTGGTATGTGATTTGGTAGATTTTGTGTGTGAAGTCAAACTTTGCTTGGTTAAAAGTTGACTTTTGTGAAAATGAGGGTTTTGACTAGTTTAAGAGTTTGAACACCTCCCACACATCATTTGTGGAGTGTGTGGATGGTTTGTGGTGATTTTGAGTTGGTGAAAATGGTTTTGGAAGCTGATTTGCTCAAGGCAGATTTTTGAGGTATTTTGGGATGGTTTTCTTCACTTGTAAGAAAATGAAAGATAGGATGAGAGCAATGGTATTCTCTTGGGTTTTAGAGTGCTCTGGTGTACCTTTCAACATAGAGGAAACCTCTATTTATATGAAAGGCAAGGCTTGGGGAAGATTGGTACTTTGGCACTTTTGGGGGGAGTTTTGAAAATGAAATCTCATTCAAGATTGTATGGCAGCTAAGCACATCATTCCCTTGGCTCAATGCAGGAAAAACATAAGTGAAATGAGGGACATGAAGTGATTGAAGAGAGCATAGAGGGTAGGGAAGCAGCTGCTGCAGATTTCATTGAAAGTTTCTCTTTCCTCTTTGATTTCTTTGAATATAATATTGCAACCTTCCTTGCAACTTGCCATACCTTTCAAATCCTTCACTCCTTCTGCATTTTCATTCATCATACTCTCTAAATACCAGATACAAACATAATCCAAAGGCTGAGAATAGCTCAAGTGATCAAAAGGTGAGTTTGTGAAAAAGTGAAAATGTTGGACTTAAGTGTTGAAACCTCATCTTGTTGGATCCATAACTCTCAACTCATAAGGGATATGGAGGAGTTCTAGTACATTTTGGAAAGCTCTCATGAAGCTCTACAACTGTCATGTTTTCATGATCTTCAGATTCCTAATGGAACTAGGTCAAAAAACCACTCAAAGTTGCTAAAAAAACATGCCTAAAAAGGCCAATAACTTAGAATTTTTCTAAGTTATTTTTCCCTCTTGTAATGAATTTTGTCATAACTCCAAATCTATGCATTTTCTGCTCATGGACCACTGTGGGACTTTTGTAGGACTTGTCAAGATCTTTCCAATGAGCTTTGAACCAACTCAATTGGATGTGTGGTTAGGGAGTTATGGTCTTTCCCCTTTCAAAACCCTAATTTCCCGATTACTCCTGAATCCTTGATCCAATGGTCATGAAACTTCATGGACAGGTGTAATATGTTACTAGGAACATTTTTGCTTCATACTTTGAGGTCAAATTCCTTGTGAGTGAAGAGTTGACTTTTCGGTCAACCGAACGATCGATCGATGACTACCGAGTCGACTGTTGATGTTCCGGGTCTTTTGAGGCATTGAAACTTCTTGAATATACTTCACTAAACCATATGAACTTCATGGACCCTGATCCCACCATTGTAACATTATTTAAATCAAAAGTCAAACTACAATTGACTTTTCCTGATCGAAAACCCTAATCGGGTATCCTGAACTGCACTGTTCTTGATCCTTGGGTGACAACCTTAAATTGGATTCACACTTGATCCAATGGAGTATATTTGATGATGTGGAGACCTATTTCATGGAGAATCAATCCAAAACGTTGACTGATTAAACCGTCGAAACCTCAATTCTCGGCCGTACGGAACCCTAATTCACCTGTATCTTAACAAAGACAAACTTGAAATAGGTTAAGGTTAGATGATCAAATGAATATGATCCTAAAATGATGATGAAGATCTAAAGGGTCAAAATTTAGGGTGCAAAGTTTCCCCTATTTAAATATTTTCACTAGATGGCAATGAGAGATGACAATCCTCATAGAATCGTAGTGAAAGGTATTTAAATATAGCAAACAAAAAATTTTGTCCGTTAGATCCTATGGTATGCAAAAGGACAAATGCGAATATGCCATGAATCTAAATTATGCTTTATGATACAGGAATGCAAGATAGATGCAGACACACGAGCAAAGATAAAAGAACGGCAAAACCACAAGTAAACACTCACGGGGGACCCAACACACTAGGGAAAGATCCAAGGCAAACGAAGCAAAACGGTTCATACATGACTAATGATGTTACTCAAGGGGAATCTTTCACACAGGGGACGCAAAATCCACCGGGGAAGACAAATCTTCACTTGTAAAAAGGAGACACACACTGCTGGGGAAGAAGGCAATTCTCCACCGGGGAAACAAAAGAAATCAGAGACGCAAACCTCATTAGTGACAACCAAATGAGGAGTTTCCCATAACAAAGAGTTCGAACGGGATCTTCAAGAAAAGAACAGGAACAAGACCAGACGCACTAGGGATACTAGTATCCACTAGATCTCCGAGACTCGAATGGGACGGCAACAGCTTCATTGGGAACATTGGTGACGACCAGAACAATCAATCGGTTTCAAACGGTGCTAGTTTCCACTAGACTTATAGGGGGTGATGGTGACGACCAAAGTTACAATAATCGGGGATTCTGAACAGCATTGGTGAAATACAGAACTTCGGCTGGGGAAGTTGGTAACAACCAACTTACGGTACTAATAACGATTAGCTTTCAAGCAATGCCAGTAACCACTGGACTTAGAACGGACTGGTGATGACCAAATCAGGGTATACCAATAACAATTGGGTCAAGATAATGCTAGAAATTACTAGACATAACTGGGAAGATTAGTAACGACCGAGTCAAAGGAGACCAATAACCATTGGATTTGGGTAATACCATTAAATACTGGATTTTCAAAGGGTTTGGTAACAACCAGATCAAAGTGACGATAACAATCGGATTTAAGCGATGCCAATAACTATTGGACTTAGACAGACTGATGACGACCAAATCATAGGTATACCAATAACAACTGGTTCTAACAATGCTAGTAACCACTAGATTTTTTTCAATGATGCTAGTGACTACTAGACTTAGGAAAATTGGTAATAACCGAATCAAAAGGTACCAATAACAATTGGATTTAAAGGTACTACTAGTAACTATTAGATTCAGAAAGATTGGTAATAACCGAATCAAGGAAGTTCCAATAACGACTGGTTCCAGGTGATGCCAATAATTATTGGACTTTTAGGAAACTTGGTAATAACCATCTCAAGTACCAATGACCATCAGTTTTAAAAGGCAATACTATTAACCACTAGATTTGACAAAGATTGGTAATAACCGAATCGAAAAGACTCCAACGACGATTGGTTGGCTTTTTATAACAGATTCACTGACTACTGGGTTTGAAAGATTGCTGGTGACGACCAAATCGAGGCACCAAATAACAATTGGTTTTAAACAATGCTAGTGACTACTAGACTTTCAAAGGTTATTAGTGACAACCAAATCAGAGATAAACATTAGTAACAACTAAACATCTAAGTAAATCGGATACTGCTAGTCACAATTAGCTTCCTAGAGAAGAAATAGTAATCCCCGGATTATTGGTAACATTGGGGTATCAACCTCATAGCGAAATCTGCGGCAACGGATAAAAGAGAGAGGTAACGACCAAAGGATCTCAAAGGCAACAACTAAACAAACAGAAACCAAAACCGCATGCAAACAAATGCGTATGCTGATATGATGTTGTATGCAAAATGCAAACCGACCCACAAGGGAAAAGGAAAAGCAAAACAAGGAAAACAAAGAGGAAACCCATCACGCTGAGTCTCAATTGCTTCAAGTTAGGTGGCGCTTTCTTTTGGTGTTGATAACAATCCTCCATGATAAACAAAATCCTTGTAAACCTATAGAGGAGAAGTCCTGGCTTAAGAGCGGGGATTGCTGTTGGACGTATCTAGTTTGGTCAGAGGCGACAGGAAACTTTCACGTCTTGAGAACTGTGTAATATTGTCGGATTACGTCTAGAGTTCTTCGATCGTTTTATCAAATTGTTTTTTCTTTTAAAACAAAAATTTAATTTTTTCAAAACACTTTGCTTTTCGAAAAATATTTATTAACAAGTAAGTGAAATTGCATAACAAAAACAGAGGATCATAACAATGATTGGCCAAAATCTGATTTTATTGATAGACGAGAACTTTACAAAGGGCAAAGCCTCGGGAACTTTATACATTTGAAAAACGGAAAACAGAAAGGGTTACACATTCCCATAATAATCTGGTCCTCCTAACTATCAATTCATTTGCTTTGGTGCTTCTGACGAGAATGACAGACGTTGACATTTCTTCTAACACCTTGCACAAGACTTTGCCCCGGCGTTTGTCAGCTTTTAATCTTTTGACTACCGTCTTGCTGAAGCACTTGAATCACCTTTCTAGGTTTTATGCTTTAGGCATAGTACTTTCTCACGGCATCTGAGTTGATAGGGTACTTGAGTTGTTCGCCATCCATGGTCTCAAGAATTAGAGATCCTCCGGAGAAGACGGTTTTTACAATGAAAGGGCCATCGTAATTAGGCATCCACTTGTCGCGCATATCCTTTTGAGTTGGTAGAATTTTTCTAAGCACAAGCTCTCCTTCCCTATACTCTTTGGGACGAACCTTCTTGTCGAATGCTCTTATCATCCTTTGTTGATAGATCTGGCTATGACACATGGCCATCATTCTTTTCTCATCAATGAGGTTCAATGAGTCGAACCTTTCCTTTATCCATTCGTCTTCCTCAAGCTTGGCTTCCACAAGATCTTTAGAGAAGGTATTTTGACTTTGATGGGGAGCACGGCGTCCATCCCATACACTAAGGAAAAAGGAGTTTCCCCTGTTGAAGTTCGCACTGATGTTCGGTATCCATGTAGAGCAAATGGTAACATCTTGTGCCAGTCCTTGTAGGTTATGACCATCTTCTGTACTATCTTCTTGATATTTTAGTTTGCAGCTTCGACTGTGCCATTCATCTTAGGTATGTAAGGAGACGAATTGTGATGCTTGACCTTGAAGTCATCACAGAGTTCCTTCATTGTTTTGTTGTTCAGATTCGACCCATTTTCGGTGACGATCTGAATAGGAATACTGTATCGACAGATGATTTCCTTTTTGATGAAGCGGGCAACCACTTGTCTCGTCACGTTCGCATACGATGCTGCTTCTACCCATTTGGTGAAGTAATCAATTACAACAAGGATGAAGCAATGGCCGTTGGAAGCTTTGGGATCTATTGCCCCAATCATGTCTATGCCCCACATTGCGAAGGGCCGCGGTGATGTCATCACATTGAGAGGATGTGGAGGAACATGCACTTTGTCAGCATAGACCTGGAACTTATGGCATTTCCGAGCAAAGAGGATGCAGTCCGTCTCTAGAGTTAACCAAAAGTGACCAGCTCTTAAAATATTCTTAGCCATGGCGTGGCCATTGGCATGGGTACCGAATGCTCCTTCGTGTACTTCAGTCATTATGAGACTTGCTTCTTTTTCATCGACACATCAAAGTAACACCATGTCGTGGTTTCTCTTGTAAAGGGTACCATTGCTGATGAAGAACTTAGCCGACAATCTTCATATGGCTCTTTGGTCAATTCTGGATGCGTCAGCTGGATATTCCTGATTTTGAAGAAAGTTCTTGATGTCGTGGTACCAAGGTTTCTCATCAGATTCTTCATCTATTTTCATAACATATGCGGACACTGTCCTTCTCTCAATGCGAATCAGTGGCACCTCGTTAACAAACTGGACCTTCCACATTGATGCCATCATGGCTAACGCATCAGCGATGTGATTTTCCGCTCTTGGTACATGCTTGAAGGTAATCTCATCAAAATATTCGGCCATCTCTAGGATGTGAGCTTTGCAAGGGATCAAGTTTTCATCTCTAGACTCCCATTCTTCTTTGAGCTGATAGATCACCAATGCAGAATCACCGATTACTTCCAGGATTTTAATGCGAAGATCAATGAAAGCTTCCAGTCCTAAGATGCAGGCTTCATATTCGGCTATGTTATTCATACACGAGAAACAAAGTCGGGTCGTGACAGCAGTATACCCTCCGGTTGGATTTTTCAAAATAGCTCCAACGCCATGTCCGTTTTTGTTTGATGCTCCATCGAACATCATCACCCACCGAGATCTAGGCTCAGGACCTTCTTCAGGACCAGGTTCTGGTTTCGTGCGCTGAATGTACATCATATCTTCATCAAGGAACTCAAACTTGAGTGGTTGATAATCCTCCATAGGATGCTCTGCAAGGTGTTCTCATAAGACACTTCCTTTGATAGATTTTTAAGCAACATACTGGATATCATATTCTGATAAGAGCATATGCCATCTGGCCAATCTTCCCGTTTGAGCTGGTTTTTCAAAGATGTACTTGATGGGGTCCATTTTACAAATTAACATCTTGGTGTGGCAGATCATGTACTGTCTTAGGCGCTTGGCGGCCCATGCTAAAGCACAACAGGCTTTCTCTAGGGGAGAGTAACGACTCTCGCAATCGGTGAACTTCTTGCTCAAATAGTAGATTACGTGCTCTTTCTTTCCCGACTCATCAGTCTGGCCCAAGACACAACCCATCGAATCTTCTAATAATGTCATGTACATGAACAATGGTCTTCCAGGCACTAGAGGAATCAACACTGGAGGTTCTTGTAAATACTGCTTGATTTTCTCAAATGCTGACTGACAGTTTTCATTCCACACCACCGTCTGATCTTTTTGTAACAACTTGAAGATCGGTGTGCAAGTAGGAGTTAGATTGGAGATGAACCTGGAGATGTAATTCAAACGTCCGAGGAAACCTCTGACCTATTTCTCTTTTTTAGGAGCAGGCATCTCTTGGATTTCTCTGACCTTATCAGGATCCACTTTAATTCCGTCTTGACTAACGATGAAGCCGAGTAATTTTCCTGAGCGAACGCCAAAGGTGCATTTAGCTGGGTTTATCCTTAGTTGATACTTTCGGAGTCTCGCAAATAGCTTCAACAGATGATCCAAATGGTCTTCTTCGCTTCGAGACTTTGCGATCATGTCATCCACATATACTTTAATTTCTTTGTGCATCATATCGTGGAAGACTGTGACCATGGCCCTCTGATATGTTGCCCCTGCATTATTAAAACCGAAAGGCATGACCTTATAACAATAGGTGCCCCAGGGTGTGATGAAGTTTGTCTTCTCCATGTCGGTCGGGTCCATCTTTATCTGAATATAGCCGGAAAATTTGTCCATGAACGAGAATACTGCGAAACTAGCTGTGTTGTCCACCAAAGTGTCGATATGTGGTAGAGGGAAATCGTCCTTCGGACTTGCTTTGTTTAGATCCCTGTAGTCGACGCACATTATGACTTTGCCATCCTTCTTTGGGACTGGCACAATGTTTGCCACCCACTCCGGATATTTGGATACTGCTAAAAAGCCTGCGTCAATTTGTTTCTTGACTTCATCTCGGATCTTAAGAGCCATGTCTGGTCTTGATCTGCGATGTTTTTGCTTGACCGGAGGACACTCTGGCTTCAGGGGGAGCTTGTGCATAACAATGTCGGTATCCACCCCTGGCATGTCTTGATAAGACCAAGCGAATATGTCGACGTAATCTCTAAGGAGTGCTATCAGCCTGCTTTTGACCTCTGACCCCAACGACGCCCCAATCTTGACTTCTCTTTTTTCTTCTTCGGACCCCAAGTTGACGACCTTAATCTGCTCTTTGTACGGATGGAGATAAACATCTTCGTATTCAGTCATCCTCTTCAACTCTTCTGGGACTTCTAATTCTTCATCATTCTCTTCTTCGGCTTGGAAGACAAATGAACCACTAGTAGAAGGAACCGAAGGATCACGGGATTCTGTGGGTAATGGAGGTGTTCTGCATGTTTTATTTTTGGGAATGATTAGACACACACACACAGACATGCAGATAAGGGGTTGTTTTTATTTTTTTCAAAAAGAGTTGCCATTTTTCCTTTTAACAAAAAGAGTGAAAATGATAAGCAATAAATAAACAAGAGTTTTAACAAAAACACTTTTAATTCATAGATTTTCAAATCACAAAGTGGCCCATACAAAATAATTCGCAGGCCTTGGGCGAGGCCAGGAAATTTAAAGAAAACACAAAGCTAACAAGAAAAATGAATTACTCTAAAGGTAAAAAGACAGGAATTTCCACAGCCTCCCAGTTGTGTAAAACTGCTCCTCCCTGAGTTATCAGATGATCTAGATCACAATCCTTATCCTCAGCAATGATAGCGTTGATTTGCAG